>JANAVB010007798.1:9914867-10522287 GCA_029216955.1 Iris pallida
GCATTTTGCTTTGTGTCCAAATTGGACTTAAGGGTAGACTACTTTAGCTTCTTCCCTCAGTTCTGGGTGCATTGTTGATATTTGTTTCAGCATCTGGAGATGTTCGCGACAATTTCTCCTTAGCTGTTTTCATTGACTAGATAGGTCCACCTTCTCAACGTCGTCAAATTATCACACCACCTCCAGACAAGTATACCTTGCCATAATTTTTTATTATGTACGTTTATTTCAGCATGTTATATTTATGTTATTTATTACTGTTTAAACTGCATCCAAATCATACTTGGGTGCAACAATTGTATTAGTCGTTTTGCGTTACTTGTATTTATTTTATGCATGTTGGCCTAGTTTTAGCAGACTATATCATGTTTGTGAACCATTTTTATGTCTTAATTGGCCTTAGCACATGTGTTCCACGAATTGTGAGTCGCATATAGAACTCGGACTTGTCACGCCCCGACCCGAGAAATCGCTCGTCCTCGCTAGATTTCACCCGAATCATCGTCCTCACTGGGGCATGATGCCGCACGAGCCTGGAGTCGCACTCGTGTAAGGCAAGATAACAGGTTCACAGAGTGTTTATCTCAAATTGATAACATAAGCAGCGAAAGAAAACAAAGTATATAATAAGAATCTCTTTTATTAATAATGAACTGAAGGTTACAAAGGCTTGAGTAGCCCAACTGAATATGCCAACTGACTACAACGCTCATGATCTCTCTAGCTCACAAAGGATTACATCGTTCCATACATTATGCCTCTTTATAGCCAACAAGTAGGTCTTCGGCCGAACATCTCCATGTTGCAAGTCCGAACGCCAATGCAGTAGCTCCTCTTGAAACGCTAAGGACTCCATGCCTCGGCGCATCCAAGCCAAGCCCCGTCCCGAGTCGATCATGACCTGACCTGCAAGCAGACTAGTGGAAGATTAGTGCTTTCGTCCTCGCTGCACTGATCAATACCCACTCGTACCCAACCAAACACTAAATAAATTTAGTGAAACATGTAACATTATTTGGTTATCTTTCTAATTAGCCTTAGAATCAGTTTCGTGGCAATATTCAAGCATAGCAACTTATCATAAATGTGTCCAATACCGTGTCCCTGCTGGCAGATACAGTTAGACATAATATAAACATAAACATAGTGATCGTGCTCATCTCCGTCCCTTTTTGCCTAGCCTGCAATGGTTAGAACTTTACATAAGCAATCATACAATTCACGCAACCTAACCAACCATACTTACACATATGCATAAGGGTAGCAGGTCCTGCGCCTGCACCCAACTCTAATCTCAGCCCACCGGCCCTATCTATATGAAGGTCACGGCGTTCCGCACCGTAATGGACTTGGCATCCTTTTGTGTAAGCCTATGATCGCTCCAATAGGGGTTGCTAGCCCAGTATCTGTAGGATCCCAAATTTACTGATATCATAGCTTATCACAACACTGGCCGGTCGTAACCCATCCTAATGATGTGCACCATAAATACCATACATATTTTCCACCTAGGCCGAACAGTCCCGGTGCCCCGGTCGTAACCTTTCGAGGGAAGTCGCACACGTGCATGGGCCATCCGAGTCCATTGACCATGCAATACGTGCCATAGCAAACAAGTCATATCATTCCAACCAATCTCACGTTCCGTAAACATAATCCAGTTCCGTAAACATATTTACGTTCCATAAACATATTCACGTTCCATAAACATTATTCCGTTATCTCTCTCTCAAGTTCCATCGACATTATGCCCCAACACATCCGTATTGATGCACGATGCCCAATGGCTTAGACTTCTCATACTTATACTCAATGCGTTCCATTCATAAGTTATTTACATAGCAGCAGTTCCGTAGTTACTTAGTCATTTCGTAGATTTAGTGCAACCAAGGGCACGCTTAACTCCATAACCAGTGTTCTAGGCCTATTGTTCAATGTTCTCGAAGTCAGTGCACGTGATGTGTAGAAGCATGGAAAATATTGCTTTTAGTCCCACATCGGAAAGGAGAAGAAGAAAGGGCTCACTCCATTCTATAAATAGAGCCCCCTTACCTCCTTTGAAAAGGGCACCAACTTCTCTCCCCTCCTTCCAAACTTGGACTCTTCCTATTATGCACCTTCGGGTGCTAAGTAGAAGAAGTCTAGGGCAGCGCGGGCTCATCGGGCTCAGTCAGCTGTCCCAACCTCTGACCATCAAGAGCGTCCCGCTAAGCGGACCTCTGATGGAAAGTTGTACGGAGCTGCCTATGTCCAGCCCCCGGCGGCAAACGAACAGAGTGGTTCTCAAGAGTCTCCCAACAAAGATCGAGGGCAAGTGTTTCTATTAGTCCCCACATCAGGGAGCAAACATGATACCTACGCATTCGTGTGTTCGGGATACCCGGGCCCACAAAGCGAGTGCACGGGCAGATCGAGACATTCCTCATGCGAGTCATGAGACGTCCTTCATGCGGCTCAGCCATGAGACATTCCTCATGCGGCTCGGTCATGAGACGTCCTTCATGCGGCTCGGTCATGAGACATTCCTCATACGGTTCGGTCATGAGACGTCCTTCATGCGGCTCGGTCATGAGACATTCCTCATGCGGCTCGGTCATGAGACGTCCTTCATGTGGCTCGGTCATGAGACATTCTTCATGCGGCACAGAACCCAGGAAGCTTCATGCGGCTCAAAATCAGACGAGCTTCATGCGGCTCAAGAGTATCATGCGGCTCAAAAGTCACCAACATGGACATGCGGCTCAAATACGTAGACAACTCGAGTAAACTCCATACGGCCCACAGAGAGAGGCCACGTGGCCTTCAAAGCAGCTGTGCCCAACGTACTGAACACAATTAAAGCTCTGACGGCTGACAGCTGACAGCCATGACGTAAAGTAGTCATAATGGCTGACACGAAAGCACTATCTTCCTAGGGAACTGGAGATAATCTTCACAGCTTCGAGGACAAGTTTATGCGGCCAGATTAGACGAGTTCATGCGGCCAGTACAGAGAAACCTATGCGGTTCAGTCATGAAGGTCCCCCATGCGGCTTGGCCATGAAAGAAATCCATGCGGCCCGGCCATGAAGACTCTCATGCAGCTCGGCCATGAAGACCCCCATGCGGCTCAGTCATGAACATATTCATGCGGCTCGGTCATGACAACCTTCATGCGGTTCGAGTATAGAGACTATTCATGCGGCTCGGTCATGAAATCTTTCATGCGGCTCGGTCATAACGACCTTCATGCGGCCCAAATATGAACGCTCCTCATGCGGCTCAACAATGATGACAGGACACATGTCCTAAAGATAATCAAATTTTGGGTCAGATCCCAATAATTTGGGACACGTGGCAAGAGAAGGAATTAAATTGATTCATTTAGATTTGCGGATATCAGCAAATCATTATGATGAAGATTTATTGCAATCAACATTAATGACTGACATGATTTGGCATAATCTTTATTAATGGCCCAGATCCTTCATGCTCAAGATTAATGGTCCAGATTGATCATTTACCAGGCTGCCGCCACTTTGAGAATGGACAATCATTACAAACCCTAATGATGCCCCCCACTATTATAAATAGCAGGGTGCCATTCCCTTGCAAAAGGGGGACATACAAAAAAAGAGATATACAGAGAGATTCTCCCAATAATCAGAGAGAAAATACACAGAGAGAGAGAGAAGCCAGAAGAGTAATAGAGGGAGAGCAAGAAGAGCATTTCTTCATCAACGCCAACCATCTCTTCACAGGAGCCAAGGCTGCATACCGATCGTCTAAGGAGTAAGGCAGGGCTGCCGTCGCCTTTCCGAGCCTCTATCGTCACCCCCCGGAATCTGAAATAAACAATTGTACTTAGACTACTGTACCTAGGTTTTCGTCCCTAGGCTTTCTTTGTACAAGCGAGTTTGTAACGTGAAGTAAAAGTTCGGTCCTCCGATAATTGTTCTGTTCTTTTATATTTTATAGCAAACACGATGGCGACTCTGCTGGGGACAAACTTCTCCACGGCTGAGGAGTTGGTGACGCAGTCGGATGCAGCCAAACTTGGCTCCACGCAATAAAAGATGGTCGTCCGCTTCGACCAACAGGCGTTTGAAGAGATGCTCTCCGAAGGAAGCGCTGGCCCGGTCCAGAAGCGCACCCGCACGACGAAGGCTCGCAAAGAGTGGAGGCCAAAATCATTTGCTCCTCCCCAAGCCCTCGACGGGATACCCTCTGTTGCTCACGACGGCGAGAAGGACTCTTCTGCGGCCCCACTTCAGACCGTAGACAACTCTGCTGTCCCCAAGTCCGGCAGAAGAAAACACTATGATGCTGGACTAGCAGGGGCAGAGAGAAACTCTATGCGATCCGAGCCGCATAAGGGTATTAGCCGCAGAGAGAAAGCACATGCGGCTGCATCCGCCAGCCGCATGAAGAAAACTCATGCGGCCACGCCTGTCAGCCGCATAGTTTATACGGCTACAGTTGCCAAACCGCATAGATGAGACTCATGCGGTCACTGAAGTCAATCGCTTACAGAAAACCCATGCGGCCACAGTTGCCAACCGCATGCGGCCAGCCTGCACGGTCGTGACTCCCAGTCGCACAAGAACAACTCATCCGACAGCAGAAGATAACCGCATGCAGACATCCTGTACGGTTTCCAATCCTAGCCGCATAGCGTTCGTTCCACGCTCTTCTCGATCAGTCTTCAACTGTCTCTCATACGGTCCTGACCCTGATGGTTCTCTGGATGATAAGCCAGACTCTGTGGTATTCAACTTAGACTCTTCCTATTACGCACCCGCAAGTGCTAAAAAGAAGAAGTCTGGGCAGCGCGGGCTCATCAAGCCCAGTCAGCTGCCCCAACCTCTGACTGTCGGGACGTCCCATTGACTATCACGCGGGCCTCTGATGGAAAGTTGTATAGAACCGCTCGAGTCCAGCCCCCGGCGGCAAAAGGACAAAGTGGTTCCTCTGACCTGCGTGAGGCGATCCTCCACAAGCGCAAGGAAAGAGAAGGGGCTTCGGTGTGCGAAGAGTCCCCGCTTGGACGTTACTGCACCCAAATCATCGTCAACTGCTGTTGCAACAACACGGCAGTGACGGAAGACCGGCCATCAGTCTTCCAATGACTACAGCATCCGAGCTCAGAGGACGAGGCACCTCCTGTTGTCTCCTGCAATTCCACTCAGAAAGTCCCCGCCGAGGGGAGAGGGAAGAAGACGAGCATCTCCGGCCCCAAGATATCAACCACTACAGCTAAGAAACTGTCGTCTAAACGGTTGTCCTCCATCGGAGTATTTCAACACACCCGTTCAAAGATGAAATCTGCTGCAATGGGAAATTCATCAACCACATCGCTGGGGATCGTGGGAACTGGGGGTAGCACTCCTCCGAACATCCACAACAACCCGATGTTTCAAGGAGAAGAGCCAGGGGAGGCAACTTTCCTATCGGATACAGCAAACCTCGATGTCCCCGAGGACATCCATGACTCTCAAGATGAAGCAAGCCCTGAAGCCGGGGGTACTATTCCCTCCGAGTCCGAACCAGAAGAGAATATTCCCACATATCCCGATGACTTCTCGGTACACGGGTATGACTCAGAGGATACGTCCTCCACCGTCCCTTCCGTTTCTCATCATACAAGGACGGTGTTCACAGACAGCAATCAAAGTGATTCCAGTGATCGCCAGCGCATCGACAATCTCGAAGCCATATTACTTGCTTTGGTCAAGTCCGTAGACGAGATTAAAACGGCCCTTCCAACTCTGCAAGGAGGGACGCCTGGCCAAACAAGCGCGGGTCCCGCGGTCAATGCGGACACGAATTCGGCGGCACCAAACCCGGACAACAATCCTCCCGAAATAACAGCCCCTACCGCGACAGATGAGACCCTGAGAAGACGAAAGCAATCATGGAGATGGGTCCCCCGAGAAATCTCCGCGAACTCAGAGGCCTCCAAGGGAGGCTAGCTTACATCAGGAGATTCATTTCTAACCTCTCCGGGCGATGCCGACCATTCACGCACCTCATGAAGAAAGGAGTCTCATTCGTATGGGACGAGGAATGTCAGCGTGCTTTCGACAGCATCAAAGAATATTTGTCAAATCTTCCAGTCTTGGTGGCCCCGGTTCCTGGAAAACCATTCCTGCTCTATGTACGAGCAATAGAACACTCCTTCGGGGCTCTGCTGGCACAAAACAACGATGCAGGCCATGAGCAAGCTATATATTACCTCAGCCGAATGATGATTGGGCCAGAGCACCGATACACCGCTGTAGAGAAGGAATGCCTCGCCTTGGTGTTCGCTATTCAGAAGACGCGACATTATGTCACGGGACAAACCATACATGTGATCTCACGAGTCAACCCTCTCAGAGTCCTCATGACTAAGCCAGGGGCACTCAGCTCTCGCCTCGCTACATGGGCAATATTGCTATCCCCTTATCATATGATCTTCGTCCCACAAAAGGCAGTCAAAGGTCAAGCCCTGGCAGACTTCTTAGCAGCCCACCCAGGCTCGGAGTCCTCCAGAATATATGAAGAGATCCCAGATGAGGTCGCTGACTCGTATGCAACCTCTCACGATAATATATGGCGAACGTTCTTCGACGGTGCTTCGAGGACCGGACCTAAAGGCAATATAGTCGTCGGAGTCGGGGTAGTGCTAGTCTCCCCTACCGGATTCGTGATCAACCGCGCTTATTCCCTCACAGAACCCTGCTCTAACAATGTGGCCGAGTACAACGCTCTGGTCATTGGCCTCCAACATGCAAGAGAGCTGGGGGTAGAATACCTTGAAGCATACAGCGATTCCTAACTAATCGTCAATCAGATCCGGGGCTCATACGAGGTCCGCCATGAAGACATGATCCCTTACCATCAAATAGCAATTGACATCATCTCGTCGTTTGAGGGGTTCTTCATCGAACATGTCCCCTGACTCCGAAATATCGAAGCTGATGCCTTAGCTGGTCTTGCCGCTTCCCTTGCAGTTCCGAACTATGATCGCCAATCAGTGGATGTGATAGGCCACGAACTGGTCTGTCCCAAGAACAATGTGCAATTCATGGCGAGTTATTTCGCCCAGACGATCGATGATGCCCCAGATTGGAGACAACCATTCATCGACTTCATCGTCTACGACATCCTACCCGAGAACCCAAAGGAAGCCACTTCCATCAGACGACGTTCTCTCAGATTCTTCTACGACACAGAGACGAAAATGCTGTATCGCCGCTCCTACGATGGATTACTGCTTCGGTATCTGTCAAACGCAGAAGCCAAAGAAGCCGTACGAGAAGCTCATGATGGTGCCTGCGGGGCCCACCAGCCCGGTCCTAAATTATAAGACCGCCTTCGACGAATGGGCTACTATTGGCCTACGATGGTGGCAGATGCGGTAGATTATGCTAGAAAATATAGAGCCTGCCAAGTCCATGCGGACTTTATTCACCAACCATCCGAGTTTCTACATCCGATAGTGGCGTCCTGGCCATTCGAAGCATGGGGAATGGATATCATTGGTCCAATCACCCCACCTTCCTCCCGAGGACATCGCTTCATACTTGCGATCACTGATTACTTCTCCAAATGGGCGGAAGCTGTCCCACTCGCAGAAGTTAAGACTTCAAACGTGATCAGCTTCCTTAAGCATCACGTCATCTATCGCTTTGGACTGCCTTGAAGGATCATCCATGATAATGGTCCGCAGTTTGCAAGCCACACATTCTATCGGTTTTGCGATAAGCACCGTATTCAGAATATCGCTTCAACATCGTACAACCCGGCAGCGAACGGGTTGGCAGAGGCATTCAACAAAACAATCATCAAACTCCTCAAGAAGTTCATCTCCTCCAACAAATGCGACTGGAACGAGAAGCTCGACGAATGCTTATGGGCTTATCGTACCACAGTTCGAACAGCCACCGGGAATACACCATTCTCCCTGGTGTACGGGAGTGAGGCAGTCCTCCCATTGGAGACTCAGATCCCCTCACTACGCGTCGCCCTCACACATCAATTGACGACAGACGAAAACCACCATCGCCGGCTAAAGGAATTGGAGACACTAGATGAAAAGTGCCTCTTGGCTCAGCAGCGAATTGAGCTATACCAAGCACGCATATCTGGAGCCTTCAACAAGAAGGTCAAAATCAGAACATTCCAGGTGGGCGATCTCGTTCTGGCAGTCCGGAGGCCGATGATCATGACTCACAAGACCGTCGGCAAATTCCAGCCAAAGTGGGAAGGCCCATTTATCATCGAGGCATCTCCAACGGTGCTTACCGTCTCGCAAAACAAAATAGAGACTTGCTCATGTTGCCCGTCAACGGCAAGCTCCTGAAGAAATATTATGTCTAAACGGCATTCTCTCCACACTTTCTTACTATTCTAAATTATCGAGTTATGTACCCGCTGGTGCCTCTGAACTCATATTCCGGTCACTCTTTCAGATAGTAAGTCACGTATGATTATACCTCTGAACTTTCTTCCTGGAAGAGATCCTCACTCATAATCCACTACCCGCGCTCCCAGTGCACAAAAAGGGTAATCGATCCACAAATTTCCGAAACGGCCATGTCCTCATTACCTCTGAGTCGTTTTCACTTCCACCAAAAACAAACCGTCCCCTCGCATAGAACTTCCACGTTCTCCTACCTCTGAGTCGTTCTATGTACCCCCTCTTCATTGAGCCCACTCCTGCCATGTCCTCATTACTTCTTAGTGGGAAGGCTCCGTCGAAGAAACCTTCATGCTTGCCATGTCCCCATTACCTCTGAGTAAGTATGTCGGTTCACTTTCAACCTATTATCTGTACCCACAACCGGAGTAGACAAGGATAATAGGTCCACAAATGTCCTCTGTTGACCATAAATGTCCTCTGTTGACCATAAATGTCCTCTGTTGACCACAAACGTCCTCTGTTGACCACAAATGTCCTCTGTTGACCACAAATGTCCGCTGTTGACTACGAATATCTTCCGTGAAGTCTTCCCTGCCATGTCCTCATTACCTCTGAGCAAGAAGATTCTACGGTAAAACTCTCATGCTTGCCATGTCCTCATAACCTCTGAGCAAATATGTTGGTTTCCTTTTATCCTATTATCCGTATCCTGAGCCAGGGTACGCCAAGGATAATAGGTCCACAAATACCCCTTGCTAAGCTTCTTAGCATAAATCTACCATCTCACCATGCCCCGGGAGCCCAGCTGCTCTACGGCATTCTTTTTTCCAATACCGAGAGCACCTATGACCACTTTGCCATGGCTGTTCCGGATATCCTGACCAAACTTGTTATCCGTACCTAAAACCAAGGTACGCCTAGGATAACAGGTCCACAAATAATCCCCCAGCAAGTCCAGTTCCACAAACACCATAAGTACAAGAAAGAGAAGATGAGTTGAAACATGCTCATTTATCCAAGATTCAAAGTACTACATCATCTGGGATCACATCCCTTGACAAAAAGAAAAGAAAAATAGTGAAAGAAAACAGAAAACTGATCACTGCTCCATGGCATTCTTTCGCCGGATACCAAGAACCTCCATATCCGCCTTACCGTGGAGTTGTTCTAGGTATCCCTATCAAACTTATTATCCGTACCTAAAACCAAGGTATGCCAAGGATAATAGGCCCACAAATGTCCTCTGCTGACCATAAATACCGTACTAGGTCCCTTAGTACATCCACATCTTTCCTCATCATCACATGCTTTCGGAGCCCAGCTGTTCCATAGCATTCTTTCACCCAATGCATAGAACTTTCACGTTGATAGCACCTCTGAGTTGTTCTATGTATCCTCATTCGAGTTCACTCCTACCATGTCCATATCACCTCTGAGTAAGAAAGCTCTACCATCAACCTTATATTTACCATGTCCATACCACTTCTGAGTAAATATGATGGTTCCCTCTCTCAACTTATTATCCGTACCTAAAACCAAGGTACGCCAAGGATGATAAGTCCACATAAAATTCCCAGCAGAAGTACCCAAACCTATCATGTCCATGCTACCTCTGATTGGATTACCACACCTAAACAAATCTACTTTCCATGCTTCTTATTCAAAGTGTTCCAAATTTGCAATTTGGAAACTTTGAAGGGGGTCCTGTAGAAGTATGGAAAATATTGCTTTTAGTCCCACATCGAAAAGGAGAAGAAGAAAGGGCTCACTCCATTCTACAATAGAGCCCCCTTACCTTCTTTGAAAAGGGCACCAACTTCTCTTCCCTCCTTCCAAACTTGGACTCTTCCTATTATGCACCTTCGGGTGCTAAGTAGAAGAAGTCTAGGGCAGCGCGGGCTCATCGGGCTCAGTCAGCTGTCCCAACCTCTGACCATCAAGAGCGTCCTGTTAAGCGGGCCTCTGATGGAAAGTTGTACGGAGCTGCCTATGTCCAGCCTCCGGCGGCAAACGGACAGAGTGGTTCTCAAGAGTCTCCCAACAAAGATCGAGGGCAAGTGTTTCTATTAGTCCCCACATCAGGGAACAAACATGATACATACGCATTCGTGTGTTCGGGATACCCGGGCCCACAAAGCGAGTGCACGGGCAGATCGAGACATTCCTCATGCGAGTCATGAGACGTCCTTCATGCGGCTCGGTCATGAGACATTCCTCATGCGGCTCGGTCATGAGACGTCCTTCATGCGGCTCGGTCATGAGACATTCCTCATACGGTTCGGTCATGAGACGTCCTTCATGCGGCTCGGTCATGAGACATTCCTCATGCGGCTCGGTCATGAGACGTCCTTCATGTGGCTCGGTCATGAGACATTCTTCATGCGGCACAGAACCCAGAAAGCTTCATGCGGCTCAAAATCAGACGAGCTTCATGCGGCTCAAGAGTATCATGCGGCTCAAAAGTCACCAACATAGACATGCAGCTCAAACACATAGACAACTCGAGTAAACTCCATGCGGCCCACAGAGAGAGGCCACGTGGCCTTCAAAGCAGCTGTGCCCAACGTACTGAACAAAATTAATGCTCTGACGGCTGACAGCTGACAGCCATGACGTAAAGTAGTCATATTGGCTGACACGAAAGCACTATCTTCCTAGAGAACTGGAGAAAATCTTCACAGCTTTGAGGCAAGTTTATGCGGCCAGATTAGACGAGTTCATGCGGTCAGTGCAGAGAAACCTATGCAGTTCAGTCATGAAGGTCCCCCTTGCAGCTCGGCCATAAAAGAAATCTATGCGGCCTAGCCATGAAGACTCTCATACAGCTCGGCCATGAAGACCCCCATGCGGCTCAGTCATGAACATATTCATGCGGCTCGGTCATGACAACCTTCATGCGGTTTGAGTATAGAGACTATTCATGTGGCTCGGTCATGAAATCTTTCATGCGGCTCGGTCATAACGACCTTCATACGGCCCAAATATGAACGCTCCTCATGCGGCTCAATAATGATGACAGGACACGTGTCCTAAAGATAATCAAATTTTAGGTCAGATCCCAATGATTTGGGACACGTGGCAAGAGAAGGAATTAAATTGATTCATTTAGATTTGCGAATATCAGCAAATCATCATGATGGAGATTTATTGCAATCAATATTAATGACTGACATGATTTGGCATAATCCTCATTAATGGCCCAGATCCTTCACGCTCAAGATTAATGGTCCAGATTAATCATTTACCAGGCTGCCGCCACTTTGAGAATGGGAAATCATTGTAAACCCTAATGATGCCCCACACTATTGTAAATAGCAGGGTGCCATTCCCTTGCAAAAGGGGAACATACAAAAAAAGAGATATACAGAGAGATTCCCCCAATAATCAGAGAGAAAATACACAGAGAGGGAGAGAAGCCAGAAGAGTAATAGAGGGAGAGCAAGAAGAGCATTTCTTCATCAATGCCAACCATCTCTTCACAGGAGCCAAGGCTGCATACCGATCGTCCAAGGAGTAAGACAGGGCTGCCGTCGCCTTCCCGAGCCTCTATCGTCACCCCCCGGAATCTAAAATAAACAATTGTACTTAGACTGCTGTACCTAGGTTTTCGTCCCTAGGCTTTCTTTGTACAAGCGAGTTTGTAACGTGAAGTAAAAGTCCGGTCCTCCGATAATTGTTCTGTTATTTTATATTTTATCGCAAACATGATGCACATCTCGATATTACCCTTCAATGTTCTACTATCACCGCCGTACCGTGACTCGTACACATGATGCATGTCGCTTCAATTGTTTAATGTTCAATGTTCTATCTTAATGTTCGACACATGCTATGACCTTTAACCGTTCGAGCCAGGCTCGCTAACTTAATGGCAACTTACGTATACAAGGATATATTTTATTATACGTGAAGGAGTAGGGAGAGAGACCCAAGAACCCACCCACCTTAAGCCGATACGCCTTATCATTTCTGCCGAGCTGAAGCGGCTCGATTCCATAACTTGCTTGCACGGCCAACTCTCCTGACTTAGCCATTTCGTTGAACTATTTGACTTATTCGGCCTACTGTGCCCATGCCACAATTCGTTGCAAGACGACGATTTGGATTTGCGGACACCTTAGTTAACGAGGCAAATTATCGACCCTTTACAATCCAACGCAAAAGTATAGCCTGCACACCAGATCAATCGAAGTCATTACTTTGTTCAAACCGGACTTATGCTTTCCATCGATACTTCATCGGGTCAACGTAACTCTTCGAGTTAACGACTCATCGTAATGCACTGTACGGAGCGGAGCATTACAGGACTTCTGTACTCGCTGGCCACTGGTATGTATGGACGTAAAAAATGTTGTAACTATTACTGGAAATACACGTTAGATGATTTAGCAGTTATTAGAGGTTTTGTGTTGAGACACGACATAGACAGAAGCATGGGGTGGGGAGGGACAGGTACTAGGCATGTGGCTACTATTTATTTACTTTTCTCTAGTTGCCACTAGTGTCTCAATCGAGCACTATATGTGTCATGCATTTATTATTTGTTGAGCCCCTGCATGGAACGTTGCCCTCAAAAGTAAATTCACATAGACGGTTAGGAAGCCCAGTTGCGTATATATACATATTCTGTTATTATAGCATATTATATATCTTATTACGTCTCTCTGAGGACCTGGTGATCTTTCTAGGTCTAGACAATCAGGACTACTCGTAAGAGTACAAAACCTGACCATATTCTTTATTCTCTGTCGAGAAGATTTTACCTTCTGATGTCATTTGATTCTTTTTAGTTGATGTACGATTTAGTTGCTATTATTCATTTTTCTCTATTTCGGAGGTCGGACTCCATTTTTATTCTATTTTTGTGGTGGCCCATGCAGGTCGAGTTTGTCACTTCGGTTACGTTACTGTACCGATGTGAACCTGCAACATAGGATTAGAATCTAGGAATCTCATCCATACAACTTGACCTCTTCCCTTGGCTTCAAATTCCGAACTCTCGTCCGACTTCCTTGAATTGCATCTTGCTTGATTCTTTTCTACCGTTGATTCTTATTTTCGTGCTTAGTGTCAGCTAGGAAGATGACTACACTAGTATATGCTCATAGGTCAAACACATATGGCTAGAATGGTTATATTGACAATTGGAATACATTCAAGACTCTAATTGAGTTAAAAATGCTTTTTTAGTGTGATTTAATAAATTGTAATTTGTAAATTAGGATATTACCAAGGAAAGTTTTTTTTTTGAGATTTCTAAATAGTAAACACCATAGGATTGATACTGCAGGAAAAAAAAATATACAGCTAAAATCTTTATACCATTGATTTAAGAAATTGATTGGATTTTTGAGTTTTAATATTTATGATTTATTGGATTATAGCTATACATCTTTGAACAAATATAAAATTGAATTGCATTTCGAGTTGTGATATTTAAAATTTTGGGTGATAGATATACATCTTTGAACAAATATAAAATTTATTGATTTTTGAGTTTTGATGTTTATGATTCATTAGATTATGGTTATACACCTTTGCACGATTATAAATTTGGTTTGAAAATGATTTTAGCTTTTAAAAATGGCCGTAGGAATTATTTAAATTGAGTTGTACAACTTGCGATTTTCATGTTTAGTAAATTTTGAATTTTAAGTGGAAGTAATGATGGTAAATTTTGGTTTACAATAATTGAAAACAATTTTTGGGAATTTCTCTTTATTTTAAATTGTGTCCTATGATTGAGGATTTACAAATCTATTTAGATTTTTGGTATAAAAAAAAGGAGGATTTTGACTGATAAGATTATTTGAAAATTTAGTTTAATGAGGGATTGCTAATATTAAAATTTTTGGATGAATTTTGAAGGATGTGATGGAAAGTTATTTTGATGGATTAAAGGAAGTTACCATTTAAAAGTTGAGATTTTGTTGGAATAACTTAGCATGAATAGAAGTTAAAATTGATGAGAGTATTGAGCTGAATTTTTGAGATTGCTTTTAATATGCTAAGAGTTTTATTATGAGTTATTTAAAAAATTTAGAGTGTTAAATTTTGATTGATTGTGAAATTTTTATGGATTCGTAAATTATGAACTCTCGAGTTAAATAGTTGAATTTAAACGTTAATTTTGGAAAAGGTTAGTAGTAACGTGATAAAATTTTGCTTTGAAATTTATGAGAGTGATTTAAATTTTTATGATGAATTTGAACGGCTTGGAGTGAATACAAATTTTGGTGGTTTACTTTTGAAAGTTTATTTTTGAAACTTTTTGGAGGAAACTCGAGTTGAAATATTAATGGTAGGCCACAAAGGTAGCCCTAATGAGTTAGAAGTATTCCACACTAATTGCCATGTCACTTATGACCATGCTAGTAGTATATACCCAAGTGTTGTTAGTCATCTACCCAGCTATGTGACTGTATTTCCACCTCGGCTTACTCGACCTTCCTTCAATTCTAGATCTTTTAATTGCGACCTTCTAACCCACTAGCAATTTGAATAATGATTTAATGGTTCCTTAACTGTATTCATCTATGAGACTATCTTCTCTCCGGAATTGTGTTCCTAAATTAATTTTATTGATTCTTTAATTAATTTTATTTCATGCTTTAACTTGATCTTCTTTATTTTGTGTATTACTTATCACCTCGTGAACTCCCACTTTCTATTTTTGATCTTCTGGCGTCCCCTACCATGACTTGGATATTTGGAGCACAACAGTAGACTTTTCCTTCCAACAAATTTTATGTGTAAGACCTAGACAAGTCCACCTTCATGTAGATATATCATGTCCCACTAAAACACGTCTCCTTGTACACTATTTTCATGATATGACCTTCTGATCAAAATGGTTAAACTATAACCTTTACCAAGATACCGATATATTTTGACCACGGATAGGGATTCCATCTCGACTCAATTCTTTCGACCGATAGGTGATTTTTGTTCTACTTAATTCCGTAAATGCTCAAATTGTGCTTTATCTTGATTGCTTGACCCGTTGTCCCATCACACTGCTAGTTTAACTCTTGTAAGTTGGGTAGAATATCTCACCACCTAACAAACCTTTTTCCTTGTAAACCACATTGGTAAGTTCACTTAGACTATAAATTCAGAGGACCTTAACTTATCTAGACAACCAAACCATAAGTAAAGAAAACTAGGACAACTGTACAGGCCCACATTTCGAGCAAGACTCGATTTTAAAAGATCTTGGACTATTTCAAATTTCCTTCAGCAGTACCTCCCTTGCTCATATTTTGACTATCTCATGCTGCTAATGTAGCTTCAGTTTTGCAAGCTTATTTCCTTACCAAGCTTTATCATGACATATTTTATTGGGTGTACCCACTAACATATTGTCTAATCAGAACCGGTGCATGATGGTCTGATCAACCTATTGCACTTTGGTTCACTTATCACATATTATTCTACGTGGATGAAGACATAGTAAACTTGCCTAAGAGTCTAATCCGCGACAGCATTGACAACTCTCATTTGAATTATTCCTGTCGCCTATGAACATCGTATTTCGTACTGAATAGCATCGTCTTTGAAATCTTTTGTTGTGGGCTTTACTTACTTTAGAAAGACCAGACATTGTACTTGATAGATAGACTCAAAGTATTGCCTTTAGTTGTCCCACCATCTATTGCCAAGATAGTTAGCCATGGACCAACCAAGGTAACTATATCCTCGCTTGAACTACTCGTCGATTCTATACCTACTATCGCGACCTTCTAATCATTCTTGATACTTGAGGATGATTCAAATCGTTCTCTTAATCATGCCTGCAACCTGGACGACCAATATACAACTATTCTCAAGGAACCATCTCTCTTAAGTCTCTAAATTATTTTTTCCCTTAATCTACTCGATTCTTTTCTATTCATTAAACTCGTGTTTTATCTTGAACTACTTAAAACCCTTGATCATTTTTATTCTTGCATTAATTAGCCATATCCATGATTATTTCGTATTTATCTAAATCATGATTTTCTAATTCATGTTTTGTTGAACGTTGTGATTTGATGATTCCTCATCAATATACCCATGTGACCTTTTCAATCCCTACTTATTTTTAATTTCGAGGACGAAATTCTTGTAAGTTGGGTAGAATGTAAAACCCCTATTTTTTTAAAATTTATTTTTATTATTTTATTAGACTAAAAAATGAATTTATACAATTTATGATTTTATTTTATTTTTAAATGACCTTAGCCATTGTTGAGTGTTGGAGCACTAGACTACCATGAATTTTGGCACGGAAGATGTAGCAGTGTGCCTTGACTAGTGTACTAGCCATGCCGGGGGAAGCCTAGCCACAGTAATATCCAAACTAGAAAAACTAGGCCAAGCTGTGAATGAACTTATTTAAATTATTTTAATTAAATATTATTTTATATATTGATTTTTAGATGATCCGGTTGTGCCAAACCAGCCCGAACTAGGTCCGGACCAAATTTAAGCCCATGTAGGCATGTGGTGGGACCATGATGGCCATGTAGGAATATTTCATGTGTGTACAAATATTTTTAATTTTGAGACTTGTTGAATATTATTGACTTTTGGTACAAAATTTATATTTTATTAATAAAATAATGTTTTATAAGATGGTATAATTTTCTGGACCCACACATGGGTGAGCGGTAAAGTTCACCCATTGGGACGATTATTATTATTTTATTATAATTTAAGTTATTTCATGGAGATTAAAATATGTTCATTCTATTTAGATATTATTATTATTATTATTGAGATTGATTTATTGTAAGATGAATTTATATATAGATGTAGATATATTTAAATATATTAAATATGTGGATATGTGATATTTAAAGTGTTATTTGTATTTAAATGATTTTTGAATATATATAGTTTTATCTATAAAAGATTTAAAGAATAAGAAAAGAAAAAGAAAAGAAAAAGAAAAGGAAAAGAAAAGGAAAAAGAAAAAGAAAAAAAAATACAAACCCATCCACTTAAAAGTGGACGGGCCCTACAAATTCAATGCTTGCTGCTATAAGCAGCAAGCTCACGCTACCCGTGGGATTCAAAGTTTTAAAACCTATTAGTATTAGGTTTTGCTACTAGTAGATATAAATACATCTTCCTCCACAAGCCTCAAAACCCTAATCTTCCAAAACGAAAGTTGAGGCTAATCATACCCTCTTCGCCTACGAATTCGTTTCACCAGCGATGGAGCTTTGTGTGCGATGAATGGAGCATCGGAAGTCAGCTCCACGTCACCCACAGAGCTGTTTTTCCACTCAAGGTACCCCACTTTCCAACGGCGTAACTTTTTACTCGTAGCACCGATTTTTGATCCGTAAGATTTTCTGGAAAGTAGACTTGACCCTCTTCGAGATCCTCTAGGTGGATTTCGAAAATAACCCATCTACTTGCTCAAAAAATCGAGACGAAGTTGAACAAAAATCTGTTTTCTGTAATATTAAAAACTGTTTCAAAACATCAACTTGTCGGCCACTTTTCTCGCTGTCCATTAAACTTTCGTAAAAACTAATTAAAGGTAGTCAAAGACAACCTAACCAAGATTGTAACGCACCTTCTGGATTCACTTTTCATCTAGTATGTAGAAAGTTACATGTTGTTAAAGTTTCCCAAAAACTGTAAATTTTGTTTTCAAAAAAATGGAAAAACACCCGATACGGCATGCGCCCCGAATCGACCTTTTTGCAATTAAGTCACAACTTTGTGCACACTCATCATATCACGATGAAACTTGCGCCATTGGACTCGAAATATTTTTATGGTCCTGTGAGCCAAGTATGGTCCGATTCTGAGACCGTTGATCGGGACGCTATTTTGGCGGGCCCACAATCCCACTCAACGGGCGATTTTGTACACAGCCCACCGGAATCTAAAATTGGACATACCTGTAGAAGCATGGAATTTCACAACCAGAAAGCCCATGTGCCAGACTACATGCGCTAGAGCTCGGACAAAGTACTCCACAGCCAAAACAACAAGTATAGACATTGAAAGAGGACTTTTTATTTAACATATAAAAGTCTATTACATGTCTAAAGAAAGACTATACAAAGGAGAATTTCTACAAAGAAAAGATCCTAAATCTACAGCCAGCAGCCACCATGCGCCCTCAAGCAGGCGCAGCAATCACCATGCACCCTCGATCAGGCGCATCCCACTATGCGCCCTCAGTAAGGCGCATCCTTTTCAGCAGCTCAGTTATGTGCATCCCAGTTATGTGCATCCCTTCAGCAGCCCAGTTATGTGCCACCCTTCCAGCCAGGTTCACCTGATAAGTGCTTCGACTAATGAAGCATTTATTGAGCAGAACGAGGGTGGCAATCAACCCTCTAGCCAAGGAAGAGAAAAGAACCACAAGCCGGCCTGTGGCCTGGGGAGGCTTCGAAAGAGCCTCCAAAGACCAAGAAAGACCGCAATCGAAATGCGGCTAAAGGAGCAGCTTCCAAACCCACCAGAGTGGGAAACACCCACTTTGAAGGAAGAAAGAGCCTAGCACCGCCATTCCGATCTACGGCTCTTCCTGCACAACGAAGACGAGGCCCGGGCATCCTTATCTTTGGATGCAACATGCACCTTCTGCCTGCCTCGGAAGCCCTCGACTCCGGCTTTTGGATGTAACAGTCACCTTCAAGTGCATCAATGAAGACATGGCGTCGCATCTTCACCCTCGGGAGCACTTCGTCAACAGAATGCACTCGAGTACACAAGTTCATGTCGAAAAGACATAAGAGAACGAGAAGCAAACCTTCTCTCCATGCCACTATTTATAGGCCAGGCAAATCAAACCCATGCGCCAGGTGGATGGCTCTTCGAATTCCGTGCAATGAATTTGTATTTAATGGATGAACCGGACGCTTCGAATTCAGCCAAATCAAGACGGCTATTTAAAGCACTCGAAGAACGTAACAGTCGCTGCATTAAAGAACGTATCACGAAGCGGATGCGTCGGCCAGACCGCGCATCATGTGCCCTTCAACATCAAGCGCATCAGCACAGACGCGCCCTTCAGTACCAAGCGCATCACCGAGGATGCGCCCCCATGCGTCCCCATACACCTAGTAGAACGCCAATCGACGCGCCCACTCAGCTGTCCATCGAATGTCAGAAACATTAAATGCTGAACTGACAGAGTTGGCAGCACACCTTCCAAAGTCTGAACAGTTGACAGCTTTTTCAGAAGACGAAGCGTCGGCAACGTCAGCATCATCATTTTTTCACTCCGACGGCTACTGCCACGTGGCCACCCAACCATCCGCATGCGCCTCAAAAGCCATGCGCCTCACACTTTTTACTGATCCCTAAAGACAGAAGAAAAGTCTCCACTTGAAGCTCTGCATGCGCCTCAAAAGCCATGCGTCCCAGACTGCTCTCTAATCCCAAAAGACAGAAGGAAAGTCGCCTGCATGTGCCTCAAAAGCCGTGCGCCCTGAATGGTTTGTGACTCCTAAAGGTTACGAGCCAAAGTCTCCTCATGCACCCCATCCTAGGCGTATTCCACCAGATCATTTCCCCCATCAAATCCGAGATCTCCGAGCCTTGAGTCGAAGACACGTGTCCTTTGACTCAACTCACCCAAGATTTCAGCAACAGAAAGATCTTCCCCTCTGCTACATGCCAGCTCACAACAGCAGTATGAAGAGTTCAACCCCTCGATCAGGGCGCATCGTCCATGCGCCTCCATCAACAATCACCACGTGGCGTCCCTACGCACCAGCGCATCCTACATGTGCGCATGAGCAGCCAGCCTGCAAAACTATAAATACAGGGATCATTTCCTTCTGACACACAAAAAAAGGGCACAGAATATCCAACGAACGAACATATCACCAGAGAGGCAGATACAGACACTCAACGTCTTCCTCCTCTCAGCAAGCTCCAGCACCCAGAGCAATCCCGATCTTCAGAGAACCGATAATCCTCGTCAGTTCGTCAACGGAGTCAACGTATTACCACTCGATCCATCGGCACAAGGGACCCAGATAAACAAAAGTGTACTCCTAGGACTACATCTAAGTCCTATATTGTAACACTGTTCTGTTTGTATTGAAATTTGCAATCAAAGAATTTTAATGGCAAACAAGCTGGCGACTCTGCTGGGGACCTCTTTCTCCTCCACCGAGAAAGCTGTGTCGTAAACCGACGATGTGAAGGTGGGCTCCTCCCACAAGACGCTGGTCGTACGCCTCAATCAACAGCGTATGAGGAGTTCATCTCTGAAGGAAGTGCGAGTCCTTCGAAGCGGCTGTCGAAGCCGAAGAAGACCCGCCGAGTCTGGGTGCGCAAGGTCGACGCCTCGGGCACCACCACCGAAGGGGATGCGCCAATCCAGCCTTCCCTTCCTGCTGACGTCCTTAGCAACCAAGATGCGCCCACCGGTGCAGCGTATCTCTCGGAAAAGCGTGCGGCTGACCACATTCCCCAGCCATCTTCCTCTCAGTCGAGAAAGATGCGTCGACGGAGCAGGGGCGCAGCCAATGCCCCGCGTATCACCTCTGATGCATCACAAAAAGTCTCTGTCTTTGACAGACTCACTCGCTGTAATGGCAAGGAGAATTTGGATTCTGAGTACTACGCGTCCCAGCGGCCTGGTACGAAGAAGTCCAAGGCAGCACGGGCCATATGTCCCAAACGTGCTATGCCAGCAACAAGCCAGAAGCATGTGCTCAGAATCATGCACGCTGCTGATGGTAAGTTGTACAAGGTCGACTCGAGTGCTGTGGCGCCGAGAACGAGCCGACCTTCAAAGTCCTCGTCTCACTTGGGCGCATCTACTGCGTGCACAACCAAGTCGAGTAAGGCAAATCCAGTGGTCTTGAACTCCCGTGCCTCCTCCGGTTGTGCATTTGAGGTCCGTTCAAGTCACTCCAAATGTTGTGGTTCTCCCACTTCTGATCGGGATGCCTGTTTGGTATTAGATCAGGGGGCGCAGCACTCACTTGACCACCCCGGCGCTCGGCCTTGCCATGCGCCTAAAGGGGATGCAAAGGTGGCACTCTCCTCCAACGATCTGCATAACGTGATTACTCACAAGCGCCGATCAGGAGAGTTGACTGACAAGCACGATACGCCTCTCACGGGGCATACTTGTGCTGTGGTCACCATCAACTGCTGTTGTAAAGCAGTAGTCCCACCAAGGCAGTCGGTGTTCCAGCGGCTGCAACCATCGATACCTCTCCGACGTCGCCTCGGGAAGAAGGTGTCAACAGAAGAATAACCAATGGTTGCATTATGCAACATGATCTCCAACTCCTCGTCAGTCCAAAAGGCGACTGGTAGTTTCTCTTCCTCGTCCAAAAGCCAACCGAGGAAAACCAAGACAGCTGTCTCGTCCTCCGGAGTGTTCGAAGGCACTCGAACGAGGAAGAAGATCTTGGAGGAAGCTGGGGTAGTCAGACCCTTGTGGAGCCTCCTTCCGAAGACGAGTGTGTCCAAAGCACACCTGGGGCAGATCCTCGAGGCGAAATCAGCCTCCCAGAAGCCCCTGAAGACAAGGATATCCCCTAGAACATAGCTGGGGGTAATCTAGCACCTGCAGACCCGAGTTTCGGAGAAGAAGAGACCCTTCAAGATGGAGCTGATGGTAATCAGGCCCTTGCAGATGTGCCCGTGGTGAATGTTCTCCCGAACATAACCGGGGGTAGCCAAGACGAAGCTCCAGGAGAGGCGACTCCCCTACAAGAGAGCGAGGCCGAGAGTGAGGCCTCAACCCATCCATCCACTCCCGGCCGCATCATGACAGTAAACGTGACTGGGGCTGATATCGAGTCTGATGCGCCGCCAACGGACCTCGTCCAGCGCATGGATACTCTGGAGGGAGGACTCAAAACCCTCTCTGCCTCCATGCAAACACTAACTCAAGCAGTGTTTGAGATACGGTCTGCTTTGGCGAAGACACCTTCTACCGGTCCCGATCTTGGGGCCAATGGAGAGTCGAGTGTACCCCTTCAACGGGTATCCTCGAACGCAGATCGCCGAGAAGCACCTCGGACGTCGGAGCCCTCAGATGCTCAACATCCGGTGGTACCACCTTCCCCGACTCTCAGCTCCACGGAAGACATGGTCGAGATGATCAGGGACCTGCACGAGCGCTTTGAGTCCAAGACGAGACAAGAGGAGCGCCAGAAAATGGGCATCCCCCAGCCTTATCCCCTCGAGTGGAACAAGGTAGTTTATCCCCCAAAATATAAACCACAAATACTGACGCCGTACGACGGGAAGGACTCTCCGCGTCGCTACCTGACGTACTTTTAGTCTCAAACGGGGCATCTTCCAAAGGAGGATGCGCTACTCACCAGCATATTTGTTGGGGCACTGAAAGGAGTAGCGTACGACTGGTACTGCAGCCTCCCCGACAATTCAATATCTTCCTTCGATGACCTGATGCGCCTCTTTCTCGATCGTTTCTACGACGGCAGGAAGGACATGACGATGGCGTCCCTCATAGAGATACGCCAGAAGGAGAAGGAAACGGTTCGGATGTTCATTGAACACTTCCGACAGGCTTGCTTTAGACTACCTCCGGGCATGCCAGAACATGCGCTTCTCTCCTCCTGCAGCATGAACATGCTGCCTGCAGTCAAACTCTAGCTCAACTCCACTCCTCCTTCCGACTGGAGTTCCTTGATCATTGAAGCCAAAGCCGCAAAAAAGAAGGCGGCCAATGCGCGTCTTCTGGGAGTCAGCTTTCCCGCCTTTGATGACAAGGGGAAACGGCCCGCAGCCAACAACACCGGACGAGAAACCAAGGGGAAACAGGCATTGACTGTCAATGCCCCAAAAGGTACGTCGGCACCTACTCAGAAGCCTCCACTTGCACCAAGGCCGAAGGAGGTTTATTCGTTCAACGACGAAGACACCCTGCAACTCTTTGAGATACTGAAGTAGGGTGACAAGATCAAGCTGCCGGACCCAAAGCGGCCTGATGAGGTTGGAAAAGTGGACAACCCGAGGTATTGTCACTACCATCGGTTTGTTGGACACCCAACCAAGGACTGCTATGTCCTCAAGAATTACATCCAGCGCATGATCAATGCCGATGTAATCTCCGTCGACTACGAGGAGAAGACGGTGTCGGCCAACGTGGTGTCACTCCAGTTCGGCACCTTGCCGCCAACAACAACACAGGATGGAGTCGTCCCCATCCCTAAGGCAACTATGGAGGTGGTTAACTTACCACCTACCCGTAACAACGTGAGTGGACTCATCCCACTCACCACATCTCGAGGAGAGGTCCTATGGGTTCACCCCGACCTCGTCTCCGAGGTGACTCAACCGGAGGTACGCCCTACCTCCAAATTTAAAGGCAGGAAGATCAAGTCTTGTCGCACGGTCTCTTCTTCAACGGAAGAGGCACTTCCTGTGCAGACGCGTTCACAGCTGAACGTCCAACCCGACGAAGCTGCCGCCGAGGTGGTGCCACCTTGTACCATCCCTGCTGTCCAGGAGGAGGGTCCATCAAAGCCCTCAGCAGCCAATAAGCAGAAGCACGTGGAGGCTCGTTTCGACAGACCTTTACGAAAGAAGAATGCTTCGAGGCTAGCCAAGCCCTACAACTTTGACATACTGGCACAACTGGCCAGTACTCCTGCCCGCCTATCTTTATTCAAGCTCCTGCGTCTTTCCAAAGACTTCCGTGAAGCTCTATGTAAAGCTCTGAAGGATGTTGAATCCTTTCTCAGTCAGGTCAAGCAGCCTGAAGATCTCCCAACTATATGTGCGCACTGTCATTGTGCAGATGAAGTTATCTCGAACATAACTTTCACCCAACAAGACATGCTGCTCAAGCACAACCGACATAATCGGCCGCTGTATTATACAGGGTATGTCGGTTCAGTCAAGATGAAGCGGATTTAGATCGATCCGGGGTCTTTCCTCAGCATCATTCCGAAGATGCTGCTCTCAACACTGGGGATCCCAATGTATCGGCTGGCGCCCTCTAACACAACAATCAGTGGCTTCAACGCCAGCAAAAGCGAGCCGCTAGGCAAAATTTGGCTGAAGTGTCACATCGGTAACCTCAGAACTGAGGTGACCTGCTACGTTGTGGATGCCGATGTCAACTACAATATCCTGCTCGGTCGACCATGGCTGTATGAGTACATGGTGGTGCCATCCACGCTCTACCAGTGTATGAAGTATGTGTCCACCAACGGCGTCATCCGGACGGAGTTCGCAGACATTGACCCTTTCAAAGGGATTGAAGCCTACTTCACCGATGCTGACTTATACAAGTCACCTGATGAGGAGGAAGCCAATGATGCTGACGATAAAGCAAAAACGGCAGCAGAGCCGGACATGGAGCCTGAGGTCACTCCCGACGCCCCTTTGAAGATCCGACTCAAAGGCAAACCGCCTCAAAAGTTGCCTCCCATGAGCATCAAGCTACCCGGGAAAGCACCAGCTGCTCCTGAAGCTCCCTTGAAGATACAGCTCAAGGGAAAGCCACCTCAAACATCGGCTTCCCTCGTGGCAAAACTACAGGGGAAGACGCCAGTCACTGGAGGCACAGCGGAGGTACCTCTGAAGGTGCGTCTTAAAGGCTGGCCTCCGTCATCCCAGCCGCCAGAGAAGGCCCATGTAGTCCTCTCGGACTCCAAGACCAACGCTGTGGTGGACTCTCTCGATCCTACTCCAGTGCTTACAGATGAAGAGCGGAGGGATTATATCTCCACTGACGTAGATGCCCCCTCATTGGACAATGTAATCCCGCAGGATAAAATCTCATATTCATCAATAATAGAGTGCCTTTTAATTATTCTTGTCTTCCATATTGGAATGCCATGTATATATTAGATAACGCTCTATGGTCGTTGGAAACACAAATAACGACCATCCATCATGTAAATCGAGTAGTCCCGTCCTAAGGGGTCTGTTACATAGTCCAACTTCGGAGTCGAGACGAAGAATCCATCATCTTCGGTAAGGCCGAGCGTCATCAAGACCTCTCGCCACTCGAGCCAGAACCAGATGCCAACAGAATGTAACTCTATCGGTACACGGACAAGGCAAAGTACCTCATCCAAAAGATGGGTTACGACCTGAAGAGCAACAAAGGCCTCAACTATGGCAAGGGTCGACGTCTCCCTCTCCGGCTTCCAACTCCTAAAGGGAAGCCACAGGACTACTACAACCGGACTCGACGGGAGGTAGGCTATGTCACGCCACCATCAACTCCAGAGAGCTCAGACGCAGAAGAAGTAGAACATTTTCACTCGTCTGAAGCATCAACGTGGGATTCCGATACCAGTATCGGATCTGTCTTCAAGAGAGTGCTGTCAGCCAACATGACATCTGCACAATCTTAAGAAGAAGAAGGCGAAGACCAAGCACCGGAATTCTTCGAAGAAGAACCCTGGGCTCAATGCCTAGGACAACAATGGAAGTCTCATTTTGAATTACGTGAACCTTCCACCGAAGACGAAGTCGAGCAGATCGACCTTGGGGATGGATCTTCTTCCAAACCCATCTTCGTCAGCAAAAGCCTGAAAGGAGAAGACCGAGAATCTTTAATCCAGCTGGCTAAAGAGTATATCGACGTCTTCGCATGGAGATACGAAGATATGCCAGGACTTGATCTCCAGATCGTGATGCATAGGCTGAACATCCTACCTGATGCCAAGCCTATCAAACAATAGCAGCGGTGCTTCCGTCCGGACATTATGAACGCCATCGATCAGGAGGTGGACAAGCTCTTGACCAGCGGCTTCATCCGTGAAGAGCAACACCCAGATTGGGTAGCCAACGTCGTCCCCGTTACCAATAAGAATGGGAAGATACGAGTCTGCATCGACATCAGGGACCTCAATTCTGCTTGCCCGAAGGACGAATTCCCGCTTCCAATCACTGACGTGATGATCGATAACACATATGGCTTCGAGCGCATGTCCTTCATGGACGGATATTCAGGCTACAACCAGATCAAGATGTTCCCCGATGACGTAAAACATACGTCATTCAGGACTCCAAAGGGCATTTTCTGTTACACAGTGATGCCCTTCGGCTTGAAGAACGCCGGTGCAACATACCAACGAGCTATGAGCACTATTTTCCGTCAGCATCTTCGCAAGACAGTGGAATGCTATGTCGACGATATCGCAGTCAAGAGCCGTCTCAAAGAAGATCACCTGCAAGACCTCAAGACAGTCTTCGACCTCATGCGGGCGCATCAACTCAAGATGAACCCCGCTAAATCCTTTCTGGGGGTTTCTAGCGGAAAGTTCTTGGGCTTCATCATCACGGCGAAAGGCATTCATGTCGATCATGAGAAGACCAAAGCTATCCTTGATATGGACCCTCCGAAGAACCTTCGAGAACTGTAGGGCCTACAGGGACGTCTGGCATACATCCGGAGGTTCATAGCAAACCTCTCCGACAAATGTCAACCCTTCACCCAGCTCATGAAGAAGGGAGTCTCTTACGTCTGGACAGAGGAATGCCAAAAGACTTTCAACGACATCAAAGCCTACTTGACGAGCCCACCAGTCCTGGTGGCACCCGTTGTCGGCAAACCGTTTCTCCTTTATGTCCGTGCCATGGATCATTCCCTCGGCGCTCTGCTGGCTCAGAACAGCGATACAGGTTATGAGTAAGCAATCTACTACCTTAGCCGAACTCTAATCGGGGCCGAACACCGGTACAACCCCGTTGAAAAGGAGTGCTTGGCTCTGGTATTTGCCATCCAAAAGACTCGTTATTATGTCTCGGGGCAGACAATTCATGTCATTTCTCGAGTCAATCCGCTCAGGGTCCTCATGACGAAGCCAGGATCACTGAACTCCCAGTTAGCCACATGGGCGATCTTGCTAACACCATACAAAATGGTGTTCGTGCCACATAAGGCTGTTAAGGGTCAAGCTCTGGCCGACTTCTTAGCTGCACACCCCATCCCAGAGTCCTCAAGGCTCTATGAAGACATCCCGGATGAGGTCCAAGAATTAAACGTCACCGAACAAGGCTTCGTCTGGCAGATGTTTTTCGATGGCGCTTCAAGAACAGGCCCCAATGGCCAAATCATCGCAGGAGTGGGGGTGGTATTAGTCTCCCCCGATCAACTGGTCATTCAGCGTGCTTACTCTCTTTCGAAGCCGTGCTCCAACAACGTTGCCGAGTACAACGCGCTCATTATGGGACTCCAGCTAGCACAACAGCTAGGGATGAATCATCTGGAAACCTACGGCGACTCAAAGCTCGTCGTAAACCAAATCAGAGGACAATACGAGGTTTGCCATGAAGATCTGATCCCCTATCATAAAGTTGTATTGAACATCATTTCAACCTTCATCGGGTTCTTCATCAAACACGTACCTCGTCTACAAAATCTAGAGGCTGATGCTCTGGCTGGCCTCGCAGCCTCCTTGGCGGCACCCTTCGGAACTCAATACTACGTCACGGTAGTGGGTCGAGACTTGGTCTGCCCTAAAAACAACCTGCGCTCACAAGTGGCCCACGCCATGTCAACGGGTGCCGGTGTTAACGTCCGAGATTGGAGATTCCCGTTCATCGACTTCGCTGTCTACGGAATTCTTCCAAAGGACCCGAAAGAAGCCGTCTCAGTCAGGAGACGCTCTCTTCGATTCTACTACGATACATCCACTAAAATGCTGTACCGACGCTCCTACGATGGACTTCTCCTTCGATGTTTGTCCAACGAAGAAGCAGTCGAAGCCCTTCGAGAAGCTCACGATGGAACCTGCGGGGCCCATCAACCTGGCCCTAAGTTGCAGGATCGACTGCGACGCATGGGCTACTACTGGCCAACCATGGCCGCTGACACTGTTGAATATGCTAAGAAGTGCTACGCGTGCCAACTTCACGCAGACTTCATACATACACCGTCAGAACCACTACATCCTACGGTCGCCTCCTGGCCCTTCGAAGCTTGGGACGTGGATATTGTGGGACCGATCACCCCTCCTTCATCAAGAGGATACCGCTTCATCCTAGCAATCACCGACTACTTCTCCAAATGGACAGAAGCAGTTCCGCTAGCAGAAGTGAAAAGCTCCAGAGTGATCAGCTTCATCAAGCACCACATCATCTACCGTTTCGGGATGCCCCGGAGGATCATCCACGACAATGGTCCTCAGTTCATCAGCCACATTTTCAGCAGATTCTGTGATAAGAATCGTATTCAAAACGTGGCATCAACCGCCTATAATCTGGCTGCAAATGGATTAGCAGAGGTGTTTAACAAGACTATCGTCAGGCTACTCAAAAAGGTCGTGTCATCTAACAAATGCGACTGGGACGAAAAGCTTGGCGAATGCCTTTGGGCCTACCGCACAATGGTACGGACCCCAACAGGCAACACACCATTCTCTCTGGTCTACGGAAGTGAAGCGGTACTGCCTCTCGAGATTCAGATACCTTCATTTCGTGTAGCAATCACAAACCAACTCACAGAAGAAGGCAATCAACGTCGTCGTCTGCGGGAACTGGAGGCACTTGATGAAAAGCGTCTCCTAGCTCAACAATGCATCGAACTCTACCAAGCCCGTATATCACAGGCTTTCAACAAAAAGGTCAAGCAGAGGACTTTCCAGGTTGGCGACCTGGTTCTGGCAGTCAGGAGGCCGATGGTGTTAACTCACAAGACACCAGGAAAGTTCGAACCCAAGTGGGAAGGACCTTTCATCATAGAGACGGTTTACTCAAACGGTGCTTACCGCCTCGCCAAACCCAATGGGGACTTATTCATGATGCCCATCAACGGCAAGTTCCTAAAGAAGTACTACTCTTGACATCTTTCTAGGAGATCTGTGGACCCAATCATCAGGGCTCACAGACAATTCCTTTCATAAAATCGTACGCTTCCGAAACCCAGCTGTTCCGTAGCATCCTCCAGTAGAAGGACAACCACGTCCACATCACCTCTGAGTTGTCCCCCCTGCACCCTACAAGGCATAATCTTACACCCCGTAAGACTACGCTACCCTTCATGTTTACCATGTCCACATTACCTCTGAGTAAACATCCCGTACAAACAACCCCTGCATTGCCGTACATTGATCGCAGAACTTCTACGTCCACATCATCTCTGAGTAGTTCCACGTATCCCCCAGATCATTCCTACCACGTCCATAACACCTCTGAGTAGGGTGATTCCACCACTTGAATCCCATATTTGCCACGTCCACATTACCTCTGAGCAAACATGTTGGTTCTTTCAAACTTATTATCTGTACCTAAAAACCAAGGTGTGCAAAAGATAATAGGTCCACACAAATTATCAAGTTCATGACAACAAAAATGAACACATCACAAAAAGTTGCGTACTTCTTTATTTTCTAAAAAAAAGAGTAAAGGACTACACTTTTCCCAGCAAGAGTTGCAAAAATACAAAAAGAAGAGGCTACAATCCTTAAGCATCCCCAGGGTTGGCTGAAAGCTCTCTGACTCGGCGTCTCAAGTCTGCCACACGAGTCTCCACAGTCGCCAGGACTCGACGCTCAGCCTCTTGACGCATCGATTCAACAGCCTCAGCAGAAGTATCGTTCTCATGCTTCTCATCAAGCTGTTGTCGCTGCTGAGCCAGGGCAATAGTCCGCTGAATGAAAGTTGCTTCCTCCTTCTTGAATGCTACGTGTTTAGCCTGGACACGTTCGGCATCTAACTAGAATCGGGCCCGCTGGTCCTCAAGGCGACGGATCTGGGCGTTGATCTCCGCGATATTAGCGTCCAACGCGGCTCACGTTTCCACTGTCTCCCGTATGGACTGAGACAACCGCTCTACCGCAGCTTCAGTTTCAGCCACTTCGCCCTCCCAGACACTCACAGTGGCCTGGTAGGAAGACTCAATCTCGACGATCAGCTTCCCCTTCACCGCATCTATCAAGACGGAGAGGTCATTTCGCTGGATGCGCTGAAGTTCCGAGAGCCGCTGGTCCAGCTCAACTACCGAAGCCTCCAGGATCTCGGCCATACGATCATGACCTTGGTGAAGACGGATTAGGTCAATATAAGGCATTGCCAGAGTTCTTGCCGTCGCAAAGCTCCCGTTGGCATCCATCACTGCAGATACACCCTTCTGCAGCATTTTGTACACTGTCTCAGTGATAAATTTCACATATTCATCTGCGTCCGCCAGCACCTGCGGCGTCATAGCAGGGGTTGGAGGAGCTACTCCAGTCGGCGGACCGGAAGAAGACCCGCCGACCTAAACCTGTGAGGCTGGAACCTCGGTATCAGTAGGCTCTTCATCAACAGGGACCTGACTACTAACCCGAGGAGCCAAGGGAACAGAGGAAGCCGGCACAGGCGTCAAGATTGTACCCCAAGTAGAAGGGGCAACAGAGGGTTCCATCACACCCTTACCCTTCCCAAACTCGGAAGTACCACCGACGTCAGCGGCCACCTCTCCAATACCCAACCTGCTATCACCAGCCAATACTTCTCCTGGCAGAACGGGGAGATCAACACTTACCTCCTGACTTGTCCCTGAAGTCAGGACCGCCAGACGAGTCTCTTCATCAAATCCCTCTACAGGGACAGGACTTGTCGCTACCTCCTGATTGGTAGCCACCTCAGCTTCCGCCGCTGAGTCTGGGGTAGGGCTCGGCAATGATGCAGACGATCTTCCCTCATCATAACAAGGAAGGAAATTAACCCTCTCCTCTGTTCCAACCATCGCTGTTGCCCCCGCAACAGGTCTTGCAACTCTGGAGCATCGTCATCCAAAGACGACGAACTCCACTCCACATCATCACCAGGAAGCCGCGTGTCTGCTAAACCCTCGGCATCCGAAGCCCCCGTTGCGGCCTTCATCATCTCGGAAGCTGTTGCACTCCTAACTTCCCTTCTTACATAATCTGGGGATGCTGGAATCTCCACGACGACAACATCCTCCGGATTCTCCTCCATGGGAGACATCATAGTCGGCGGGATGCGCACTTCAGACAAACCCGCCATCTCTTTTGGCCTGCTCCCACTCGATTTTGGAGTACGAGGCTTTCTTTTTAGCGGCTCCTACAAAAAAAGGGGAAGCATTGGTTTCATGAAATGCGGAACCTAAACCAGACTATGTAGGACCTTACCTCTGCAAATGCTGAATCCGATGACACCATCGGTGACGATGCCTGCTTCTGTTTCTTCGACACCGGAGATCCAGCCCCTGTATCTGCACGCCGTTTTGATTGATCAACTGAGGGTTCTGCCTGACCCCCTGTGGGCACGAAAGAGACACCCCGATAACCCGCCCCTGGCGGACGGTACGATCGGACTTTCGCCGGCGTGTTCTCGGACACTGCTAACTGAGTGCCTGCGATAAGACTGGTCTCCCTATCATATCCGGGAGGCGCGGCAGCCATAACACAGTAAAATTTGGCGGCCGAGTAAAGAATGGGCGACCGCGGATCCGGGACGAGCAACGTAAAGCGAGCCCCGGTACATCCGGCGTTATAGTAATGCCAAGCCCGTGCACCATCCAACAAACTTTCAGCATACCCCAGAGTGACACTGGGGTTATCCAACATCAACTGAGCATAACCGAATTGCTGTGCAAAGCGGCTCGGTAAATACGGTTCCAGGTAGCACCGATTCCTGTTCCGGTACACCAGATGGGATGGCCGGATACTTTGCAACCAGCGGAATCCCTATGGAGGCAGAGCGGTGGCGCCTTCGCCCGAATCCGTTAAGTCTTCATTGGCCTCAAAACCCAGGAAGATTAGACCAACTTTGGTGATCTCCCAACCCTGAAGACGGGATAAAACCTTTCTACAAACAGGGACGCCAGTGTGCGACCAGCTCCTCTGGTGGAAACGACGAAGGAATGCATCTCCAGCCTTGTAGTCTTCTTCCGAACCTGGACTCATCACATTAGGATGGTGTAAAATTAACCACCCCATCAAATAGTGAAAGGGCAGTTCAGCGCGCGGGAAGTTATTTTTTCGACCTCGGTCATGAATCACATTTCCCGCGAACTCGTGTAAACCTCGCAGCAAGTTACATACCATTGCGGGGAGTAGAGCCAAGCGCCGGCCAAAGACCAACTTCACAGCTGGCAGGATCAAGTGCCGGGTCACTCTCTCTACAGAGCCGGATCCGCCCAGAAAACGTAATCCCGAAGCCAAACCATAAGATACGCGACCAATACTGCTTTCGACGACATCCGATGAGCAAGATGCCAGAAACAGCTATAGGAGCGTTCATCAGACAGCTGGTCCTCGTTCTTTCGGGGATTTTTCTCATCTAACCTGCTCATCTCAGAGAGCACTTCGCTACGAGAGAGCGCTGGCGGAGTGTAGAACTGCGAGGGATCCCCCTTGTCTTGCCTAAAGACGTAATCTCTCCAAGCGGTCACATGAGGCTGTAACCCGTTCTTATCCCTTCTCTGCATATAGTAATGATGACTCCCCACTTCCTTAAAGACGGCCGTCATCTCCTCAGCCTTGTCCCCCAGGACTTGAAACTCTTCGATAGGGTTTCGATCCCCAAGGGAGCTTTGATACTTTATACATCTCATGAAGTGCGAGCCCTAACTCCCCCACCGGAGTAAGAAAGGTCCCGGTATGGATATCAAACATCTCCAAGAGGGCGAGGAACATATGCCTGTTAATGTCAACACCTGCCTGGGTAGCACGAATCGCGGCAGTCAGTCCAATCTCTCGGAGCTCAGTCCGGAACCGCGACAAAACCCAGAGTGTCAGTTTATCCCATTTGGAAACGTAATGACACCAACCCTCTATCCGAAACTCTCCTTTCGGGTATGAGCATTCCATCAACAGCATGCGATGTGCAAAAGTCAAGGCACTATAAGCAAAAGTATCGAGGGGAACATCACTGTAAATGCTCCCAGGACGTAGAGTCCGCCAGATGAATGAAGATCCAGACCGTACTGCGGTCAAAGTATCTTTCTGATCGGAGGTAGAATCAATTTTGATGATGCCAGTCACCGCCCCTCCTGAGAGGGAGTAAGATCACAAGACATACTCCTCTTGGAAGCAAGACGACAGAAAGCCATCAAAGGCCATTGACGTTCAAGTTGCTTAACGGTCATATGTACTCCTTTTGCTGTAAAAAACCAGTCTTCCTTGACCTTCAACACTGTTGCTTCAGTAGAAGTAAGGCGGTCCCCAAACAGGAACTCAGGCTTCAAGAAGGTCACTTTATCAGATGTTGCAGATTTCAAAACACCACGCTCCATCATCCGTTTGAGGAACCCATACTGCTGTTCCCGGATTTGAGTTATTCTCTCGGGATGCTGGTCTAGCATAATAGCGGCTTCAGCAGGGTTTATCACTTCCTCGTTATAATCTACTCCCGTCTGACAGAGGGCAGCATCCAGGAGCACTTCATTCAAGAGTAGGATAGGCATCGACACTAGCAAAGATTCGAAAAAATGTTAGAAATAACAAAAGAATCTGAGTCTCATCAAAAGCGTATAGCGCATCCGAAAAAGAAGCTTCGGCGCATCATCAGGGTGTAAACCCATGTGCATAAGCAGTGGAGCTTCGGCGCATCATCAGGGTGTAAGCCCATGCGCGTCAGCAGTGCTTCGGCGCATCATCAGGGTCTAAACCCATGCGCGTCAGCGGTAGTGCTTCGGCGCATCATCAGGGTCTAAACCCATGCGCGTCAGCAGTAGACCCTCGGCGCATCTTCAGGGCTTAAACCCATGCGCGTCGGCGGCAAAAACCTCGGCATATCGTCAAAAGACTCAAGGTCTATGTGCGTCGGTGTACGTAAACTCACCAACCACCTCCGGTCGAACTTCGACAGGCCGACGGAGAACATCAGCCGCTGCAGCTTTTACAGGTTCTTTTTCTTTTCCCTTGCCAGCACCACCGCGAGGAGTCTTGGGAGCCATTCTTTGAGAGAAGAAAAGTTAGGGTTTTTGAAGAAGAACTCTAAAGAAAGCAAAAGCAAGGAGAAGAAGAACTCTCTCTCCATCTCTCGCCTATTTATAGGGCTTGGTCGCATGCGTGAACCGATGAATGTGCGATCTCAGCCGTCGCCTCAGGTTCTGTGAAAAGATAACCACAAATAAAACCAAAAAGATCATCATTAATCTTTTTCGGTTTTCGAGGCGTCATCTGAGCAGAGCATGCGCCCCATCACTGATGCGCGGAGTATCTATACGCCCCGACAGACATGTGCCTCTACCACCATGCTTCTTATTCAAAGTATTCCAAAACTTATCCAAAAGTTTTGAAAACTTTGAAGGGGGTCTTGTAGAAGCATGGAATTTCACAACCAGAAAGCCCATACGCCAGACTACATGCGCCAGAGCTCGGACAAAGTACTCCACAGCCAAAACAACAAGTATAGACATTAAAAAAGGACTTTTTATTTAACATATAAAAGTCTATTACATGTCTAAAGAAAGACTGTACAAAGGAGAATTTTTACAAAGAAAAGATCCTAAATCTACAGCCAGCAGCCACCATACGCCCTCAGGCAGGCGCAGCAATCATCATGCGCCCTCGATCAGGCGCATCCCACTATGCGCCCTCAGTAAGGCGCATCCTTTTCAGCAGCTCAGTTATGTGCATCCCTTCAGCAGCCCAGTTATGTGCCACCCTTCCAGCCAGGTTCACCTGATAAGTGCTTCTACTAATGAAGCATTTATTGAGCAGAACGAGGGTGGCAATCAACCCTCTAGCCAAGGGAAAAGAACCATAAGTCGGCCTGTGGCCTGGGGAGGCTTCGAAAGAGCCTCCAAAGACCAAGGAAGACCGCAATCAAAATGCGGCTAAAGGAGCAGCTTCCAAACCCACCAGAGTGGGTAACACCCACTTTGAAGGAAGAAAGAGCCTAGCACCGCCATTCCGATCTATGGCTCTTTCTGCACAACAAAGACGAGGCCCGGGCATCCTTATCTTTGGATGCAACAGGCACCTTCCGCCTGCCTCGGAAGCCCTCGACTCTGGCTTTTAGATGTAACAGTCACCTTCAAGTACATCAATGAAGACATGGTGTCGCATCTTCACCCTCGGGAGCACTTTGTCAACAGAATGCACTCGAGTACATAAGTTCATGTCGAAAAGACGTGAGAGAACGAGAAGCAAACCTTCTCTCCATGCCACTATTTATAAGCCGGGCAAATCAAACCCATGCGCCTGGTGGATGGCTCTCCGAATTTCGTGCAATGAATTTGCATTTAATGGATGAACCGGACGCTTCGAATTCAGCCAAATCAAGACGGCTATTTAAAGCACTCGAAAAACGTAACAGTCGTTGCATTAAAGAATGTGTCACGAAACGGATGTGCCGGCTAGACCGCGCATCACGCGCCCTTCAACATCAAGCACATCAGCACAGACGCACCCTTCAGTACCAAGTGCATCACCGAGGATGTGCTCCCATGCGTCCCCATACGCCTAGTGGAACGCCAATCGACGTGCCCACTCAGCTGTCCATCAAATGTCAGAAACATTAAATGCTGAACTGACAGAGTTGGCAGCATACCTCCCAAAGTCTGAACAGTTGATAGCTTTTTCAGAAGACGAAGCATCGACAACGTCAGCATCATCATTTCTTCACTCCGACGGCTACTGCCACGTGGCCACTGTTTCGATTAACAAAATGCCTTGGAGGGAATTGGCTTTTGAAAATAAAACAAGGAAATATACAAGAAGTACAAATTTGATTCTGGGAAAGTATTGCTATGGAAGTCTGATCTGTAAATGATCACTTTGTTCCTTGGACCATATGATGATGATGAAGATCACTGCTTGAAGTAGAACAACTTGGAAGAACTAATGCACCAGAAAGGTATCGACACACTTGGGCACTGATGGCGAGGCCGAAAGCTTTCCTGCTTTGCTTCACTCTGTTCTGGAAGAAAAATTGAAGAAGGATGCTCTAGAGAATCAAAATCTCGAAGCTCTGATCTCTGTATTCTCTTCTGTCTCTCTATGTGTCTTGTATGAGAAAAATGAGTCTATTTATAGACTGGGGCTTCCGTGCGTAAAAGGGCATCAAAATCTGTCTTTACGCTAACAACTGCCATCCACGATCAGAGTCATCCTCTGTATGTGCTGACATGTGTCCCATCATTTCAGTGAGAACAGGATACATGTACACACGTTCTTCGAAATATGTGGCATGAAGACCACGTAGGCACACCATGTTCCGAACTGGCCAGAACGAATAGGGCGTAAAAAGATGAGCGTAAACTAGCTCTGTCATAGGTTTCCAGCGTAAAGTGGTTATTGAATAACCTTGGGCGTAAAATGGCTCAAATAGACTTCACGCACACCTTGTTTTTTATGAGAGTAAGGACTCATGTAAAACTCCGTACGTAAAAGAAACCATTCAGTGAGCGTAAAGTAGCTCGATCTCTATAAATGACAACAATGGTCTTTGTATGAGACAAATTCTATTAAATTCTGTGGTAAATGCCATCATTGATATCTTCATGTCAAAGTCTGCATTAAATGCGAGATTTGACAGCTTTGTCCAGCGTAAAAGAGGCTGCTCTGTCCTCGACGTAAAATTACCGATGTGGACCCAAGCGTAAAGTTACCCGTTCTATTTAGGCGTAAAGTAGGCCACTTGTGAATGAGATGACTCTTTCTTTGAAGCACTTTTTACGCTCCTACAAGACCCCCTTCTTTCAAATATCTCTAAAATTTGAAACACTTTGAACAGAAGCGTAAAAGTTGAGATTTGATGAGCGCAAAATTTGGGATACGCAACAGTCATCCGCGTAAGAGCGGGGATATCCAACAGTCAGCGTAAAGTTCAAAAAAAGAGAATAATGTCGGTCAACACTTAACCGTCACAATAAATTTCTTCTTCGTAACTTTCAAAATGTTTCTTCATCTTCTCGAGTGAGTGGTTTCCAATGAGGAACGTGAAGAGTTGTTTTGATTTGTATAAATAAGGACAAATTCCTTATTCTTGACATTCATCCTCATAGTTGATATGGCGCCAAAGAAAGAACCAATCGTGGAGGGGACTTCGATCGCCAGGCTTAACCTCGAGAGAGAGAACGAGCGAGCACAAAATCTTCTAGAGCGCTTTGGACTGACCCCAGCGGTCTTCAGTTGTATTGAAGGTGGTCCTTCAACTGCATACGAGGGACCGGGTGATGCAGAAGCATTCCTTCGTCTGATGCGTCGCTCTGGGATTCGCAATATGCGAGAGTTGGGTGCATCCCTTCGTCAACCCAACGAAAGAGAATAATAAAATTCTATGTATTGCGACTCTTTTATATGTAGGGGTCCGCTCCCATCCTTTATAAATAAAATCTCTGATGTTTAACCTCATCTATTGACGCACATTTGTTTATGCACTTCTGTTGACTGCTTCTGTGATTGTTAATTCCCGAAAAACAAACCAACACGTGGCGTCTATCTTTTGGTTACGAGATCCTTTAAATAAGATCTTCTCCCGAAATAGACTCATCTTAATAGTTTCTTCAGTCTTTATAAATAGCCGAGAATGTTTCATATACTCTCGTACTCATCCCTCTGAAGATAACTTTCTGTGATGTTGTTCTCCAACAAATGATAATGGCGGAGCTTTCCAACGGCGTTCCTTTGCACGTCCAATCATTAGACGCAGATTCAACCACCATTAGAGCCAAACCATTCGACTCAAGTGGTAAGTCCGATTGTAAAAGAATATCTGTCTTCGAATTTCTTGTTTGAAAACAGCTATTTTACGAACGTAAAGCCTTGCTGAAGCACTGGCGTAAAAAAATCTTGCTGAAGCAAGTGGCGTAAAAGCCTTTATGAAGTACCGGCGTAAAAAGCCTTGTCATATCACTGGCGAAAAAAGCCTTCGTGAAGTGCCGGCGTAAAAGCCTTGTTATATCACTGGCGTAAAAGCCTTTATGAAGAGCCAGCGTAAAAGCCTTGCTGAAGCAAATGGCGTGAAAGCCTTTATGAAGCACTGGCGTAAAAAGCCTTGCTGAAACACTGGCGTAAAAGCCTTGCCATCTGTCTTTAGTTAGCGTTCAATACGCATTTGATGATACTTCTTCTTCTTTGTTTTCTGCAGAAGCCTGGCTGAAGAGCTTTTTCAGAACTGGCATTGGTGACATCGACGCTGTGGAGAGCGTTCTTCTGACATCAACATCAGGGAGCTCATGCGCTTTTGACGCGCAAATCAAATAACTCAGAACTCTTCGTGAGATAGAAGGGTCTTCTTCCGTTGGTAGGAAGAACCTTTATACACGGAGAGTTGGACGGTGGAGTCAACTCTACCCCTAGAAATTGGGTAGTAGAGTTCCTTTCACGGCAGAACTAGGAATTGTATTCCAATGATGGATACGTTCCTATCTCCTCTGAGAGGCCGCTCCTAATCCACCAGTTGTATTGGCAGCAACACGCCTTCGGGCTGCCATACTCTGGGGTTCTCCTCTTTTCTGAGAGAGAAGACCAGAGTTTGATTCCTACTGTTCTGGTCGTCACCGGGACTCAGACAGTCAGGAACTGCCACCAACAACGAACCCGTCAAAGAAGATCAAAAGAAGAAATAGATCTCTATTAGGTTTTCGTTGGTGTATAGAATGAAAATCCAAGAATGTAAAAGATTTCTATTATAACTTATGAGAAAGTCTAAGAAATGTAATAGACTTTTATGATGATATGAGAGTGGAAATGATAATTCTTCTATGCTCGATGATTTGTATCTATCTGGATGTAATATGGACATGATAGATAATGAAATCTTCTTTTCTAATTTAGAGTTCATAATACTATCAGAGGTAATATGGACATAACAGTGTGTGGGAACTCAAAAGAAAATTAGATTGATTTCTATGCAGAGGTCAAACGGAAAATGATAAATAAGAAAAGTAGGTAGATTTAGCATTTATCCAGAGGTTATGAAAACATGATAAATAACTAATCCCATTTTTTAATCAATCGATAAAGAATAGAAGATTTAAAAAATTTCTCCCAGGAGACGAGAAGTCAGCTTAACCAAACCTTGGTAGCTGGGGCATAAAATGATAGATGTTGTGAGCATATATGACGGACGAATCGACGTATTTCTCGGGAAAAGAAAGGACGATTCAGTTCCATAATTAAATGGATGAACCTAGTAATGTGAACGAACGGGTCTTTTCGGAAATGAAAAGTTGTTTTCAATTTTAGAGACCAGTTCATTAATAATCCTCTTCTATAAATAGGCGAGAACTCTCTGTAACCTTTTCATTCTTATTTTCGCTCCTCAATTGAGAATGTCTTCTGAGGATGCACAGCAAAAGAATGAAGTTTCTAGGGACATTGAGGACGTCATTGAGACATGCCCCGCTGAGCCGATAGTGACGAGCCCGACTGAAGTAGGCAACAGTTCTTCTACGCCCAAGCCGCCCCAGGACATTCTTGCTTTCCTAGTAGAACCAGGAAAAACTTCTGAAGGAGAAGCATTGAGGATGGCTGTCTGCCAATTTTTCATGAGTTCAGGAAACGATGTCTTCCATGCATTGGCTGACTATGTAAATAAGGAAGGGAGTGGCCCTCGTCCTTAATCTTTTATCTTGAACAAAAATAATAAAAGAAGTTTTATTTTTGTTCTGTCTTCTCTTTTTATACATAGTATTTCTTAAGAAATTTGCCATTGATCGGCAGCATGAGTAGATCTCCGTTGGGTTTTGACAACCGATAAGCACCATTAGAGAACACGGATTCAATCACATACGGGCCTTCCCATTTCGCTTGGAATTTCCCTTTGCTCTTGTGAGTCATCACCATTGGTCTCCGGACAGCCAACACAAGCTCGCCAATTTTGAATACCCTCTCTTTGACTTTACGATTGAAAGTTCGAGATATACGGGCTTGATATAGCTCAATATGCTGTTGTGCTTGAAGACGCTTCTCGTCCAATCCTTCAAGTTCTTGGAGTCGAAAGCGATCATTATTCTCTGTAGTTAGCTCATTAGCAATAGCAATTCGAAGAGAAGGGATCTGGATTTCCAATGGGAGAACAGCTTCACATCCATAAACCAGTAAAAATGGTGTAAAACCAGTAGGAGTTCGGACCGTTGTTCGATATGCCCATAAACATTCTCCAAGCTTCTCATTCCAATCTTTTTTATTAGAAGAGACAAACTTTTTGAGAAGTTTGATGATCGTTTTGTTGAAGGCTTCAGCTAAGCCATTAGCAGCTAGATTATAAGTCGTAGAAGCCAGATTTTGAATTCGATTCTTGTCACAGAACCGATAAAATGCCTGGCTGGCAAATTGTGGTCCATTGTCATGAATTATTCGTCGAAGAATCCCGAAGCGATAAATGACATGATGTTTAATAAAGCTGATTATATTAGATGTTTTCACTTCAGCAAGTGGAACTGCTTCTGCCCACTTCGAAAAGTAATCGGTTATAGCTAGTATAAACCGATGTCCTTTGACAGAAGGGAGGTTAATAGGACCAATAATGTCCATACCCCAAGCTTCGAAAGGCCAAGAGGCTGCTGTAGGATGTAGAAATTCAGAAGGTTGATGAATAAAGTCTGCGTGAATCTGGCATGCTTTATATCTTCTGGCATAGTCTACAGCATCTGCTATCATAGAGGGCCAATAATACCCCATTCTTCGAATGCGATCTTGTAACTTTGGACCCGATTGATGAGCACCACAGACACCATCATGAGCCTCACGTAGTGTTTGTTTAGCTTCACTTTCTGAGAGACAACGCAGCAAAAGCCCATCATATGAACGACGATACAGCATATGTAAAGACAAATCATAATAGAATCAAAACGATCGTCTCTTAATTGACGCAGCTTCTTTAGGATCTTCAGGCAGAATTCCATGGACTGCATAATCAATAACTGGAGTTCTCCAATCTTTTTGCTGGGAACTTGCCTCTGTAACATAACTTTGTTCAATATGCAGATTACTCTTTACACAGAACAAGTCTCGGTCTAGCAAAATAATCGTATTTTGCCTTCGGATTGGGACAGCCAAATCTGTAGCTAAGCTGGCAAGAGCATCAGCTTCCACATTCTGAGAACGTGGCACAAATTCAATGAAGAATCCTTTGAATGAAAGAACCAACTCGACTACCACCTGATGATAAGGGATGAGATCAGAATTTCTGACTTCATAAGTCCCTCTAACTTGATTGACGATCAATTGAGAATCTCCATAAGCCTCTAGGAATTCAATATCCAATTGCTTTGCCACTTGGAGACCAATCAATAGAGTATTATATTCTGCTACATTGTTAGAGCATGGCTCATTAAGAGAATAGGCACGGTATATAACCATTTTGTCAGGAGAAACCAAGACGATTTCTACCCCAGAGACAATATTGCCTTTAGGTCCCACACGTGATGCTCCATCAAAATATAATTGCCATATGTCATTCTTCAAAGCCATGTTGCAGTCCACTACTTCGTCTGGAACGTCTTCATATAACTTCGAAGTTTCGGGTACAGGATGAGCAGCTAAGAAATCAGCTAACGCTTGGCCCTTCACTGATTTTTGAGGCACATAGACCATGTCATAAGGAGTGAGCAACATCGCCCAGGTAGCTAACCTGGAATTAAGAATGCTCGGTTTTTTCATCAATACCCGAATGGGATTTATTCTGGAGATAACATGAATAGTCTGTCCAGTGACATAATGCCTTGTCTTTTGGACGGCAAAAACCAAAGCTAGACATTCCTTTTCTACAGGAGTATATCTGTGTTCAGCTCCGACCATCATTCTGCTCAGATAATATATTGCTTGTTTATGACCCATATCACTTTTCTGTGCCAGAAGAGCGCCAAGTGAATGATCTAAGGCTCGAACATACAGCAAAAATGGTCTTCCTATCACCGGAGGTACCAGGACAGGCAGGTTTGTAAGATATGCTTAATATCATTGAAGGCTTTTTGACATGCTTCATCCCAGATGAAAGATACTCCTTTCTTTAATAGACGGGAGAAAGGTTGACATCTCCCAGAAAGATTAGATATAAATCTTCTGATATAAGCAATACAGCCCTGAAAGCCACGAAGTTCTTTCAGATTACGAGGAGGACGCATTTCAAGAATTGCTTTAACCTTATCAGGATCAACATGGATACCCTGAGGTGATAACAAATCCTAAAAACTTGCCACTGGAAACCCCTAAGAAAGACTTAGTAGGGTTCATTTTCAATTGATGTTGACGCATCAATTCAAATACCGTCTTTAAGTCTTGAATGTGATCATTCTTTGACCGACTTTTCACAACAATGTCATCTACGTAGCATTCAACTATTTTCCGTAGATGTTCTTAAAAGATATTGCTCATAGCCCGTTGATATGTGGCACCGGCGTTTTTAAGACCAAACGGTATAACTGTATAGCAAAAAACCCTAAGGGGTGTTCGAAAAGATGTATGCTTCTCATCTTCTGGATGCATCTTGATCTGATTGTATCCTGAGAATCCGTCCATGAAAGACATACGTTCAAAACCGCATGTATTGTCAATCATGACATCAGTAATGGAAAGCAGAAATTCATCCTTTGGACAGGCTGTATTAAGATCTCGGTAATATATACATACTCGGACTTTTCCGTTCTTCTTCATAACAGGAACAATATTGGCCACCCAATCAGGGTGTTGTTCTTCACGAACGAAACCACAAGTGATCAGCTTTTTGACTTCTGCTTTAATTGTATCCATCATATCTGGTCTAAAACGTCGTTGCTGTTGTTTTATAGGTTTGACGTTAGGCAAAATATTAAGTTTATGAGTAGCAACTTTAGGATCTAGTCGTGGCATATCCTCATAACTCCATGCAAAGATGTCAATATAATCTTTGATAAGTTTTGTCAATTCTTCCTTTTCATCTTCAGAAAGATTCTCACTGATGAATATTGGTTTGGGCATAATTCTATTTCCAACATCAATCTGGATAACCTCATCTTCTGTAGGTGGCTGTCGTTGTTCAAAACGAAGTTCCCATTGAGTATCCATTTGTTGAGCCCAAGGATCATTCTCAAATGGCTCTGATTCATCATCGGTTCGAACCATATTGACTGAGAATATCTGTCTAGATTCATCATATAAGGAATCTATGTTGTCTTTATATTGATGACTTTGATTATCAGAAGATAAAGTCATTCTCTCAATAAACTTGACAGCCATATACTCGAAAAGGAAATCTTCATTGAGATGAGCAATATTTACATCATTTACAGTCTGATTGCTACGCTTCGGATTAGTCAACAGTGGACCATCATCCGTCTTCTGCGTAGAATTGCCAATATTGACGATCAATGGTGATTCTGGATCATTCGTACCAGAAGTACGCCCTTTGACTTTGATCATAAAAGGTTGAACTTGGCTCTTAGCAGGAATTTTTATTGATTCCTCAGATGAAGTTTGAGTTCTTCCTTTAACCTTGATTATCAAAGGTTGATCATTAACAGGTTGAGATTGGATTCGTCCCTTGACCGTGATCTTCAAGGGTTGTTCCTCTGGCGGATCTTCATTAATAGACTGATCCTCAGATGATGATTCTTCAGCCATGTCTGATATCTCTTTCATATGCTCTAGTTTATAAAGCCCTGAATCAGAGAAGTAGGCTTCGACACCCTTGAAATGATTAATATCAGCAAATTCAGTTTTCACAACTCCTTGGGAATCCACATATTTGAAGCATTGGTGGAGAGTTGAAGGCACAATATTGTGCTCATGAATCCACAGTCTTCTGAGAAGAATATTGTAGGATACATCCGAGTTGATAACATAGAAAGTCACCATGGTTCGAAGATCACCAATCTGAATCTGCAGCCGAATCTTTCCCAGTGGTTTACTCTTGCCAGAGTTAAAACCAACAATAGTGGTACTAGTGTAAGTCAGCTCACTAGTAGGAATCCTCAGAGGTCTTAGCATACTCTGAAGAATTATGCTAATTGAGGACCCGGGATCAATGTAGATCCTGTCAACTTCTGTTGATCCGATATATCCAGTGTAGCACAGAGGCCTATCATGCTTGTTGTGTTTCAATAACATATCCTCTTGTGTAAAGGTGATGTTAGGAATTGCTTCCATCACGCTATGACATTGTGGACATGACACTGGCATATTATCGGGAGTCTTGAGTTGAGCCAAGCATGAATCTGCTTGAAGTAAAGCTTCGCTCAAAGTCTCCCTGCTTTCTCTGGAAAGGCGAAGCAGTTCAAATATAGACAATCTAGCCGAAGTATTGGCTAACTGAGCTAGAATATCGAACTTGTAAGGCTTTATCACCACCTCCTGACTGGAAGCAGACTTTAATGGGATATCAAAGCGTACTGCCTTCTGTTTCCCCTTCTTAACCGCAGACGGTTTAGCAGGAACAGGAGAAGGTTGAACCGGTAGTGTTTCCACTACATTTTTTGCTTCTTTGGAGGATCCCTCATAGTCTTTGTGGTACTCTTTTCTAGATCTTGTACCAGCAAAAGTTTCTTCCTCAGACTCAGGAGAAGAAAGTACCATATTATAGGATTTAGTCTTTCTTCCCTTAGCCTTCTTCTTGTGAGGGTTGTTACAAGGAACTTCAGATCCCAATCCAGCAGTGGAATTCTGATTTTAAATTTGTAGAGGAAGACGTATTCCTTTATCATGGTTCAAACCTTCCGTCTTTTGAAAGTTGTAACCCATCTTCTTCATGAGAAGGACAGATTGCTGACTATACAAGTGGATAGGTAGTGAACTTTGAACAGGTATTTCAGCACAGGAAGAGGAAGAAACCTCTGCAACTACGGGAGAGTGAATCATAGACATCTCTGTAGTTAAGGGAGGAGAAGGATTTGGGATACGAGGAAAAATCCCTGTTGGAGCTTTTTCATATGCAGCAAAGACTTGTTGTGCCCGGTATAAAGGAACACTATTCATGGCTAGCCACTGCTGATGAGTAAGCTTGAGCTTGGTAGGAGGAGCTAGACTTGGAGGACAGATGTTTAATCCTTTCAGTCTATCTTCAAGAGGAAGGCCATCCCATAGATGATCTAAGTCATCAGAATCTGGAATAACATGAGAAATCATGTTGCAAGTTTTGACTTTTTTACCTTTCTTGGATTTTGAAGTTTTACCTTCATTTTTCAACTCAGGCACTAAGTCAGGATGTACCCACATGATTTCACCATTCTTCAATGTGAGAGGCAGCAATCTTGTATTTTCTTCCCTGGCAGGCAGGATATTCACAATCTTCATCGTCGCCTTCGGAATTGGGATAATTCCATCTGGGACTTGCTGTGGAGGAAAATCTCCAAACTGAAGAGAAACCATATTGGTTTTCACCGTATAGTCATCATTGGTTAAAGCGATGGCGCCACCATTTATCAGCTCTTGGATCTTCTTTTTCAAGACATAGCAAGCACTGGTAGGATGATTAATGTATCTATGATAGATACAATACTTGGGATTGTCAGTCAGATTCACCTCATTAGGCCTCTTTGGCTCTGGAATATGAAGTTTACCACTTTTCACCAGACATTGAAATATCCCTGGGATATCACTTTCGTCGAAGGAGTATTCTTCCTTTGGTCTGGAAGATTCCTGATTACTCGACGTCGTTTTGTTCTTGGAAAGATTAACCATAAGAGTATCTTTTCCCTTCACATTACGATTGCCAAGATTATTGCCAGGATTATTTTTCTTCCCTTTATCTTCTGAAGCGAAAATTATCCCGTGTTCGCGAGCCAACCTACCATTGGTCTCGGCAGAAACTGCTGCTATGATGAACGAAGCCCAATCTGTGAATTGGGAACCCGTGAAGACAGCGATGGATGGTCGCAGATTTATCTTGCATGTGTCAATCAATGCCGAATCTGGCATACCAGGAGGCATCTTTAGAGTAGCCTGTCGGAAACGTTCAATGAATGTCCGAGTATCCTATTTCTCCTTTTGTTTGATTTCTATCAAGGAGGACATGTTCATGTCCATACCTCCTTCATAGAAGCGGGAGAGGAACATTGCTTTGAATTCGTCAAAAGACGAAATAGAATTATCGGGTAAGCTACGATACCAGTCATAAGCTGAACCCGTGAGGCATCCGATGAACACTCGAGTGAGAAGAGCATCATTTTTCTGCAAGTGTATAGTCATAATATCAAAGTAATTGATATATTGACTGGGAGATGCTTTTCCATCGAACAAAACCATAGATTGTGGCTTGAACTTCGGTGGAAAGGGTACATCATTCCAATGAGGAGGATAAGGTTGCTTAATCCCTAACCTCTGGAGCTGATCTTTGTGCCTCAAAACTTCAAACTGTGCTTTAAGTTCACGCATTGCTTGAATGGCTTCACTGGTTTGAGGAAGCACATTTGACTGAGTAGTCGTTGAATGTACCATGACCCCTACTGGAGGTGGTACATCTTCTGGAATGATGGGATCTGGCGATGTAGAATTCTGATTAACAGCAGGTTCTTGAATATTCAAAGGTATTTCAGCCCCTTGACTATCTTGAGTCTGTGCTGCTACTGGTACTGGTGTTACTACCGCCGGTTGAGCAGTTTGCTGATTCAAAATTATCTGATGCATGCTCTGCACCATGTTAAGCATATCCTTCAGTGATTGTTCAACGGCAGTGAGACGTTGTTCTGTATTAGCAGATGATGTCTCTGGTTCATCTCCAACAGCATAGGATTCAACCTCTCTTGATGATACAGAAGGATTTATAAAGAAGTACGAATCTACGCTATCGGTATCAGACTCAAAAGATTGAGTACCCCCAGCTTCTGAATCAGAAGTCTGCAATTGTCTTTGTCTTCTTGATCAAGTATTCTGATATACTCCTTCAAAGGAATCAAGAAGCCTGTTGAACTGTTGTTGACTTGGAGTTTGGGACGTATTTCGTCTTGGATATCGTCCTCTGTTGGTATGAGATGCCATGTTGACGGATGCATATGGCAACTCATGTTCTTGATCTTCAGCTTGATGTGGAGGTGCATTGAAACTCAATCGATCAAAAACTGATCGTCTTGAAGCTGAACAACAACAGTTGATCACAACCTGGTGATATTCACAATGGTGTTTTTCTTGGGGAAATGTCACCGGAGATTGTCTATTCTTACGCTTTTGCATTAGCAATTCGCGTAAGTCAGAAGGAGTGGATGTAGTATTCTTCTTTATTACATTTGGGGTAGAAAAACGTCTAGTCCCCTGTGTATAGAGAAGATTACTGGCTGCATTCGCAGAACCAAATTGTACATTTCTACGCGTTTGGAGTTGTGTGCGTAAATCTTGAGATTTAGCACGCAGGACTCCATCTTCTTGGCGTGTGATTTGCAAATTTGGTACTTTGCGTAAAGCAGTATAAGAAGGTTGTTGGTGTAGAACAGAAGTTTTACCAACAATATTTTTACGCTGCACACGTTTAGATCCATTCACATTTGACATATGAGTATCATTGTGAATTTCATCTACACTGTCATAGACAGGAGATTTATCTTTACGCATGGTACGTAAAATCTTGTTATCTACCACGTTACCAACGGGAGATTTTGTTTTATGCGAGGAGCGTAATTTATTTGGGCCTACCACGTCACCGACGGAAGACTGATTCTTACACCCAGAAGCACAAACTTTTGAGTCTGTCCTATTACGAATGGGAGACTCATTCTTATGAACTGAGCATAAAATTTAGTTCTTACCCACTGAGCGTAAAACTTGATTTTTATGCAGTGGGCGTAAAACCTGATTATCTTCACCGTTATGAACGGGAGATAAATCATCACACTTCGAGTGCAACTTTGAAGTAAGGACTGCCTCGTTATGAACGGGAGCTCCTACGACAGGAGTGGGAAGAATTCCCTTGTCATCAGAAGCAGCAGAGAGATCAGAAATTACTTTAGATTTGGGAATCCAAACTTTTCACGCTTTGCGAGACTTTTGAACATTGGAGTGGCGAGAACCACCCCCAGTTCGGAGCATTTCTTCATAAGCAGTCTGGTCGAAGTGCACAACCAGAGTCTTCTTAGTCGAACCGACCGAAACATCATCATATTGAGCAATCACCTCCTCGTCAGAGGAGAAGGTCGTCCCCAGCAGAGTCGCCATTTTTGTTTCGATTAACAAAATGCCTTGGAGGGAATTAGCTTTTGAAAATAAAACAAGGAAATGTACAAGAAGTACAAATTTGATTCTGGGAAAGTATTGCTATGGAAGTCTGATCTGTAAATGATCACTTTGTTCCTTGGACCATATGATGATGATAAAGATCACTGCTTGAAGTAGAACAACTTGGAAGAACTAATGCACCAGAAAGGTATCGACACACTTGGGCACTGATGGCGAGGCCGAATGCTTTCCTGCTTTACTTCACTCTGTTCTGGAAGAAAAATTGAAGAAGGATGCTCTAGAGAATCAAAATCTCGAAGCTCTGATCTCTGTATTCTCTCCTGTCTCTCTGTGTGTCTTGTATGAGAAAAATGAGTCTATTTATAGACTGGGGCTTCCGTGCGTAAAGGGGCATCAAAATCTGTCTTTACGCTAACAACTGCCATCCATGATCAGAGTCATCCTCTGTATGTGCTGACACGTGTCCCATCATTTCAGTGAGAATAGGATACATGTACACACGTTCTTCGAAATATGTGGCATGAAGACCACGTAGGCACACCACGTTCCGAACTGGCCAGAATGAATAGGGCGTAAAAAGATGAGCGTAAACTAGCTCTGTCATAGGTTTCCAGCGTAAAGTGGTTACTGAATAACCTTGAGCGTAAAATGGCTCAAATAGACTTCACGCACACCTTGTTTTTTATGAGCGTAAGGACTCATGTAAAACTCTGTGCGTAAAAGAAACCATTCAGTGAGCGTAAAGTAGCTCGATCTCTATAAACGACAACAATGGTCTTTGTATGAGACAAATTCCATTGAATTCTGTGGTAAATGCCATCATTGATATCTTTATGTCAAAGTCTGCATTAAATGCAAGATTTGACAGCTTTGTCCAGCATAAAAGAGGCTGCTCTGTCCTCGGCATAAAATTACCGATGTGGACCCAAGCGTAAAGTTACCTGTTCTATTTAGGCGTAAAGTAGGCCACTTGTGAATGAGATGACTCTTTCTTTGAAGCACTTTTTACGCTCCTACAGCCACCCAACCATCCGCATGCACCTCAAAAGCCATGTGCCTCACACTTTTCACTGATCCCTAAAGACAGAAGAAAAGTCTCCACTTGAAGCTCTGTATGCGCCTCAAAAGCCATGCGCCCCAGACTGCTCTCTGATCCCAAAAGACAGAAGGAAAGTCGCCTGCATGCTTCTCAAAATCCATGCGCCCTGAATGGTTCGTGACTCCTAAAGGTTACGAGCCAAAGTCTCCTCATGCGCCCCATCCTAGGCGCATTCCACCAGATCATTCCCTCCATCAAATCTGAGATCTCCGAGCCTTGAGTCGACGACACGTGTCCTTTGACTCAACTCACCTAAGATTTCAGCAACAGAAAGATCTTCCCCTCTGCTACGTGCCGGCTCACAATAGCATTATGAAGAGTTCAACCCCTCGATCAGGGCGCATCGTCCATGCGCCTCCATCAGCAATCACCACGTGGCGTCCCCACGCACTAGCGCATCCTACATGCGCGCATGAGCAGCCAGCCTGCAAAACTATAAATAAAGGGATCATTTCCTTTTGACACACAAAAAAGGGCACAGAATATCCAACGAACGAACATATCACCAGAGAGGCAGATACAGACACTCAACGTCTACCTCCTCTCAGCAAGCTCCAGCACCCAGAGCAATCCAGACCTTCAGAGAACCGATAACCGTCGTCAGTTTGTCAACGGAGTCAACGCATTACCACTCGCTCCATCGGCACAAGGGACCCAGATAAACAAAAGTGTACTCCTAGGACTACATCTAAGTCCTATATTGTAACACTGTTCTGTTTGTATTGAAATTTGTAATCAAAGAATTTTAATGGCAAACAATACCGTTGAGTTCGTCTCATCAAAACAAATCCGTAGACATATAGTTTGACGACTTTAAAGATCGTAGGTTCTGGCACACATTTCGGTGCAAAGCGGATCCAACGGCGGACATCGTTTTGACCCAAAATTACGATTTTGCCCCTGTTCCAGAATTTAACTTTTGGATAGGCGTTTCCTAGGCATATCTTTTATTCCAAACTCGTTCGTGATGTTTGTTGCAGCATCCGGAGTCATCTGCGGGATTTGGCTTTTCTTGCTTCATTTATTTGTCTGTTCGAGCTACTGGATTATTTCCTTTTGTGCATAACCTCAGGCAAGATACCTTGCCATTATACTGTTTATATTCAGTTATATTTTATTACATATCACTGTTCATTATTTCTAGTTCTTACAGTTCTTAATTTATTGTCTGTTCAGTGATATTAGATATACTTTGCTATTATCCTTTGATTGCATGTGGACCTAGAGATAAGAGACTACCATTTGTAGTATATTGCATATACCTTGACATAGTTGTACCACGAGGATGTGTGAGATGAGTAACATGTAGAGGTTCTTGTGTGTGGGCTGATCCCCCATATGCATGCGTTAGGGCTAACTGCTAATAGAGGCATGTTAGGAGACTTAGCAGTTAGTAGAGGTATATGAGACATGGATGTGACTCTGTTAGGCATTGGGTGGAAAGAACAGTTTCTTGACGTATGGGCCAAGTATGCACTTCCCTATTGCCGGTTATCTCCGCGGAAGATACGGTCCTGGATCTTGATACTGATTTACTGCTGGCCTCTGACATTCGATGAATGTTATGCTTTGAGGTCCCTGGTATCCTGATGGGCCATACCTGAGATTACTGCTACTGAGCCAGAGTGCCCATGCGTTGGAGGTTTGTTCTTAACTGCATAAACACTGTAGTACGGTTAGATTACCTTATTGTCGTCTTGTCACTTATTTTGGTTTGTGACATATTATATATTCAGTTTATTATGGCATGCTCTTTATGTATCTTGTTATGTCCCTCTGAGGACCTGGTTATCTCTCCAGGTGTGTGCTTCTGTGACTTTACAGGTGTTCTAGCCAAGGCCGTGATCTTCTCCATTCTTTCAAAGACGATTGCGCTTGGTTCGTCTTGTTATTTTATCTATTCCTTCTTGTACATTTTATTTGAGATAGTTGGTAGTGGACTGTCTCCGCCCAACTTTTGTACAAATTACAATCCAGCATTGATATCTATTTTATATTGATTCTTTTATTGTGGATGAGATTAGTATCATGGATTACTGTATTTCACAGCTTATGCATACATACGATGGTTCCATATATTGGAGTATACTTCGTATGTATGCAGTTGGCATGGATACGTACCTAGTCCTAGGTATTATGGGACTGGGGCGTTACAATTTTTGATATAGTCGCTTGGTAGTGGATTTGTCTCCACCCAGCGATTAGTTCATTTGATATTACAGTTGATATGTTTGATTAGTTATTTCCTTTGCTTCTATTATGGATGAGATTTAGATATTACCTGTGACTGTGACATATTCCTTATGAGCTAGTGTTCATATATTACAGCTTATGTGTGTATTCATGGGTTCCATATATTCAGATAGCCTATATATACATACGGCTGACATGTTTATGTATTCTTAGTCCTACGTATATTGGAACTAGGCGTGACAGAATATCAGAATCTAATCAAATATTTTATCAGATTTCAACTCTAGATTTTACCAAATCCAGACTAGACTCCAACAATCTCTACCACAAGTCTGATAAGAGGGTGTTGACAGATGGCTCCTTAACTGGACTCCATGCATTTCGTCCCACGATAGAGTATCTGCTCCCCCATGCCACTGATCTCGGATCCTCCGAGCTGTTTTGCATCTTATTTTGTCTCCAATTTCTCGACCGTTATGTCGACGCTAGCTGTCATGCATAGCGCAAACTGTACCACTGGAATCCTGGCAACATCAATAACAAGGTCAAGATCGAAAGTCTCTGACAATCAGCCACACTGCAAGTCTCATCTGTATGTCCCCGACTTTCATCTTCCACCGAAACATACTACTGTTTTGACGAGCTTCTTTACCCTTAGTGTCCCAACCAGGCGGACGGTGCGGTCCTCCTGAGATTAGAACTCCAGAACCTGCCTATCTTCGTATCCGACACATTCATCCTCGAACAGATTATCATGTACTTGTACATCGTCGATGAACTACAGCTCCCCTAAACTGTGTGAATGGTGATGCATCCGCCTCTGATTGAGTTTGCTGCATACCTTGATATCATCCCAGGCTTCGAACTGTCAAAACCAATATCGTACCATAAAGCTTTGGCAAACTACCCATCCCTAAAATCGGATCCGTGGAGCAACCCTCCACTGGAGACTGACCAGCTGTCATGGGACCGACAAACTTACCCTCAATATTTGACTTACCACCATCCTTTACTTGTACTCTTAACGAACCGAATCCTCTGTGTCTCTCAAATTATCTCAAAGGCCCTTCAAATCAAGTTTCCGACGATCCACTAACTCCTGTCGAACATCCCTCGACACTCCCTCGATTTATATATTACATGTACAACTCAGCGGCTTGATCATGTACATGCCACAACACAAATCTTTCTAAGCCAACTGTTGTGAACCCTTCGCAAGCAACCAATCTTTGTTTCCAAACAAAATACGACAACCATCATCTACCAACTTTCCTACCGAAACCAAGTTATAGTACAAATTCGGTACATGTCGCACACCCCTAAGGAAGAGCATCCCACCAAACTACATCGTCAAGTGCATATCACAGATGCCTACAAGTGTAGCCATCCCCTTGTCGTATATCTTTACACATCCAAACCTTCCATTACGGTATGACATGAAGATCCTTTTCTAAAAGTAGCGTAATACGATACCCCCGTGTCTGAGACCCAGTCACCGTCATGACATATGCAATAAGGTTCTTCTGCGTTGGTTGATGCGATAATGGTATCTCTAATTGCTGTGAGATCCTCTTGATCATCCTTGCCTTTTGCCTTCTCAGCTTTGAAATTCATGCAGCTCCTCTTGATATGACCCATTTCGTCAAAGTGATAGCAGCTCTCCTTGTCATCTATATTCGCAAGATTCTGAGAACTCTCCCTTATCCTTACCTGTGACTTGGTCTTTCCTTCTCGTAGGAAGCCACCAGTGTAGACCCATGCGATGATTCAACTTGCTTATGCCATACATTCATATTAAAAAAAACTACTTTTTATTGCCTTCATCGTCATGACAACTCCATACAGAGCAGAGTTGCTTACCGATATCACCAATGTCTCCTAGCTTTCCAGCAAAGAACTCAAAAGCAGAAGGGTATAAAGCTCGTCATCAATTACTATTTTTAACGCAGACTGCTGATTAATGATACCCTAAACCTCATTCAGATGTTGTGTCACTGGTGCACCCTATCATACCTCGACCCAGAAAATCACTCGTCCTCGCATCGATTTATCTGAATCGTTCGTCCTCGCTGGGGCGTGATGTCGTAAGAGAAAGAAACAGAGTATACGAAGCACTTCTCTTTATTGATAATTGAACTGGGGTTACAAAGGCTTTTAATAGCCTAACTGAATTTGCCAGATTGGCTACAACACTCAGGTTATCTCTTGTCCACAAAGGAGTTCACCATTCCATACATCATGTCTTCTATATCTCGGCCGCATCATCATGTTGTTAGTCCGAGGGTCAATGCGGTCATAGTCTCAATACGCTACGGCATTCCATGCCTCAGCGCGTTTCAAGTAAAGCTCCGCCGCGAGCAGACCATTCCGTGAACCTACGAGAAAACTAGTAGAAGATTAGTACTTTTGTCCTCGCTGTACAAATCAAAAACCTACTTTACCTAAACCGATATTAAGTAGATATATTGAATCATGTAGCATACAATTTAGGGATTTTCTATCTTTGCCTTAGGATCAGTTCATGGCATATTCGAAAGCATTAAAGCAGGTTATCATGGCAAGCATGTTACCGATGATTAGCATAAGCAAGCAGGCAACCAATAACACTCTCGTATTATTTTGTGACTTCTTACCAACATCGATGCACTCGCCCTTGCACCAACGCAAGGTGAATATGCCTCATTCCTTCGTTGTCATGTTATAAGTGCTCTGTGTAGGATCTTTGTATTTCTGTACTTTCGGCCCACCGTTCCTTAACTATATGAAGATCGTTGGCGTATCCGTACCAGAATGGACTAACTTATTTCTCTTTTCATTTCTTTTCTTTTCTCAAATTGGGTAGCCCGGTGCCTCCCGTATTGGGTTGCTATCCGAATAACCGAAGACTTACCGTTGCATAACAATTATTGCGGCCTTTACATCAATAAACGGTCGCTAATCGTCTTAGAGATGTGTGCCCATCAAAGTTTAACATCCCCTTCTAGGCCAAACGGTCCCGGTGCCCCGGCACACCCGTTCAAGGGAACACCCGTGCATGGGAGATTATCTCCAGTCTATTTTTCAAGTCCATTTGACTATGCAATGCGTGTCGTATTTAAACAACCAAACATAGTCTTAATTTTGAGACTCAGACTTCGTATCATCTCGCATTTCTCATATTAACTTTCAGTGTTCTTCCATTCCATACTTCGTTTCAATATTCAATGGCATCATGTCCCAACTCAATATTCATCAATCGAACGATCCGAAGGTCCCAAACATTTTTGAGGCACCATGTCACATTCGACAGTTTCGTCACATTCATGCCACAACTGTTCTCTTTGCAATGAAGCCGTCTTTTATGATTCTCGTACACGTACGCATGTTTTGACACAATTGTTCTCTACTCTTTGAGTCGTACATGCGATGCACGCCCCGATATCGTATTTTCATGTTCTATGCCTTAGTGTTTAATGTTCGTGGCTCGTGCACTAGGGCACTCTCCTCAAAAGTCTTTCAATGTGCTAGCCTTTTAACTCGTGCACGAAGGCACGAATGACTCGTGCACTGAGGCACTTGTCAATACAGTTATCCCATGTTCTTATGGCTTGTGCACCTAGGCCCTCGCCTTTGCGATATTTATTATTCCATAGCGACTCATACATTTGATGTACATTTCATTTCAATTGTTCTATCTAGTGTTCGATGTGTACTACGATTTCTCTTTATCGAGCCACGTCTGTGGACTTAATAGGTTTATTTTTAGCATATAACGGTATATTTTACTTAGGCATGAAGGAGTAGGAAAGAAGAGTCAAAGCTTTCCTACTTTAAGCCGATAAATCTTGTCGTTTTATCGAGCCGATGTGGCTCAATTTCATAACTTTGTTGTACGGCAAACTCTTCTGACTTAGCCATTCGAGCACTTCGTGCTTCGTTAAATTATCCGATCGATTTGGCTTACCGTGACTGTGCCTCAGTCTGTTGCGAGACGATGATTTGGTTTTGCAGATACTATTGCAAATAAAGCAAAAAGTCGATCTCTTATATTTCTGCATAAAAGTATAGCCTGCACACGAAACCAACTATTCGTTCGAATCTAACTTGTGCGTTGCATCGATTCGATTCCTTAGAATCTTTGAATCGACTCAATGCTTTCTCTCGGGCCAACTTTGTAATGCCCCGCTCCGCTCGGTGCATTATGATGAGTCGTTGACTCAAAGAGTTGCATTAACCCGATGAGGTATCGATGCGAATCGATACAAGTGATACGTTGGCCAGAGGTAAGCTTTGAGTCAGTTGGAATCTATGAATCAAATCGATACGAAAGATAAGTCCCGTTGAGCAAGTGCTGATTTTAGTTGATCTGGTGTGCAGGCTATGCTTTTACGCTGGACGATAAGAGGTCGGCATTTTGCCTTATGCAATAAAGTGTCCGTGAAACCAAAAGATAAGTGGCCTTACAACGGATCGTGGTATGGGCGCGATAGGCCAAATCAACCGAGTAGTTCAAAAGAATGGCTAAGTCCGAGAGTTAGCTATGCGACCAAGTTATGGAAGCGAGCCGCTTCAATTCGGCGAAACGGCAAGGCGTATCGACTTAAGGTGGGCGGGTTCTTGACTCTCTCTCCCTATTCCTTCATGTCTAATAAAAGATGTCATTGTATGCGTAAGATGTTATCGAGTTAGCGAGCGTAGCTCGACGGGTAAAGGTTTCAGTATGTGTCGAACACTAAGATAGAACATTGAACAATCGAACAATTGAAGCGACGTGCATCAAGTGTACGGGTCGCGGTAGGGCAATGATGGTAGAACATTGAAAGATGATATCGAGATGTGCATCATGTGCACGGCTCCGAGAACATTGAATACTAGTTGTAGAACATTGATTACGGTGCTGAGCGTGCCCTCGGGCACTTATGTTACGAAAAGACTAAGTAATACGGAATTATGCTATAAGAATAACTTATAAATGGTACGCATTGAATACGAGTATGAGATGACTAAGCCGTTGGGCATCGTGCATCAATATGGATGTGTTGGGGCATAACGTCGACGGAGCTCCCCATATGAATGGTAGATTATGTTTATGGTACGGGAAACCGTTTATGGCACGGGAAACCGTTTATGGATCGAGACTATGTTCATGCGACGGAGGATTTGGTTAGAGTGTTATGACTTGTAAGCTATGATACGTATTGCATGGTCAATGGACTCGGATGGCCCGTGTACGGGTACGGCTTCCCTCGAACGGTTACGCCGGGGTGCCGGGACCGTTCGGCCTATGAGGGAATTATGTGTGGTATTTATCGTGCACAATATTCGGACAGATTACGACCGTCTAGTGCTGTGATAAGCTATGATATCCGTAAGTTTGGGATCCTTCGGATACTAGGATAGCAACCCGTATCGAAGCGATTGTAGGCTTACACATAAGAGATGCCAAGTCCATTACGGTGCGAAATACCGTGACCTTCATATAGATAGGGCCGGTGGGCTGAGATGTGAGTTGGGTGCAGGCGCAGGGCCTGCGACCCTTATGCTTGGTCTAAGTTTATGGTTGGTTGTTAAGTGAATGATATGATTCTATGTTAAGTTCTAACCAGTGCAGGCTAAAGAAATATGGGACGGAGATGAGCACGAACACTATGTTTACGTTCATATTATGGCTAACTGTATCTGCTGCAGGAACACGACATGGGACACATTTATGATAATGTGCTATGTTTAAGTATTGCTATAAAACTGATCCTAAGGCTAAGTAGAAAGATCACCAATAATGATGCATGTTCCACTAAATGATTTAGTGTTTGGTATGGGTGCGAGCGGGTCTTGATCAGTGCAAAGCGAGGACGAAAGCACTAATCTCCCACTAGTTTATGTGCAGGCTCAGGTTATGATCAGCACGGGACGGAGCTTGGCTTGGACGTGCCGAGGCATGGAGTCCTTGGCATTCAAGAGGAGCTACCGCATAGGCGTTCGGACTTGAGACATGGAGATGTTCGACCGAAGACAACTTGGTGGCTATAAAGAGGCATAATGTATGGAACAATGAAATCATTTATGAGCTAGAGAGATCATGAGCGTTGTAGCCAATTGGCATATATGTTGGGCTATTCAGTGCCTTTGTAATCTTCAGTTCATTATGAATAAAAGAGATTCTTGTTGTATACTCTGTTTTCCTTCTGCTGCTTATGTTATCAAATTGAGATAGTTCTGTGTGAACCTGTTATCTTGCCTTACACGAGCGCAACTCCAGGCTCGTGCGACATCACGCCCCAACGAGGATGATGATTTAGGTAAAATCTAGCGAGGACGAGCGATTTCCCGTGTCGGGACGTGACAAGTTGGTATCAGAGCGGTTCCATCCTTTGGACCGTGCGTGAATCTCTTTGACCCTCAGTTGCTTCGATATCGAAATTCAGTTGACTCTAAGTTGTTTCCGCAACCGCATGGCTCATGGGTCTGCTCGATGCTACATTGGATGTTCCATACAATAAGTCTATATTAAGTTCGTACGTCTGCCACAAGTATGTCGTGACTATCACGCTATCTCCGGGTGCCATCGGAAAGTGCTGGTTGCACGAAGTGCAACGAGTTATGGGATGTTGGTTGCACGAAGTGCAACGAGTTATTGAATGCTGGTCGTACGAAGTACAATAAATATGGTGATGTTGGTTGCATGAAGTACAGCGATATGTGTTGTTGGTCGCACGAAGTGCAAGGAGATATGTGTTATTGGTTGCACGAAGTGCAACGGGTCGATATGTGAGGCAATACGAGTCATGTGGCTATGCGAATGGTTATGTGTTGTTGGTTGCACGGAGTGCAGCAAGTCGTGGATCGTTCGTTGCATCGGTGCAACGAGTCGATATGGTATGATGCGTATTGTATGGCTATGCGGATGGATAGCGATATGTTGCACGAGATTGAGTAAAGACCTTAAGTATCAAGAATATGTTGTTGCACGAGTTGCAATGAGCGAGATTGGAAGATCGTGGATGCGATAATAACGAGTCGAGATGGTCGCTAGGTTGACTTGAGTAGGCGAACATGTATGTTGGCCGAATGTCGCGTTGAGCTTTGAATAAGCGAATGTTGCGGGCATGATCGATATGATCGCTAAGATACGATTAGATTGAATGTGTGTCAAACTTGAGCTAACGCTAGAGCTGGGATCGAAAGGATCGCCATACGGGATAGTTGATTAGAAAATAGATGTCGAACCTATACGGAATGTGATGTCGAGTAACGACTCGATTTCTAGTGGTATATGCAATACCAATTATGCGAGCAAGTGTAGTGAAGTATTGTATCGATAACGATAGGCTCGATCCTGAGTGGTATATGGAATACCACTTAACGATAGCTATATTAATCCATTTGGTGACTTGCGATAGATTTTGTCGAGACAATTATGTTGTTACGATACGTTTGTCCTCGACGGACGAAGTAGTGCCGAGACTCGAGTGGGACTGACTTGAGAGAAGTCGATGCAAGTATGCTACGATGAATTGAGTCGAATGATTATGTGCGAAGTCATACTTATGGATGATATGTCGGACGAGGATTCGTTAAGTGTAAGTCGAATGATAGGCTAAGCATAGCGAAGGAATGCTACGTTGAGGAAATGGTCGACTCGGTCGAACTTACGTTGAGTTAGTATAAAGACTCCTTCGGAACGAGTTGAGTAGGTACGAAGAAATCGTGCGAACGAATTTGAGTTAGCGCGAGGAATCGGTAGCACGATTGGAAGTGCAAGTTAGGGATATGAGAATGGATATGTGAATTAGAAATTGTGTTGCGATTTTGGTAGTGAGTTATAACGGAATAAATCTTGATAAGTGCGAGACTTGATTCGTATTCGAGTTCGGATAATGGCAGTGATTGCAACGAGTTTGAGCTTATAAGAGAGGAAGATGTTCAGGTTATGCATATCGATGATGGTATTGAGGCGTATCAAAGACGATATGCAATAACTCGGGGATACTCTGATCGAATGAACGAAAATTATGTTGAGCATTGTTGTTGGATGAATAAGATACAAGTTAAGTTATGGAAATTCGGATGATAATAGTAGGAGTGCTTCGAAAAATTTAAGAGTGGACGGATGTTACTCGGATGAAATCGAAAGTGCTTGATAGTTTCGAAGATAACCACAATGTTGACATTCTTGTCTTATACGAGTGCAACTCCAGCATCGCACATGCGTCACACCAAATTACGGCGATCATTCCGCATGAGCGCTGGTATGGTGATTCATCCAGTGGGGATGATCAAACTTGCAAGGCGTAGCAAAATCGGATTTGACTTGTGGTTTGATGCGAAAGTTGTTCGAGGATGGTTTGATGAGTATGGAATGTGTCGGACTATAATCACGAATAGGTAATGCATGAGTGATTCGAGTAGTAACGGCATACAATGTGCATAAGTGATTCGAATAGTTAACGGCGCATCAGTTGCGCGGGGGATAGATAAATTACGGATTTGTAAAGTATGTCGGATTGGGTAAAGTCCCATAGGAAGTGTCGTGAATTGATTTGGCTCCGCGATAGGATATAGCATGGTTCGTTGTAACTGTCCCTCGTTGATGATCTTCAATTATCGAGCGTAGTTTCGGAGCAGATGACCCTAGAAGACTTGACCGCCAAATCAAGTGAATATTGAAGTCCCATAGGATGACCCTAAGAAGTCGCATAAGAAAGTTCGTCGAGGATGAAGATGATGTAGTGCATGTTAAGGATAAGTCTAAGCGAGTGAGTATCATGATTCGAAAGTTAGCGAGTACTAGAATCGATATGGTCAGAAAAGTTATGTTGGATCGAATAGATGTTGAGGAACGTAATTAGCGTAGTGATGCGGTAAGGCGATTGCAAGGGTTCTGCAATGCGCAAGAGCAACGAATAGTAGAATGACCCTAAGAGTTGTGTCGTAGACCGATTAAGAAAATGGTTAGGCTATGTGTGTTGAGCACACCATCAATATTACGAAACGTACGGGTCAGGATTGATTTGAGAATTGAGTAAGGAGTCGTACTCGGTCGAGAATCAGAGATAGGCATATCGTAAGAGACCTTGGGTCGGAAAGATTGTTGCCTTTGAGCATCGTAGACTCAAGTTGACCTCTTGTGTCGGGAGAGATTCAGCATGATGTCTGGATAAGTTACCTAGCGGGGGTAGCCCCAGACGCGATACGTATATGGTTCGAAAATATGGATCGTGTTGGGATAGTTATGTGCGAGACTTAGTACGGATTGTAGGCAAAGGAATTTGAGACATGTGGACGTAGTCCATGTCGTAGAGGCCAAGTGTTATGAATGATTGGATGAAAGACTTGAGTTATGTGAGAGATAGGCAAACGGTTGGGCGAACAGGCGTTGCAGAGAATTGTTGTGATCGGATGCGCAATGACTCAATACAATGCGAGTGTTAGGTGGCCGGCGAGAAACTTACGAGATCGAAGTTATGGTTGAATTAAGTTATGTACAAGATGTTGGAAGATGATCGCATGTTATGGGATGATGCATACGAAGAGTATTTTGGGAATAGGTGCTAAGATATGACTAAGTCGAGTACGGACCGATGGATGCTTGAGGATTTAAGTTGAGCTTGTTAGTTGTCCCGATATCCTACAACTGAGCTTGGCTGAAATACATATATTGGTGGGACGCCTAAAATATGTGTATGATCCAAACTAAGTTGTATGATTCAACGATAGTAGCAAGAGATCATGAAGCGATCTATGCGAGGCATTTGGATTAAGTGTTGGTTTCGATTCGAGGACGAACCTGATTTTGAGTGGTAAATTATATAATGCCCCGCTCTACTCGGTGCATTATGATGAGTCGTTGACTCAAAGAGTTGCGTTGACCCGATGAGGTATCGATGCGAATCGATGCAAGTGATACGTTGGCCAGAGGTAAGCTTTGAGTCGGTTGGAATCTATGAATCGAATCGATGCAAAAGATAAGTCCCGTTGAGCAAGTGCTGATTTTAGTTGATCTGGTGTGCAGGCTATGCTTTTACGCTGGACGATAAGAGGTCGACATTTTGCCTTATGCAAAGAAGTGTCCGCGAAACCAAATCGTGGCCTTGCAACGGATCGTGGTATGGGCGCGATAAGCCAAATCAACCGAGTAGTTCAAAAGAATGGCTAAGTCTGAGAGTTAACTATGCGACCAAGTTATGGAAGCGAGCCGCTTCAATTCGGCGAAACGGCAAGGCGTATCGACTTAAGGTGAGCGGGTTCTTGACTCTCTCTCTCTCTATTCCTTCACGTCTAATAAAAGATGTCATTGTATGCGTACGATGTTATCGAGTTAGCGAGCGTGGCTCGACGGGTAAAGGTTTCAGTATGTGTCGAACACTAAGATAGAACATTGAACAATCGAACAATTGAAGCGACGTGCATCAAGTGTACGGGTCGTGGTAGGGCAATGATGGTAGAACATTGAAAAATGATATCGAGATGTGCATCATGTGCACGGCTCCGAGAACATTGAACGCTAGTTGTAGAACATTGACTACGGCGCTGAGCGTGCCCTCGGGCACTTATGTTACGAAAAGACTAAGTAATACGGAATTATGCTATGAGAATAACTTACGAATGTACACGTTGAATACGAGTATGAGATGACTAAGATGTTGGGCGTCGTGCATCAATATGGATGTGTTGGGGCATAACGCCGACGGAGCTCCCCATATGAATGGTAGATTATGTTTATGGCACGGGAAACCGTTTATGGCACGGGAAACCGTTTATGGATCGAGACTATATTTATGCGACGGAGGATTTGGTTGGAGTGTTATAACTTGTATGCTATGATACGTATTGCATGGTCAATAGACTCGGATGGCCCGTGCACGGGTACAGCTTCCCTCGAACGGTTACGCCGGGGCGCCGGGACCGTTCGGCCTAGGAGAGAATTATGTGTGGTATTTATGGTGCACAACATTCGGACGGATTGCGACCGTCTAGTACTATGATAAGCTATGATATCCATAAGTTTGGGATCCTTCGGATACTAGGATAGCAACCCGTATCGAAGCGATTGTAGGCTTACACATAAGAGATGCCAAGTCCATTACGGTGCGAAACACCGTGACCTTCATATAGATAGGGCCGGTGGGCTGAGATGTGAATTGGGTGCAGGCGCAGGGCCTGCGACCCTTATGCTTGGTCTAAGTTTATGGTTGGTTGTTACGTAAATGATATGATTCTATGTTAAGTTCTAACCAGTGCAGGCTAAAGAAATATGGGACGGAGATGAGCACGAACACTATGTTTACGTTTATATTATGGCTAACTGTATCTGCTGCAGGAATACGGCATGGGACACATTTATGATAATGTGCTATGTTTAAGTATTGCTATAAAACTGATCCTAAGGCTAAGTAGAAAGATCACCAATAATGATGCATGTTCCACTAAATGATTTAGTGTTTGGTATGGGTGCGAGCGGGTCTTGATCAGTGCGAAGCGAGGACGAAAGCACTAATCCCCCACTAGTTTATGTGCAGGCTCAGGTTATGATCAGCGCAGGGTGGAGCTTGGCTTAGACGTGCCGAGGCATGGAGTCCTTGACGTTCAAGAGGAGCTACCGCATAGGCGTTCGGACTTGAGACATGGAGATGTTCGGCCGAAGACAACTTGGTAGCTATAAAGAGGCATAATATATAGAATAATGAAATCCTTTGTGAGCTAGAGAGATCATGAGCATTGTAGCCAATTGGCATATATATTGGGCTATAAATTGCCATTGTAACCTTCAGTTCATTATGAATAAAAGAGATTCTTGTTGTATACTCTGTTTTCCTTCCGCTGCTGATGTTATCAAATTGAGATTATTCTGTGTGAACCTGTTATCTTGCCTTGTACGAGCGCAACTCCAGGCTCGTGCGGCATCACGCCCCAGCGAGGACGATGATTCGGGTAAAATCTAGAGAGGACGAGCGATTTCTCGGGTCGGGGCGTGACAAACTTAACACTTGCATCGATCTTACTCGATGCATTCTTTGGGTCAACGTAACTCTTCGTTTCGATTTTGCATCGATACATATTTCAGGTTAATACAACTCTTCGAGTCAAAGACTCAACAAATGCACCGTGTGTAATGTCCCGCTCCGTACGAGGTATTTGGTTGGCTTGTTGGATGCGATCAGAATGTTAGAACGTGACTTGGATTAGAAATCAGGAGAATTGAGAATGATGCAGTCCCTCTTAGCTGGCTAGACGGAATAGGTACTGAACGTGGCTTGCCGGTGGAGCTACGCTTAGTGGGAATGTGTGCGATCAGAATAAGAAGACTCTTTTATGCAAGTAAGTGTAACTGTCCGTCCTCCTCCTCACTTCTTCATGCCTAATAAAACAGAGTAATATAATGTTATGAATTGTCCCTAAATGTCCATTATTTTAGTTGCTGGATAATATAGATGTTTATGTTGTCTAATATTGAAATGAACAACACATAAACATTGAACTGCTGAATGAATCACACTTGAACTGCTAATATGAATTGATGCCATAAAATGAATCGATAATGTACCTTATGCTTAATGCTACTGAAACAAAAGATCACTTAATCAATGCGATACTTTGTGAATGATAGAATGAGAAATGAACTGGCTATGCTATCGACCCAATGAATTGAATGAAACACTTGAATTATGTACACTCTGTACAACTGTTGCCAAGATATAAAATATTATATATTTTCTATAAGCAATGAAAGAATGAATAAATGTCCCTATGAAATGAATGAATGTGGTTTGTTCCTCGTTGAAAGAAATGCTATGAGAAATGTTGCAATGAATCAATGAATGAGAAATGATGGGGCTTGGGATCGCCGAGATCACCAAATGGAAATGTTGGTAATGATACAAATGATAAGTCATTGAAGACGACGTGGATAAGATGAGATGAAACGATGCACTATTTACCTTACTCACTTTTAATATTTTACCATGCGTTTACGTTCACGATCGAGTTGGACACGCATTCGCATGGGCATGGACAACTTGTATACAAGGGGGTGACTGCTTCCTCGGATGGTACCCCAGGACGTTAGGGGAACAGATCTGACCATGGGGGAAGTGTAAACGTACTTTAAAGGTACGTGGTATCGGGACATTTCATTCAGGCTCGCAACCCGGTGAAATGTTACGTCGATTACCGTTGAAGTCCTATATGGCAACGTCCTAAATGGTGCACTAACACCAGTGGTCGTGTAGTCAGGATGCACGCTAATAAATAATTTGTGTTGGCAAAGTAAGTATATCTGCTAACCTGTATTTGATGAAGGTACAAGGAGTCGACTATCGATAAGAAATTACTTGAATATGATATATTCAATACATATATTGGTTCAACTTGCTTGCTTAACATGCTAAATGAAATGATGTTGTGATGTTGCCTCTCCAATGAGAAACTCTATAACATGCTTAACATGTCAAATATAGTATACTAAAGTATTGACTAAGAGTTGTCTTCACAAAAAATGTTATAAACTGCTTAACATGATAACACCAAATATGCTAGAGAGATGCCTTGCTACGAACAATATTTAATCATGACATACATGCTAATGTCACTAGAAAAGAGAAATGTGAGAACACATGCTGCCCCTTAATTACTGTTTCTTCCACAAGAACAATACTACTGTAAGTTTACATGTCTTTTCAATGAATACTACATGAACTGTAAACTGATGCTAGACCCCAACTAGAAAGATCACTCAAAAGAATGCTTGCTAAAAGTGATCACTTAGTGTTGGTTTAGGCGAGTAGGTTGGATTCTGCTAGCCAGTACATAGATGATGTACTGACCTACGTTGTGGGCAGGTGCTCGTGCTTGGGAAAATTTTGTACACGAAGATTGGCTTGATCGGTCCCACGATATCGAAGATTTGTTGAGCATGCAGAAGCTCTTCTTGTACAAGATGATGTCTTCTGTTTATAAAGGGCATAATGTATGAAACATTATAATCAGTTATACCAGTGAGTTGTAAGCCAATTCGGTATATCGAGTTGTATTCCAATGTATGAAAGTATCAAATATAAGCTTTATTGCTCTTGTTCAGTTGGCTGTCTATATAAAGTAAGATGTGTTGTAAGTACTGTATTTCAATGTCAGTTTTGTACTCTACTTTAATTATCAATAAAATGAATATATGTTACATACCTCTGTGCGACTCAAGTTATCTGCTTATCTTCGCTGCCATAAATTAGTGATGTGTTTCTTTTCATAAGAAAGGATATCCTCATTAACTTCAATTTGTCTACTTCTGCCGCTGCGATGTGTTCCTATTTGAAGATTTATCAATTGTGTACCATCTTTGTCTTGTACAAGTCCAATACCATACTTGTACACACTACTAAAATCTGCTCAATTGGCGACATATATTTAGCGACGTTCGATTAACGTCGCTAAATTGTGTACATTAGCGACGTTTTATATAAACATCGCTAATAGTCGCTACTAGCGACGATCTAAGCGACGTAACAACGACGTAAATTAATCACATGACCCAGTCGTCGCGAAACGTCGCTGGGACGTCGCTAATAGCGACGAATTTAGCGACGGTAGTATAAGCGTCGCTAAATTCTAATTATATCCCCGCCCTAACGTTTCATTTTCCCCCTATTTTCCTCTCTCACTCTCTCTCCTCTCCCCCTCCGGCGCTCTCACTCTCTCCGATGGCGACTCCCACTCTCTCCGACGGTGACTCTCACTCTCTCCGGCGAATCTTCTCCCTCTCCGATACGTGACTCTCCCCCTCCCTCTTTCTCTATCTCTCTCTCTCTCTCTCTCTCCATCTGTTTTGGTTGTTGGTGGTTTGGGGGGGTACGGGTGGCTCGAAGGGAGGTGTAGGGGAGGATGCGGGTGGTTGGGGGTCAGTGGTGGTGGCTGGGGGGGTGGGGCAGGGTGACGAGGGCGGCTGGGAGAGGGGATCTAGGGTTAGGGTTCATTTCCCATTCGGTGCTCTCACTCTCTCCGGTGCTGTTACTCTCTCCGGCGACTCTCCTTCCCCCCCTCCGGCGCTCTCACTCTCTCTTTTTCCCCTCCGGCGCTCTCACTCTCTCCGGCAATGTCACTCTCTCCGGCAACTCTTCTCCCCCCCTCCGGCGCTCTCACTCTCTCTCCTTCCCCCCTCCGGCGATCTCACTCTCTCCGGCGCTATCACTCTCTCCGGCGAATATCCTTCCTCTCCGGTACGTGGTACTATTCCCCTTTCTCTCTCTCTCTCTCTCTCGATCTCTCCTCCGGCTATTTTGGTTGTTGGTGGTTGGGGGGTGCGCGTGGCTCGGGGGGAGGGACAGGGGGCATGCGGGTGGTTTGGGGGTGAATGATGGGTGGCTGGGGGGGTGGGACAGGAGGGACGAGGGCGGCTGGAGGAGGGGAGCTAGGAGTAGGGTTCGGGTTAGGGGTGGGTATGTGTGGGCGGCTGGGGGAGGGGAGCAGGGGGGAGGGAAGGGTTAGGGTTCGGGCTAGGGGTGGTGTAGGGAGGGCTTGGTCAGGGGCATCGATAGTGCCAAAAAATTTGATAATTTAGTAATAATTATTTGTTTTCCGACACCGAAAAATGTGATACTACGATTCGAACGCACCGATAGTGTCGATATTTGTAACAAGTAGTTTTGTTGGTTAGTTAATTGGTAATATGGTGATCGGGACATATAGTCCCTGCAGCCATTCGATTGGCGAGGAAGAAACTATGGAACGACATGGTAATCAGGACATAGTCCCTGCAGCCATTCGACTGGCGAGACAGAAACTATGTAGCCGTGGATAAAGTTGACTGTCCTTCGACCCTCATCCCTCGGCAATGATGATACGACAACCTATCACTATATCTTATATAGTAGTAGATGATGTCTTAGTATTACATTATGTGAGTTCATCTTAATTCTGTTACATTCTTCAGATACTAGATACTAGATTCGATAAGAACGTATACTACACCATATGTACAGAACATAGATGATTCACACTAATGTATGCTAGAATGAATTTTGGGTTGTGTTCTGAGCCATCCGTTCTCACACTTAAAACACATATGAATTAGGACAACCAACCGGAAAGGATACTCTGAGATCCATCTGAGTAGGACGTATACTCTGAGAGATCACCTTTACAAGAATGATATCAGTAGTAGAATTGAGTGTTGGAGGAGATATTATCAGAGTGTACGTCCTACTCAGATGGGTCTATCACCGTTACTATTTTTTTTGACAGCATGGTAGATGTGCTCCGTCAACAAATACTTGCTCTGAGCCAAAACTTTGTCCCGGAGCTCAATTGGACATCCTTCGTATAGAGCTCGAGCGAGAGGTTTGTGGGACGAGCAAGAATCCTTTGACAAAGGAGACCACCATGCTGTCAGGAAACTCTCGCTCGAGCTCTACACGAAGGATGTCCAATTGAGCTCCGGGGCAAAGTTTTGGCTCAGAGCAAGAATCTGTTGACGGAGCACATCTACCATGCTGTCAGAAAAAATAGTAACGGTGAGAGACCCATCTGAGTAGGACGTACACTCTGATAATATCTCCTCCAACACTCAATCCTACTACTGATATCATTCGTGTAAAGGTGATCTCTCAGAGTATAGGTCCTACTCAAGGATGTCCACTCGAGCTCTGGGGCAAAGGATTGACTCAGAGCGGATTTTTGGACAGAGATGACGAAAAAGATGGCTGCCAAAGCTTATGTAAGTTTTCTAATTCTTTATACGTATTATATTTTTGTCATTTTGTATTACTGATACTCTGAGTAATACAGAATGGTCCGATACCGATACTCTGAGTATCAGACCATTCCTATGTGTATCGGTATCGCAATCACAATACCGATACTCGAGTATCGCATTGATACTCAAGTATCACATCTGATAGTTCTCTCATTTATTTGTCAATTACTGTATTTCAGTTCTAGTTAGTTTTATGTGATTCTCTGATAGTTCTTTCATTTATTTTCAACCGCTCCCTCCTGTGTATATTGATTTTACCAGATGGCACCCATGACCCGAGGAGCGGCACGTCGTTTGAGGGAAACAGTGAATGCTGAGGTGGCTCCTCCTACTGTTAAGGAGGAAGTAGCACCGGTAGCTAGTAAGACCGGGAGTTCTATTCATCCAGCACCGGTAGCTAGTGAGATCGGAAGTTCTATTGATGCAGCACTTGCAAGGGACTACATCTCTCCTGCCGCTGTCGATCCCACTTTTTCGAGGTGGTTGCGTGATCGTATCACTGAGCGTTTGCATGAGCTGCGTGGTTCTCATTAGCTATTAGTACTTATTTGTATTGGACTATTTGTATTGTGGGTTGTTTTTGTATTAGACTATTTGTATTGGACTACATATATGAATTAGTATTGTGTCAATCTCTGGATTGTATTGGACTATGACATGGTGATCAGGACATAGTCCCTGCAGCCATTCAACTGGCAAGGCAGAAACTATATAGCCGTAGATAAAGTTGACTGTCCTTCGACCCTCATCCCTCGACAATGATGATACGACAACCTATCACTATATCTTATATAGTAGTAGATGATGTTTTAGTATTACATTATGTGAGTTCATCTTGATTCTGTTACATTTTTCAGATACTAGATACTAGATTCGATAAGAACGTATACTACACCATATATACAGAACATAGATGATTCACACTAATGTATGCAAGAATGAATTTTGGGTTGTGTTCTGAGCCATCCGTTCTCACACTTGGAGAAAAATCGAATTTTCTATATTTTATCTGACGCACAAATACCGCTCGAGTGAGCCAAAGGCATGCAGCCACTTCCTTCCCTCCATTACCCCTCTCCCTCTCTCATGCTATCAACGTCACAACTTTTCCAGTGTTGCTCCCTCTAATGATGATGAACGCAAAAATCAAAGACCTCCCTCTCCTTTCTCACTCTTCACAGTTCTCACAAAAGGAAGGATCAGTGCTTTCTAGTTCTCTTCCATCCATCCATTCCTCCGTTCTGATCAAGCCTCTTCCTTCTCCTCTAATCCACCATGGCTCTGGACCCAGCTGCTCCTCCCTACTTCCCTTCTTCTTATTTGACTCTCTCAGCCACATATGATATCCACCTCAAGTGTAGAGGCGGGGGAGAAGAAGTGGGCAGGAATAGGAGGCCGGGGAAGCAGCACAGCCGACGGCATGACCTGGAGGAAGTACATAGGTTTTCTTCAACATCCGTAGGAGGAGGATATATCTTTTCATAACATGTCATCTTGTCAAAGACCCTTAATGTGAATATCATGTTACCGCGGTGTCGGAAGACTAACATGTCATAATTTTCTAGGTCGTGTGCTTTGACATAATCCTCCCAACTCTTTTCTCCTATGTAGTAATCTTGCATTACTACATCGGAGGAAAGAGTTGGGAGGATTATGTCAAAGCATACGGCTTAGAAAATTATGACATATTAGTCTTCCGACACCGTGGTAACATGATATTCACATTAAGGATCTTTGACAAAGTAACATGTTGTGAAAAGATATATTCTTATAGTTCTCCTACGAATGTTGAAGAAAACCTATGTACTTCCTCCAGGTCATGCCGCCGGCTGTGCTGCTTCTCCGGCCTCCTATTTCTGCCTACTTCTTCTCCCCCGCCTCTACACTTGAGCTGGATATCATATGTGGCTGAGAGAGTCAAATAAGAAGAAGGGAAGTAGGGAGGAGCAGATGGGTCCAAAGCTATGGTGGATTAGAGGAGAAGGAAGAGGCTTGATCAGAACGGAGGAATGGATGGATGGAAGAGAACTAGAAAGCACTGATCCTTCCTTCAGTTTTTTCGTTGAGGATACTAAGTTTGTACATATTTGCGGATATTGATTTGGTTTGTTGAGGATATTATATATTGACATTGTTCGTTGCGGATAGAATTTTTTCTTTATATTTTTTGTATATTCTGGAATGTATTATACGTGCCGGTGTTGAGTGTTCCACCGAGGGGGTCGGCGAAACCAGGGATTGGTTTTTGTATTTTGTATTCTGTATTTTGGCTCAGGCTCCAGCTCTATTTGCATTAATCTACGGTATGACATGGTGATCAGGACATAGTCCCTGCAACCATTCGACTGGCGAGGCAGAAACTATGTAGCCGTAGATATATAAAGTTGACTGTCCTCCGACCCTCATCTCTCGGCAATGATGATACGACAACCTATCACTATATCTTATATAGTAGTTGATGATGTCTTAGTATTACATTATGTGAGTTCATCTTGATTCTGTTACATTCTTCAGATACTAGATACGATAAGAACATATACTACACCATATGTACAGAACATAATGATCCACACTAATGTATGCTAGAATGAATTTTGGGTTATGTTCTGAGCCATCCGTTCTCACACTTAAATAGATATGAATGAGTACTGTGAGAGCGTCGGAGAGAGTGAGAGCGCCGGAGGGGGGGAGGAGAGAGAGTGAGAGAGTAAAATAGGAGGAAATGAATTGGTGGGGGAATATAATTAGAATTTAGCGACGTTCATACTAACGTCGCTAAATTAGTCGCTATTAGCGACGTCATAGCGACGTTTCGCGACGACTAGCTCATGTAACTATGTAGCCGTATATGAAGTTGATTGTCCTCCGACCCTCATCCCTCGGCAATGATGATACGACAACCTATCACTATATCTTATATAGTAGTAGATGATATTTTAGTATTACATTATGTGAGTTCATCTTGATTCTGTTACATTCTTCAGATACTAGATACTAGATTCGATAAGAACGTATACTACACCATATGTACAGAACATAGATGATTCACACTAATGTATGCTAGAATGAATTTTGGGTTGTGTTCTGAGCCATCCATTCTCACAGTTAAAACACATATGAATTAGAACTGTGTGTCAATCTTTGTTTTTGTATTTTCGGCGAACCCAGGGATTAGATTCTGTATTTTGTATTTTGACTTTGTACGTATTTGGGGATATTCAGTTTTTTCGTTGAGGATACTGAGTTTGTACGTATTTGCGGATATTGATTTGGTTTGTTGAGGATATTATATATTGACATTGTTCGTTGTGGATAGTATTTTTTTTCTTTATATTTTTTATATATTCTGGAATGTATTGTGCGTGCCGGTGTTGAGTGTTCCACCGAGGGGGTCGGCGAACCCAGGGATTGGATTCTGTATTTTGTATTTTGTATTCTGTATTTTGGCTCAGGCTCCAGCTCCAGCTCCAGCATCATTTGCATTCTGGAACCTATTTTTTTATATTTTTTTAATTTAGCGACATTTTTAGCGACGTTAGTATTCGTCGCTACATTTCAGCGACGTCAGTAAATGTCGCTAAAAGCGTCGCCAAATGCTGATGTGGCAACACGTGGCACCAAATCTGATGTCAGCTCGTCGTCGCCAAAACATCGCAAAACGGTCGCTAAACGGCGACCACGCGATAACGTCGCCTTTTACGTCGCTGATTAGCGTCAAAGAACAAACGTCGCAAATCACGTCGCTAATTAGCGACGTTAATAACGTCGTGAAATGGCGTCGCCCTAGCGACTTTTACGATGTTTTCTCGTTTAGCGACACGTTTTTTTTGTCGTTCCTGAAACGTCGCCCTAAACGTCGCTAAATTGATTTAGCGACGTTTACGCTGAGATTAGCGACGTATTTAGACGTCGCTAATCTGACAAATTTTTGTAGTGACGGCTTTACGCCCAAGCGAGGATGATCGATTCTATGAGATAAAATGACTCTACAAAAATCGGGGTATGACACGTGCAGAGCGGGGCATTACATAATATACCACTCAAAACAAGGTTCGTCCTCGAACCGAAACCAACACTCAATTCAAGTGTTTCTCCAGATCGTTTTACGATCTCGTCCAACTATCGTTGTTCCATTTCAAACACTCGTGCAAGCTTCCACTAACTTTCAGCCTTTCCTGCAGCTCAATTTGAATTCAGTATACAACTTGATTTGGATCATTACACATATTCAAGGCATCCCAAAAATATATGTATTTCAGCCAAGCCCAGTGGTAGAAAATTGGAACGAAGCTAACAGGTAAATTTTTAATCCTATGCTTGCCGTATCGTACTCTCGATCGGACATATCTTTAGCGACTGTTCTCAAAAAAATTTTGCATACGTATATTCGATACATATGTGATTCATTCAACAAATTCGTCGCATGCGACACAATTCAAAAATCACATTTCTCATTTTCGTAAGTTTTCACTGACCATTAATACCATGCGTTGCGTCAAACCATCGTGCATCTGATCGCAACGATCCTCTGTAACGCCTTTCGTTCGAAGTCGCTGCCCAATTATTTTCGAAGTCTAGCCATGCAAATCATCTCGATACGATTTCCTTTGTTGACTTGCAAATGCATCAACATTCAGGGCTACGCTCGCTAGGTGACTTACCTAGACACCGTGCTTAAATTTTTTCAGCACAACTTTAAATTGACATTGCACGAAGGCCACAATCTATCTGACATAAAATTTTAATATGAGTCGACGATGCTCAAAGGCGACGATCGCTTTTACATGAAGGTCTTTACAACGCCTCTTATGTTCAATTCCTATCGAGTAGGAATTTCCTAGCCAAATTTCAAACTTGTCCCTGTCTCACAACATCGAATCTAAGTTCAATTCACGCAAGCTCAATTACTAGATAAGTCCAAGTCCAATAACACAATTCGAAAGTCATTCTCTTACCACTCGCTTTCGTACATAGCACGACTCTCGCAATCGCCTATTCGTATCACCAAGTTCGTTGGCAAAATTTTCGTTTCGATCATCGACCAATATACTCATTCGAGTATTCATTCGATCAATTATCAAATCCGACTATATCATTCTCGGCCGAAGTCGTTCTATTAATTTTTGAAACAATCATTCGATCGCCTAGACTTATCATCAACATGCACCACAATTTATTTGTTCTCGATGCAATTCCATATGCAACAAGATATGGGTCATCTTATGGGTCTGCAATATTCACTTTGATTTAGCGGTTAAGTCTTCTAGGGTCAGCTGTCCTGAAGCTACGCTCGATAATTGTGGATCATTAACGAAGGACAGTTACTATGAACTATGCTATATTATTTCGGATCCAAATCACGTTCCGACGATTTCTATGCGACTATCCAAATTTGGACAAAACTATTTCTATTTGTGCAACTGAGGCACAACTATCCTTCGAATAATTCATGCACTACCGTCGATAATTTTGCAATTAACGAAATATATACTCGTATTAAGTTTGATTCTTTCTACCTATGATCGACACCTGAGATGCTATACGCATCGAAACAATCGTCGATGACTTTATAGTCTCGCGCTGATCAATTACAAAGTTTACGATCAATCAGTTCGACATTCTCGTATTGCTATTTACAAAAATCTCGATATCGTAGGTCGGCTCCATTTTGTGTTCTCACATCGTGCTAACGTTTTCTTGCGTATCAATTTTGATAGAGCAAGGGTCAACTTTAAATCCGTTTCAACGTCAACTTAACTCGCGTCACGTACGTCAAAGTTCTCAACGAACTATTCCATACACATCAAATTGTTTCCCGATTCATTGTATCCCGCTATACATTGATCGCATAACCGAGTTACCGATTATCTAATATTGAATCCTCGAGTTATATGATCACGCCCTCTAAGTTTTGCGTATTTCGGTTATACTTAATTGAGTTTCATCGCAACGTAACCAACTAATTTCTTAGGCACGATTATCCGTCTCAACCAATATTTTCATCGAACTCGCAAGTCGTGCGATCTGATTACAATTTGCATCATCCAACGTTTCTATCGAGATCGCAAGACGTGCGATCCAATTACCATTTGCATCGTCCAACGTTTCTATTAAGCGCAATTTGTACGATCCGATTATGATTTGTAATGTCCAACGTTTCTATAGAGATCGTAGTCGTGCGATCCGATTATGATTTGTAACGTCCAACATTTCTATCGAGATTGCAGTCGTACGACTCGTTTATAACTTCAAGTTTCCTATTCCGTCGATTCGATTATTGCCTCAAGGCATAATCGTTTCGCTAGTCTCCGTCATTCGATCGACTTATAAATTTTCGTTCGATGTATTGTTCAATGATATGAGTCTTCATACTATCGTTCCAACCGATTATCGAAGAACACTTGCATCAACATACCGTAATATAAATTTCCAATCGAGTCTCGGTACTATCCCATCTGTTACGGACAAACCTTCTGCAAATTATGCAATGTGTCGATGGAATCCATCGTACAAGTGGTATTGCATATACCACTCAGAATCGAGCCATCCATCGCTTACATGGTATATCATATACCACTCGAAAATCAAGTTATTTCCATCACATCATACTTGGTATGAACCAACAATCTATTCTGACTCACATTTTTCGTAGTGATCATGCCAATCACAACCGTAACTTTTTGATTAATCAAAATCTGACACAATTCGGCCAATGTATTCATTTGCCAAAACAAGTTCGGTGCGCAACCGAATGATTCGTTCTATCAATTTATGATTTCAGTTCCCTCTGCTGCATCTTGTGCAACATTTTTATTTCACTTTCCTCCGTTGCATCTCGTACAACATTTTAATTTAGTTTTCTCCGTTGCATCTCGTGCAACATTTTAATTTAGTCCCATCCGTTGCATCTCGTGCAACGTTTTAACAAAGTCTCCTCCGTTGCATCACATGTAATATTTTACACCTGATATTCAAAGTCAATAATCGAATCCGTTAAACATATTCGATATAAACTTTCACGTTCATTACAACGCAATACAATAAAGATTTCACGACTTTCTCAGTAAACATCATATAATTTCCAAAACACATACGGCAAAATTACACAATTTGTATTAGACTTATTGTATGGAACATCCAGTGCGGCATGGAGTAGAGTCAAGAGTGATTTGATTGGTGGTAGGCAACTCTTTGGAATTGAAACGAAACAAGCGTCCTGAGGAAATTGAGCTTAGAGCTCTGATACCAATTTGTCACGCCCCGACCGAAAAATCGCTTGTCCTCGCATCGATTTATCCGAATCATCGTCCTCACTGGATCGTGATGTCTTACGATTCTAAAGTTGCACTCGTACAAGGTAATATGACAAGTTCTCAAATGGTTATCTATGACATTGTTATTTAGCAGCGGAAGAAACAGAGTATACGAAACAATTCTTTTTATTCAATAATTGAACTGAGGTTACAAAGGCTTTAAATAGCCCAACTGAATTTGCCAGATTGGCTACAACACTCAGGTTCTCTCTTGCCCATAAAGGATTTCACCGTTCCATACATCATGTCTTCTATATCTCGGCCGCATCATCCTATTGCAAGTCCGAGCGTCAATGCGGTCACATGCCTCAATCCGCTACGACATTCTATACCTCAGCGTGTAATGCCCCGCTCCGTACAGTACATTATGCCGAGTCGTTGATTCGAATAGTCGCGTTGAGCCAATTAAGTATCGATGCGAATCGATACAAGAGTTATCTTGTCCTGAGAAATGCATCGAGTCGGATCAATGCAAAGAGTTATATTGACCAGAAGAATGCATCGAATAAGATTGATGCAAGTGTTAAGTTGGCCCGAGAGAAAGCATTGAGTCGGTTCAAAGATTCTAAGAAATCGAATCGATACAAAGCACAACTCTGATTCGAATAAATATTGATTTTAGTTAGTTTCGTGTGCAGGCTATGCATTTATGCTAAAATATAAGAGGTCGGTATTTTGCCTTATTTAAAATGAGGTCCGCAAAACCAAATTATCGTCTCGTAACGGACTGAAGCATAGACATGGTAAGCCAAATCGGTCGTATAATTTAATGAAGTACGAAGTACTCGAATGGCTAAGTCAGAAGAGTTGGCTGTGCAACAAATTTATGAAATTAAGCCGCATTGATTCGATAAAACGACAAGGCGTATCGGCTTAAGGTGGGGAGACTTTGACTTCTCTTTCCTACTTCTTCATACCTAAGTAAAATATATTATTGTATGATGAGTTAACCTATCGAGACCACAGACGTGCCTCGATCGAGAGATGAACATAGTACGTGTCGAACACTAGATAGAACAATTAAAATAAAACGTACATCAAATGTACGAGTCATTATGGAACATTGAATATCGCAAAGGCGAGCACCTCGGTGCGCAAACATAAGAACATGGGATAACTTTATCGACAAGTGCCTCAGCGCACAAGTCATTCTGTGCCCCCACGCACGAGTTAGCATGCTAGAACATTGAAAGACTATATCGACGTGAGTGCCTCAGTGCACAAGCTATAGAACATTGAATACCCTATCGAGGCGTGCCTTAGTTGCACGAGTCGGAGGGAAGGAACATAAGTCTAACGCATTGAACATTAAGGCGTAGAACATGGAAATACTGAATCGAAGCGTGCATCGAATGCACGACGCAAGAAATATCGAATAACTATATCAAAATGTGCGTACGTGCATGAGACTTACAAAAAGATGGTTTCATTGTGGTGAGAACAGTTGTGGCATGATCGTGACAAAACTGTTGAATATGACATGGTGCCTCGAAATGTTTATGGCCTTTGGGGCGTTCGTTGATGAACATTGAGTTGGAATATTGTGCCAATTGAAATAGAGATAGACGAATTATTTGGTTGTATGGGTTTGACGGACGTTGCTTGGTCGAATGGACTTGAGATATTGTCGGTGCACGGGTGGGATATGAATTCCCTTGAACGAGTTACATTTGTCGGGATACCGGGACCGTTCGGCCTAGGAGGGACGAATCATTGTTGGTGCACATCTTTTGGGTATGACTTGCAATCTGCTACTGATGTGATAAGCCATAATTGATGGTAAGTTCGACATCCTTTGGATACTGGGCCAGCAAATCTGTACGGAAAGGACGTCGGGTTATCCAATTTAAGAAAAAAAAAAAGAAATAAGTTAGTCCATTCTGGCACGGATACGCCAATAACCTTGATATAGTTAAGAAACAATGGGGCGAAAGTGCATGAACACAGAGTTCCTACACCAAGCACTTATAACATGACAGGAAAGGAATGAGGCGTATTCACCTTGCGTCGGTACAAGGACGAGTGCATCAGTATTTGTAAGATGTCACGAAACAACACGAGATTGCTATTGGTTGCTTGCTTGCTTATACGAATCAAATAACATGCTTGCCATGATAATATATTTTACTGCTTTTGAATATGCCATAAAACTGATCCTAAGGAGAACATAGAAAGATCACTAAATTGTATGCTACATGATTCAATATATCTACATAATGTCGGTTTAGGTAAGTGGGTCTTTGATCTGTACAGCGAGAACGAAAGTACTAATCCCCCACTAGTTTGCTCGCAGGTTCAGGGTATGATCTGCTTACGACGAAGCTTCGCTTAAACGTACTGAGGCATGGAATGCCGTAGCGCTTGAGGCGTGCGACCACATTGACGCTCGGACTTGCAACATGATGATGCGATCGAGATATAAAAGACATAATATATGGAACGGTGAAATCCTTTGTGGGCAAGAGAGAACCTGAGTGTTGTAGCCAATCTGGCAAATTTAGTTGGACTATTAAAAGCCTTTGTAACCTCAGTTCAATTATTGAATAAAGAGAATTGTTTCGTATACTCTATTTCTTTTGCTGCTAAATAACAAAATCAAAGATAACCATTTGAGAACTTGTCATCTTGCCTTGTACGAGTGCAACTCCAGACTCGTACGGCATCACGCCTCATCGAGGACGATAATTCAGATGAATCGATATGAGGACGAACGATTTTTTGGGTCGATGCGTGACAAATTGGTATCAGAGCTCTAGGCTCAATTTTCTCAGGACGCTTGCTTCGTTTCAATTCCAAAGAGTTGTCCACCACCAATTAAATCACTCTTGACTCTGTTCGACTTCGTACCGAATATTCCATACAATAAGTCTAATACAAATCATGTAATTTTGTCACATGTGTTTTAGAAATTATAGGATGTTTGCTAAAAAAGTCGTAAGATATTTGTTGCATCAAGTGCAACAAGCCGTAGAATAATTATTGCTGCAAGAGCAATAAGTCGCGAGATGTGAATTGAGATGTTTGTTGCCGTAAGTGTAACAAGTTGAGAAATATGAATCAAGATGTTTGTTGTTTCAATACAACAGTCGATATGAGAAATATTGGTTGCATCGATATAATAAAAGTCGTGGAATGTTGCCGTATCAATTGCAATGAGTTGAATTGTGAATGATACGTTGCAAGAAAAATAAAAGTTGATATCGAATGTGTTGAACGGATTCGAGTATTGGCTTTGAATATCAGAAATAAAATGTTGCACGAGATACAACGGAGGGCACTGAATTAAAACGTTGCACGAGATACAACGGAGGAGACTGAATTAAAACGTTGTACGAGATACAACGGAGGAAACCGAATTAAAACGTTGCACGAGATGCAACGGATGGAACTTAATAATACGTTGTACGAGATGCAACAGAGGAAACTGAAATCATAAATCGATAGAACGAATCGTTCGGTTGCACACCAAACTTGTGTTGGCAAATAAGTACATTGGCCGAGTTGTGTTAGATTTTGATTAATCAAAAATTACGACTATGATCGACATGTTCACTACGAAAATCGTGAGATAGAATAGATTGTTGGTTCATACAGAGTATGATACGAGGGAAATAACTTAATTTCTGAGTGGTATATGATATGTCACGTATGCGATGGATGGCTCGATCCTGAGTGGTATATGCAATACCACTTGTGCGATGTATTCCATCGACACATTACATAATTTACGGAAGGTTTGTCCGCAACGGACGGAAGAGTACCGAGACTCGATTGGAAATTTGTATGATGGTATGTTGATACAACTGTTCTTCAATAATCGGTTCAAATAAGAGGGCAGAGAGTCGTATAAATAAATGATACGTTGGACGAAAAATTTGTAAGTCGGTTGAACGACCGAGACTAATGAAATGATTATGCCTTGAAGCAATAATCTTCACCGACGGGATAGAAAACTTGAACTTATAAGTGTGTCGTACGACTTGCGATATCAATAGAAATGTTAGGCGAGATAAATTGTAATCGAATTGCACGATTTGTAATCTCGATAGAAATGTTGGACGATACGAATTGTAAATGGGATCGTACGATGTGTGACTTCGATGAAGAGCTGGTTGATACGGGTAAATAGTGCCTAAAAGATAGTTGGTTACGTTGCGACAAAACTCATTTGAGTACGACTGAATTACGTAAAACTTAGAGGGCATGATCGTATAACTCAAGGGTTCGATGTTGGATAATCAGTAACTCAGTTACGTGATCAAAGTATAGCGGAATGTGGCAAATCAAAAAACGAGTTGATGCATATGGAAAAGATTGTAGTGAACTTGGAGGTATGCAATACGAACTAAAGTCGATGTTGATGCAGATTCAAAGTTGACCCTCGCTCTATCGAAAATTGATATGACTTACCAAAATAGATACGCGAGAAAACGTAAGCACGATTTGAGAATACAAAACGGGACAGGCCTACGATATCGAAATTTTCGAAAATAACAATACGGAAGTGTCAAACTGGTTGATCGCAAACTTTGTGATTGATCAGGGTGAGACTATAAAGTCATCGACGATTGTTTCGATGCATATAGCATCTCGGGTGTCGACCGTGGGTAGAAAGACTCGAACTCAATACGAGAGATGTTTCATAAAATATGAAATTGTTAATGGTAGTGCATGACTTTACTTGGAGGATAATTGCACATCAGTTGTGCCGATAGAAATGATTTTGTCCAGATTCGGGTAGTCGTATAGAAATTTTCGGAACGTGATTTGGCTCCAAAATAATATAGCATGGTTCATAATAACTGTCCTTCGTTAATGATCCACAATTATCGAGCGTAGATTCTGGGCAGCTGACCTTTGAAGACTTGACTGCTAAATCAAATTGAATGTTGCAGACCCGTAAGATGACCCGCGCGATATCGCATATGGAATTACGTCGGTAACAAATATAATGGGGTGCATATTGATGATAAATCTATACGATTTTGATAATCGTGCTATGCACAAGAGCGAGCGGTAAGAGAATGACTTACGAGTTATGTCGTTAGATTTGGATTCACCTTGCAATTGAGCTTGCATGAATCAAACTTATTTTTGATATTACGAGATGGACAAGTTTGAAATTTGGCTAGTAAATTTCTATTCGATAGAGATTGAACATAAAATGCGTTGTAGAGACCTTGTGTCAAAGCGATTGTTGCCTTCGAGCACCATCGTCTCGAGTTAAACTTCGTATCAAAAAGATTATTGCCTTTGAGAATCGTCGATTTGAGTTGCGTCAAAAAAGAATTTAAGCACGGTGTATAGGTAAGTCACCTAGCGGGCGTAGCCCTGAATGTTGATGTATTTACAAGTCAACAAAGAAAATCGTATCGAAATATGTTGCATAACTAGACTTCGAAAATAGTTGGGCAGTGACTTCTGTAAGCCCCCTGAATTTTCGGGATTTATTTTCGAATTTCCTAAATAATTTATTCTTGATAATTAATTTTGATTTAATTAATTTTGATCATTAAATGCTCTTTACCATGACTTAGAATTCTAGAGCATCAGGGATGCCAGTCTCTGGAAACTTCCTTCTTGAAGTTTGTAGTAGACGAGATTATCTTTATATTGATATTTTGTGTCCCACTCGAACTTGTTCCCTTGTGCTCCATTTGCTTTGCGCAACTTTCAGGTCAATTTAGACCAATTTATCGTCTGTCGTAATTTGTGATTTAATTTCCAACTTAATTTTCGGGCCCGACATCGGTCCAATCCAGTCGACCCAATATATGGCCCTGTCCTATTTTGAGTCTACTATGCACATGCCACTTGCGTTCCACCAAATTGATCTCCCTTGTGCTCCCATTTCATCCATGATTTTAATTGGTTTAAATTATTATTTTAATTAAATCTTGGTCCCGAGCCTGTCCAAACTTGACCCAACACCCAACCCAAATTGGTGTGACCCCTGTCGTGACTACCCATATACCCCACTATTGTACTTGCCTTCTTTCCTACTCAAAATATCTATTTCTCTTTCCTTGTATATATATACACATATATATATACATATAAAATAAATACATATATATTAAATCTCTCTCTCTCTCCTCTCACCCATAACCTCACTCTCTCTCCTTCCCTCTCACATCAGCAACACCCCCCTACCATGTGGCCGAACCCCTCACCCCTCACTCTCTAATTTTCTCCTTCTCTCTCTCTAAATATGTATCTCTCTCTCTCTAAATATCCCACTCTCTTATATATATTAATATACACACACATACACAATTCTTTCCAACTCTCTCTCTCCAACTCTCACCAGCCGACCCCCTCCATTGGCCGAACCATGGCCGGCCGAGCCACCTCCACCACCTTCTTTCTCTTCATCACCTCCTCCTCACTCTCCCTGGCCGACCACTCGGACCACCATCACAGCCCTCTCCTTCACCACCGAACCACCACTCCTCTCCACCGAGCCACACGCCACCACCACCATCATCACACCGCCACCACCTTCACCAATTCACCTCGGCCGCCGCCCTCGCCGCACCTAGCTGTACCGCTCATCGTCGCCATGCCCCCGCACGGCCAACAGCAGCAGCAGCAGAGCTAGGCGCAGCAGCAGCGCGCACGTGTGCGCGTGCGGGCCGCCGTCGTGTGCCGTCGTGCCGCCGCACGGCCGCCGTGGCCGGTCCCCCTAGGCCGGGCGCACACCCCATGCAGGCCCCATGGCCACCGTCGTCCTCCCCGACGCGTTAAATAGCCGATTCATGCATTTGGCACGGGTTCCCGTCGGCACGAGCTCGGAATGGGTCCGGAAATGGCGTTCCGTCGCAGCAACTTCATGCGTGCTTTCCGGGAAATCCGACCGTTGGATCGATGATTTCTTCACTCCGTCACAATCTCGGTATATACCTCTTCATCTCTCTCAAATTTCATCCGTTAATTTCGTCGTTTGATAGATCAAAACCGGCCACCAAGTTGACGTTTTAATTTGAACTATTTTTGGACAGTTTTGTGGAGCCGACTTCGTCAGCTCGTAACTCCGCAGTCACAGCTCCGTCTGGCATGCCACCAGTTCTTGTACGTAGATGGTATAACCCTCTTCCTACCATTTCAATTTCGTTTCATTGTGAGCACGTTTGATTGGTTGAATTCGACGGCAAAGTTGGCCGTCCGAATTCGTAATTTCCAAGTTGTTAAATGTCATTTTTGAACCCGGGACTCCGGATTCAATTTCTGACACCACCAGTAGACTCGTGGAATTGTTCTGGCACGTTTTCATATAAATTTTGCTAGATTTGGAGGACGTGAGTCCCGGCACATATTTCGGTGCAAAGCGGACCCCACAGTCCGGATCAACGGGGCTTTTTAATGCCGGCTCATCGGAATCCAATTCCGGATATACCGTTGAGTTCGTATCATCATTCTAGACTCGTTGACATATAATTTGCTAGGTTTTAGTGGACATTGGTTCCGGTACGTATTACGGTGCAAGTCAGATACCAATATCCGGGTCAACGGGTCATTTTGAGATCAGCTCATCGGAATCCAATTTTGGATATACCGTTAGGTTCGTATCATCATTCTGGACTCGTTGACATATAATTTGCTAAGTTTTGAGGACATTGGCTCCGACATGCTTTTCCGTACAAATCGGAATTCCAATATCCGGGTCAACGGACCAATTTGAGATCGGGTCAACGGAATCCAATTCTGGATATACCGTTGGGTTCGTATCGTCATTTTGGATTCGTGGACATATAATTTGTTAGGTTTAGTGGACTAGTATTTTTTCACGTTTTTTCGGTACAAAGTGGGTCCGACACGGACACCATTTTGACCCAAAATTACCTTTTTGTCCCTGTGTCCAAATTGGACTTATGGATAGGCTATCCTAGCTGATTTGACCATTATGGACACGTTAGTGATGTTTGTTTCATCATCCGACAATATTTGTAGGTATTTCTCTATGTATTAACCTTTTATTATAATTAATTCTTATTAAGTTTATATTTCGGAAGTAGTACAACGAAAATGAGATCAGTCGATTCCGGTGATCCCACATCGCTAAAATTGGCAAGATGATCATGTGGATCATTGTGATAAGATGATTAACCTTAACGTTGATTATCTTATCTCGATTTACGTGTTATAGGTTTCGATGTACGAATAACGAGGTACAACTTGATATTTTAATTCTTAATTTAGAGTGATCCTGTTTGACCAAGATATATGGTATCTTGGTAGATAAATATTAGGAATAGTATGCTTAGGCTAGTTTTGACCTTGGTTGACCAAGTTTGACTGCTTTGACCAAAAGTCAACTATCAGTCAACACTTGGCCTAGAAATGTCTAGAACTTGACCAGAGTTGAACAGTTGACTAAAAGTCAACTATAAGTCAACCATTGATCCAGTTTGACCTAGTTTGACTTGGTTTGACTTCCTGTGACCTAGTTTGACCTAGTGTGACTCAGTGTGACCTAGTTTGACTTAGTGGACTGAGATTGACCTAGATTAATCAAGCCTAACACTGTTGAACCCTAATTAGCTTATATATATCTTATCTTTAGGTCTGTGGCATCACTCTGAGCATCGACCCCATTTGACAGCTCAGGACCGCAGGCGAGTACATTCTCTGATAGTAGTTCCTTGTCTTGATATTTTCTGTATCCGATTCAGTTATAGTATTTTACTTGATTCTCATCACGATGGTACACGGACTAGTATATACCGGATTCCTGTCATGAGATGTCTTTCTTAGATTTTCTTGGGATACTGATACTTGCTCGATCTTGTTCTTTTACTTGTATTGACACCGATTCCTGAGAAGGAGTAGCTACCTTCTTAGGGAATCTCGTGCCATGACGTGCTATGTCCGGATCCGTATACTATTTGGGGAAATAGGGAATAGATAGTGTGATCAATGCTCATCTTGAGTTACTACTTGTATCATAGCTATACCGTCACCTCACGATGGGTATAGCCTGACCTGTGCTACTACTTGCTCCATAGCTTGCCATCCCGGCCGGGCCGAGTCTACGTACTTGTAGCCGGTCGGCTGGAAGCCTGATCTTGACACATACCGATCACATTATGCTATAAAATTTGAGGCACATTTTACATTTATTACATCAGTTACATATTACAGTTCAGCTTACTTTCCCTGTATGATTCACCTTGACATGATTTCCAGTTTATATATCCTGTTTTACTTACAGTCTTGATATATCATCTTGTATTCCATTATAATTGTCTCTTACAGCATTTGTCAATACTATGAAACTGTTGTTAGTTTATGTACTCGTTCCATCCTGACTGGATATGTTGACAATATTTTAGGAGTTGTTATCCCATTATTGGACTTCATGATGTTGCTAGCTGAGGTGGATCTCACTATTCTTCTATGTGAGTTGCCTGGTAGTTATCCTTAGTTTGTCTTATTTTTTCTTCTTTATTTTTCCTGTCTTATGATTCCTTCTCATAGTTTCTATTGTTCTTGTGCCTTAGTTATCTTTCCTGTCTTATCTTCTTTAGATGTTAGGTTGTGATTGAGTACATTGGTAGTTCATGGACCTTCTAGTTGTAGTGTATACTTATTGGGTACTAGATAGCGTTCTACCACCGATACTGCGGTGTAGGCTGGGAGTGGCCCACGTATTCGTATCCGTATATCGGGTGCGGGTCGTGACACATTTTTAGTGGTGGCCCATGCAGGTCAGTCTTTGTAATTAATGCAAAGTCGTGGTAGTACTTGAACTTTTTTGTACTACTGCGAGCATGTCCTAGGATTAAGGTTGAGTCATGAAATATTTTAGGAAATTGGTACTCAGTCACATTTTAGGAACTCTTGGTAGATTCCAGGGATGACCGCTAGGAATCTTATTTCGAACTTTTTGAAACTTTTCCCATTTGTTCTTGTTCGTCCTGATTTCTGAAACATCTGTCAGTTATCAACTGTATTCTTCTTTGGTTTGAGTTTATGGACCCCAAAGGGAAGGTATAAGTTGGACTTATATATCTTCTAGGTTGAGACGAGAATATGATTTGCCAGTCTCATATCAGGTTGAGATTGTTTTAGATTATATTCCAATAATTTCCTTTTATCTTGACCTAGATAGTACCTTTAGACATCTCCTGAGAATTTTCTTCTAAACTCTACATCGGGATCTGTTTCCGCTAGTTTCCACTACTTATCCTTGATTCGTTGTTGAAAATTTTGAATCTTGATGTTCGTTGTTGACTTCAATTTTGATTCTGTTTGAAGATAAGTTTTTAAGGATTGAGTTAAGATATCCTAATAAACATATTTGATGGAGATGATGAGAACGATAAATGTCTACTTTATTTATGGAATTTAGAATTTATCGCAGTTATATTAGCTAGCCTGACAAGGACATGGAACCTGATTTTGGATATACTATCCTAGTTATGGCATTTAGATTCTCTTGCAGCCATACCGGTTGGCGTGGTAAGGAATCTAGATGACATGATTATAGGGTATATACCTTAGTTATGGACTCTATCGTTTATTGCGACTATGTTTACTGGTGTGGCGTAAATTCTGGCAACATGATTTTGGATAGATGTGTATGGTTATCAGGTCGTATCTTAAATTGATTCACTTCTTTTTGACCAAATGATGAGGACAATTCATACCCTTATTTCTTGACTTATCATTCATTTTTTTCTCATCGTATGATGATTTTCTCATCTTACCGTCATCCCTTTGCCTTGTTTAGCTATGTCTTGATTACATCAATCAACTATCTCGTATCTACTTCTGTCATATATACTTTGAAATCTTTTTGAGCTCTTGTATCTTTTTATCTTGGAAAAAGTCGAGGAAGTATCGTAATCATCTGTTTCGGAGTAGACGTTGGATCTTGTTAGTAGTCGAAGCAGAGCGAGATGATTACTTCGACTTCCTTCTACAATCCTACATTTAGGTTTTCTTCCATAACAGAAGAAATTCAATTCTTTATCCTTGAACTGTTTCTTAAAATTCAATATCGTAAGATTTGATCTTCTCTAATTTTGACCAGTCGATTTGGTCGTCTTGTTATTCGTGCCAAAGAGTCTTGGTTGCTGACTAGACTCTAGATGACTTCAAATTCTTTTGTGACTTGGATTTTTTATCCTTGGATGCTCGTGCCCAGCCTTCGTTGATCTTATTCTCCATCTTGCCCAAATTCTGATTTACTCAAAAGTTGATCAACTTAGATCGTGTTGAGACAAATTTTTTTATCGTGGTTGGATTTCAATGCTATTAACCCTCGTGCATTGCCTTCTGATTTTGATCATATTTAGATTTTGGACACTCGTGTCTAAAGTCTTTTCGACCTTGATTTTATTTCCTGATTACATCCAAATTTCTTGTGATTAGTCGTACCTAGATGACTTGGCATGACTAAGACAACTTAGAATTTCCTTGACCGTGATTTTAACGATCATAACTATACATTTCATCTTGCCTCAAACTCGTGCCTAAAAATTTTTGACTTTCAATCACGACTAACTAGTGTGACTACGAAATTATTCGTGTTTGAATTGAACATGTTTGACTTTCTACCGTGCCTAATTAACTTGGGTTCCTTCCTAAATTGTGCTTTTAAGACCTTGATTTTGAATTCATGATTTATCGTCTTTCACAACTGAACTTGGATCTTGATCGTGCTTATGTGACCTATAATCTGATTTCTATCAAATCTATCTCTCAATCGTGTTATACTCAAATTTTTCTCCCCATTTGCTTCTCTTAGCCCTGTTTTAGATCATGACTATCCAACTTTGATTTTCATGATCTTGATAATCTTAACCCTCAAATCGTACTAAAAATCTTGAACCCAAATCGACTGTGTCGAAATAGATCTCCTTCGTACTTGAATTTTGATTCTCTAGTCGCTCGTGCTCAGGTTTCATTCCTGGTCATGACTAGATTTTCAATTTTCCTCGTTATATTCTAAATCGTTCCTAAGTGGTTAATCATCACAATTTTTTACGCGTCTGAGTCTTGATTTTACTCATGACCAGATGGTTAATCCTTGATCAATATTTGTGCTAAACATCTGATTATTCCTAACAATGCCCAATCACGTCATTTTCATCTTGATCGTGCCTATTTATAACCCTAAATCTAATTTCATTGAGCTGAAATCCTGTTAATCAAATTTTTGACTTGATTGTAATCGGACGAAGCTCAAGTTTTGATTTCGTTATCATACATTTATCGTGCCAAGTGAACTTAGACTATTTCCAATTTTAATCACGTTTGAACTTGGATCGTATTTCATGATTTTATTAATCATACTCCTTAATCTTTGATCGGGCCTATAAGACCTTGACTTCGATTTTGTTGTGTCTGAGATTTCATCTCAACCATGACAAACCTTGTTTTGGTCATGGTTAGCTTTTTATCTTGATCGGGCCTGTGCGACTTTCGGGTTGTTTTCCAACAACCTAAGTCCTACAGATCATCCGTACTTGAACTTCATTTATATCTTCGATTCTCCTAATCGTCTCTAAAATCGTGCCCCAATGACTTGACTTATTTTGAAATCATGCACATATGATTTTGTTCGTATCATGATTCTATCGTGCCAAATCCCTCATCGTGTCTGAACAATTTTGAATTAATTTTCTTGATCGTGCAAAACTCGTCATTCTTGGATCGTGCCTAAAATATTGCTTAAATCTTCTATCATGTTTTAACCCTACTACCAACCTTTAATTTCGAGGACGAAATTTTTATAAGGTGGGTAGGATGTAAGTCCCCTGAATTTTTGGGATTTATTTTCGAATTTCCTAAATAATTTATTCTTGATAATTAATTTTGATTTAATTAATTTTGATCATTAAATGCTCTTTACCATGACTTAGAATTCTAGAGCATCAGGGATACCAGTCTCTGGAAACTTCCTTCTTGAAGTTTGTAGTAGACGAGATTATCTTCATATTGATATTTCGTGTCCCACTCGAACTTGTTCCCTTGTGCTCCATTTGCTTCGCGCAACTTTCAGGTCAATTTAGACCAATTTATCGTCTGTCGTAATTTTTGATTTAATTTCCAACTTAATTTTCGGGCCCGACATCGGTCCAATCCAGTCGACCCAATATATGGCCCTGTCCTGTTTTGAGTCTACTATGCACGTGCCACTTGCGTGCCACCGAATTGATCTCCCTTGTGCTCCCATTTCATCCGTAATTTTAATTGGTTTAAATTATTATTTTAATTAAATTTTGGTCCCGAGCCTGTCCAAACTTGACCCAACACCCAACCCAAATTGGTGTGACCCCTGTCGTAACTACCCATATACCCCACTATTGTACTTGCCTTCTTCCCTACTCAAAATATCTATTTCTCTTTCCTTGTATATATACACATATATATATATATAATAAATACATATATATTAAATCTCTCTCTCTCTCCTCTCACCCATAACCTCACTCTCTATCCTTCCCTCTCACATCAGCAACACCCCCCCACCATGTGGCCGAACCCCTCACCCCTCACTTTCTACTTTTCTCCTTCTCTCTCTCTAAATATCTATCTCTCTCTCTAAATATCCCACTCTCTTATATATATTAATATACACACACATACACAATTCTTTCCAACTCTCTCTCTCTCCAACTCTCACCAGCCGACCCCCTCCATTGGCCGACCCATGGCCGGCCGAGCCACCTCCACCACCTTCCTTCTCTTCATCTCCTCCTCCTCACTCTCCCTGGCCGACCACTCGGACCACCATCACAGCCCTCTCCTTCACCACCGAACCACCACTCCTCTCCACCGAGCCACACGCCACCACCACCATCATCACACCGCCACCACCTTCACCAGTTCACCTCGGCCGCCGCCCTCGCTGCACCTAGCTGTGCCGCTTACCGCCGTCGCGCCCCCGCACGGCCAACAGCAGCAGCAGCAGAGCTAGGCGCAGCAGCAGCGTGCACGTGCGCTCGCGTGGGCCGTCGTCATGCGCCACCGCACGGCCGCAGTGGCCGGTCCTCCTAGGCCGGGCGCACACCCCAGGCAGGCCCCATGGCCACCGTCGCCCTCCCCGATGCGTTAAATAGCCGATTCGTGCGTTTGGCACGGGTTCCCGTCGGCGCGAGCTCGGAATGGATCCGGAAATGGCGTTCCGTCGCAGCAACTTCATGCGTGTTTTTCGGGAAATCCGACCATTGGATCGGTGATTTCTTCGCTCTGTCACAATCTCGGTATATACCCCTTCATCTCTCTCAAATTTCATCCGTTAATTTCGTCGTTTGATAGATCAAAACCGGCCACCAAGTTGACGTTTAATTTAAACTATTTTTGGACAGTTTTGTGGAGCCGACTTCGTCAGCTCGTAACTCCGCAGTCGCAGCTCCGTCTGGCGTGCCACTAGTTCCTGTGCGTAGATGGTATAACCCTCTTCCTGCCATTTCAATTTCGTTTCATTGTGAGCACGTTTTATTAGTTTAATTCGACGCCAAAGTTGGCCGTCCGAATTCGTAATTTCCAAGTTGTTAAATTCCATTTTTGAACCCGGGACTCCGGATTCAATTTCTGACACCACCAGTAGACTCGTGGCGTCGTTCTGGCACATTGTCATATAAAGTTTGCTAGATTTGGAGGAAGTGGGCCCCGACACGTATTTCGGTACAAAGCGGGCCCTACAGTCCGGGTCAACGGGACTTTTTAACGCCGGCTCATCGGAATCCAATTATGGATATACCGTTGAGTTCGTATCGTCATTCTGGACTCGTTGACATATAATTTGCTAGGTTTTAGTGGACATTGGTTCCGACACGTATTTCGGTGCAAGTCGGATACCAATATCCGGGTCAACGGGTCATTTTGAGATCGGCTCATCGGAATCCAATTTCGGATATACCGTTAGGTTCGTATCGTCATTCTGGACTCGTTGACATATAATTTGCTGAGTTTTGAGTACATTGGCTCCGACATGCTTTTTCGTGCAAATCGGAATTCCAATATCCGGGTCAACGGACCAATTTGAGATCGGGTCAACGGAATCCAATTCTTGATATACCGTTGGGTTCGTATCGTCATTCTGGATTCTTAGACATATAATTTGTTAGGTTTAGTGGACTAATATTCTTGCACATTTTTCGGTACAAAGTGGGTCCGACACGGACACCGTGTTGACCCAAAATTACATTTTTGCCCCTGTGTCCAAATTGGACTTATGGATAGGCTATCCTAGCTGATTTGACCATTCTGGACACGTTGGTGATGTTTGTTTCATCATCCGACAATATTTCTAGGTATTTCTCTGTGTATTAACCTTTTATTATAATTAATTCTTATTAAGTTTATATTTCGGAAGTAGTACAACGAAACTGAGATCAGTCGATTCCGGTGATCTCACATCGCTGAAATTGGCAAGATAATCATGTGGATCATTATGATAAGATGATTAACCTTAACGTTGATTATCTTATCTCGATTTATGTGTTATAGGTTTCGATGTACGAATAACGAGGTACAACTTGATATTTTAATTCTTAATTTAGACTGATCCTATTTGACCAAGATATATGGTATCTTGGTAGATAAATATTAGGAATAGTATGCTTAGGCTAGTTTTGACCTTGGTTGACCAAGTTTGACTGCTTTGACCAAAAGTCAACTATCAGTCAACACTTGGCCTAGAAATGTCTAGAACTTGACCAGAGTTGACCAGTTGACTAAAAGTCAACTGTAAGTCAACCATTGACCCAGTTTGACCTAGTTTGACTTGGTTTGACTTCCTGTGACCTAGTTTGACCTAGTGTGACTCAGTGCGACCTAGTTTGACTTAGTGGACCGAGATTGACCTAGATTAATCAAGCCTAACACTGTTGAACCCTAATTAGCTTATATATATCTTATCTTTAGGTCTGTGGCATCACTCTGAGCATCGACCCCATTTGACAGCTCAGGATCGAAGGCGAGTACATTCTCTGATAGTAGTTCCTTGTCTTGATATTTTCTGTATCCGATTCAGTTATAGTGTTTTACTTGATTCTCGTCACGATGGTACACAGACTAGTATATACCGGATTCCTGTCATGAGATGTCATTCTTGGATTTTCTTGGGATACTGATACTTGCTCGATCTTGTTCTTGTACTTGTATTGACACCGATTCCTGAGAAGAAGTAGCTACCTTCTTAGGGAATCTCGTGCCATGACGTGCTATGTCCGTATCCGTATACTATTTGGGGAAATAGGGAATTTTATAGATAGTGTGATCAATGCCCATCTTGAGTTACTACTTGTATCATAGCTATACCCTCACCTCACGATGGGTTTAGCCTAACCTGTGCTACTACTTGCTCCATAGCTTGCCATTCCGACCGGGCCGAGTCCACGTACTTGTAGCCGGTCGGCTGGAAGCCTGATCTTGACCCATACCGATCACATTATGCTATAAAATTCGAGGCACATTTTACATTTATTACATCAGTTACATATTACAGTTCAGCTTACTTTTCCTGCATGATTCACCTTGACATGATTTCCAGTTTATATATCATATTTTACTTACAGTCTTGATATATCATCTTGTATTCCATTATGATTGTCTCTTACAGCATTTGTCAATACTATGAAACTGTTGTTAGTTTATGTACTCGTTCCATCCTGACTGGATATGTTGACAATATTTTAGGAGTTGTTATCCCATTATTGGACTTCATGATGTTGCTAGCTGAGGTGGATCTTACTATTCTTCTATGTGAGTTGTCTGGTAGTTATCCTTAGTTTGTCTTGTTTTTCCTTCTTTATTTTTCCTGTCTTATGATTCCTTCTCATAGTTTCTATTGTTCTTGTGCCTTAGTTATCTTTCCTGTCTTATCTTCTTTTGATGTTGGGTTGTGATTGAGTACATTGGTAGTTCATGGACCTTCTAGTTATAGTGTATACTTATTGGGTACTAGACAGCGTTCTACCGCCGATACTGCGACGTAGGCTGGACGTGGCCTACGTATTCGTATTCGTATATCCGGGTGTGGGTCGTGACAACTTCGAACACAAGGTATTGCGGATGATCGTTGCGATCGGATGCGCAACGGCTTGATGCAACGCATGGTATTGATAGTCAGTGCGAAGACTTACGAAAATGATAAATAGGATTTTTAAATCGCATCGCATGCGGTGACTTTGTTGAATGAATCATGTATGTATTGAATATACAGATGCGACAAAATTTTGAGAACAGTTGCTAAAGATAAGTCCGATCGAGAGATCGAGATGGCAAGCATAGGATTGAAATTTTCCTTTCAACTTTGTTCCAATTTTCTACCACTGGACTTGGCTGAAATATGTCACACCCCGACCCGGGAAATCGCTCGTCCTCGCTAGATTTTACCCGAATCATCGTTCTCGCTGGGGCATGATAACATCATTCATGCGAGGACGATGATTCCATGCCCCAGTGTATTCAAGTGAAGCTTCGTCGCAAGCAGATCATACCCTGAACCTGCGAGCAAACTAGTGGAAGATTAGTACTTTCGTCCTCGCTGTACTGATCAAAGACCCACTTTACCTAAACCGATATTAAGTTGATATATTGAATCATGCAGCATACAATTTAATAATCTTTCTATCCTTGTCTTAGGATCAGTTCATAGCATATTCGAAAGCATTAAAGCAGGTTATCATGGCAAGCATGTTATCGATGATTAGCATAAGCAAACAGGCAACCAATAGCACTCTCGTATTTTTTCGTGACTTCTTACCAACATCGACACACTCGTCATTGCACCAACGTAAGGTGAATATGTCTTATTCCTTCCATATCATGTTATAAGTGCTCTGTGCAGGATCTCAATGTTTCTGCACTTTTGGCTCAATGTTCCTTAATTATATGAAGGTCGTTGACGTATCTATGCCAGAATGGACTAACTTGTTTCTCTTTTCTTTTCTTTTCTTTTCTTAAATTGGGTAGCCGATGCCTCATGTATTGGGTTTCTATTCCAATAACCGGAGACTTACCGTTGTATACCAATCATTGCGGCTTTCACATCAATAATCGGTCGCTAATCGTCTTAGAGATATGTGCCCATCAAAGTTTAACATCCCCTCCTAGGCCGAATGGTTCCGGTTGTAGTGTCCCGTCCCGCACAGTCAATCGGCAGAATCAAAATGCCAACGGCGTTCGGACTTAGCCTTGCAACGGCTACTCGAAGACGTCGCTCGGTCGAAGCGACCGCTCGTTCAGGTGGGGTAGTTTCGGTGAAATTGCCTCATCTTTGCCATCACATAATAAATCGTGTTTTCAACTTGCACAAGTAGGCTTAATAATAAAAGAGATGAATCCACATAGCAAAGGAAATAATCCCGACGGGTCAAAATGAGTTAGAACATGGAAAAATGTCCCACGGTCGACTTAGAGTTGGTGCACGGCATGCTTTGAAAATGACACTCGGTCCTTCGTCCCGTGGCTTGGGAGAAGGAAAGTTGGTCTTTGACACAAAGTTATGAAATAGCCTAAGTCATAGGCATCGCCTACGTGAATTCTTGTTAAAGCATGCACGGTCCCGTCGAATTGTCCCGACACTTGAGTTGGCCTAAGTCATAGGCGTCGCCCGCGTAAATGCTCGACAAAGCATGCACGTTTCCATAACGCAAGGCTTGGCATAGCCTTTGCTCGTCCCTTGAGTCAAGTTATAGGCTCGATTAAGTTAGGCAAAGTTACGCCGATCGACCTAAGTCATTTCTAGTGCTGTCCCGCTCTTTCTGCGGTTGTCAAGTTAAATAGTCCCACGATCCCAAGGCCCGTCATATGAAGTATGACTTGGGCGATAGCGTCGCGTAGATCGGAAGTCGGTTTGAGACACGATGGCAAGGTCCTAGAGTTTTAAGGCATGGGCCACGGTTGATTCATTGAGTTTGGGAAGTGTTGTGAATATTTGTTCTTGAGTTGAGTAAAATGATAGGGCAAAGAAAGAAGAATGCTCGCAACTACGGGTCGTCGAGGCAAGATCTCAGAGGTGAGACATATTGAACTTGGCCCTGAAAGAGATGATAACACTAGAGGTGGAATGATTGTGTGAGACGTCAGTTGAGTCGAGTCTTGTATGGTCATGGACAACTTGTCGACAAGGTAGAGTTTCCTCGAACGGTAGCCCGACGAAAGGGGACCGGTTCTTGAGAAGCATCATTAGCACGTGCTGGATTACCGCACAAGTTAGCGCAGAGGCCTGCCAGCAGGGCTAGCTACCCACCTGGCAAGGGCGGCCGCCTAACAAGCTGAAGGAGTCCAGGATGGCTCTGGGAGTCAGTGACCAAATCATATAGATGAGTCGGCATGGCGACAAATCCGCATGTGTGCCTTTGGATTGAGTTGAGTTGTTGAATGTGTGTACAGTTGGAATACAATGTTTGGCCCTAAGATATGGCATCAACATAGGCGACGTGCTTCGGCACGAGATGTGACGTCGAGTCTTATGTTGTCGGCATATAAGTTGCATAGTTTGGATGTGAGTAGTCCTGAGTCTAAGTCAGGAAAGGCCGTAAGGCAAAGTTGGTCGAGTGACACTTAACCCACAAGTCTTGATTGGGTCAATTGATGAGTTAGTAGCAAAAGGGCCGCGAGGCGGCGATATGGTTGAGTCGTCCATAGTTGCGAGGCACGGCACAAGAGAATTGTAGCACGATCATAAGGAAATTGGGTACTACCGCGTAGTTGTGTCTCTGATTTGGGCCGTAAGGCAAACACGACTTGATAGGTTAACATTGTTGGAGTCGACATTGTTGTTGCAAGCACGAGATGGTCTAAAGACACAAAATAAGTAAGGCGTCGGTCATAAAACTGATCCTAAGGCAAGACTAGAAAGACAATCGATAAGAAGTGACTATATTGCACAAAGTAAATCAAACATGTTGGGTTTGTATGGGTGGGCGAGGAGCTCATTCCACCAGTACAGTTGAGTACTGACACCCACATAGTTTCCATGTGCAGGCACAGGTAGAAGCTCGTGGCGCGGAGCTCGCTTGGATGCGTCGAGGCATGGAGTTCCTTGGCGATTCGAGGCATGCGACCGCATGGAGAAAAGACTTATACAGGACATAATATATGGACATCGCCTTCCGAAGCTTCCGCTGGATCATGACTTGTAATTGAGAGATGAGAGAGAGCTGAGTGAACTTGTAAAATGTGAGAAGAGTGAGCTTGAGTGATTGTAATATTGGCCTTGCGCCCCCAATGTAACCTTTGTTCAATATCAATATCAATAAAGAGCTTCTTTTGAGTAACTTATGTTTTGTTCTAAAATTCCGCTGCTATAATTCAATGTCTCTGCTTGGAACTTCTGTGCGACGACCCTGTCGCAGCCGCTGAAATCGGCCGTTATGGAACCCGCCTTGCACGAGCGCAATCTAGGCTTGTGCGGCATCACGCCTTAGTGAGGACGATCACTCCTACGGGAGCGGGGCGTGACACCGGTGCCCCAGCGTACCCATTCGAGGGAACGCCCGTGCACAGGAGATTATCTTCAGTACATTTCTTAAGTCCATTCGACCATGCAACGTGCGTCCTATTCAAACAACCAAATATATCTTGAGTCCGAGACTCAGATTTCGTGTTATCTCGTATTTTTTACATTAACTTTCTATGTTCTTCCATTCCATACTTTGTTTCAATGTTTAATGGCATCATGCCCCAACTTAATGTTCGTCAACCAAAGGACCAGAAGGTCCTGGACATTTTTGAGGCACCATGTCACATCCGACAGTTCCGTCACATTCATACCACAACTATTCTCTTCGCAACGAAGCCATCTTTTATGATTCTCGTGCACGAATGCATGCTTTGACACAATTGTTCTCTACTCTTCGAGTCGTGCATGTGATGCACACCCCGATACTGTATTTTCATGTTCTATGTCTTAGTGTTTAATGTTCATGGCTCGTGCACTAGGGCACTCACATCAAAAGTCTTTCAATGTGCTAGCCTTCTAACTCGTGCGCTGAGGCACTTGTCGATACAGTTATCCCATGTTCTTATGGCTTGCGCATCGAGGCGCTCGCCTTTTTGCCGGACGTCTTTCTTTCATACAACGAATGCAGCTTCTCCCATAATGCTTTTGCAGAACTATCCATGGACACGTTGTGAAATACCGAATCGTCCAAGTATTGTCGGATGAATCCAAAGGCCTTCCGATCAAGTCGTTACCTGTCTTCATCAGCTTTGTCAGATAGTTTTGTGTTGTCGCCCTCCAACGGACCATGTAAGTCCTTGCACCAGAGTAAATCCTCCATCACTAGCTTCCAAATCGTCCAGTCTCCTTGTGAGGGTGATCATACGAGTACTTATATGCACCATAGACATGGTTGCTAGAACCTCAAAATCTCTGATATCATATGTTGGGAATCGAGCACGTCCTACAAGCGCTCTGATACTGTGCCTGAGACATTGTCATAGAGAAAACTTAGGCCAACCTACCTAAAGTAACCAACCATCGTCTAACGAACACCAATTAAGCACAATTAAAGACAGATAAAACAAGTATATTGCGGTAATTACATCACTTGGACATATCACAATCTATATAACTCAGTGAAATTACAAGATTGAAAAAAAATTAATGTTGAACCCTTTGTCCTAATATATTCAACCTCCTCACCAGACTCAAGAATAAACGACAGAGATAATAATGAAATCACTCACCAACCCGTAGCAATCTCTCCAATTGAAGGTGAAGACTCCTCGATCAGCTCTCCTCCTTCCTTCTATGTTGTATGACGAAGTTCTAAGAGCAAAGTGCAGACTTTCTCTTAGATCTCCTGTGGACTAGCACCCCAAATATCAACTTTGTGCCTCCATCCTCACCCCATGTATATAGGATGAGAAAATCATATTCTAAGTCATAATATGATTTCCTAAATATAAAATCCTTCTATTACATCTAAAATAGTTGATCAACATCATATTTTAGATTATAATAGAATTTCCTAAATAGGAAACCCTCAAATAAGAATTCTATTACACCTAAAATAGTCCAGCACCAATTATGGACGTCCATATCTAATCAAACCAAATATTTAATCAGGTTTGGACTCCACAAATATGTTATTACCAAATTCAGACTTGACTCCAACAATTTCTGCTCATAACCAATAATCAGAACCATAAATCTCTGAAAACCATCATCAAATTCTAGAATTTAGGGTTAGGGTATACCAGGGGTCATAGATAGGGGAGACAAAAATTTATTTTTTGAGAAAAAAATGAATGATCAAAATTTGGTTAGAAAAAAAAAAACCTTAAGTATCCTAAACGTCAAATGATGAACTTAAACTAAACGACTCTCATACGTCCAAAGACTTCCACAGTTTTAATCGCACAAACTAGCAATGGTATGAGAAGGTTGCTTGTTGGTCATAACAAAAACAAAAACAAAAAAACAAAAACAAAAACGAAGAAAAACAAAAACTAAAGTCTATCTACTTTACAAGTTGTTCTACTTTACAGTATTAGAATAATTCAGAATATTTAGTTGAAATTAGTTATTTCTGTTGCTATTTGTATTTCACGATGACTTTGGTTCGATGATTGACCCACCGTTGGACAAATAATTGAAAGTCTTGGTGGGATCCCATAACTTTGCAAATGAGTTGGCTTAATATTTTTTAGAAACTAAAGATAGCGAAGTAACCTTTTTTAAGATAGGTTAGGTATTGGGCTGCTTTCTTCCATCTCTCGTCAAATAATATAAAATACTTTATATGGTATTTCCTTAACTAAGCTACGTGATTGCCTAACATAAAATATTGCAAAAAGTTTAGTGCAAACAGCATATTAGTGTAACTTTGTAAGAGGGAAGTCCATTTTCGATGTGACCATGCAAAACAAGCGTGCAGCGCAAAAAGCAGGCTATTATAGGGAGGTGATTATTGGAAAAGGAAAAAAAAAAAAAAATCTTCCAAATGTGTTGTGCTGTGCGCCCACATGACATGGAGTAATATACAAATAGAACAATTCCTGGTACAATAATTCTCTCCCCCATTACTCTTTGAATTATTAATTCTCAGTCCCTCTCCTCCCTAACCCTTTGTTTATGTTTCCAATTACCATACTATTTTTATCTAAGTAAGAGCAGGGCCAATTTAAATTGCACTTAAATTTTTATTCAGCACTTCACTTATTATACAAATTATGTTAAATAGTGATATCAATAGAGACAGACTAGCTATAATGACGCACTTAATTTGGGACTAGGAGTCCGTCGTTGTTCCATCACTAAAACTGTCGCTTGAAAATATGGATGACGTTGGAAAACTAATGGCATCTTAACGATGAAAAATTGATGATAGTTTCCATCTCTGGTCTTTGCTTTTTCATTGTTGATCGTATCACGTATCTCGAGTTGCCACACTCCTTTTTCTCTTCCGACTATCCTCGACACATGTCGCCCTCCTCCGTCTTCTTTGACAAAATAGTGGAGCTCTATCGCACTTCCCTGTGTCCCCTTTCTCCCCATATATGACTTAATTCAACCGCGTCGCACCTCGTTAAACTCCAGCGACATGTCCAATCTCCTCTCCTCCATTGTGATCCTGCGACCAACCAACTAATAGTCATCGACCACGAATGTCGCTTCCTCCTCGTTGACCTCCGTGACCGGTAGTCCAATTCGCAACCTCGTCGCATAACAAAGTTGTTGCCTCCCCATCATGGACATAAGTGTGAGATCCGTCTCACAGTATCAGTATTCACATATGGATACGCGAGTATTTACTGTTCATTAAGTTTTTTCGGTTTTCATGATTGTGGTATCGTAAGACAATCTTGTTTTCTTGAGTTTCTGATGTTTATTATCAGACTACAAGTAACTTGTATTTTATCACTTGACATTGTCATAAACCCGTGCTAGGACCCGTGCGTAGAACGAAATCCTGGATTTTTTTCCCAAATAAAGAAATTGGCTTCCTGGCTAGCATATTGACAGTATATTGTACATGAATTATTTTTATTCTAGACATTTTCAAAAATAATATTTGGCTCATTCTATTATCCAGTGGTTTCTTGGTTTTCAAATATCCTTCTATCCAATGGTTTCTTGGTTTTCCTTATATATGGTCGAAATTAAATTGATCGAGTCATGTATCGCTGATGTGGCAGATCCGACGGTTACGATTAATTTTTCAATTATATATATATATATATATATATATATATATATATATATATATATATATATATATATATATGAAACAATGGGTACTTGTGGCGAACTCGCCTCCACTGAGGCTCGAACTCCCGACCACTTGGTATATATATATATATATATATATATATATATATATATATATATATATATATAATAGAAAAATTAATCGTAACACGTGTAGATAAAGTGTGTGATGGTGGAGGATATATTTGGGTGTTTCCAAGTTTTGGGATCGAGATAGATAGAGAGAGAAAAAAAATTATGCCAAAAATGTTGGAGTCCAGTCTGGATTTGGTAACAATATATTTGTGGAATTCAAATATAGTTGAATAATTAATTTGATTAGATTTGGATGTCCATAATTATTGTTGTACTATTTTAGATATAATATGATTCTTATTTTAGGAAATCATATTATGATCTAAAATAGGATGTTGATAGAATATTTTAGACATAATAGGATTCCTATTTTATTCCTATTTAGGAAATCCTATTATGAATAAAATATAATTTCCTCATCCTATATATATGGGGTGAGGGTGGAAGCACAAAGAGAAGATTCGGGGTGCTCGTCCACAAAAAAAATATAAGAGAAAGTTCGTACTTGCTCTTAGGACTTTACCATCCAAGACAGAAGGAAGAAGAAGATCTAATCAAGTAGTCGTCAACTTCGGTTAGGAAAATTGTTATGGGTTGGTGAGTGATCTCAATTGTAATCTTCTTCTTTTTTCTTGAGAGTGGTGAAGGGGTTGAACCTACTAGGACAAAAGGTTCAACATTTGTTCTGTCAATTTTATAATTTTATCTGAGTTATTGAAGGTTGGGATTTATTCAAGTGACGTATACCACCACCATATACGTGTCTTCATCTTTTATTTGGTGTCTGTTAGACGGATGTTGGTTTTGATCATGTGGGTTGGCAAACGCTTCTGCACGCGCCCAACAATTGGTATCAGAGCTTTAGAGGTTCTGGCAACCATGTCTACGGAGCAGAAGAACACTCGTATGATCATCCTCACAGGAAAAAGTGGACAATTTGGAAGCCAAGATGGAGGATCTACTCTGATGCAAGAACTTGCATGGTCCGCTGGAGGGCGACAACGCAAAGTCATCGGACAAATCTGCTGAAGACTGGAAACGACTGGATCGAAAAGTGGTTGGATTCATCCGCCAATGGCTGGATGACTCGGTGTTTCACTATGTATCCATGGAGAGTTCGGCAAAAGCATTATGAGAGAAGCTGCATTCGCAATAAGAAAGAAAGACGGCTGGCAACATGGCGTTTCTTGTTCGTCAACTCGTCAACTCGAAGTACACGGAGGGTGCCCAGTGGCACAACATCTGAACGAGGTTCAGGGTTTCATCAATCAGCTGTCTGCGATGAAGATGGTGATTGATGATGAGCTTCAGGTACTGCTACTTTTGAGTTCTCTGCCAGAAAGCTGGAAGACATTGGTGGTGTCGGTGAGTAACTCCGTGCCTAATGGAGTTGTCATGATAGAGGCAGTCAAAAGTTGCTTGTTGAATGAGGAGGTCCAACACAAACAAGTAGAATCGTCGTAGAAGTACGCTCTGGTGGCTTCCTAGGGAAAGGGAAGACCCAAGTCACAGGCGAGGACATGGAAGAGTTCTCGGAATCTTGCAATTGTGGACTGCAAGGAGGGCTTCTATCACTATGATGAAAGGGATCATATCAAGAGGAACTACATGAAGCTCAAAGCTGAGAAGGACAAAGGCAAGGATGATCAGGAGGATCTCACAGCATTTGGAGATATCATCATCGCAGCGACCTACGCATAGGAATCTTATGGCATGTGTTATGATGGCGACTAGGTCATGGACACGGGGGCGTCATACACTCCACTCCATATAGAAGAATCTTCATGTCATACCGCGATGACAGGTTTAGACGTGTGAAGATGGACGACAAGAGGACGGCTTCAGTTGTAGGCATCGGTGATGTGCACTTGACGATAGAGTTTGGTGAGAAGCTCATCCTCAGGGGTGTGCGACATGTATCGAATTTGCGCTATAACTTGATTTTGGTAGGGAGGCTAGCAGATGATGGTTCTCGCAGTCTGTTTGGGAACAAAGATTGGATGCTTGCGAAGGGTTTCCAAAAGCTGGCTCGAGGAGATTTGTGTTATGGCATGTACAGGCTCAAGCCGTTGAGCTTTACAAGCAGATCACAGACACTAGATGGAGGCTCAAAGAATATTCAACAGGATGTGGATCGTCGAGAACTTGCTGATGGTGATGAGTCAAAGATTGTCACGCCCCAGTACCGAAATACGGAGACGGACTAGGCCAGCTACTCCATATGAGGTATGCAAACGTCATACGGCGATCGCGGTTGTCAAGAGACAAGAGGGTGCGTGCTACAATCAAGTCTCCTATAGTCTCACAGAGCATCTATGTCTCAATCATTCAAGCAAGAAAATATCAATTAATGAACATATGAGCTAAAGTAGTAAGGCGTCCCCGATGCTTCATCAAAATGATCACGAGGATCTAGCTTTATAAGTTAGCTAGCCCAGAGAGTTATAGGTACATAATCGTATTCAGCTGCAGTCTGATTTAATTACAATTATGCAAAGACAAAATATTCAGATTAATCGGCTAAACAGGTGCCGGTGGCTAAACGCCAGAACATAAGGGATGAAAACTAGAGTGGTGGAGAAGAAACCCACTCGAGTCTCCCGCCAGCCATGCTCCTAGTATGCACCATTAACGTCAGGGAAGAAGTTTGGATTCTCAGGCACTGCTACGAGATCTGGCCAAATAAAACCAGCGGGGTCAGCCCCGAATAGCAAGTACCACAAGGGAGCACAAAAGAGAGATAAAATTCAATCATAAAATAATAATACTAGTAATAATAAAGGCTTCCGGTCGTAACCTCGGTCCACAGCCTGTCATAGCACGATAGACCAATCCAACAACCAAACAAGGATATGGGTTGGACCACGTACCATGACAGTCCATTTCCTTCGGCTACTAACAGAAGGTATAAGGCACAGTCAAGTCATTTTTCAAGCGACCATTCATCCCTGCGGCTTTCTATAATTGGCGGAGTTATCCCCACGATACTGATTAAAAGGAATCCTCAGATCGTGTCAACCCAGGAGGACTAGCCAAATCATTAGACATATAGCACAGTATACACCGGTCCCCCGGAGGGCTACGACGCTAATACATATAACACATAGCTCATAGAAGTCGGATATAATCATCTGCTAAAGGCGAATGAAATCATATCCGTGGCGGCCAACCCAATACGTCAGGACTGGACCTGGAGTGACTAGTATGGCACGATCTCGAGATTCTTCCCACCCAATGCATCTACCAAGTTAGTTGCCTAGTTAATTCCTAGGTTATCCTCGGAGTTCACATGTCGTGGTCACATGTTCACTCCCCTAGATGTCGTACAATGTACGAGTACCCCAAAAAGGAATTCGTGCTAGCTCATGGAGTCATACGTATGTACCCCTTTCTTGGTGTAATGCAACACACAACACATACCACGTCATTGCTACTGACGTAAATGCTGGACTCTTGGCTGTACTGGCAGGTATCACGTAGGAACACTTAGCATATAGGATAACACCTCGGTGCTCACATAGATTGTACTATAGTACACACATAGGTTTATCCAGCACTCGCATAGGTAGTCAGATCAGGAATGAGGACCAAGACACAAGAACGCATGCAGCCGAGGGTCATGCGGCCGAGGCTCATGCGGCCCAGGCTCATGCGGCCGAGCTGCTCATCTTCTCCAAAAATTCGAGAAAGATGGCCATGGAACCCATGATCTTCAAATTGTCACAACTCGATCAAAACAACATAAAATCTAACTTTTTAAAGGTCAAATTTGGGTAAAAAGAAATGCTCTACCACATGAAACAACTATATTTTGAAAACAAGCAAGTTTAATAGATCAAAACCAAGAAAAATTGAAAATGACATAAACTTAGATCTACAAGAATCCATCCTTCAAAACCGAAAATACCAAGTACTAAACTTGTAGATAATGATAAGAAGAACAATATAGACAAATAATATCAAAAAAAATCAAGGATGAAAAATGCACAAATCTTCACTTTTGAGCAAGTTGTACTTGCCGAATGGTGGTGGTTGAAGGAAATAAATGAAAAAGTGAATGAAGAGAGAGAGTGAGGAACAGAATATATATAGGGGTTGGGTTGGCTTAAGAAAACCCTAATCTCTAAACATGCTCTAACCATTCTATTAATGACATGCTTAAAGGCTACATGCAATCATTAATAAATAATAAATAGAACTATGCACATGCTAAATACAGGATATCTTGTATAGGATTCATGAAAGAATACGTATATCAGGATCGAAAAGTGACAAAAATTGAGGGTCAGTCTGTCAGTCCCATGACAGCTGATCGGTCTCCCGGTGGGGGTTGCTCTATGGATCCAGTTTTGGCGACAGGTGGTTTGCCAAATCTTCAAGGTGCAACATTGGTTTCAGCAGTTCGAAGCCAGTAAAGAGATCAAGGTCTGTAGCAAACTCAATCTGAGACGGAAACATCATCATTCACATAGTTCAGAGGAAGCAGTGGAATATCAATGGTATGCACAGTGCCTGATATTCTGCTCGACTACGCTTGTGTATGGGGGAGCTTCAAGTTCGGACACGAAGGTGGACAAGTTCAGGAGTTCGAATCTCGTGAGAACCGAACCGTCCGCTTGGTTGGTCCAGCCAAGGATAAAGAAGTTCGTCGGAGCGTTAACACTTTCTGGTGGAAGACAAAAGTCGGGGACAGGCAGCCGAGACTTTCGGTGAGGTTGATCGTCAGAGACTTCGGTCTTGGTCGTGTTATTGATATCGGCAGGATCATAGTAGTGCAGGAGGTGCTACACATGACAGCTGGTGTCGACGTGATGGTCGAGAAGCTGGAGACGAAGGAAGATGCAAAACAACTCGGGAGGTCGGAGTTCAGTAACATGGGGGAGCAAATATTCTATCTTGGGATGACAGACATATAATCCAGTTGAGGTTCCTCTCATCGGATCGGAGGAAAAGATTATTAGAGTACAGTCTGGTTTTGGTAACAACATATTTGTGAAATCTAAATATAGTTAAATATTTAATTTGATTTGATTTGATTTGATTTGATTTGGATGTCCATAATTGATATTGTGCTATTTTAGATATAATATGATTCTTATTTTAGAAAATCATATTATGATCTAAAGTAGGATGTCGATGGAATATTTTAGGCATAATAGAATTCATATTTTATTCATATTTAGGAAATCTTATTATGACTAGAATATAATTTTTGTATCATATATATATGGGATGAAGGTGGAGGCACAAAGCACAACACAAAGTGGAGATTCGGGATGCTCGTCCAGAAGAAAATTTAAGAGAAAGTTCGTACTTTGCTCTTAAGACTTCACCATCCAAGACAGAAGGAAGAAGAAGATCTAATCGAGGAGTCGTCAACTTCGGTTAGGAAGATTGCTACGAGTTGGTGAGTGTTCTCAATTGTAATCTTCTATTTTTCTTCTTGAGAGTGGTGAGGGGGTAAAACCTATTAGGGCAAATGGTTCAACGTGAGTTCTGTCAATTTTGTAATTTCATCTGAGTTATTAAAGGTTGATATTTGTCCAGGTGACGTACGTCACCGCCATATACTTGTCTTCATCTTATATTTTGTGTCCGTTAGACGGATGTAGGTTTTGAGCAGATGGATTGGCAAATGCTTTCACACGTGCCCTACAAAAAATTGATTAGCGATAGGTATGTTTGGTTGCAAATCCTATAAAGTAATATTACTTTTATTATCACTTTCTTGCAACTAAAATAGTACTATTAGTTATTTACCTTGTATTGAAAAGATTTGCTCTATATTTTATGTGGAGAGTTGTTTTTTCAATCATTTATATCTAGTTGCGCTCCTCATTTATTTTTTAGGTTGTGTTTGGTTGCAATCATAAAGCTTATTTGCAATTGCACTTTTATCACTTGCTTACTAGTTGGTACGTAGTGGGCGACATTAAATATTAATCACATTATGTCATATAAGTTGGCAAAAGTTCATCTAATCTAGTATGTATTATGGTGCAAAATTATCCACAACTAATAAAATAATGGATCGATACATAGTTGACTGTTTATTGATGTATACACGTCAACATGAGAGCAAGATGGATCTCAATAAAGAATTCAAGATCAACATTGAGGAATAGCTCAAGTACGCTACTAGCCAATCCGATTCATGGATGATAGGGGAAAAAAATCAAATGTCCTCGTGTTATTTGTAATAACAGTCGGTACCAAAAGGTGGTTCTTTGTGTTGGAGTGGGTGGGGTTCCCAACCTATGTGGAGAAGATCCCGGAGTGCGACGAGCGTCGTTCGATGTCGAAGAAGCTCGGGAAGTAGGCAACGAGGAGTTGCTACTGCTGTTGCTGCTCCAAAGGGGAGCTTCTGGAACTGGGCCACCGAGTTCGGGCCGAACTCGGTCCCAGGCCGAGTTCTGGCCGAACTCGGTCTGGCCATTCCAGAATGTTACTGGTATTTGCTGTTTGTCCGACACAGAGTTCTGACCGAACTCTGTGTCGTCGGGGCTGAGGCGAAAATCTGGGTAATTTTTCACCATTGGATCTAATCTAACGGTCCAGGTTTGTTGCGGGATTAGAGAGTTAAGTTGGAATTTCCAAACCCTAATCAGTAAGTAACACAATTATGGAACACACAAGAGAGAGAGAAAAGAGGCAAGAATGCCATTACAACTTTGGGAGAGAAGACGGCAGGTGTTTTTCGAAGGAGAATCGGATTCGGGTAATCTCTACTCGTCGTTCTTGTTCTTCGCAGTCTTGTAATCATTGCTCTTGCTTCCAAGTGTTGTGGGGATCCGATTTGGATCGGGAGGAGTTTGTAGAGGGTGTAATTCTTCTATTCCATTAGTGGAGGCTTCTCAGGGTTGGACTCCGATCGTCCCGTGGTTTTTTCCCGCAAGGGTTTTCCGCGTCAAAAATTCTCTGTGTCTGCGTGATTGTGTTTGGTGTTTTGGTTTGTGCGTTGTTTGCTCGGTTCTCTCGCAGGTACTCTCTAGTTTGGGGAAAGGTTTTCGCGCTTCTTTCCCAACACTTTGGTGAAAGCAGATCCCTACTTCAAGGATTTCGTAATAAACTACAAGCAGTATGCCATCCAAGGAGAACTTGTGTATCATCAATATCAACCCCCCAACCCCCCCCCCCCCCCCCCCCCCCCCCCCCACACACACACACACCCCCCCACCCCCACCCCCACCCCTCCTCTTTTATGTGGAGTCGTGGGCGTCAAAAAGGAAGCTTACTGAGATCGTTTCGAACATCTGTAGCGAAACCTACCACGGAAAATATTAGTTGCCACGACTGGGCCTCGTTTTAATCAAAAAAAATCAAATACGGATGCAAAAGTGTTCTATGATATGTTCAAGAATACAGATACTCTGATATACCTAAGTTGTGATACTCATTTCGTCTTACCAACAATGATGTGGTTGTTAAAGCTTAAGTCTGACTTTAACTTACCTCGAGAATGCCTACAATTGGATCATACAATTCGCTAGAGAGTTGTTGTCGAAAGGATCAAATGAGTTGCCTAAAACCTTATACAATTTGAATATTCTAGTCGGAAAACTCGCTTAGAATACGAAAAGATAGTTTATTGCAGCAATGACATCATATTTTAATAATTCTTGCCATTAAATCAACTAATTAATGCTTAGTTTGTGATTTTGATTTTGATTTGCAAATGGAAAACCAATGGATGGATCATATAAAGAAAGAAATTAAGAAGTTTTATGGGATGCGTAGCCAGCAAAAGGATGCGCGATATGGAAAAAAGATATGGATAATGAGCTAAAGAAATGGCATAGACTGGACACTGACGGAAGGATTGAAAGAAGCAATTTTGGAGAAGAAAAAAATATTGCTAGAACTATACTTCATCAAAAAAATGTGTCATGTAATCTACTTATTTACGAACCTGATTTTGAAGTTAATATGAAGTCCACGGTTCTTTTTAGTGTTGTACCTTGAAAAATCGGTGGCCTCTGGAACTTCTGGAGCCTTGTGGAATAGCGGTGTTTCTCTTTTTTATATATATATATATATATATATATATATATATATATATATATATATATATATATATATATATATATATATATATATGCAAATGACCTCTAGCCTAGTGGTTAAGAGAGATGCATGCGGCCCAAGTGGTCAGGAGTTCGAACCCTAGTGGAGGCGAGTTCACCACAATTACCCATTGCTTCAAAAAAAAAAAAAAAAAAAAATATATATATATATATATATATATATATATATATATAAAATTAAGATAAAGGTGTTTGAACTTAGGAATAAGGATATTCATATTTGAATTTATTCGCAATTCATAACAGATCATTTGTTGATCCAGTTACTTTTTCCCTTTTGGTGGTGCAAGCCTCATGGCAACAGCATAACCGTTTCAATCTCATCTCCTATATCTTAAACTCTTGTAGGCATTGTGTTATCGCCAATTTGTACTTGTCAATGCATTTTATATCTAGGAAAATGATAAATGGTCCGTGGGAGTTGATCGTGTGCGTGCTCGTACGTGGTCTGCAGACGAGGACTGTGGTCCAAATCCGCACGCAACATAGCTTCGTCCTTATATCTATCACTATTACAAAGATGCACTATTTTGAGGGACGGACGAATCCGTCGCTAATTGAAAATAGGTTGCTATATGGAACGAGTCATATGACCGAACCACAGAGACAGAGAAATGGCCATGGCCAGGAGTTGACCAAGGCAAAGACTTCCAAGGAACGGAGTTGACCAAGGCAAAGACTTTTGAGGAACGGGTCAAATAGCAGAGACAAAGAGAAATGGCCATGGCCAGGAGGAGGAGAAAGGAATATCACAAGTCTGAAAAGGAACAAAAAAAGTTGTAGAAAGAAGAAGAGAATCTCTCTCTCTCTCTCTCTCTCTCTCTCTCTCTCTCTCATCCTTTTGGAGCTTTTGTCACGTCTGTGCGTGGGATGCCGAGTGGGGATGCATGTCGACGCAGCAGCAGCTATCACGAGGTTGGTGGACGAGGACTGCTCTCTGCACGCCAGACTCCTTTCCTTCACTCTCTCTCATGCTTCTTTTCCATGAGCCATGGCTCGTGAACCCATGCAAAATTGTGGGTGGCATTGGCATCTTCAAAAGAAAGAACGTTAGATCGGTGGCTATGTGTGAGTAGCCGTTGACAACGTTGAGATTCAAAGGGCTCTTGGTAACAACAACAAAAAGAACTATGATTTTACTTTAATTAGCAGAAGGAGATTGAAAGGAGGAGAAAGTGTTAAGTGGCAAGTGGCAACGGACCATGAGCGTATTGATAATCAGTAGGTGGCGAATTGATAATTAACCATGCACGTAGCCTCCATGCAAACTGGTCAATGTAGGACTATCCCTACACAAAAAGCATGCTACGTAGTACTTAACTGCAGCTTTGACCTTAGGTTCCATAAGGTTGGTCATCTCATCTGGTAGAGTGTACAACTTTCTTTGACCATTTAAAACATAGACTGATCACTGATGCCATAGGCATAGCATTTCCCTCCAAAAACATGGACTGATCACTGATGCCATCTGGTAGAGTATACAACCGACCCTCCCTATGCTAACACTGTCCCACCCGGCCCCATCTCTCCTCTCTCTCCTCCAATGGAGATCGATCACGTGTCCGATTATAATCCCATGGTTGTAGGGGGTTTGTAGGCATCCCTCCAAAAATCTCTCTCTTGCAGAGAGTGTATTTTTTTCCCTAAAAAATACAGAATTTTTCTTTGGAGAAACTGCGGACGATTGTTGGATTGAAGCAAAGCAAGATTATTGGATTAAAGCAACACACATGAATAAATAACACACGCATCCTTTTTACTAGAACGATGGTAAGTTTACAACCAACCCCTTGCAATTTTCTTACAATCTACTCTTTTCCTGCTAACATGTCTCATGCAACCCCACCACTCCCTTCTCCTCTTTAATGGAGTCCGGCCACGTGGCATTTGCTTGTAAGATGGTTGTAATCATAGCATTAATACCATTTTCACTATTACAGAAAAATATGGAGGTGGTATTGTACCATGTAACTTTTTAATTTAACTAATATGTTTTTATATTTTAATGATATACAAATTATCCATTCCTCAAGCTTGGAGCTTTCTTAGGAGCTTGGCCTTAAGGTCTAGAGTGTGGTTTCGAAATCTCTTTTGATGGTGGAGTGGAAGATTAGGCTTGGAGTTTGACCTACAAGTATATTTTTCCATGGATTGAACCTAAGTTTTAGGGTTTTCTTTTAATTATTTTTCTTAAATTATTATTGCTTATATACCCTACATGATTCTCAACTAGTTTGGTTCTTGGCTTTATATATTTCTATATGTTTTAGCCATGTTTATGGCCATACAAATTCCTAGATCTAAACGTGAGATATGGGATTTGATCTTGGTATAATGTATGATACTCAAAATTTTCTTGTGGATTTTAGTTCCATATTCCATGAGACCCACCCCGTAGCTTGTGTCTTGTGGGTTTTGAGTTTGGTGAAATCGAAACACATTTCGGTTTACCGAAACATATTTTTAGTGTATTATGTGGCATTCTTTTCTCAAAAATTAGAATTTGTGAAATCTAATGTTACAGTGTTGTGAAAATTTTAATTTCATGCACTTTAACCTTTGAAAATTCAAATTTTAATTTAAAACAAAAATTTTATGGCCGAAACAAGTTTTATTTTTTTTTGAAATCACGACCGCAATTAGGGGTGAACAAATACCGACCGCTACCGAAAAATCGACCGAATATCGATTAAAAATATTCTGAAAAATTGAACCAAAATCATGTATCGATATCGTATTGCCTAACCAACTAAAATATGGTATAATGGTAGTGGTAACGGTTTGAGTGTAATACCATGCCAAAAATATCGAACCGATTATATATATATATATATATATATATATATATATATATATATATATATATATACATTTTTTTTCTTAGAATGTTGTTCGTGATTAATTTTATACTACTTATTTTCATTTTTATCTTTGTTTTAGTTGAGAATAAATTTCTTAAAACATAGAATGAATTTTAGTAGACTTGAAGTTATGTTAAGAATATTAAATATTGAGTTTTTGCTCTTTTGAGCTTATGTTTAGAATTTTGAAATAAATTTTTATGTACTTAAACTTATACTAAGGATTAAACGTAGTGATCATGTTTGATCTTTTAAGCTCGTTTTTAGGTATTTGTGACTTGTTATATATTGTTCTAATAAATTTGAATTAATTGTTTCGTTGATAGAAGCTTGGCTTTAAAATTTAATGCTTCCAAAAAAGTAAAAATATATATTTCTAGGTTAAGAGGTTCTATAACATTAATTGTATTTGATCTATCGATACCGAAAAAAATTCGACCGAATACCGATTTAACCGAAACCGAAAAAAGTCGATTCTAAATGGCAAGATATTTGTATGAATTTTTTAATTACCGATCTAAAAATACCAAAAATTTCACCAATTACTGACCGATTATACCGACGCTCACCCCTAGCTGCTATGTCAATTTGGAACGGGACGAAATTCTAGCCCATCCTAAAAATTACATACAGAACTTGCTAGAAAATTTGGATCATCTGACAGTATTTAACGAAATTCCACTGGATGTTCCGAATTTGGTTGTTTTGGTTGAATTTGGCTATTTTTGTATGTTTTGCATGTTTTTGCTATTTTCGACTATATAATGATTCCTTATTATGACCTAGGGAGCTTGTATATTTTATAAAGAATATATTCCCTATGTACTTGACACTATCACATGTCTTTCACTGATGTCATGTCATTGCACGTTCCTGATTCCAGTAGTGGCTCGTAGAAGTGCACCCATGTCCAAGTAATTATTAATGTCTTGATTCATGATAGTGGATCGTCATAGCGCACTCATATTTCTTGATAGTATTTGTGGTTATTTTCATGTCTAGAGTCCCGATTGTGATGGTCAAGCTAATGTCCAGTCTTGTATTTTCATCGAGGGAGAAACCTCTAGGATGGATCCCCGGATACCACGACCAGGATTTAATCTTGAATGAACTGTCTAGGTTAATGCCTAGATTTTTATAGCATAGATACATTGGGAGGGAATGTCACACCCCGACCCGAAAAATTGCTCGTACTCGCATTGATTTATCCGAATCATTGTCCTTGCTGGGACGTGATGTCATACGAGTCTGGAGTTGCACTCGTACAAGGCAAGATGACAAGTTCTTAAATGGTTATCTTTGATTTGATATTAGCAAACGGAAGAACACAGAGTATACGAAACAATTCTCTTTATTGATAAATGAACTGAGATTACAAAGGCTTTCAATAGTCCAACTGAATATACCAGATTGGCTACAACACTCAAGTTCTCTCTTGTCCACAAAGGATTTTACCGTTCCATACATCATGTCTTCTATATCTCGGCCGCATCAATCATGTTGCAAGTCCGAGCGTCAATGCGATCGTACGATTCAAATGCTACGGTATTTCATGCCTCAACGCGATCAAGCGAAGCTCCACCGCAAGCAGACCATTCCCTGATCCTGGTAGCAAACTAGTGGAGGATTAGTACTTTCGTCCCCGCTGTACTGATTAAGACCCACTTTAACTAAATCGATATTTAGTAATGTATTGATTCATATAGCATACAATTTAGTTATCTTTATATGTTCTCCTTAGGATCAATTTTATGGCATATTCGAAAACAGTAAAGCATGTTATCATAGAAAGCATATTATTTAATTTGTATAAGTAAGCAGGCAACCAATAGCAATCTCGTATTGTTTTGTGACTTCTTATCAATATCGACGCATTCGCCTTTGCACCGACGCAAGATGAATACGCCTCATTCCTTTCCTGTCATGTTATAAGTGCTCTGTGCAGGATCTGTTGTTCCTGCACTTTTGGCCCGCCGTTCTTTAACTATATGAAGGTTGTTGGCGTATCCGTGCCAGAATGGACTAAAGGTGTTTCTTTTTTCTTTTCTTTTCTTTTCTTTTCTTTTCTCAAGTTGGATAGTCCGGTGCCTCACGGGATGGGTTGATATCCCAATAACCGGAGGCTTACCATTGCATACCAATCAGTGCAGCGTTCACATCAATAACTGATCGCTAATCGTCTTAGAGATGTGTGCCCAGCAAAGTTTAACGTCCCTCCTAGGCCAAATGGTCCCGGCTCCCCGGCGCAAATCCGTTCGAGGAACACCCATGCACGGAAGATTATTTCTAATTCATTTCTCAAGTCCATTCGACCATACAACGTGCGTCTTATTCAAACAACCAAACATGTCGTGAGTTCGCAACTCAGACTTCGTATCATCTCGTATTTCTCACCTTAACTTTCTATGTTCTCATATTTTTATACTTCGCTTCAATGTTCAATGGCATCATGTCCCAACTCAATGTTCGTCAACTGAATGACCCAAAGGTCCCGAATATTTTCGAGGCATCATGTCATATCTGACAGCTCCCTCATATTCATGCCACAACTGTTCTCTTCGCAACAAAGTTATCTTTTATGATTCTCGTGCACGTATACACACTTTGACACGATTGTTCTCTATTCTTTGAGTCGTGCATGCGATGCACGCTTCGATACCGTAATTCCATGTTCTATGCCTTAGTATTGTTTAATGTATATTTCTTCCCTCTGACTTGTGCAACTGAAACACGTCTCGATAGGGTATTCAATGTTCTATAGCTCGTGCACTGAGACACTCGTACCGATATAGTCTTTCAATGTTCTAGCATACTAACACATGCACGGGGGCACAAAATGACTCGTGCATTAAGTCACTTGTCGATACAGTTATCCTATATTTTTATGGCTTGCGCACCGAGGTGCTTGCCTTTGCGATATTCAATGTTCAATAGCGACTTGTACATTTGATGTACGTTTTATTTCAATTGTTCTATCTAGTGTTAGACACGTACTGTGTTCATCTCTCGGTCGAGCCACGCCCGTGGTCTCGATAAGTTAACTTAGCATACAACGATATATTTTACTTAGACATGAAGGAGTAGGAAAGAGAAGTCAAAGTCCCCCCACCTTAAGTTGATACGCCTTTTCGTTTCGCCGAGTCGATGCGGCTTGATTTTATAACTTTGTTACACGGCCAACTCTTCTGACTTAGCCATTCGAGCACTTCATGCTTCATTGAATTATACGATCGATTTGGCTTATTGAGCCTATGCCTCAGTCCGTTGCGAGGCGGTGATTTAATTTTGTGGACCCCGTTGTAAATAAGATAAAATGTCGACCTCTTATATTTCAACGTAAACGTATAGCCTGCACACGAAACCGACTAAATCAATATTTGTTCGAAGCGGACTTGTGCGTTTGCATCGATTCAATTTCTTAGAATCTTCGAACCGACTCAATGCTTTCCCTCGGGCCAACTAAACACTTGCATCGAACTTACTCGATGTATTCCTCGGGTCAACGTAAATCTTTGCATCGATCTGACTCGATACATTTCTCGGGACAACATAACTCTTGTATCGATTTGCATCGATACTTAATCGGGTCAACGCGACTCTTCGAGTCAACGACTCAGCATAATGCACTGTGCGGAGCAAGATATTACAGGGAAGGCTTCCAGGTTGTATGCAGTCCTGTTATCTCGGCTCATATTATTTGGATTTGAAGTTCTCCGTCGTGAGGGGCAAACTTCCAACACATCGTCGTGTGTTACATATCCTATATCGATCTTGATTAGCCTGGATAGACTGCAGTGCGTGTTACTGATGGACCTCGATTGAATGTGTTAGCAACTAGGATTGTGATAACCCTAGTCAGTTAACGGATAACAAGTCGTACTTCATGATTGACCGTGTTTGATTGATTGTTTACTTTATTGTCATGTTATTGTCCATGTACCTACTTACTGTTATGATCATGTTCCTATACATGTACCATGCTTCTGATTACTGATCATCTACTTATATGCTATTCATGATTCTTTCTCATGTTTACCTACTGTCATTGTTTAGTTATTTATTGCCAATATTTACTACTTCTATATAGTGTCTTTATTATGTCTACATGATGGCTTTAGTGCATTAGATGGTTTCCTTTGTGGTACTTGTTATTTGGAGTTTCCTCTTGTCGAATACATGAGTGGGTTTTTACTTCATTCTCCTACTAGTTATATATATATATATATATATATATATATATATATATATATATATATATATATGAGGCATTTATCCATCGAACATGTAGTGTCCCGCTCCGCAAAGGCACTATATAAGCAGAGAGATCAGATTTTTGGCTCTGTAACAGAAGACGATTGATCTGGGTGAGTGGACAAAGTCTCATTTTATGATTTGCTTGTGCCTAATAAGAATATGAGTTTTTGAATAAAAGCTGTTGCTAATAACAAGATGGTAATCATTGAGTATGCTTATATGATAATCCACATGTTGCTTTGTTAATACAAGAAAAGAGATAATATGCATGCTAAGAATAAGAGTTGCTTGTTAATAAGAAATAAGATGTTACCATGCTAAAGTAGAGATGTTGTCTTTAATCAAAGAACTATTGCCATGCTAACACGAAAAGATAAGAGATTGCTTATATGTCCCGAACTTGTATGCTTTCAAAGGTAGAATGATATGTTATATCTGCATAGAACTGTTATTATGTTCCAAAAAAATGAATGATTGCTTGTCCCTCAAAGTTATCCTGAACGTTAGATATGTACAGACGAACTTGTACATGTTGAAAAGAGATGAAATGTCTAGGAGCTTCGGCTTTGAATCAAGAAAAGAGAGAAGGCAGAGTCATAGCTCTGTCGTTCAAAGAAAATGAATGTTTGCTCAAAGATGAAATGTGCCTCTAAGAGTTTATCTGCTAGATGTTGTATTCATGCATTGGTCTTGGACAACTTGTATCCAAGGTCACTAGATCTCTCGACGGTTTTCAGGGCACTGGGAGCCGATCGGCCTAGGAGAGATTGTCTAGACAGCAAGAGGTACAAGAAACATCTGGTGTTGCATCCCGTCCACTAGCGATGAACCCAAGTGTCACAGCAACTAATAATGGGAATATCCATGGACCATCATATAGATAGATGTTGAATGGTGCAGAGCTGAACCCATGTATCACAGCTGCCAATCGAGTCTGTATGTGTCTATAATAAGTGTTGCTAAAAGCTAACGATGCAGAGACGAACAGGAAATAAGAATGTTGATTATATTATGTTTATGCTAATCATTGTCTTGTACAGGGATGGACCGTCGGCTATGGTAAGAATCACTGAAATGTGATACATATGTTGCTTAAGTTTCTGATTGTGATTTGCTTAAAGAAAATAACCTATTGCAAAGAATAAATATGTCTCGATAAAAAAAATGTGATAATTATGCTTGTAATCTGACCCTTAGAATAACTTATGGCTCATGAAATACGCTGCACACTCCAGATGAAATGAATAATAGTCATCGTACTTGAAATGAATAGTCTTTTGTATGCTTGAAAGAAATGAATTATGGCTTTTCAAAGATGTTTTCAAAAAGAGATGTAAACTAACTCTGTATGCATGAAATGAGCATAGATAAAAAGTAGCAAGATCACATCACAAAAAATATTTTCTTACTAAATGAACAGTGATCGTTTCAGACAAATGTGACCCTTTGTTCACAATTCACCAGTATGCCAATATACTGACCCATTATCAGTCTGCATGCAAGTGCAAGACGCATCGAGAAGGATAGTTCAAAGCGATAGCCCGAGTCTCATCCTCAGGAGCCAGAAATCAGAATAGATGCCAAGAGATGGACATATATTGCAAGAGTTGATTTTGTATATTGTAGTGCCCCGTCCCGCAAAGTAAATCGGAGAAATTGGAACGCCGACGGCGTTGGAACTTAGCCTTGCAATGGCTGCTCGAAAGGCTCGCTCGTCCGAGGTGACTCCTCGTACAGGTGGGGTAGTTTCGTTGAACTTGCCTCATCTTAGCCTTCACTTAATAATGTGCATGTTTTCAACTTGCACTGGTAGGCTAATCTAAAAGCTACGCACAAACATAGCTAAGGGAATAATCCCGTCGGGTCGGAATGCTTTAGAACATGGAAAATGGTCCCACGGTCTGCATAGAAGTCGGCTCAGCGTGCTTTCAAATGACACTCGATCCTTCGATCCCGTGGCTTGGGAGAAGGAAGTCGGCTTAAGTTGCTAAGTTGTCCCGACACTTGAAATAGCCTAAGTCCTAGGCGTCGCCTGCGTGAATGCTTGTTAAAGCATGCACGGTCCCGTCATGTTGCCCCGACACTCAAATCAGCCTAAGTCATAGGCGTCGCCCACAGGAATGCTTAACAAAGCATGCACGGTCCCGTCCCGCAAGGCTTGGCATAGCCTTCGTACGTCCCGCAAGTTAAGTCGTCTTTGCACGGCTCGTTGGCTTAAGTCTAGGCACCCGAAAAGTTGGTTGTCCAAGTCGACCCCCGTGCCTAGCACATTCCCTCGACGCGGAGCTCGGCGTGGCCCTCGCTCGTCAAATCGTCGCCTGAATAAGTTAGACAAGTGTTGTGCTGGGCTATCAAAGCCATTTCTAGCACTGTCCCGCTCTATCTGCGGTTGTCAAGTCGCGTAGTCCCTTGAGAACAAGGCTCGTCGTATAAGTCTATGACTTAACTGTTAGCGTCGCCTATAGAACTAGACCTGTCTAAGGCACGAGTTACGGTCGGTTTAGTGAAATGCTTGCCACGAACAAAGGAAGTCCACGCGACTTGTTGTCGCCGAGATCGGTCCCGCTACTTGGGAGTCTCGCTAAGTTATGATATGTCCCGCACACGAGATCGTTCCCCCGGCTTGGGAGTCTCGTTAAGTCTTGATAGAAAAAAGGAATGCATGGTCATGCTAAGAAAGGACTGGATAGACTGGATAGATCGAGTATGCATGGTCATTGGGCAACTTGTCGACAAGGTGTAGTCTTCTCGAATGATCACCGGAACGCTGGGATCATTCGGCCCGGAAGAAGCGAGTGTGGCTCAAAGTAGGATGTTGGATAACCGCATGGGAGAGTTCCACCCCACCGGGCTAGCTACCCGTGTTGGTACAGGTGGATATCCCACGAGCCAGTCCAAGATAGCTTGAAATTGCTAGTGACCACTCATGTAGATGTGTCGGCAATAGCGGAACACCGCATGTATGCCTTTGGATTGAGTCTAGAGCTTGAATGCAGGTCTAGTCGGTAACACAAGGTCTGGGCCTAAGACTGGGCTGCAGCATAGGAACCGTGCTTGGCACGTTAGATGGCGTCGACATGTTCATGGATTCGTCACTATGGTTCATAAGTCTTGTCTAAGTTAACAAATGAGTTGAACAGGAATGTCGCAAGGCAGTAGCCGGATAAGTCTGGATAAGTTGCGAGGCACGCCCTCAATCTTGAAGCATGTACAGTCTAAGCAGTTCTTAAGGCACGAATCAAGTCTAGCGGCACGACCTGCACGAGTCGTCCCATTGTCGTCCTTGGCACTTGAATCATGGGCACGAGGATTGGTTTAGAGGCGCTTGAGTTTAGACAAAGGTCTTGGCACGGCCGAGTTCGCGTGAGTTGCTCCTCGGCGAAGCACTGTCCCGAATATGTTTAGTTACGAATAGAGTATGGCACGACCCTGCCGTCCCGAGTTGAATTTTGGTCAAGTACTTGAGTAATGAGGCACTGCCTCGATCGGAACACACGTCGGTATCGTAGCACGACCCTGTCGTTGCACATCGAGTTGGTTGGACGTCAAGTCTTAAAACTGATCCTAAGGCAAGACTAGAAAGACAATTGAAAGGGTTAAGCTGCACAAAGTAAATGAACGTGTCGGTTATGTATGGGTGGGCGAGAAGCTCACTCCACCAATACAGTGGTACTGACACCCACACAGTGTTTCATGTGCAGGCATAGGTAGAAGCTCGTGGCGCGGAGTTCGCTTGGATGCGTCGAGGCACAGAGTTCCTTGGCGAGTCGAAGCGTACGGCCGCATGATCTGAAGACTTATACAGGGCATAATATATGGACATCGCCTTCCGAAGCTTCCGCTGACTCAAGCATTGTAATCAAGAGAGAGAGCAGAGAGTGACTTTGTAAACGAGAGAAAAGTGAGCACGAGAGAATTGTAATTCGGCCTTGCGCCCACAAATGTAATCTTGTATTCAATATTAATAAAGAGCTTGGTTTGAATGTTTTGTGTTCTTGTTCTAATTCTGCTGCAATGTATTCAATGTTTCTGCTTAGGACTTCAGTGCGACGACCCCGTCGCCGCCGATGTAATCGGCCGTTATGGAACTGCCTTGCACGAGCGCAATCTAGGCTCGTGCGGCATCACGCCTTAGCGAGGACGATCGCTCCTACGGGAGCGGGGCGTGACATATATAAAGGGATGTAATGTATGGGAACGGGATCATTATAATCTGTAAAGTTTCTGAGAAAATGTAAGCATTGTATCAGAGAGAATTGAGAGCTTGTAATCTGTTCAAATGAAATCAATAAAGAGATTTGTTTCTTGTTACCATTATGTTCAACTCATATATCTGCAATATGTTCCGCTGCGTATTGTCAACCTTGTCTATCTTGTCTTGTTACAGGTCTTGGCCTTGTGCAAGCGCAACTTAAGCTTCCACGACATCACACCCAAACAATGACGAACGGTCTCACAGAGTCCGAAGCGAGGACGAAAGGGCTCTGCGGGATCGGGGCATGACAGAGCACGTGTTTAGCTCATGTTTTGGACTTGACTCTCGCCTACGGGCTAACATGATTTGAATATATCTATACTACAACTAGATCTGATCATGTATGATGTTACACATGCTAGTATCTTATTTTGTATTACTTGCTTCATGATCATCTATATATTATATTTTAGGATGCTTTACTATTTTATGTCTAATGATCATATATCTTGTTGAGTTGCGTGTGATTGAGACACACTACAAAAAAAGTAACCTTTTGGGACAACAAAAAAACGTCATAATAAATAGGTTTACCGTCCCAACTACTATTTGGGACGGTCTTTAGGACGGCAATGGGTGGTCTCATTAGGGTGGCGTGGCAAAAAGTTAAATGACGGATATTTGTCGTCCCAAATACTTATAAAGGACTGTTAAACTCCCGTCCTAAAAGGTTTCAAAATTACAAATTCTGCAGGACAGTTTATAAATCTGTCCCAAAAAATATGTCCCAAAAACTTAATCCTCTTCCTATTTATATATAAAATATACAATTAAATTTTATATAGAACAAAAATCACACAGAACTATTTAATCGCAAATGCATTATGGTAGCTGCAACATTAAGACAAGAAATTTTTATAAAACATTTAAAAGTCATATCCAACTGTTTACAAAATAAAACAAAAGTTTACATCACATCGAATCTTTCCCCCACAACATAAAATTCATATCCCATTGTTTACAAAATGAAAGTTTGCATCACATCGATAGCCACATGTGCATGTCAAACGCACCATCTGCAGCCTTCTTTGGAGCAGCCTTCTGTGAAGGAGTTACACGACAGCAGACGGCTGTCCTCGAGAGAATCGCCAATTCAGTGAAAGCCTCCTTATATCTCTTCAGAACAATTTCTAAAGCAACACCATCCACAACAAATGCCAAGTCCTGTGGAAACAAAGAAATAAGGGCAAAGTTCTTCATGGGAGTAAAAGATTCAGCTGAAGTATGACTTGATAGTTTTGAGAGAAACTACAGATGCAAAAGGATATGCTGACCTTTGTTTTCGGAGCTAGACGGGCCATAAGAGCAGATACAACATTTCCCGCATTATTTTCCTTAATAAAACTAATAGTCAAATTGATTATCAACATGCATATAATTCCCACAAAATCCTACCAACCAGGACCTTGCTTCAAAACTAGACAAGACTAGTTTACTCAGCTATACAAAACACCTTCCATTGAAGAAGAATTACTCAGCTGTAAAAAAGAACAAAATACAAAGGTTAGTAATGAAATTATCTTCAAACACACCTATGCCAGAGAAAAAAAATGTAGGTTATATCCCCTGCTGGAGAGAAAACATGAGGTAATGGAAAGAAAGGTTCACATAGCAACTCCACACCCTGTTAAACAGGCTACGAGGACACCTGTAAATAGTGACAAGTCAAAGCATCAAAGTCACAAATTTGCTGGCTCGGTCACCTGCAAGTCATGCAGCAGGTCTTTTAACTCAGATAATGCTCTTCAAGCTCATACCGAGGCAAAGCACTCTGGTGCCAAGTGAGCATTTATGGACCAACACCCGGAAGTTTTGTAGAAGGCATCAGGATATTGTGTAGAGCTGGATGCAGCTATAAACACCATCATTTCTTAGGCTTGTTAAAATTTTCGGGCATCATTATGTATCTCTTGCTTAAATTCATTCAAAATGAAATGATACATTGTAGAAAAGAAAAGTTATACATGTGTTGCCAATTGATGAAGTAAATAGACAAGTTTACCTGGTAGAAATGCTCAACAAGTCCACTGGAATCAACCAAATGTGTTGCTCGCCTAAACAAGGACTAGACACTATTAGCAATTACAACAGCTTCAATATCTCCTTGATTACATGTTAAACTAGAGAAAACTTTGTCTTATATCTTCTTTGTGATAGGAAGGGATCCACCTGTCAGAGCAGACTGCCCATGAAGATGAGATGATTAACAATTTCTTAAAAGAAAAGTTAAAGAAGTTATTTATAGACAAAATATTTACGTAGCCAATTTTAGAGGATCTCCCTCGACAAAATATTAATGTTGATAATGTCTCCTGGTACTAGAATAGCAACATCTTGCTCTTGCCAGTTTCCATCTCTCAGAACCTGGGTGTAGAAGAATAAACAAGCATTGTACAATAGAGGGAAGAAAAAAAAGAAAATCACTATCTATGACCATTTTTCTAAAAAAAAGAGATGATTGTCAAATATTGAAATTCGCGTTATGCAATATAGGATTACAACTGATAGTAAGTATGTAAGATATGCTGACCTTTGTTTTGGGAGCTAGATGGGCCATAAGAGCAGATACAACATTTCTCGCATTTTTTTCCTTAATAAAACTAATAGTCAAATTGATTATCAACATGCATATAATTCCCACAAAATCCTACCAACCAGGACCTTGCTTCAAAACTAGACAAGACTAGTTTACTCAGCTACACAAAACACCTTTCATTGAAGAAGAATTACTCAACTGTAAAAAAAAGAACAAAATACAAAGGTTAGGAATGAAATTATCTTGTTTTGCTTTTCCATCTCTTGCAATGAGTGCTCGACCTTTTGATATTTCTCACACATAGCTATGACTTTAAATTTTTAGATCAATCCATGCAATGCTCTTCCACTAGTAATCATTTTCATAACTTGGACAGTTCATTTTAAAGAATCTCTAAACCATAAGAGCTACGTTGTGGTAAATTATAGTAAATAAACAGAAAACCCTATAAATGATATCAAATGTATTTGACGACATCAAAGTTAGTATATGAAAATTATAACATCATAACATGATTTACATATTAAGCAATCATATGGTTGCATCAAGCAATTCCTGAAGCATTATCAGATTAAACTGTGTATCAATGAGCTAATAGGTATTAATATTTTATTGTGATATTGATATTATTGATAAAATCAAGATTGAAGATTACTTTAGAGTTCTTAATTTAAGTAGTTCATGGCTGAACAATTAGTTATTTGGTTGCTCGTCTAGGTGAACCTACTATTTGCATAATTGTCCATTTTTCAACTACGCTCACTCTATGGTTAGGATTGTTGATACCTATCCCACAAGAGATATCAAACTAAAACATACTTGAACATAAAAAATTGTCATTCATGTAATTTTGGATATTTCAGCATATGTAAAAGCTTCATATGGACAATGTTCTTATCTAATAAATGCTGATTTGACTCATATAGCTCCTGCCTTGAAATATGAAACTAAGTGACTATATCACTAATCTGATTGTGTCGTTTCAACATATATAAAGAGGTAAAGCAATCCATTGAAGCGACCTTGACTGGCAATTTTTACTAGACAATCTAAAAGTCTTTGATAGAAGTAATAGACACAAGAAATAGCCAAATCATTGCTGCCAAGTAATAGAGAGAACATATGATCATAGTGATTCTTCCACAAAGAGACAGTAATAAGGAAACAAGGAGAGAATAAAAGTATGATGCCACGAAGTATCAAGTTACCTTCCATGGAACCAAATTAAGAAGTTCTACATAGTTCCCCCTTCTTTGTGCTGCTAGGTCAATATGGCGAGGAATATAGTCAATGCACACAACTAGAGGCTTTACATCACATTTCTGAAATGAACATAAACATTAAGAAATAAGTATCATAAATACTACCCATATCAAGTTCACAATACAATACAACTGTGTACATTTCTTCTAAAATTAAGAGAACCAATTAGCTGCTAGAAGTATTATCTGGTATCGACAATACTTATAGGGACATCAAAATTTTCAGTAGATAAGCCATTTGATAACACAGAATACACATTAGGAATTCAAATCAATTGTCCTACATACTATCAGATCAGTCCACGTCACGTAACACTACCAAATTGATAGATTTAGCTTATGGGCCACATATTAACTAAGTGTTCAATCCTCCAAACTTGACTTCTAGGTAAAGCAAATAGAATAAAAGAAATCATTTGTAGCAGGTATGATTTTCTGGTTTGTGTTCCAAAATGAACATATTCATCTCATTATTTCCTGCAAGATAAGTTTCAACAGTTTTAATAATAAAAGATGTAGCATTAAGATGGATGCCACACAATACAGACCAGGAGAAAACAAGAACTTTGGTGCATCTACATATATTTTGGCATGGCTCTCTCTAATATTTATCAATTCAGATGCTATTTTCGTGTGTCCATGACAAGAAACTACTACACAGGTGATTGAAAAGTTCAAATTTTGGGCCAAACATCGCTGGACTATTAAAAAGATAACTTAAATGCTTTACAATAAAAAATCAATAGAAGCTCCTTTGCTAAGATCTCTACATAAGAAAGAATTTAAATAAGCAAAAGATACTTATCAACAGAGATCCAAATAATGAGACTGTAATAGAACTGTAAAAAGTAGGAATTATAGAAGTTGCCTGAAAGAAAGGAAGTAATGCCTCCTCCACAGTGATTCGGCTTCCGTACGATCTGCTCTTTTCCCCTCTCATTTCCACCCCAGTAGTATCATTAGGTAGGGTAGGAGACTCTTCATCAAATGAACCCTTACCAAAGAAGCTAAAAAGGAAGTTGAGCTGGCCTTGATCAAGAAGTAAACGCATGGGCATAAATTCCAGAACTAGCCTGAGAAAAAAAAAACTAACATTCAGAACTGGACAATATTTTTTGGTACATAGCTGATGCTTAGAAAATAGAAGCTACAGGGTGCAATATTAGTCATGCAGTCACTATATCTGTTTATGTAATCACTAATGTTTATGTAATCATTGTTTGATGTTGATACTTAACTAAGGTAAAAGTAAAACCTAGTGTTTCACTATTATTATCATCCGCACTTGTATTTCACGATATCTGTTTTAGTATCGGATATGATACTCTATAATCAAATATTTTCTTCCTTTCCTCTTAAACCCCAATATTTTATTTTGTAATAACCGTGAGCTTACTTATCTTTTCTCTGTGTACTTTTTTAATCCTCTTTCTTTTTCTCATATTTCATCCTCGCCCTTTCTCTTGTTTGAGTTTCCAACCTTCAACTCTTTCCTTCCAATCTACACTTCCCAGCCCATATGAGTTCAAATCCTTTGAAGGGTCCACTATTCTCACGGGAACTGTGCTCAGACACCAAAATGAAGAGAGATACATTAATTGACTCATAAAGCAAAATATGTTGAAATTCTTTGAAAATTGAAATAACAAAAAAAGTTACCTGGTAAGCTAGGATCGACACTAGAAATTGAGTGTGTACGTTTCTCCCCATACCCTAGAGTGCCAGATGATCTGATGGACTGTCGATCAGGCGAAGCATCAGGTACTTCCCCAGAAACCTGAAAGTGAGCAAAAGGAGATCCAAGAAATGATCTGATGTGCAGTGAACAAAAAACACTATCATATGCAATTGTAAAATGATGTTGGATTACAAGGTCACAATGGGTGAAAAGAGACCAAAGGACATAGCACCAACAATTCCTTATACAAAGATGGTCACGTCTTTTCTAGAGCTCACTTTATATTGGACTGTTACATGGTACCATACCGAGGAGGGAAATGCTGGAATGATGAGCAATTTAACTAAGATGTCCATGCATCAGGAATACGAAATGTTGAGTTGCAAGAAGAATGTCTCATGATCTATGAAAAAACATGTTTCTAAAGACACCATATCAGGGGAACTTGATCAGCCACTTTTTTATGTATAAACTTAGTAGCACTTGAACAAGCCAAGAGAACTTTAAATTGAAGTACTTCAGGTGCCAATTATTGGATTCAATTATTTCAAGAACCATTTGGTTTCCTAAGTAATGGACCACACACTGATTCTGCCACATCAATTGTTTTTTTACTTCAAGGCCTGGTCATTTGCAGAGCATTTGATCTTTTGATAAGGAAGTGGAAGTACTCAGTAACCTGAAATAAATGAGAAGGCTTCTAATGCCACTGTATTGAAGTTATTGTCGAAATGTCACACCTGTTGTCCACTAGTCAAACGGGGGATACGGTGTTGAGATTCATGTCTAGAAGAAGTAGATAAATCAACAGCTTCTTCCTGGCCTTGTCGCCATGTATGCACTGCCTTGTCGTTGCCTTGAGCGTAATTGAACTCATTATCCAGATCATCAGCTCCATCCTCCTCATCATCTCCCTCAACTCTAGGACTGCCTGTAATGTGATGCATCAAGCAGATAACTCACATCAAAATCCATAATGTAGGAAACAACATCATAAGTTATACAAAAATATAAATGAACAAGTCATAGTGACACAATTATCTAATTTGAAAACTTTTCTATATCCTTCCCAACTTTTCCTTACAAATGTGGTTGACTTGTTCAGCATGCTATTTTCCAGCAACTAAGCATTTCAACCCTCTTGGATGAACTTTTTCAATTTTCTATGATGTGGTCCATGTACATGATGGACCAACATTCACATTTTCCATTAACGCTGCCAGTTTTCGATACTTGCTATTTCTCGTGCAATGCACTAAATTGACATTTGAACCCCTTATGTATGTTCCGATCTAGTTGAAATCTATGAGGAAGTCATAAAGTCAGATATATATATAACTTATAACTTATATTACAGTTAGAACACCTAAAGTACTGAGGACATAATTTTTCAAATAAAAGCTGACCTTTATGCCTTTTGTACCTAGTCTTGCATTGAGGGCAAGACCGATTCCCATCTCTCCGCTCATATTCATAGCAAGGACGGCACACCGGGAAGGCACACTCATTGCAAGCAACAAAAATATCACCCGTCTCGGTAAGCCCTACAGTGTCACCACAAATCTGGCACACTTGACCATTCAGATTTTTCAAGGGCTTGGCCTGCAACATCAATACAAATATAATTAAGGACGGCAAACTCAATCAAAGGACAGATGTGCTTCATGTAACTACTATATTCCGCAAGAGTACGACGAGGTCAAAAGTAAACTTCAAGAAATCTAAAAAAATCAGTGAGATTAGAATAAGTTAAAATCAAAGAGAAAGATAACGATATAATTGAACATATAAATGATTTTATTGTCCTCTCAGTTTTCATTTTGAAAACATTGAGCTAAAATCTGAAAGATGACTAGATCTATTACATTATAAGTATTCAAGATTATACCCAACTAGAGGATTACAATGTTGATGAAATTAAGTCAAAACACAAAAATTGAAAGCATACATATAAAATAACTATATTTTCTATAATCCAACTTAAACTTAACCATATTCAGAAGAAGAAAAAAAACATAACAAAGTAATATTTTCACAAGGAGGACAAAATAATTTGTATATAACAACAATAACTGATTACCTATGTTTGATTTTGCTTCTATGGTAATGCTCCATGGCGGAGTGCTTCAATCGAGGTGTCATCGCCCTCTGATCATTCATAATATGATTCTACTACAACCAACAACGATTCTTTAGCAAAGTAATAATAATAAATAAAGGGGATGTAGCAAGTATACATTGAACACAACTGTAGATTGAAGAAGTATTGCTATTTCACAAAGGACCAGAACTCACTCCAAATTTTCATAGGATCACAGGAAATGTTTTTATTTCATGTATTGTAGTATATTAATTCATAAACTATATACATATGATTGTTATTACCAAGTTGATGGCGTTAGAAGCCCATCGGACAACAACTATCTGCGAGATGGCAACAGAAAATTTGTCTTCTTTGTTATCCATCGTCTTTCCAGGAACCCCTGTACGCAAAAGGACCAAAATATCCAAATTTTATTTGCAAACGAGGACATCAAGGTGGGAAATTTGGCAAAGGATGGACGACCTCTGTGAGCTTCTATCGTGTTGAACCCATCGTCCTCCTCACCCTTATCGTTTAAGCCCCAACTGGATCTCAAGCCAAAAAACAAAGCTCCACATACAAAAAATATAATTAAAAAATTATGCACAAGGGATGACTTCCAAAGAGAAAGCACTAGAGAAAACTCAAGATGTCAAGAAGTATCATGATCTGCTTACACTTAGAAGTCACGACGATCTCGTCGAAATCAAAACTCACCCCCCATGTGATGGACTCACCAGCGGGTGCCAGCACGGAGACGATGGTCTAGGCGTGGGTGTGGAGGTGGGTTGGGATCAGGGTTATGATTTGAGGAGGGTTGGGATCTAGGGTTTTGGATCTGTTCTTGGAAGGAGGAGGAGGAGGAGGAGGAGGAGGAGGAGGAGGAGGGAGGGAGGAAAGAGGGATTTGGGGGTGCTCTGGTCTGTGCGGGAAAGAGAATTAGGGATTATATATTTTTAGATAACAGTGAAATAATAGTGGAGGGAAAGCAAAATTTAATCCCCCTACCCGCTGTCTTATTTTGACAGAATCCATTTTTATTGGTACGGAATAAATTTTTGGTCTTAAATAAGGTACATATTTAAGTTTATTCACAAATCTGTCCTAAATAATATTATCTTTTATTACAAACTCAATTTATGTCCCAAATATTAGCTTTTTGGTACACTTCAAATTAGCGTATCGAATATTATCGTTCCAAAAGGTCATTTTTTTTGTAGTGACTTAGGAATTGCTTGACCTAGTATTGATTGTTGATTGTAGGATAACCACCATGTCTTATACAACCGTGATCGTATCTTGGGGTACTATAGTACTCTTTTATACATAGGTGGCTTTGTTCGTCCTCGCTCTCTACTATTATAGTTTTGGGGCGTGACAGGAGTATAAGATCAGAATACATTTGATATATCTCGACTCGATTATATGCATGAAATAACAAAAGTTCGACAAGCTGTCATGAATTAATATTTGTCGTTCGATATATTACACCCCTGTGTACATTGAAACCAAAATGTATCAAAATAGGAAGAGCTTAATTAATTCGCCTTTCTGAAACTTCTGCTAGGTTCGTTCACCCTCGAGGTTCTCGATACCTGTGGAGTTGGGGGCTAGTACATTTGGGAATGCGCTGGTGAGCATGACTAACCCACTCGCCTAAATTGATACTTTTTACTAAGGGAAGCATGCATTTAAAGTGCTCTTGCTATTTAGTACTATATTGAATTTTAGTTCATATATCGATAGCATAAGTGAAAGCAGTAAACATATATTCGTATCACTTATCAGTGATACCAACCAATGTACCATTTTCTGCATAAAAACAGAGATGAATACCTATCGTCCTTGCATAAGGCAATACATTATCCTGACTATGTATGAGGTCATTGGTGAATATGATATCATGAAAGACTATTATGTGGTATTACGATGCGTCCTTTCAGTCCGGATTGTAAGTCCAACTGAAGGTCCCGCAATATCTTGTGCGTGAAGCACGTTCCACATAATTTTTTCTAGGTTAATTCGATCACAGTGTCCCGGATACCGTTTTGAGAAAAGCCAAACCTTGTGCACAAATTGTCCATGACCATACGAATACATGAATAGTTTAATCATAAAACATAAGCATGGAAAACATGGACTGAAGTAAGCAATATAAATATTTACTTGTACAACACTTCATTCTCTCGATTCAGTATTGTGTTGATTCCAAATATTTTGACAATATTCATAAAACTCTTCCCAATATTCTGCTTAATAGTTTGTTATCTCTGTTTGTAGCTGTTTGCATCTGGCCACATGCAATTCCAACATAAGCTTATAGGCAATCATATTCTGTTTAATTTGGTTAGCGGTTTAACTCTGTTTATCAGGTTCTAGTTACGGCCCCATCCACACAAGGAAATAACCTTCTGCTACAACATATCTTCTACTATATAATGAGGCTTCAAAACGGCTCAAAAGTGAGCCGTCTAAGCCGTAATTATATCATGGTTCATTTTATTTTATTTTAAAATAAATTATGTGAAAAATTGTTGGAAAAAATTTAAATTTGTTATATATATTCAACATTGAAAATCAAACTCAACCAAACAAGAAGAATACATCCCACTTTAATCATATGAGTTAGAAGAGATATTTGACTGTAGTTGACTATTCTTATTATACGTATTATACGTACAAAGTACGTACATTTACTAGTTTTTAATAATCCATGATGTCAAATAAATAAAGTACCTATCTTATTTTTTGGATCTACCTGTTTTGTCAAAATTCCTCAATCCTTTCTGATATTTAATGGTAGCTTATGACTGATTTCAAACAAATGGGCAGATGTACCATTATTTATCTCCTGCTAATGAAAGTAGGATATTAGGATTGGAACACATTCTTATGCACCGAGCAGAAAGAAAAGGTATGCATCATTCTGCTACCCTCTTTTCCATGGTAATTTACTTGACAGATGTTAGGACCGAACAGCGTCTACAAAGCACTATGATCCACATGTCTGAGACTGATGGTAGCAGAAATTACGCCAACCAACCCAAAGATAATCAACCACTGTCTAACAAAAGCGTCAATTCAGATCAAACACAGTACATAGTTCGGTGACCGTAGCACCTGGACAAATCACAACCGTTATAACTCTCAAAATATTATCAACTATGTTGAACCCTTTGCCCAAAGATTCAACCCCCTCACCAAACTCAAGAAGATAGCGATCTTCCTGAACGAGATAGACAATTTCTCGAACAGACCTTCTCTTTCAATTGTCCTAAATGACAAGCCCTAAGAGCAAAATACGAACTTTCTATTAGCTAGCTTTCATGTGGACGAATATCCTAAATCTCCCGTATTGTGCTTCTTGTTGGGCCTCCACCCTCAATACATATATATAGGTTGAAAAAACCCTTTTTTTTATCATAGAAAATCCAAAAATATTCCAACATCAAACTTGGAGTCCAAATCTGATCACAATAAAGATTTGACACAGGTTTGGGACCCACAACATTGTTGTCCGCCGACGGACCGACCCAGACCTAATTTGGTTTGGCTAGATCTAATAGTTCTATGAAAATTCGACAGAGTTCGGATCTAATTCGATCTGACCGAATTCAGACCGAACTAGGTCAGTTTCCAATATAACTTCCGCCTATGTCCCGACGATGTCCAGACTGTCCTCTAGCACCTCGAATCGTGGCTGGCCTCCAACAATAGCATCCTTCAGTTTCAGTTTTGCTTACAAGTTTCATGTCATAAACAGTGCACAAAAATCATCCTCGTCTTTGCTGGTGGTGAAACCCCATTCCCGGTGCTTGCAGGGGCCTGTAACTTGGTGGAGCTGGCTGGCTGAGTCCTATGCATAGGCTGGTGCATGACCATGGCCTGTTGCATCTGTGGTGGGGCAGGGACGGTGCTGGCTGCTGGATCATCATGAACTGCTGTAGGACTCATGGTGGTGGCCTTGCATGCCAGGTTCATCATCTGAGGTTGGACCATTTGATATCGGTTATGCCGGGGGAGCACTTGCTAGTGGTGGCACAATGGGCTCATTGTTGAGCCGTATCTTCTTCGTCTTCTTTTTTTTTCTTTTTCTTTTTTTAATCCAGCGCGTGCGGGCTCAATTAAATCGTGTGTCGCACACGATTTTTAGCCGGTCGTCATGTCACTTATCTTCGCATATTTGCTGCTTGCTCTGCTTGACCCTGCTTGATCATGGGAGACCTGCCATTGAGATGAAACTCTCTAGCCCAGATAGGCCGCTTTTGGTTTGCGACATTCATTTTATGTGTTTGGATGCCAAAACAAAGAAGCAGGAATAGTTTAGTCATGGGAGAATGGCTCCCTTCACCTACCCCAAGGATTCACTTTCATATCGCAAGAATTTACTCTCTCCAAATTTCCTTACATTTCCAAACACTGGAAAAAAATAATGGGAATTACAATTTTCTAAAGGAAAAGAAAAAGCAAATAATTGATTTGCCTTGGAAGAACTGAAACAAAATTCTTCTGTATCATTGTAGTAAATACGTAGAAGGGGCTGGCAATTGTCTTCTCTCTTTTTTTTCATAAAGATTTGTGATCAAGATTTGAAAGTTGGATGATGTAAACAAAAAGGACTCATTGTAAGTTAATCAAAGCTAATAGTCACTGATATGTCTGAATCATGTGAATAATTACCAGGGAAAATAATTTGATCAGAATGATTGATGATATCAAGATGATCCCTAGTTCCATCTGTATGCAAAATATTCAAAAACTGAACAATGAATTGTTAAGCGAATCAGCTCACACCTGTTCCTGTTCCTGGAGAGTTTCTTTTAACTGAGACGCAATGGCTTCTATGTTTGCTTCAATTAGTTTACATCTCATCAATGCACAGCTTTGAAGTATTCCCCTCCTCCTGTATCTCCTCTGTCAGCATTGCCCTGCACGTGTCCGACACTAAAAACGATTAAAAATTCCAGAAAAGAAACATGTTGGCCCTATTCTCTTGAGAACTTTGAATACATGGCTGAAGTTACCACAACGAGTTTCCTAGCGAAAGAAACATGTTGACACACAAGTTAGACAAGCACAAATCAACTTGCCCTCTAATATTGAACATGTGTATGAGCACAAATCAACTCGCCCTCTAATATATTCTCATCACGACTCACAGGTTCAACAGACTAATAGTCGATTACTTGAGAAACACAATCAAGACATCAGACCTCCTGTGAAGCCATTGCATTCAATTTAGAAGGAAAAAAAAAAGGGAAAGAAAAGAAAACAAAAGAGAAGAACCATCTGACTAAAATATTTCAAGAATAAATGTACATCATTTACCATTCATGTAAATTTACAAGGGTAAGATAGCACGGTGAGCTTGAAATTCTAGGAAGTCAACAAAAAATACCATCCATTTTCTTGATTCTAGAAGTGGATGGTCAATCGACAAAATCTTAGCAGTCACCCGAACAAGTTGTACCCAATTCAATAGTAGGGTATCCCATCTAGATCTAGGCAGTTCAAAAAATAAAATAAAAAACCAAAAAACCTACTTAAAATTGCAGAAAAAGGCCATAAAACCCCCAAAACATGCAGATTCTCTCAATGGGTCTCTAGGACAAGGAAGAAAGCTGAGGCAAATGCTATGGCCACTGCTCGCTACCCTCAGAATCCTGTCCCTGATCCGTGTGCAGCTCCAGCCTCACTCGTGCTTCCTGATGAGAAATTTGTCATTCTCTGCCAAAGCCTTGCACTTCTACCCCTATCCAGAGGACCCGAACTAGCATACCTTCGAAATGAACCAGATGCATCCGTAGTAAACCTTGCTGAAGTACAAAACATATCTGATTCTGATAGAACTCTCTCTTCTTCTAGACCCACTCCTGTACTAGTTCTGATATCTGAGCCTCTAGTAGACGGCTCAGCTTCGTTGCCACTTTTATACTCATCACCCTCGTTGCTCACTAGCTTCAAAGCCTGAACTACTTCGCTCATAAATGGGCGGTGAGATACTTCAGGATGAACACATATCGAAGCGATGGCTGCTACTTTAGCTATGCTGTCAGATGATATATCGGTGCCAAGGGCTGGATCTATAATCGCCTTTAGACCTTCGATACTATTCAATAGAGGGAGGGCCCAGGAAACTAAATTTTCTTGTCCCGGAGGTTGAGACATATCGACAGGCTTCCTCCCAGTGAGAAGCTCAAGAAGGACAACTCCATAGCTGTAGACATCGCTCTTCACAAGAAGATGCCCAGTCATTGCATACTCGGGGGCCACATAACTGAGGAAAAAAGGGAGTTTGTCAATTCACGAGTACTCGAACATCAAAATCGTGCGTGAGAAGTCGCACAAAGTGCGTAGATCACTTGTGCACAGACACAGTTTGAAACTTTGTAAGGCAAGTCTTTTCAGCACAAGCAAGAAAAATAAACAGCATGAATCTTGTTTGAAGAGAAATTTCTAATCAGCTATAGACATGGGAAATTTCATGCAACGGAGAAACTTTGTAAGGCAAGTCTTAAAGACTTCCAAATCTCACAGTTATCTAGCTTCACTAAACAGGACTTGGTAGGAGAGTCGTCTAAATGCAAAATTTCTAATCAGCTATAGACATGGGAAATTTACTGGTTAATCTTCCTTGCAACAAAATGTACCTAAAAGAAGAAAATCAAATATTCTGGAAATATGTTTGCCTGTGAATCTATAACTTGACAAAATAAACAGTTATGAACTGATAATGCTTGATAAAGAATATGATATGGGAGCGTCTTCAATGGAACTTTTGTGACGTAACTTGAGTCCCATACACTGTGATCAACAATCAAGTTTTGTGATTAAGACAACCCATACACTCTGATTAACAATCACGTTTTGTGAACACATTTGTATGTTACCTTTCCTTGCTACACTACCACATAATGTCTCTGCCGTCAAATTTCATTGAATCTAGTAACGGAAGGTATGTAACCCCAACGATGTAGTCTCAACATCATATGCTGCCCATAAAGTTTTAACAAAATAGTCTCGGTCAGAGTCTTTTAAAACAGAGAAAAAATATTTTTCAGAACTAATGACTATTAATTTCATCCAAGTGTGACTGTAGGAGAATGTTGGAATTTCCTGAGTAATTTTAATTGGTTTATTGAGGTTTGTCAAAAAATAGGGCAAACCTGATGTTTTAGGCAAGACTATGTTAAGCCCAATCAAGTGACCAATAAACTGGGTCCGACTCCAAATGAATGTGGGTAAATATTAGTGTAGGCTTTGATGGTCATTGGGCCAGCGGGGAGGTGGACTGGATCATTAATTAAACAATAGGCGGGGTCTCCCTTTTGGCCATGTACGAAAAAAAGCGGCATTCAGTATTGTTGAAGAAACTGATATCAGTTTAGTTTTCAGCAAGTAGTCAGTTTCTTCACTTCTGTCATCTCAGTTTCTTAACTTCTCTCATCTTGCCTACTAAAGAGTGTGTAAGATTGTTTTTGGGACAGAAGGGGAACTTGGTGGGTTGGTTCCATATTTTATGCTACATATTTTCTATGATTTTCGTTTATTGGAGTTCTGAAGTCATTATGATGATCTTGGGAATCTATGTTGCATGGATATAGATAAAGGCACGATACAAATACACATATACGGGATACATAGAATTACAAATATGTACAGTATAGTCACCTATGTGGCAGGAATACGGACACCAATATGGGTATGGATACAGGCACCCTTTTCCTGTGTCTGTGCAACATAGATAGAAATCCTTCCTAGATTGTCTATCATATTACACCTTATTTTCTTAAGATAATGAAGTAACTATAATATATTATAGTCCATTATTATTGTATCCCTATTGTGTTTTTCCCAAATTTTCTTATTTCTTCGTCTTGTAAAGTGTTTTTAGGTCTACGCCTCTATATTCAGGCAACATATTTTTCGCAATATGTCTCATTTCTCACATGCATATAAACAAATATGTCTCATTTCTCATGTGCATATATGAACATGAAGGAAGAATGATGTTCAGAGTTCCCATACCCGAAAGTACCCATAACACGCGTAGAGATGTGTTGATTTGCCTCATCCAAAGCTGTTCTGGCCAGTCCAAAGTCAGACAGTTTTGGTGTGAAATCATGCTCAAGCAAGATGTTGCTGGACTTGAAATCCCGATGTATGACACGGGGGCTCGAGTCTTCATGCAGATATGCTAAACCACGAGCAGCACCGAGTGCAATCTTTATACGTGCACTCCAATCAAGTGGAGCATTTTCCTTGTCTGCTCCTGAGCAGATCAGTCACAACAATTATCACAAAGCAGATAATGGTCTTTCAAAGCTAATTTTAGTATCTTTTGTCACAGCGCATACATATTATCAACTGTAGATTGACCAACATAAAATTCTTTTCATGTAGATTAAAATAAATAGTTTAAATATCCTAGACCTCCCCTAAGATTACTCAATATTATTACAAGACCCCCTCCATATCTCATTATTACATACAATTCCCATAGAAGTAATTTATTTCTAGTGATTAAGAAAGTAAACTTTTCATCCTTTCCCTTAAACTACAATAGGCTGGAAAATACACATTCAGAGCGGCAATAATCATACCTAAAAAGATCTTTTCCAGCATCATGGACAACTGTGGATCTAAATATCGAATACCATTTGAGCGGATACCATTGTAAGGATTAAATGTCATTGAGCGGATACCATTGTAAGGATTAAATGTCATTCTCAATAGTTGTACTTTGATGGATTTCCATGATGCAAAGAATCTCAAACAACTATTGACAATGACATTTAATCAAGACAATGACTCTACAGGAACGACATTTAATCTTAGACCTAGGAAGCACAGGCACTCCAAAAATCCATTTTGTGTCCATGTTGCATTGGTATCAGACACTGCACAAACACTCCAAGATACACTAGGACATACCACAATAGATGTTGAAGCTGTGTCGACGTATCGGAATTGTGTTGTGTCCTAACTGTGTCTGCACAACATGGATCTATACCTATCATCGTTGTCAGTTATGTTGCAAAAGTTATTAATTTTGTTATTGTCACTTTGAATGTGTATTTTCCAGTCACTATATTGTAGTTAAAGGGAAAGGTTAAAGTTTATTTTTCCGGTCACTCCGTAACATAAAGATATTTTTATTGGATCTAGCTGTAATAATCAAATATGGAGGAGGTCCAATATCAATTTTGAATAAAATAACCTCAGGGGAGGTCTAGGATATTTACTCAGATAAATAACTAGGTGGTAGAATACTAAAATGTCAACATCAAATGATCCAAGCTCTTTGGGTTGCAATGAACGTCAACCCAACATGCAGGAAATATGGGGATATCATCTGTAGCTTTTGTTTTTAAACAACCATATATGCAAGCTCAGAAGCCTAAATATTGCACATATGTGTACAAAAGTTCTTGTCCCAAATTAAGGCAGTAAATCTTCATAGTTAGCTATTCTAGAAAATAAAATGTTTTCTTAGGTTTTCTGAGAAACAGCTCAATCAAATAGCTCTAACAATTCATTGGACAGCAAGACAAAAAAGTTGAATCATAAGATCCTGATGGATGCCAGCTCTTAATCCTGACATTAGATTTAGAAGGCCTAGTTGAGACTGTTGTATGTATACATATGAAGGTTTTAGGTATCACCGAAACCAAATGTTTCAAATAGGAATTGGAGACTGAAACCACATGTCACTGAAACCGACCAATTTGAAGCCGATATCAAATTTGACTGTTGTATGTATACTCATAGGATAGGTCCGAGACCGATATCAAAACTTTCTGAACCTTGGGTATATGTTCAATGTTGAAAGCCTGAAATGTCTATGGCCTATGACTTACAGCAGTTAACAATGATACTCTGGGTCCACAAATCACATAACTGGTAGCTCAGAACCCGAATCTTGCCACTATCAGACAGTTATCATGTTTCACTAACTATTAACATGAATCCTGACAAATTGTGACAATGAATGGCGACCAAGGAACAAAGACTAAAATGAAAATTGCACAAGAAGAAAATGACAGCACCAACCATAGAGAAGCAAGGGCAACAGTTAAGTTTTCTTTTTCATCTCTTACCATGAAGATGAGATTCCACACTGCCATTGGGAATTAGTTCATAGACAAGACATAGGACATTCTCTGTGCATATACCAACCAACTTGACCAAGTTCCTATGATGCAAGCGACCAAGCATCTCAACCTCTGCTAAGAATTCCCGCCCACCTTGTTGATCATCTCTCTTGAGAACCTTAACAGCCACCATGGTTCCATCATCAAGTATAGCATTGTAGACACGCCCAAAACCACCTTCACCAATAATTCTTGAATCATGAAATCTGTCTGTAGCTCTTTCTATCTCAGCTAGGCTGAAAGTTTTTGCTGATCCTGTGTAAGCTGCAATGCTAGAGCTGAAGGAAGCTGATGTTGAACCAGGTCTGCTTATTGCAGGTCCAGTCACTGCAACATTTTCGCAATAAAGTAAATCAGAAGGTCATATCAACAGATACAACTGAACGCCAATTTTTTTTCCAGGGTTTCGAATACATTATGCAGTTTCCTCGATCAATATTTTATTGATTTTTTCAAATTCCTCTCACATAGCAACAGTTAAAACAATGTAATATACCAATACTAATATTAAACTAACACAAATGCTACAGAGTAATAGAAGTAGTATCAGACTATCAGTATTGCCTGTAGCAGGGCTACTACTGTTAGCATTAATACTGCTAAGGATACTACTGTAGGAATTATACAAATTAGTGCTATAATGTTAATATAAGACCATTAGTTTAGTTTGTGATTAGTGTTTCTGTATTATATTATATTATATCCTCTTGGTTTTACTACAATGAGAAAGAACTTTTTAAAAAATCATACAACGTGAAGAAACTACTAATAATGAAAATGTTAATTTTAACAATATACTATTATAAATAAACTGAGAACTCATTAAGATATCCTAAGATCATTATTATACTCAGTATCACATAAAAGGACAGATGCTACCTATATATTGGCTTCATGAGAAGCACCGATTTGAAAGGATACATAGATAACAAAATTCATCAATAACAAATAGAAGAAATGAATCTACCTGATGATTTCGCAAATGGAGGTGCCAAACTTTGTGAAGTTGAAGCAGGCAGATTAGTGTGAGCCCTACATTTTAACAAGAAAAGCCATGCAGCTCCAATACTTAAAACTAAAGCTATTACAGATGAGAGAACTGTAATAGCTATTAATCTGCCATTCAGTCTTCCTCTTTTCTTTGTTGGATCAACCGCAAGGGGCCGTTCCCCCATGTTGCCATTACCAAGAGCCCCACCTTCAGCATCATAATTTGCGGGTGCCCCAGGTGGAGATGGAGGAAGCCCTGCATAAATTAGAAATCGAAAAGATCTGTATCATTTAATAAGTGTTAACCCACCAATAGTACTTTTCTCATTCATATTACCATCATCCAAATATTAATAGAAGTGTATTAGACAAACATATGCAATAAACAGAACTGATGAACAAGTGCTCTAACCTGGATATGTAACATATAATACATCATAGTCCCCGAAATATGAGGCTGATATGAGAACCTGCTTGTGAAAGAACCTCTTATAAACTAATAGTGCTGTATTAATGTCAAAGGTCCCACCAAGCGGCACCAGGTATATAATGACAATAGTATTCTCGGGGTCCTCACTATCAGCATTAGCACCCATGATACGGACCTGACTTTGTTTCAGAAAAACTCCGGCCGCAATTTCTTTAGCAAGTTCAGAGACCAAAGGGAAGAATGTGTATAATGCAATTCTTAAACGGAGGCCAACTTTAATTGGCATGGCGCAGGCACACAATGATCCGGGGGCAGGATATGTTAGCGGATCCAAGCATGTTAATGATTTACAGCCTGCATGCAAACAAAGATGAACTGTCAATTAACAAGCAAACTCTATTAAAATGGGTTTGGAATCTTAAAAGCTGCAAATAGAAGATAGGCTTAAATTTACCACAAGAAATTGTAATATTTCTAATGTAAGTAGTACATGGGAGAAAGTATGATCACGTTAGAATGACAGAGACTTGTTATTACATACCCAAATTGGGAGGTGGAGGTGGTAATGCCCAGAGAGGTGGCGGAAATGGTGCCCTTTGCTTCTTTGAGGAGGATCCTGATGGAGAAAGAGTAGGAGAATGACTGGACCCTGCAAACACATGCATGGTCACTAAAAATGGTTCAAATCAAACAAAACATTGTGCAATAAAAAGCAAATTAGAAAGAAGCAGCTAAAATTTACAATTATAAAGAGGAGAAGGAAGCACAGGTGATGGTGAGGAAGGATGGGCTACTTGTCTGTCTGTTGAAGGGAATGGAGGTAGGGTTGGAGAAAGAGAAGTCACTGCAAATTAGAAATGACACTAAAGTTATAGCGAACGTAAACATGTTTTCTTCTGAACTCTTTATGAGTAAGTACCTTGATTATTGGATGCAGGAGCATGGACCGAAGAAAGAGTAGGACCTGTAACAAGGTAATAAGTTTAATAATTATACGAAATATTATTACTATTTCTCTTTCACTGCATTTTAATACCTTGAATAATGGGTGGAGGAGCAGGATGAATTGTCTTATTCTTTGGGAATACTGCAGGTTTAGAAGGAGCTGGAGAAATAACACAACCTTCAATCAAAATCCAATATGAGAGGGATTTTTTTATCTACTTAATCTAGAATGTTACCTATATGATCACAATTTTTATGTCTAGTATCAAACCTGGATGATGTGATGCTGGAGGAGGGGAAGATAGTGGAGCAGATGCAGGGTTTCCTATTCTTATCCTTGCAATATGATGTGGAGTTGAGACTATCGGTGCTGATGAAGGGCTCTGAAATTTTCTTCCAGATGATGGTCGGGGGTGTGAAGCCAAAGGTGCATGTGCATTGTTAGAGGGATTGTTCACTCCATGTTGTGTGGGGCTTATCACCGGAGAAAATTCTAAAGGATTGGGATGTGAAGCCCTAGGAGCATGTTCTCCTATTTTTATCCTTGTGCCGTGCTGGGAATATGAAGCCATTGGTGCTAGTGAAGGGCTCTGAATAATTCTTCCAGATGGAGGGGAGTGCAAAGCCAAAGGTGAATGTGCATTATTAGAGGGATTTTCCCCTTCATGTGGTGAAGGGCTTATCACTGGAGGTGACACCGAAAGATGGGGATGTAGAGCTGCATGAGCATGTTTTCCTATTCTTGTCCTTCCACTATGCTGGGGAATTGAGACTATTGGTGCTGATGAAGGGCTCTGAATTATTTTTACAAATGGAGGAGGGTATGAAGACACAGGTGCATGTACCTTACTAGAGGGTTTGTTCACTTCATGAGACGTGGGGCTTATCACTGGAGAAGATTCCAAAGGATGGGGATGTGAAGCCTTGGGAGCATGTCTAACATTTGGAATCTCAATTTCATGTGGTGCAGGGCTCATCACCGGAGCTACTTCTGAAGAATGGGGAATTGGGATTGGTGGTACTGATGAAGGGCTCTGAATATTTCTTCCGGGCGAAGGATTCTGTGAAACCAAAGGCGCATGTGCATTATTAGATGTATTGTTTACTTCATGCTGCGAGGGGCTTATAAGAGGAGGAGATTCTGAAGGATGGGAATGTGAAGCCTTGGGAGCATGTGTAACATTTGGAATCTCAACTTCATGTGGTGCAGGGCTCAACGTTGGTGACGATACTGAAGAATGAGGAATTTGGGGTATTGGTACCGATAAAGGGCTCTGAATTATTCGTCCTGATGAATTGGTTTGTGAAGCCGAAGGAGCAATTGTACTGTTAGAGAAGTTCCTCTCTCCAAGTGGCACAGGGCTCATCGCTGGAGAACTTTTCAAAGAATCAGGAGGTGAACCCAAAGGAGAATGTGTAACATTTGGGGTCTCCTTCACTTCATGTGGTGCAGGGCTCATAACTGGAGAAGACCTTGAAGGATTGGATTGTGAAGCTAGAGGAGCATGTGCATTATTTGAAGGATCCTTCACTTCTCTCTGCACAGGGCTAATAGAAGGAGAAACTCCCGAAGGATGGAGATGCAAAGCTGAAGGAGCATCTGTAATGTTTGAGGGCTCCTTTACTTCTTGTGGTCCTGGGCTTATTGCAGGAGAGAATCCTGCAGGATGGAGATGTGAAGGTAAAGGAGCATGTGTAAAGTTTGGGGGATCCGTTGCTCCACGTGGCACAGGAATCACCATGGGAGAAGATCCTGGAGGTCGGGAATGTGAGACAGAAGGAGGGTGGGGGACATTGGAGGGTGGCTTTGCTTCAGGTGGCACAGGATGTGTTGCTGGAGCAGATCCTGAAGAATGTTGCTGCAACAAAGGTGTAGGTGTAATATCTGAGGGCTTCTTTACTCCCTGTTTAGCCGGGCTTATAACTGGAGGATCTGAAGCCAAAGGAGAATGTGTGATACTGAAAGGTTCCTTCACTTCTTGTTGTGAAGGGCTTATTGCGGGAGAAGATCCTGAAGGACTGACATCTGTAGCCAGAGGAACATTAAATAAATTTGAATGCTCCTTCATTTTGCTTAACACAGGCGTGGGAGAGGATGCTGAATGAGAAAATGATGATAGAATTTAGTATTTTCACTTTGTGGTACTACTGTTTCCTACAAGGAGAGAAACTTAAATACCTTTAAAAGGCACTTGGTTTCCAGGCAATGCAAGGCTTGCCATGTCCATTTTAGGGGGATCAACTGGTTGAATATCGCCATTCTTTCCCTGGTAGATAGATGGAGCACCCAATGACGAAGACCTTCCATTAGCTGCACCATCATAGATAAAACAAACAAGACATTATATAAGAGGGGGAAAATATGCCAAGGTAATTGATAGGTTGAGAATATTGAAGCATTGAGAATGCAAAGATACTCATCGTAACTATTCTTGGGTCCTGGTTGTAGAATCTTGATTTAAGATTCATATATGCAATGTGTATACTGAATTAATATGTATTATGTATTTAATTTTCTATCTCAAGTGGCTGTGGGATCAGCAGTAACTACAGTTAATAGCTTAAATCTCATGTAAATCGAACCAAATCTTCCAAATTAGACCCTATATGTTTGATATAACTTTTATACAGTCTTTATAAAGGTAATGAACTGAAATTATGTAGGACTGGTAATTTCTGATCGAGAACTCATCCTATATAAGTAAAAATATATATATATAGTGAGACAAGTGATGGTGGAGAACATGGTCAAAGCTTACTCTGGGTTCAGATACAGTGGTATTATCAATTTATCATTAGTAGGGATAGTAGTTACTGATACATAGTATTTTATCAGTATCTGGTTTGCACTTAGATTGTAGTTAAGGTAATAGGCATCAAACTGATCCATAATGAACTTATGTACTGTTGGATGGGTCGATGGCTTGTTGGATGTTTTATTACGGATATGATTACATAAATATATTTCACAGATGGAGTTGCGTTTTGTAGTGTATGTATTTGGGTAAAGATCAATGATGATTAGCAAGGCCATGGATGTGAATGTGATCTACTACCTTGTTAATAATAAAAGCCAGTGAGGCCTGCATACTTTTTGTGGGTTTATATAATTGTCAGTTACAATAGTCACACTCTATTGGGATTATATAATGAGGCTTGCATATATTTTTTGTGGATTTATATAGCATCTCTAGGCCCCCCAACTAGATAATGGGGAGGCATTCAAACTCTTAGGCCAATGTAACTGCTGAGTGTACAAGTTTAGATGTGCTTGGCTTGGGAAGTGCACTCCTGATGGTAATATGGGTTGGATAACTTGTTTGCATCAACAATATTGATTACAAGCCACCCTAGTTTCATTGTTTTCACATGGAAAACTGAAAGAGCATCCCACAGAGCTATAGCAATGTTAGAACCGGGGCACAATTTTCAATGGAAAACGGAGAGAATGAAACAGTTGTAAAAAAATGTTCCAACGCAACGCTTCAAGGAAGGTGCGTAATAGAGATCCTAGGAGGATTCTGAGTTACGATAATCTATAAAGATTACGTAACAGTAGCAAACGACAGCGGCACTTCTATAGAGAAGGTACTAATCGAGTTGCTAAAGGCAGCAGCGAAGATGACAGGCGAAAAATGGAAGATGGTGGTCTGCTGGGGTGTCAAGAACACTAGTGCTCAAAGCTAGATCCGCCCTCACGGTCAGCTTCCAGGAACCAACAAGTTCAAATGAACTCTTGAACGCTCTGGTAATCTGCACTACGGTGGACTGCTCGGAAAACCAAGGACAGAACTCAAGTTGCGCGAGGAAGAACAGGTTGCGCAGCAACTCCAAAGGGTCGAACAACACTCTCTTCTCTCTTCGTAATTTTTTGAAGTCTGTAAGTATATCTGGAGAGAGAAGAGAGACTATGTTTATATAGCCACTGCTGTAACTGCTCAGATCCGTAATGTGCGCCACGATTTAATGTCAGATCCACAATTCCAGGATCAGTTATCGCACATTACGAATCAGTAGAACGTGGACATCCCACGAACTGCGCGAGTTACGCCATCAGTGCAACCAGCGCACACTGCGCGCACTGCGCACGCGGCGCAACCAGCACAAGCTGGCGCATATGGCGGAACCAGCGCACCCGCGCACCCGCGCAACCCAGTGCACCCGCGCACCCGCGCAACCCAGCGCAACCTGGGCGCAATCTGGGCAGCGCAACGTGGCCGCTCAAGTGGCTCGCGCAACGAGCGCAACTTAAGCACACTATGCGCCTAGCAACGATGCTGACGTGCTAAGTGCAAAGTACGCCAACAAAATGCCACATTACGCCTCATGAGCCCATGAGCCCGAGTCCGAGTCGCTAAGCCCCTACGGGACTTAGCACCAATGAAAATTAATTTTCCAAGAGCAAAAAGCATGAATGCTTAACTTGGAGCCTTATCCTTACCTCCTAGTAAAATCACCCACTTGGTTCCCTCCTTAGGGTCACCACCCCATATGTATATCCCAACAACACATACAAGTATATATGTTGAGATAACTCATGGTGCATTTCCGATATGGGACTAAACTTCACTAGACATGTTGAGAGCAAGCTCTCTTCATGTAAAGGAGTAAAAGCACCAACAATCTCCCACATATCACAACATATATATATGTGTCTAGGGTTGAGCTTTTCCCACAGTAACTGTCCATTTTGCTTTAGGATAGATGTCGCTAACGACTTGAATCTTCCCGCATGGGTTAAATAACAATGTTATACAAGAATGGATTACGCCTTGAATTCTGTACCACAATTATAATTCTTTTCACTCACAAAGTGTAGTTACGTGTGCTTCTGGCTGCACATTAAAGGCCCTGTGCCAACCTGGTTTCAGTGTATAATTTTGGGCGTCTACAAGTTTACCCTCAAGAGACGGCCTGATATCTCTTTCCATACACTATAGGTGAGTTCTTTATTAAAGAGACATGACATGAAGCCTTGCGCTTTCATGCGGTGCTACGCCGCTATGACATGGCCTAAAGCCGAGGCATTACCCCTACCCGGGAACCTCATCGTAGTGTCATACTACTGTAGCATGAGGTCACAACCTCTTTGTAGTGTCATTCTATCCAGCATGAAGCCTTAGGCTTTCCTGCGGTGTTACGCCGCAACGACATGGCTTGCAAGGTCGAGACTTTACTCCTACCTGGATACCTCATCGTGGTGTCATGCCACTGTAACATGGGGACATCCTCCCCTTTGTAGTGCTATCTATAACTCTTTAATTATATCATACAGCATTAGGCTACCTGCCTATTTGCGGTGCTACGCCGCTATGACTTGGCTTACAAAGCTGAGGCATTACCCCTACCTGGGAACCTCATGGTGGAGTCATCCCACTGTAGCACAGAGTTTTACTCCTTGTAGTGCTGCGCTACCGTGCTTCCTATAAAGCACACCAAGCATTCACTCTGTCTGAGAACTTATTAAGGCATTTAAGCCAACCTCAACACAGAATCCGTTTTCCGCAGAAAACACATAGTAGACAACAGTGGTTATGGGTTCGTAACCCTTCCATGTTCTCAAGAACAAGTACCCACTGTTACTGTCACGCCCCGCTCCCGTAGGAGCGATCGTCCTCGCTAAGGCGTGATGCCGCACGAGCCTAGATTGCGCTCGTGCAAGGCGGGTTCCATAACAGCCGATTTCAGCGGCTGCGACGGGGTCGTCGCACAGAAGTCCCGAGCAGAGACATTGAATAATAGCAGCGGAATTTAGAACAAAACACAAGTCATTCAAAGAAGCTCTTTATTGATATTGAAACAACGATTACATTGGAGGCGCAAGGCCAAGATTACAATCACTCAAGCTCACTCTTCTCACATTTTACAAGTTCACTCAGCTCTCTCTCATCTCTCAATTACAAGTCTTGATCCAGCGGAAGCTTCGGAAGGCGATGTCCATACATTATGTCCTGTATAAGTCTTCAGTCCAGGCGGCCACACGCTTCGAATCGCCAAGGAACTCCGTACCTCGATGCATCCAAGCGAACTCTGCGCCACGAGCTTCTACCTGTGCCTGCACATGAACACTGTGTGGGTGTCAGTACTCAACTGTACTGGTGGAGTGAGCTTCTCGCCCATCCATACAAAACCTACACGTTCATTTACTTTGTGCAGCTTAAAACCCTTTCGATTGTCTTTCTAGTCTTGCCTTAGGTTCAGTTTTAGGACCCGCGCCTTGGCGCAACTTGTGTGTCAAAACCATCCCGTGCTTGTAAGGTCAACGTTAACTCATACTTTGCCTCTAGACCCCTTCTTGTGCCAACAACGTAACCTATCAGGTCGTGCTTGCCCTTCGGCCAAAATCAGAGACGCAACTACGCGGTAGTACCCAATTTCCTTACGACCGTGCTATAATTCCTTTGTGCCGTGCCTCGCATTTCGAGGCCGTGCCCAATAACTCACGTAACTTCAAGAAAACTGCCCTACGGCCCTTCTTGACTTAACTCGCAACAGTTCAAGTCTAACTCAAGCACTCTATCCAACGACTTATCACTCGATGCCACATCCCGTGCCGAAGCACGCCGCCTTCGCTGTTGCCAAATCTTAGGCCCAGACATTGTGTCTTTCTTACTGCATACTGCATACATATTCAACTCGACTCAATCCAAAGGCATACACGCGGTTAGCCGCTATCTGCCGACATCTATATGAACTTGGTCACTGGCTCCCAGAGCCATAGTGGACTCCTCTTTCTTTTATTAGACGGACGTCCCTTTCAGCGCAAGGTAGCTAGCCCCGCTGCAAGTCCCCGCCTAACCCGTGCAAAGCACAGTTTATCTTTTGTTTCCCAATGCCCGCAACGGTCCCGTGGCCTCGGACTTGCCGTGCGGGGAAACTTTCACCCTGTCGACAAGTGGCATGTTTCCCAATGCCCGCAGCGGTTCCGAGGCCTCGGGTTGCCGTGCGGGGAAACTCACTTTGTCGACAAGTTGTCCAATGACCATGCAAGACGCGATCGACACTTTCCAAATCTGAGTCCGCCACGACGACCTATAGTCGCGGACATTCTTCTTTCTTTTGAGACCGCCTCGACGACCTATAGTCGCGAGCATTCTTCTTTCTTCTGAGACCGCCTCGACGACCTATAGTCGCGAGCATAATCCGCTCTCTTGCCCCTTTCTCCAACTCAATAAATCAACCGTGGCCAGTGCCTTAAAACACTAGGACCGTGCCATCGTGCCTCAATCCGACTTCTGTTCTACGTGACGTTATCGTCCAAGTCATACTTTATATGACGGGCCTTGGGATCGTGGGACTATTTAACCTGTCAACCGCAGAATGAGCGGGACAGCACTTGGAATGACTTAGGTCGACCGGCATAACTTTGCCTAACTTACTCAGCCTACAACTTAACGAGCAAAGGCTGCGTCGAGCCTTGCTTCGATGGAATGTGCCGTGCACCGTTCAACTTTGAACGACCAAGTCATTTGGGTACTTGGACTTACGCCGGCAGTCATGCGACATAACTTAACTCCTGGGGCAAGCCAAGGCTATGCCAAGCCTTGGACGATGGGACCGTGCATGCTTTATGAAGCATTTATGCGGACGACGCCTATGACTTAGGCTGCGATCATGACTTGCCAACTCAACAAACTTCCTTCTCCCAAGCCACGGGACGAAGGACCGAGTGACATTTTCAAAGCACGACGTGCATCAATTCTAAGCCGACCATTGGACGTTTCCATATTCTAACTCAATTCAACTCGACGGGATTACTCCCTTTAGCTATGTGGGTTCGTATCTTTTATCTTCAAGCCTACTTGTGCAAGTTGAAAACACGATTTATTATGTGAAGGTAAAGATGAGGTAAGTTCACCGAAACTACCCCACCTGAGCGATGTCTTCAAACGGCCGTCGCAAGGCCAAGTCCGAACGCCGTCGGCGTTTCGATTCCTCCGATTGACTGAGCGGGACGGGACACTACAACATACACCACTCAGAACAAGTCTCGTCCTCGAGACTTGCTGAGTACTTACTTATTGACTTACCACTTTACTTGCCTTTCTAGAACTCTCGCATACACTACGCCTATGCGTTTCCTCAATTCGAGCCACGCTCGCACTACCCTCAATCTTTTCTTCGAATCTCTATTTCAAAATCCTCAACACTTTTCCATTCCTCAAGTCTCACTTGATTCAACATATCACTTGGTTGGATCGTGCACATATTTAGGCGTCCCCAAAATACATGCATTTCAGCCAAGCCTTGTGATAGAGAATCCGCCATCGCCACTCGAGTCGGATTCGTGCACGTATTCAAGCGTCCCTGATATACATGCATCTCAACCGAGCTCGCGAGTGGTGCCACCATAACTTCTATCGCTTTGCGCCGGGACGTCCGCCTATTCGCTAGGCTATGTCTTTTGACTAAAGTCATTCGTCAGTATTGAAATCATAGTTCCCAAACAACAATATCAACACTGACCCCATCCTAAGGTCAAACCAAGTTGATAGTACGGGTTTTCTACCCAAGCTTGCATCACTCCGATTTCTAAACATCGAGCATCGATTCCCTACGCACATTTCAACATTCGTCGCATGGGGTTTGAGTCATTCAGCAAAGCCATCCTACTTCAACTTACGTTCAACCAAATTTCACGACGTATCAATATCGCTCGTTCAACAAACCATCTTGCATAGACTATCTCTTTGAACACGTTCGACATAATCCACCTATCAATCCTTCCAAGTTAAGCACGTTAAGACACGATTCATCTCTAAACCATAATTTACATTTCATATTTTCTAAGTCATTCATCCCAATTCACGTATTCGATCACGAGGTCATCTGACTTAACAATACATTGCGCCCCGATCTCACGCGAGTCAGATTATCCACGGTGGGCACGAATCACCATGCACGCTCCCGCGAGATAATCATTCTCATCGGGACGTAACTCTTATTTTGTGTCTAGACTAATTCATTCTCGATGCGCAGATTGGACTTACTCCATCCTCAAGTTTATTCAATCATCAATCGCAAGTCCTACAAATCCTCGAATTCACCTTTTGTGTCAAGCCAACAAGTCAAGACAATCAACGTTGCCGCGTCCTGATTTTCCGAGTTCGATCATTCCCGCGACATGAATTACCATGTCAACGCTCACGCGGAGCGATCGCCCCAAATCTGACGCAACGCATGTGCGAGGCTGGAGTTGCGCTTGCACAAGACAAGATCGTCGACGTTGTGGCTATCAACGTAACCATCAAGACACGATCATTTTCATCCAACATTCATCTTGATCAAAATTCTAAGTATCGTATCCAACCGAACAATAACACTTGCACGATCGTCATTCGCCGAGTCAGAGTACCCCCGAGTTATCGCATATCGATCTTTGATACGCCTCAATACCATCGATGATATGCGTAACCTGGCGATCTTCCTTTGCAACCAACTTCCGAGTCGTGCGAATGATGCTATCGTCCGACTGGATAATCTCCTCGACATTCAAATTCAAGTTCAATCATTATCCCTCGAATCATTCACAACATCGATTTTCCTCAAACCAAATTCATGTATCGTTCATTCGTTTATCTTAAGTCATCGACCAACGTATTTCCTCACTTTGTATCATTCCTTTATCAATCGAACGACATCCCTGAGGCTATAGCATACACCACTCAGGGATGAAGTCATTCAACAAATCCTCAAGACCGTCATTTGAATCAAAATTGACTTTTCGAATCCCGTTCGAACCCTTCCTCAAATTCCAAGCATGCTCATCTATATCGCATCGACGTTATTGCCGCTCGATAGCACCCCTATCGATAGTCGACTCACTTTACTCAATCGAGTTCAACTCATTCTTGTTCGACACTATTCAATTCCCGCACTCGACTTTTCTAAGGTCGACGCGACTTTGGTGTATATGCCCAGCCCGACTTAGCCAACCGTGCTTACGCGAACCATCTTTTTATTTTGTTGTCAAAAACTGTTCTCCTACGTTTTGCAAAATAGATAGACTTATTGTATGGACATCTCGTAGGACAATTGAGAGAGAGCGCACCAACGATAACACTTTGCGGAAGCAACAATTCAGAGTTTGCAGAAACGACGAGTTAAAGAATTCAATCGATAGTCCAAGGACGTAAAGCCGTGCTCTGATACCACTATGTCACGCCCCGCTCCCGTAGGAGCGATCGTCCTCGCTAAGGCGTGATGCCGCACGAGCCTAGATTGTGCTCGTGCAAGGCGGGTTCCATAACGGCCGATTTCAGCGACTGCGACGGGGTCGTCGCACAGAAGTCCCGAGCAGAGACATTGAATAATAGCAGCAGAATTTAGAACGAAACACAAGTCATTCAAAGAAGCTCTTTATTGATATTGAAACAACGATTACATTGGAGGCGCAAGGCCAAGATTACAATCACTCAAGCTCACTCTTCTCACATTTTACAAGTTCACTCAGCTCTCTCTCATCTCTCAATTACAAGTCTTGATCCAGCGGAAGCTTCGGAAGGCGATGTCCATACATTATGTCCTGTATAAGTCTTCAGTCCAGGCGGCCACACGCTTCGAATCGCCAAGGAACTCCGTGCCTCGACGCATCCAAGCGAACTCTGCGCCACGAGCTTCTACCTGTGCCTGCACATGAACACTGTGTGGGTGTCAGTACTCAACTGTACTGGTGGAGTGAGCTTCTCGCCCACCCATACAAAACCTACACGTTCATTTACTTTGTGCAGCTTAAAACCCTTTCGATTGTCTTTCTAGTCTTGCCTTAGGTTCAGTTTTAGGACCCGCGCCTTGGCGCAACTTGTGTGTCAAAACCATCCCGTGCTTGTAAGGTCAACGTTAACTCATACTTTGCCTCTAGACCCCTTCTTGTGCCAACAACGTAACCTATCAGGTCGTGCTTGCCCTTCGGCCAAAATCAGAGACGCAACTACGCGGTAGTACCCAATTTTCTTATGACCGTGCTATAATTCCTTTGTGTCGTGCCTCGCATTTCGAGGCCGTGCCCAATAACTCACGTAACTTCAAAAAAACTGCCCTACGGCCCTTCTTGACTTAACTCGCAACAGTTCAAGTCTAACTCAAGCACTCTATCCAACGACTTATCACTCGATGCCACATCCCGTGCCGAAGCACGCCGCCTTCGCTGTTGCCAAATCTTAGGCCCAGACATTGTGTCTTTCTTACTGCATACTGCATACATATTCAACTCGACTCAATCCAAAGGCATACACGCGGTTAGCCGCTATCTGCCGACATCTATATGAACTTGGTCACTGGCTCCCAGAGCCATAGTGGACTCCTCTTTCTTTTATTAGACGGGCGTCCCTTTCAGCGCAAGGTAGCTAGCCCCGCTGCAAGTCCCCGCCTAACCCGTGCAAAGCACAGTTTATCTTTTGTTTCCCAATGCCCGCAACGATCCCGTGGCCTCGGGCTTGTCGTGCGGGGAAACTTTCACCCTGTCGACAAGTGGCATGTTTCCCAATGCCCGCAGCGGTTCCGAGGCCTCGGGTTGCCGTGCGGGGAAACTCACTTTGTCGACAAGTTGTCCAATGACCATGCAAGACGCGATCGACACTTTCCAAATCTGAGTCCGCCACGACGACCTATAGTCGCGGACATTCTTCTTTCTTTTGAGACCGCCTCGACGACCTATAGTCGCGAGCATTCTTCTTTCTTCTGAGACCGCCTCGACGACCTATAGTCGCGAGCATAATCCGCTCTCTTGCCCCTTTCTCCAACTCAATAAATTAACCGTGGCCCGTGCCTTAAAACACTAGGACCGTGCCATCGTGCCTCAATCCGACTTCTGTTCTACGTGACGTTATCGCCCAAGTCATACTTTATATGACGGGCCTTGGGATCGTGGGACTATTTAACCTGTCAACCGCAGAATGAGCGGGACAGCACTTGGAATGACTTAGGTCGACCGGCATAACTTTGCCTAACTTACTAAGCCTACAACTTAACGAGCAAAGGCTGCGTCGAGCCTTGCTTCGATGGAACATGCCGTGCACCGTTCAACTTTGAACGACCAAGTCATTTGGGTACTTGGACTTACGCCGGCAGTCATGCGACATAACTTAACTCCTGGGGCAAGCCAAGGCCATGCCAAGCCCTGGACGATGGGACCGTGCATGCTTTATGAAGCATTTATGCGGGCGACGCCTATGACTTAGGCTACGATCATGACTTGCCAACTCAACAAACTTCCTTCTCCCAAGCCACGGGACGAAGGACCGAGTGATATTTTCAAAGCACGACGTGCATCAATTCTAAGCCGACCATTGGACGTTTCCATATTCTAACTCAATTCAACTCGACGGGATTACTCCCTTTAGCTATGTGGGTTCGTATCTTTTATCTTCAAGCCTACTTGTGCAAGTTGAAAACACGATTTATTATGTGAAGGTAAAGATGAGGTAAGTTCACCGAAACTATCCCACCTGAGCGATGTCTTCAAACGGCCGTCGCAAGGCCAAGTCCGAACGCCGTCGGCGTTTCGATTCCTCCGATTGACTGAGCGGGACGGGACACTACAGTTACCTGATAGTTTTCCAGTCAGTGGTCCTCCCTTGAACCGAAAGTTAGATGTCTAGTAGATTTCTCTTTGAACTAATAACATAAAACTTTATGGTAGGATTACAAAGACATACTATCAGAATGCCTTCAAGCCCATCTTTCCTGCTGTGTCTTCAACCAGCTGACGCTTGAGGCCCTTCGTGAACGGATCCGCCAGGTTCTCCTGACTCCGAACATCGATTACTGCAATGAAACCTCTCTTGATGAGATCGTTCACTGCCCTGTGCTTTAACCACACAGTTCTCTTCTTTCCGTTGAAGAGATCATTTGATGCCACAGCCGCAGTCGTCTGGTTGTCGCAGTATATCGGAATTGCCGGTATCTGCGCTCCAACCAATGGAAGATCATACATGAGTTTTCGAAGCCATTCTGCTTCATCTGCTACGGTATCAAGTGCAAAGAACTCAAATTCCATATAAGACCGCGAGAGCATAGTCTGCTTCTTCGACTTCCACGATATAGCAGCTCCACCCATTATGAAAATGAATCCACCAGTGGACCTCTCGCTCTCCAACTCTGAGCACCAGCTGGCATCACTGAAGTCTTCTACTACCGGCGGCTCTCCGCTGAAGTGCAGTGCATATGTCTGAGTCTTCTTGAGATATCTCATAACACGCTTCACAGCTTTCCAGTGCTCAACGCCTGGATTGCTTGTGAATCGACTCAGCATTCTCATGACGAAAGCTATGTCAGGCCTAGTGGCAGTAGTAGCGTACATCAAACTCCCGATGACGCTAGCGTACTCTAATTGCCTGACGCTTTCCTTCGAGTTTGGCTCCAGCTTCTGATCACTTCGGTACGGCATATCAATTATAGGAAGATCATGATACTCGTAATGAGATTGTGACGGTGCCAATCCAGTTTCTGTCCGGATGATCTTGAGTCCCAAGATAACATCAGCATCCCCCAAGTCCTTCATACTGAACTTTGTCGAGAGGAACTTCTTTGTCTCAGTGACACAGCTTATATCCGTACCTAGGATTAGCATGTCGTCCACGTACAGACAAACGATGACTCATCTTCCGTCAGCAAATTTAGTATAGACACACTTGTCTGTTTCGCTGACCCTGTAGCCGTTTGATCTTATAACTTTGTCAAACTTCTCATACCACATTTTGGGAGCTTGCTTTAAGCCGTATAGAGATTTTACCAACTTGCAGACTTTGTCTTCTAGGTCTCTGACGACAAATCCTTCTGGTTGTTGCATATAAATCTCCTCGATCAGCTCGTCATTCAGGAATGCTGTTTTCACATCCATCTGATGTATCACCAGTTTGTGTATTGCCGCAAGGGCAATCAACAATCTGATGGTTGTCATCCGTACTACTGGAGCATATGTGTCAAAGTAGTCGATCATCTGCTTTTGAGAAAACTCCTTAGCCACTAGCCTGGCCTTGAACTTGTCAATGGTTCCATCAGCTTTCATCTTCTTTTTGAAGATCCACTTGCATTCGATGGGTTTTGCTCCTTTGGGTAAATCAACTAACACACATGTGTTATTGGAGGTAATTGAGTCAATTTCATTGTCTATTGTCTCCTTCCAGAAGACAGCATCTCTGGTCTTCATCGCCTCATCATAGGTAAGCGGATCTGCTTCCACATGATAGGTGACGAAGTCATCTCCGAAGCTCTTCGGCCTCCTTGCTCGCTTCGTCGACGGCTCAGCGAGTTCTGGTTCAATTGTTGTTTCTCCACCAACAACTTCATCTTGGACTACTGGCTCATATGAGATCTCAGTCTCATTTGTACCTACATCATTCTCTGGAATGTCTGGGAGAACAATATTTTTGTGTCTTGTAAATTTGTCTTCAAAATATTCAGCATCGCGAGATTCGATGATATGATTTGACTCAATGTCAAGAAATCTCCGAGCATCACTCTTCTCGGCATACCCCAAGAAGATCGCCTCCGTAGTCCTTGTCTCCAGCTTCTGAATCTTCAAATCTAGGAGCTTCACATAAGCCAGACACCCCCACACTCGAATGACATTCAAGTTAGGTCTGACTTTGAACCAGAGTTCATGAGGAATTATGTCAGAAGTTGCATATGGCACTCTATTCAGAATGAAAGTGGTTGTAATGCAGCTTCTCCCCAGTAGCATTTTGGAAGACCTGCAGTTAGCAGCATTGAGTTCATCATTTCTGTCAACGTTCGGTTCTTCCTCTCTGCTACTCCGTTAGATTGAGGAGAATACGGAGCAGTAGCCTCGCAGATGATTCCATGTTCTTTGCAGAACGATGCGAATTCATGAGACCGATATTCTCCACCTCGATCACTTCTCAACCTCTTGAGTTGTTGTCCAGTTTGCCGTTCAGCTTCGGCCCTGAACTCCTTGAACTTCTCGAACGCTTCGTCTTTAGATTTGAGCAAGTAGACGAATGCGTACTTAGAGAAGTCATCGATGAAGGTTATGAAATACTTCATCCCGACTTTTGTAGAGAATTGTTTGAAGTCACAGATATCGGAGTACACCAACTCTAGAAGATCTGTGCTTCGACTGACCCGATGAAAGGGTTTTCTTCTGATCTTCGTCTGAGCACATACTTCACACTTCTCTACCTTACCCCCACATTTGGAGATAAGTCCTAGAATAGACATTTTGTTTATTCTTTTACAGTGAACATGTCCTAGCCTATTATGCCACAACTCAAGAGAATAATCAGAAAAAGCGACTGCATTAATTTTATTAGATTGGTTTACAAGCTGAATTTTAAACATTCCTTCGGTTTGATAAGCTTTTCCGAAGTATGTTCCCTTCTTGGACATCACCATCTGACCAGCATTAATGTCCATTCTCAAGTCTGCATTTCTAAGCAAGCTCCCAGAGATCAGGTTCTTGGCAATCACCGGAACATGCTTCACTCCTTGGAGCGTCAGAGTGTTTCCGAAAGTGAGTTTTAGCTCCACAGTCCCGATCCCCAGAACTTCAGCTTGGGCCTGGTTCGCCATGACAACTTTTTCAGACGTTAGCTGGTATATGACAAACCATTCCTTACCAGAACAGACATAGTACGTCGCACCGGTGTCTATCCACCAGTCAGATTCAGCCCCCACAGTTGTGATCTGAGCGATCATAGCAACAATGTTAGAAACCAAAAAAATCTTACTAGGCTCACCTTTCTCTGATTGTTTGGGCTTGGATCTGCATTCACTCTTGTAGTGGCCTTTCTTGCCACAATTGAAGCAAGTCACGTGGGACTTGGACTTCTGTTGCTTGAATAAAGGATCCTTCACTTTCAGATTAGTGAAATACTTCTTTTTGTGATGAGAAGCCACCTGCTTTCCCTTGGGCTCTCTCGTCTGCACCAGATTGGCCTTAGCCAACTGTTTGGACAGAGTGTCCATCTTCTGTTGAGAACGCATCTCGTCCTCAACATGGATCTCTTGAAGGAGATCTTCCAAGCTAATATCCAGCTTCTTCCGATGCATTCTTGCATAGAATTACTCCATCCAGCAGGAAGTTTAGAGACAATCCCTCCAACAACAAATTTGTCGACGAGGGACATTTTCTCGTCTTCTAGCTTCTGGCGCAACTTCAAGAACTCTTTTACCTGAGACAGCATTGTCTTCTCGTCTTAGAAGAGCCACTTGTGGTACTTTTTGACGATGAAGATTTTCGATCTATTGTCGTCGTCTTCATACAGCTTTTCCAAGGACTCCCAGATGTCTCTGGCAGAAGTATTCTTGGAGTATGACTCTGCTAGGGAGTCCTCCATTGCATTCAGAATCAATAGCCTACAGAGACTATTATCCCTTCTCCATTTGGTCAGTTTGACTTGTGCAGCAGTAATGGCATCTGCTGTACCACGTTCTGGAGTCGTCAGTCCTTCTGGAATCGTTGGTTCAGCCTCGATCAACACATGATCGACGTCCACTAGTTAAAGATTGAGGATGATTTTTCTCTTCCAGATTTGAAAGTGTTCTCCGTCGAACTTCTCCAGTTTGTTAAAGCTGGTATCGAGAAGAGAGGCACGAGAGTTTTTCATTGTATTGGTCTAGCTTTGAGATTGTTAGAACCGGGACACAATTTTCAATAGAAAACTGAGAGAATGAAACAGTTGTAAAAGTAACGTTCCAACGCAACGCTCCAAGGTGCGTAATAGAGATCCTAGGAGAAATTTGAGTTACGATAATCTACAAAGATTACGTAACAGTAGCAAACGACAGTAGCACTTCTATAGAAAAGGTACTAATCGAGTTGCTAAAGGCAGCAGCGAAGATGACAGGCGAAATATGGAAGATGGTGGCCTGCTGGGGTGTCAAGAATACCAGTGCTCAAAGCTAGATCCACCCTCACGGTCAGCTTCCAGAAACCAGCAAGTTCAAATGAACTCTAGAACGCTCTGGTAATCTTCTCTACGATGGACTGCTCGAAAAACCATGGACAGAACTCAAGTTGCGCGAGGAAGAACGGGTTGCGCAGCAACTCCAAAGGCTCGAACAACACTCTCTTTGTAATTTTCTGAAGTCTGTAAGTATATATGGAGAGAGAAGAGAGGCTCTGTTTATATAGACACTGATGTAACTGCTCAAATCCGCAATGTGCGTCACGATTTAATGTCAGATCCATAATTCCAGGATCAGTTATCGCACATTACGAATCAGTCAGAACGTGGACAGCCACGAACTGCACGAGTTGCGCCATTGAACAAGTTGCGCGCGCGCCATCAGCGCAACCAGCGCACACTGCGCACGCGGCACAACCAGCGCAAGCTGGCGCAACTGGCGCAACCAGCGTGCCCGGCACCCGCGCAACCCAGCGCAGCGGCGCACCCGCGCACGTCAGCGCACCCGCGCAACCGCGCACCCTGGGTGCAACCTGGGCAGCGCAACTGGGCCTGCGCAACGTGGCCACGCAAGTGGCTCGCGCAACGAGCGGAACTTAAGCGCACTATGCGCCTAGCGACGATGCTGACGTGCGCCAACAAAACGCCACATTATGCCTCATGAGCCCATGAGCCCGAGTCCGAGTCGCTAAGCCCCTACGGGGCTTAGCTCCAATGGAAATTAATTTTTCAAGAGCAAAAAGCATGAATGCTTAACTTGGAGCCTTATCCTTACCTCCTAGTAAAATCACCCAATTGGTTCCCTCCTTATGGTCACCACCCCATGTGAATATCCCAACAACACATACAAGTATATATGTTGAGATAACTCATGGTGCATTTCCGATGTGGGACTAAACTTCACTAGGCATGTTGAGAGCAAGCTCTCTTCATGTAAAGGAGTAAAAGCACCAACAAGCAATGCTCTCAAAAAGGATTACTAGGAGATTAATCATTAATAGCTCGAAGTAATCAGATGCTTAACCCGAATAAGCAGGTGGGCGATTAAGCAGAAATTCGATGTGGGTGCATAATTGTGATTAAATTGGCCGAGGCAATCCGATTATTCCATAAACAGTCCCTTAGCAACACGTAAAAAAGCATTCATTTTTCATCATAGCCATAAATATTCAACCAATAAACAATGCCCATTAAGATGACATTTCAAGTGTTCCTAATGCGATCATTAATCAGCTAAGCAATCTGATTAATTGGTAACTACCCCTTGTTTTGTAGTCTCTCTCTCTCTCTCTCTCCTTCCTCCCAAAAGCCATTGAAGACTCCGATGTCGGTGATTACATGTCAGTTTTTTTTAGCTCTCGTTTTTCTTCCTTCCATTAAACTATCCGGCCTTTTGTATAATACTAAAGACCTTCCAACAAAATTAATTCCTGTTAACTATATCGTTAGCTAGGATTATTGTGGATGCCTGAAATGTTAAAATGGGCGTTCGATGTTTTCACATATCGCTGATTCGCCGAGATGCCCAACATCCGCTACACCAAATCCCAATCCTATACGAGCCGGATATCTGATAATTAGCACTTAATACAACATTGGTTATCAGAGAACTCACTCTCAGAATATTATAAAAAAAAAGGTCATCAGAGAACTCCAATCTCAAAAATAGGAAAAAGTTAACATGTATACACATGCAGCTAGTAAAGGCATGCAATTGGGGCTTTACATGGATGAAGATGGTATGATCTTGTGCCAATCCCAATAGGCAGCCATGGTACCTATGGTTTTCAACATTGTGCCCAGAAGATGCATGCCACAATCTTCAAACCTGCTTTCCCTATCTAAAACTACAAACTAATGTCTGATATGGACACAAATTTAGTGCAGTCCTCCATGACTATAAAATCACAGAAGCCCATAGTTTCTCAAAACCGCAAATATTGAAGTAGAATCACAACATGCAAGTGACATCTATAAATATAGCTAATCATATAAATATATCACGTGAAACCATACCTTTTGATGCATCAATGTCAAGTAACAAGATGAAGATAACAACCCACCAAACAAAGTCCCTTCCTTGCCACCCCATCACTCTCATAATAAATAATATTGACAATAACACACTAAAAACTAATAAACTCTACTCAAGGTTCAAGAACATCAGAACCATCTTTGCCCAAACAAGAACTAGACATGGCTACTACAGGAAAGGTACGATGGAACATAGCTATAGGCAAACCCATGTTGGAAGGAATATGAGTAGAGTAAATAGTATTTGGACACTCAGCCAGCCTGAGGAGGGTTGGTCTCTCCTTTTTTTGTTAGTGGGATTGCCCCAGATTCCTTTTTTTTTCCTGCAGCTGACAATTTTTGTCCTTGTGAGTCAAATGAAATGGAGGTTGGATTATTCACAACCTTTTAAATATTTTTGCCTAACTTTTTCTATTTTTTTTGAAGGAGTTTCTGTTTGTTAATATTTTGTATGATTATTTAGTTTTAGGATATCGTATAGTATTCGAAATTTAAGTTTAGATTATCATATTGTTCAAAAGAAAATTTGGATTTTGTCTGGCGGTTGATTTGGACTAATCGTTCAAAATAAAGACCTAAATGTAAATTTTGAATATTATACGAAACTCTAAAGCTAAACATAAATTTTGAATATTATAAAGACATAAACGAGATAATGGTCGGTCAAATCATCAATATAGAGACTTATACAAGATCAAAAATTAAATAATCCTGTTTTATAAAATAAAATATTGAAGTTTGTGTCTAGGAGTGAGTGGTTTGGTTTGGCTAGGTGGTTCCTCTGGCTTGGGCCCACTCATGTGTAGTGGATTCTGTGTGGCAAAAGCAGCCCATCTGGACCATGATTCACAAGAAGTAAAGAACACACAAAAAGAAAAGAAAAGAATAGAACACTTTCTTTGATCCTAAACTTTCCCTCTCTTATCTAAGCCATCTCTATCTTGCTGTAGTTTTCATCCCAAGTAAATGAAACTCCTAATCAGATTTGGAGTGAACTCTGAGAACTTTATGCGTTTGTTTGCCGAACCTTTAATCAAATTGGTCAGAACTTTTGCTAATATTTTGCTATAATGCCATGGTCAAACTCGTGTTTCAATTCCTCGCTTTGGTATAATATTTTATAGAGAGTGTTTACGAAAGTGGAAAGTTTCAAGTAGGATTAGGCTCTTGACATGGAACAAACGCCAGTGAACAAATAATTTCCAACTAATTTTTAAATGAATTGAGTAGTCTACCATGCCTTAGCAAAGGCTAAGTAATACTTATTTGTACCTTCAAATTATTTCTTTTTACCTGTAGCCTATGTGAGGTAGGTTAAATGAGTCCCTCAACCTTTTTTTTTTTTTTTACTTAATTCCAAAATTGGAAACGTTAAATTAACCTATTTTCACTAAACTATATTCTTCTTCGCATCTCATGCTGCTCTTTCCCTGTTGCACCTCGCCGGAAAGGAAGGAAGGTCGTCGGAAAATAGCTCTCTCGCCCCTCTTCCGTTGTACCGCACTTTCACTCATCGTCGGTGAAGCAGACGCCGTCCTGTTGCTCCTGCGCCAACTACAGGCTCGACTGGTCCGCACGTAGACATGTCAATTAGGTCAGACCGGCCCAGCCCTGCATGAGCTCGGCCCAAAAAATTGGCGCATGTGCCGGCCCGACGCGATTAATCGTGGGCCCGGGCCGGGCCGGCCCCGTATATTGGGTCGTGCTGAGCTACATATATCGGCTCATAACATAGGCCCGGCCAGGCCCACCCAAATAAATAATAAGCAAGTAGTTTCTATATCAAAAAATGATTGTTATTAATATTTAGAAAACTTAATCATGTTATTATGTTATGTTAATCTACGTAAATATATGTGATTGTTTAAAAATATATATGAAAACATGTTGGATGTTCAATCTTTTGTGTTTAAAAAATGATTGTAATTAATATACAAAAAAATTGAGAAGAAGAATGAAAATGAATGCTCAAATTTCACGTGCCAATCAAGACCCGACCCGGCCCGATGTCACGCCCCGATTCCGTCGAATCGATAGTCGTCCCCCGAACGTGATGCCTTGTGAACCTAATTTGCGATCGCACAAGGCATAGTCATAAGGTAATCCGAAACACGAGATCTAAGAGAACAAGCAGACAAATTGAATCACACATTAAGTAAAGAGAACTTTGATCTTTATTGATAATGAAAATCATTTACAGACTCCAGTACATGACTCATGCCGCGCGAGCTACAACATGTCTCAATTACAAAAGAATGCCGATGAGATAGCCGTTCCATACATTGCACACATTCCTCAATATACAATAGAGTATTCCAGTGACCTGGAATAGAGGGATGTTGAGCCATCTTTCTTGGACAGTCGAGAGTTTTCAAAAGTGGAGTTGCAGGGAAAGTCTTCGACGCTCGGCCGAAGCTTCAAAATCACGAACGTCGCCGAGCTAGTTGGTGCGTCCTTCCTGATTCGGGGGACCTGCAAGGAGCGAGGATCAGTACGATCACATGTACTGGCAAATGGCTAATTAAAATTCAAGCTCTGCATTTGATTCAAGCAGTTTTATAAACATGTTAGCTAGCTATTTCTGTGATCTTTCTAACCATCTTGATCGATTTGCATGTTAACATGTTTTCAGGCAAGCAATTGAAATTGTATTCATTAAGCAGCTATCATATTCATCCCGTGTCACGTGCATTAGTTAAGCAGTGAAAGGGTATGAAGGTCACAGGCAATGTCAAGCCATCACGGACTATAGCTGGGTTAGACGATAACCCTTTCGCGGCGGGTAGCGAGCCCTGTGCGAAAGTTCCCGAATAACCCACGTCGATGTAAGGCTGGCGCTTGCTATACTCGTTCCTCCCGGGCCGAATCGGTCCCTTGGCCTAGGCAACCGTTCGAGGAAACTACACATTGTCGACAAGTTGTCCAATGACCGTTTTACAGAGTCTTGAAAAATGTTCTCTTTTCTAGAACCTTATCATTTCTCTTTTAGTTGCAAAACTTAGCATTTCTTTTGAACTTAGTCGATTTACTCACTTAGCCATATCGTTGCGATAAATGTTAATCGATTCATTCATTGTTTTGCATAGGCTAAGTGGAATTGTATGAGAAAGCACGTTTTCCATTTTCAATATCGACAGTTTGAAAGCAAGTGTTTCATAAAGAATCGTGACATGATTTCTTTGATTCTACACTATGATAACAATCATTCATTTAACTTCATATTGATTTTGAAATAGAGGGTCGAGGCGAAGGAGGTCAGTCACTCGCCTTAGACTTGCTTCAGGCGAGGGACTGGTTGGCTGCGTTGACGTCGCCTACGCGATCACCTGCAATCGTATAAGCAACTGATTAGAACACTGTGTAATTCAAAGAATTTCGATATGAATGCGAAGCTCGAAAACGCAAGTCATGAAAACCTATTGGAAACATTCACGAAAAACCAAAGCCAAAGCCAAATCAAGCGCGGCATGAAAACCAGAGCAACGGGAGGTCTCTCCCGACTCAGCCGCGGAGTCAATCCTTGAGACGCAACCCGCTGAATATGGGACTTGGTTCCAAAGAGTCCATTCCATAACGTGGAATGAATCTTAATTCAGCCGTTCCCGTCTGATCGATTCAGCCGATTCCGACAAATCGGTACCGACCGAATCGATAGCGACAGTGTTCCTTTCTCGCCCACCCCGTGGACGGAAACGGGGCACGATGTAGGGACGGGACACTACACCTGACCCCGAAGTCCACTATGTCGTGGGTCACGTGTCGAGCTGGGCCGAGATTTTCAACCCTTGGCCCGGCCCGGCCCGCTACAGTTCATGGGCCCAAGAGACCTGGCCCACCCAATTTTCGTGCCGGACCAGCCCGGCCCGGCCCACTTGACAGGTCTATCCGCACATGACCTGTTTACTCAAATGTCTCACCCATCGTCGCTCCAACCACACCAGCTATGCAATCCCCATGAAGTGTCTGTCGTGACACACGATAGATACGAAACACACTACAAATTACACCATGAGCAACAAAATTGGCGTTGCTTCATATTGTTACTAATTGTGTATGTCGTGTGTGACAACAGACACTAAGGCCTCGTTTGGTTCGCGGAATCTCCCGGTTGGGAAAGGAAAGTGATTACTTTCCTATGTTTGGGTGCCCAAGGAATTGAGGAGGAAAGGAAAGTGATTCCCAATGGAAGGAAAATTAGGGGGGGGAAAGTGATTCCATCCATCCAAAGAAGGAATCACTTTTCCACATTGAAGTATTCACTTTCCTTTCCAAATTCCTTGGCATTGCCAAACATCGGAAAGGAAAATCAATAGGAATTAATATTTCCCAAAGGAAAGGAAATGACAAGGAATTGATTTCCTTTCCCTTCCATTCCGCGAACCGAACGAGGCCTAAGAGACCAAGACACAACAAAAGTGGATACTACTTCAATATCACAAAACACTCACTACATTGTTAAAGAAACTTACAAGAAAGACTCTCTGTAGGCACAAAGCATATAAACATTGTGCACTCTTTCTATTTCAGATTTTATTGGCTAATAAAATTTTCATTCATTTACACATATGTATTGATTTATTTATTTTGACTAATTTTGTAGGATATAAATGACATTTTTGATGAAAATCATAGATGATGAGGATAGAATCGAGGGGAAAATTGAGAAGGAAGCATCTGAGAATCAAATACATGAAGATTTTGAAGAAGGAATGGAAAAGACGACATGGAATAATTAAAGAACCCAAAGAAGGAATGGAGTTCAGCTCTCTCTAAGAGGTTCACGTAGCAGCGCTAGAAATCCAGTCGATGAGAGGTCGAAAGAGGAGGCCTCGAACGTCGTGCGGCGACGGCAAAAGATTGTGTTGGGTCAAATCTGGCCAAAGCTAGTGACCGGAATTTTGGATCTTTCCGATCGAGAGCAACAGTGTAGGAGGACGTCCGGTATTGCGTTGGATCGATTTTCGATAACTCAGATTTCTTAGCCTAATTACGGTTCTTTTAAAACATAATTTAGAGATTCTTAGCCCTATATAATGGAGGCTAAGGGAATATTTTCAGGTGCTCCAAATAAGGAGGATCTACCAATTTCTACAAAAAGTCTATGCTCGCTAGTAGATTCTTACTCTTCAAGCTTGGAGGAGGATTTTGTTCGAAGTTCCATCAAATTTTGACAGTTATAGACTTGCTCGTGCTAAATCCGGATTGTAATTTGGGAGAAGGAAGTTTCCTCAAACTCCCATTTTGGAAACGCTCGTTGGGCTGGCGTTATGGAGACGCCCATTTCAACCCCGTATAAATGACACATTTGAACAAATACCGATGCCGATGACAAGCCAGTTTAGCTCCCCCATTACATTTGGCACCACATGAAGACCCAAATGAAATGTAAACATAATCCAAACCGGCCTTTCTCACCTTGCACGAGCCTATTTTTTCGTATGTGACTTTGTATGTCTTACATCCACTTGCCCTTTAAATCTGATGGAAAAGCTTGAAGATGTTAACATCATTTGATCATTATCTAAGGATGACCAATTATCATTATCAAGCAATTACAGTATCAACAGCTATAGAGAAGATTACATTACATGTCCTACACATATTGTTACTCTCTACAAACTCTCAGGAAAAGACTCATTATAATCAGGTTCAGTTCTTTAATAATATTGGAATCGTTGCTTGGGATTGCGATTTCCTCCTCGTCATCAACAAATTAAGCATTTCTCTGCAAAAGAATTGACAGTTTCTATTCAAAGTAGGTTACAGTGTTAGCAAGAACACATTTAACCTCAAGAGTCTAGCGCCATGGTACACTAGACTAAGTTCAAACTCGCAGTTCTGGAGGTCTCGACAACCTTGATCTTGAACAAATCCTCACGGGAGCCATTCTGTGGGGGGGAATATGAGAGTGTACTCTTCACAATCAGTCGGAGAACTTAATTTATGGAGAAGAAATTAGCCAATTTTCAAGGCCGACTTCATCATCTCATAGAAGAAGTAGCTCAAAGCTGCCGAGGGCAATACCTGCATCCACCAAAACCATGACGATTACGTATAGTTTGTACTACGCAAAGGCAAATGCACATTTGCTCAAATTGTGCTTGATATAGCTAAGTAGTCATCTTAGAAGAGTGAGTTAACCTGTAGTTTTGGTAGCTTTACTATCCGTGGACTTGATAATTAGTTTCGACGTCATTAGCTCTTTTGAGAGAGCAAATGACTTATGATTCTTCTATAAGCACTATGTTTGTGGAAGTCGATTCAATTATCAAAATAGTATCACACCACCAATAATATCTTCGAATTTTGGAAATAAACTCGTAACCTGAAGTGTGCTCGGAATCAAGCCTGAAAAGAGCGAGCCAACCCCCTCTCTTTCTATCAACTTGATGAAGGCAGGCATCATCCCCAAGCTAGCCTGCTGCAGTTGCAGTTGCCTCCTTACCACTTCAAGAGGGTACGTTACTGTTTCCGCGCAAGCCCCAGCAATCGCGCCAAAGACCAAGGTACTTAAAACTCCCAAGTCATCATTTCCATCCTCAAACTTCTTCTTCTTGTAAGAGAGGTGCGAGCTCTTGAGGATGCCGTAAATTGCATAGAAGACGGCATTTGCAGGGCCCATGCTCAAGAGTGTCGGAGTGAGGCCTTTGTAGAGAGAGAGGAAACCTTCCTTCTGTATCATGCCAAAGAAGCAACCCGTGACGCCTCCTAAAGCTTCACCACCTGGTGCAATCAACCTCGTCCTAATCTGACATTGCCTAATAATCTCAAGATCAGCAATACAGATCGTATTGTCTTACTGCACAATTTTTTTTTACTCAAGTAATACGAGGTAACATTTTCTTTTTCTTTTTAAATAATTGGTCATATATTATCTATGCAAGTTATCTTGCCACATATTTCTGTATGGCAGTAAGCATCGATTTTAATCAAACTACACGATTTCTCAACTGAAAGAATCATAACATCAATCTACTACTAGGTATTTTTCGATGAATTGTTAGTAACTGTGCAATAACAATACAACTTAAGGATCATAATTATGAGTGGTATTATTGAAATATGTGGGCTAAAATCTGAAATCAGACGTTTTGTTGCTCTTATTAAGGTTTGCAACCAAATCATAGTTGACCTGCATTTTTTTGCCGATAGGGTTAACTAAGTTGTATGCTCGGGAGGGAGGACCAGATGCAAGGAGAATGCATACTAGACTAACACAATTGTTATTTGAGTGATCAGAGATTTTATTTTCTAATCTAGATTTCTGAATAGCAAAACATTAACAATAAAGCATGTCCTCACCCAAAGAAAAAGCTAACAAAAAAAATACAGAACATCTAGATTTCTGAATAGCAAAACATTAACAATAAAGCATGTCCTCACCCAAAGAAAAGCTAACAAAAAAATACAGAAGCGAAAAAGAGAGTTTTTCTTATAAGTTGATCAACTGCTAAAAGTCCTATATAACCATAGAACATCAATCAGATGAATGCCCAATGGTGGAATAATTGAAGCGATTAACTTATATCTCTATGCAAATTTCTAGACAGATAAAAGAGTGGATGATATCTCTGAGCATAAGAGCAATGTTTCTGGTTACTATAAGACGTGTGACACGGATATGGCACTCATTTTGCGAGTCGGTGTGTAATTTTTTGGTGTCGCTGTCGTATCTGACACAAATAAGATATGATATGACATCAATGCAGGAGTAGTCCTGCTTCCTATATCGTGAGGTATACAACACGTTGTGAAGTATCCTTATGAACAAAAAAAAAAAAGATAATATCAGTGCAAGCAATATATATAGTGATATATTTTAGGGACACTCACCGTGTCAAGAGGCAGGCAGATGACGGTGGCCACGACACCGGAGAGGCCACCACCGACGAGTCTATCTTTATTGGTTATCTCTTTCTTCTCCGGAACGCCGAGGAGGCTGTCAAGGTACATATCATAGCATATGAAGTTGATGGACTTGAAGGGCACCATCCGAAAGAGATTGAGCGCATTGCCTTTCCAGAACCCTCTCAATCCTTCTGAAACCCAGACCATCTGTATGATCCTGACCCACGACTGGTTAGATCCTCGGACAATGCACTCGAGTTTAATTCTCTCCAAGGGTGCAACAAATGTCCTGATACAAATCCATGCAGCTAATGTTGGTAAGTTTTCCATGTCAATATCAGAGGTTGGAGACACTACAAGTGAAATTCATGTGAAAAGCTAAAAAATCAAACATCTATTAAAATCAGAGATATTTAGCAGAAGAATTGTTCTATTGATAATCTATCTTTGTGTACCAAAGCATATATATAACTATAGAGGCTTAGAAGCAAGCAAAAGAAAAGCCTAATACGAAGGTTTTCACCGATTTTGGGAGGTTTTTGAGCCGATCGTTTGAAGTGTTTAAAAAAAAAAAAATCTTGTTTGGTAATTTTTTTTTGAGTCACTGATTTTGGTCGGCTCAAAAATATCTCAAATCGAGTGCAATATAATTTTGTGTGTCTTTATAAACATTCCAAATCGGGGTGTTATGAGGGTTCCTATTTTTTTCGTTTATATACTTATAAAAAAAAATATAACTACAACTAGTAATACCCTACCATATTTCTTCTTTCTCATATTTATTTCTCTTGAGGTCGGCTACTTCCTCTAAAATATGAGTTTTTTAAATTTTGTGTTCCATTTGATGTGTTAGCTAGTGAATGATTGCTATTAAATTTTGTTTATATATAGGGATAGAAGTAATTTCATTATTTTAAAAAACTTTCGGAACTGCTTGTTAATGAAATATCAAACATGGGTTAGATTGGTTTAAAAGAGGCGACTTAAAACCGCCCAAAATTGGACCCTTATAACCGCTCTTAACCAATACTTTAAAAATACCTAATAACCACTACCCCAACAATTGTCAAGCATACCCTTAATGACGTATTGATGTACATACCAAATTAGAAATTAGAATAACCCTAATAGGAAGGCCTTAATGATGTAGTTGGGTTATATAGAGAAGCAATTATATATAATCAATTGTATTTAACCTCTATAATCTATTGTACTGGTAACTTGATGCAGGGGCTTTTGGGCTCAAAACTGGTTGTTCATATTTTTTGGATATTTGAAGATCTCCACTAAATCTTTCATATTTATTTCGTTATTATCTTTTAACCACATTTCGAGTTTGTTTATATTCATTTCTTAAGGCTTAAGTTAGGTTACTTTTATAAATAGAGAGTGGTATAGAGAAGATGTTATGTTGAATTTGATTTGATTATCGAATTGGTTCATGGGCGTTTTATTTATTTAATTAATTTGTTTGAAATTGGTACAAGTCATCGTATCTTGGGTCATTGGTTTAGTAATCGATATTTTCATACTACGTCAGGTGGTATCAGAACCTCCACATGTAAAGAGACATGGTTGGAACCAATGACGACAACGACTACCGACATCAAATGCATTCGACGTGTTCAGCAGAGAACAGTCGAGGAAACCAGTTCGAGATTCAAAAATGAAGTCACGCTTGAGCAATGCCAGTGACCTCTGAAAAGATGGTCATGCATCGACACAAGATAATTTTCCATAGAGTACTCATGTGGATTCGTCTAGTGTGAGCAAGGAGGGGGGGTGATAATCTCGTTATAAGGGATTGTGATGGCGATCGTGATGGTGATAGACAGGCTGATCGACGGTGCTATTGTAGCTTGGACAATGTCGACGGACGCGGTCGCTATAGTTGACTAAGGGAGGAATGACTTACGAACGATTATCGCACTGCAGGTCGATTCGATAACGATGACACTTATCAACGTGACAGTCGTAGAGAGGAATACAAAAGGAAAGAGGCATTTCATGGCATGATAACGAAGGTTAATTATGCCAACACCATGAAATGATAATTCCTCGTAAGAAACTGTTGAGAATCAATAAGGGACTTTTAGTCCCACATCGGAATTTGTAGTATGTAGAGGAGCTAGACTCCCTATAAGTAGTGAAGTAGTCCATCAATAAAATTTATCCCAACTATTATTTTCTACATGGTATCAGAGCCATAACTCTCTCTCTCTCTCTCTCCACACAAAAAAAAAAAAAAAAAAAAAAATTTAGCCCCCTCCCGGAGCACCCCCCACCCGACCCCCCCTTTCCCCCCCCCTCCCGGAGCAGCCCCCCTTCTCCCCCCCCTCCGACCCCCCTTTCCCCCCCACCCGCTGACCCGCGCCCCCCCCCCCCCCCGCTGACCCGTGCCCCCCCCTGCCCCCCCCCCCCCCGCTGACCCGCCGCCCCCCCCCCCCCCCCCGCTGACCCGCTGGCCCCCTTCCCTCCCTCCAACGCCGCCCCCCCCCCCCTCCCCCCGCCCCTTTACTGCTGCTACAGCACCCTTTTTAGGATTTTCTTTTTGCTGTTTCCAAAAAAAAACAGATTTCTTCTCTTTAGAAGATCTCTATAGTTGCCTCGAGAATCAGAGTTCCTTCTCTTTATAAGATCTCTGTAGTTGCCTTCGAGAATTAGTACCTTCTTTTTAGAAGCTCTGCTATGAATACGAAATCTCTTTAGATCTTCATATCTCAGAAACGTTGTCTTTACAATCGTTTCTGCACGGCTGGTATACCTCTGGTTTGTCTCATGCAAGGAGGCACAACTACGTTGGTTATCCTTGAGCCGTCCGAACGCGTTATCATGACGCGGTTCTAGTTGGTCGTATAAACTACGACATATCAGTGAGGGATCTCGTTCTGTTGTTTCCCTCCGGTAGCTGACTAAGACGAAGACGACTCCAAAGAAGACGACTCCGGAAACAACAACACCTCACTGATTGCAGTTGTAGAAGTCATGGATTCCATCTATGAGAAGTTGACAGCAGAAAAAATGAAGGCCCTGGTCGAGGATCTCCTGACCAAGAGATTACCGGAGGCGACCCCACGCGTGACCCATACTGATGTGGATCCGTCACCGTACAAAATGGGGAAGTTGGACAAGCTGGAGACGAAGTTGGAAGGCACGACCAACTACTTGAAATGGTCGCGGCAGGCGATACGGACGCTGAAGGGACGTGGCTTGGTTGGTTATGTTGATGGCCACACTACGGCCCCTGTCGATCACTCCTCGAAGGAGTTTGCTGTATGGGACATTGTCAACAATGTCGTGGCTGGTTGGTTGACAGCCTCTTTGACCGACCAAGTGTCGGGTAACGTTGAAGCAATGGAGGGAGCTGCTGATATCTGGAGAACGTTGAAGGACATGTACTCCGGTTCGGGTAACCCCATGCGAGTCTTCCAACTGCAGGATGAGCTCGATAGGGTAATCCAAGACGATCGTACCATCTCTGAGTACGCTGCCTTGTTGAAAAAGTACTGGTCTGATCTTGACCATTATGATCCTCTTGGCATGGAGGATGCTCAGGTTGAACCGACTTTTGCCAAATATTTCCAGAAATTTCTGGATTATATTTCGCGGCAACAGATGATGAAGTTTTTGAAGGGGCTCAATCCAGCGTTTGAGCAACGGCGGAATGTCCTTCTCGCACAACCGACGCTGCCGACATTAGAGGACGTCATAACTGCCATGGCACAAGAAGAAGCACGGTTGAAGCTGATGCCTACCACGGGTATCTCCCAGGGGGAGCAGGCCGGAGTTGACACATCTGCTCTTGCCACTTTCACACAGCCTCCTTCTACGGGAGGCGTTTGCCACAACTGTGGTGACACAGGGCATTACATCCGCTTTTGCCCAAAACCGATACGGACTCCCTCGAATGGTCGGGGTCGTGGTCGCGGTGGACGACGAGGTAGTCGAGGCAGCTACGGTGGTGGAAGGGGCACTTACTCTGGAGGCAATAAGGCGTATCTGGCGGATGAAGGTGGGGACAATCAGCTGGCAGACATCACTCCATTTGAGAGAGAAGTTCTCGAGAAGATGCGCGGCTCAAAGCTTGGTTCTGGTGAAAGACAAGTCATTCCTGGGGCGCCGTCCGCTACAGGAGATTACTGCACTTACTTCTCCCAAACCAGTGCCGGTATACCTCCGCGTGCTCTTGCATCTGTCTCTCAGCCAGCTTGGATTATGGACTCTGGGGCATCTTGCCATGTCACGGGGTCCCGAGGAGAGTTCCGGAAATACTCTCCTCTAACGCCGCCAGAAAGCATTCAGACTGCTGATGGTACCTACAGGCCGGTTACGGATAAAGGCACTGTTGATTGCACTCCTTCCATCACTCTATCTAATGTCTTACATGCTCCTTCCTTTCCTGTCAATCTTATTTCCATTAGCGCCATTATCCTTGATCTAAACTGTATTGTTTCCTTTGATATTCCTAAGGTAACTTTTCAGGAGAAGAGAACGGGGAGACGACTAGGCACTGGCACATGGCATAAGGGTCTATGGTACTTGGACAGGAACGGTCTGGATAGAGCACTGGCATCTTTGGTTGCAGACGCCCAACCGGAAGTCCGAAGTCGAAGTATCGAAGCCGAGCTGCTCCTCCAACATCAGCGTGTAGGACATTCTTCTTTTCCCGTTATTGGTCGACTGTATCCGTCATTATATCAAAAAGCAAATAAAGAGTTGTTAGTTTGTGATTCTTGTGAGTTGGGGAAACATACCAGAAGCTCCTATGTGCATTCTGGGCATCGATGTTCTGCTGCTTTTGATATAATTCATTCCGATGTGTGGGGCCCTTGTTCTACAAACGGTGTTAACGGTTATAGATGGTTTGTTACTTTTATTGACTGCTCTACCCGCGTAACGTGGGTCTACCTGCTGAAGAATAAAAGTGATATTTTCGAGGCATTTCAAAGCTTCCATCAACGGGTGCGGACACAGTATAATGCTCGTGTTAAGTGTTTCCGGTCGGATAATGGGACGGAATATACCCATAAGAGGTTTGCTGCGTATTTATCCTCTCATGGTATACTGCATCAAACCTCTTGTGCTTATACACCGGCTCAAAATGGTGTTGCCGAGCGAAAGAATAGGCACATGCTGGAGGTGGCTCGGACAATGATGCTGGCTATGAATGTCCCTAAATTTTTGTGGGGGCAGGCTGTCTTGACAGCCTCTTATCTCATCAACAGGATGCCTTCTCAATTACTGGACTGGAAGACGCCTTTGGAAATGCTCACGGGGACAACTGCGTACACCGTTCCTCCGAAAGTATTTGATTGTGTATGCTTCGTCCACGATAACAGGCCTGGTGTTGGTAAGCTGGATCCTCGAGCACTTAAGTGTATCTTTGTTGGGTACACCGGGACACAGAAGGGTTACGTATGCTGGAGCCCGGTTGAACGGAAGCTGTTTGTAAGCATGGACGTTACATTCAGAGAGCTGGAACCTTATTATGGTTCGGACGAAGGTTTTGCGTTTGGGAACACGCCTCATACAGCGGGTGTTAGACGTGAGGGGGAGGTAGTACGCCCAAACGTCGTTGTCGGATCGGTACCTTGTCCTGTCGTGACAGACTGGCAGAAAGGGGGAGACAACATCACTAATACTGATACGGAAGATGAAGAAGACAATACGTACATTACGCAGGGGGAGAAGCAGACAAGGGAAAAGGAGCTCCAAGTTTACAGAAGAAGACAGCAGAGGTCCAGTACTGTGCCGTACCCTGTGCCTATAGTGCCAAGTCCCTCGTCTACTCCTGCCCCGACTCCTGAAGATGTTACTCCCGCACCGGATCGCTCAGATTCGGAAGCGGATCTCTCCGATTCGGATGGTATGCTTTCTCCACCACCCATTGCTCCCTTAAGGAGGTCTTCTCGCATTAATGCGGGAAAGGCTCCTATTCGTTATAAAGATTATGAACATGATATCGCCAATTACCTATCTTATTCTAATATTTTTCCGACTTATCAAACATTCCTCACTTCGTTAGACTCCACTTCTTTACCTAAGAATTGGCAGGAAGCAAAGAAGGACCCAAGATGGAAAGCCGCAATGATGGAAGAACTTGGGGCACTAGAGAAAAATAAAACATGGGAGCTGGTGCCATTACCTGAAGGGAAGAAAGCTGTGGGATGCAAATGGGTTTACACAGTGAAGGAGATACCAGAAGGAAAAGTTGAACGATACAAGGCGAGACTGGTTGCAAAAGGCTATACCCAGACATATGGTATCGATTATGATGAGACTTTTGTCCCAGTAGCGAAGATGAGTACCGTAAGAACACTGGTCTCCATTGCAGCAAATTATGGGTGGAAGCTACACCAGTTAGACGTAAAGAATGCATTTCTTCATGGAGACCTACAAGAAGAAGTTTACATGGAGACTCCTCCGGGATGCTACTCTGTGTCAGATTCAGGTGAAGGAACGTCACATGGAAAAGTGTGCAAACTGAAGAAGTCGCTGTACGGGCTGAAGCAATCTCCTCGAGCCTGGTTTGACAGATTCAGAAAGGCTGTCACTGGCATGGGGTACCATCAGACAAATGCAGATCACACGGTCTTCCTCCAGCATGCAAGAGGCCACATAACTATACTTGCTGTATATGTGGATGATATAGTAATCACAGGTGATGATGCTGATGAGATCACTAAGCTGAAGACGAAACTCGCCAAAGAGTTTGAGGTGAAGGACCTGGGGGAGATGAGATATTTTTTGGGTATCGAGGTGTGTAATGGTGAACAAGGAATTGTTCTCTCACAAAGGAAATATGCACTAGATCTGCTAAAGGAGACAGGAATGCTGGGATACCGAGCAGCAGTCACTCCAATTGACCAGAAGTGCAAGATGGGAGCAGAAGCAGGAGAGCCTGTTGATCGCGAAAGGTATCAAAGGCTAGTAGGCAGACTGATTTATCTAGGGCATACTCGCCCTGATATCTCATTTGCAGTAAGTGTTGTAAGCCGCTATATGCATGATCCAAGAACGGGTCATATGGATGCAGTATTTCAGATCATAAGATATCTGAAAGGGACGCCGGGAAAAGGACTGTGGTTCAAGAAGAATGGATGCACAGATGTTGAGGGATACTGTGATGCAGACTGGGCAAGCTGCATAGACGACAGAAGGTCTACCACAGGGTACTGTGTTTTTGTAGGAGGAAACCTGGTTTCATGGAGAAGCAAGAAACAGTCAGTGGTAGCACGGTCGACAGCTGAAGCAGAATACAGAGCAATGGCTCTAGGAGTATCAGAATTGCTATGGGTAAAGGCACTGCTGACAGAGTTGAAGCTAGACAATGGGACACCATTGCACCTTCGGAGCGATAGTCAAGCTGCGATAAGTATAGCGAACAATTCGGTTCAGCACGACAGAACGAAGCACATCAAGATCGATCGATTCTTCATCAAGGAAAAGCTGGAACAAGGGATACTGAAGATTGACTATGTTCGCTCAGAAGAACAAGTGGCAGACTGTCTGACTAAGGGTCTTAGTTCATTGAGTCTGTCAAAGCTATGTAACAAGATGGGGATGATTAATATCTATCGCCCATCTTGAGGGGGAGTGTTGAGAATCAATAAGGGACTTTTAGTCCCACATCGGAATTTGTAGTATGTAGAGGAGCTAGACTCCCTATAAGTAGTGAAGTAGTCCATCAATAAAATTCATCCCAACTATTATTTTCTACAGAAACAATCTATTCTCAACCCGTTGTACCATTAAGTATAGACGATTTGGGGTTGTGATCGACAACGACAACCAAGAAAACCTCATTAGCCGGTGGTTTGTTGAAGATGTAGGGTTGGCATTAGAGAAGCACCCAAACCTGTATTCCAACAGGGTGTTCAGAAAGTGCTGAGGGTCAAGGTGACCGATGAGTGTTGCAGTTCCTTTCTCTATCGGTGCCAATAGATATGATATTTATTGCAATGTGATGGACAAGCTCAAAATTTGTCATGTGTTGCTTGGGAGGTCATGACAGTTCAACGTTGGCACGAAGAACGATGAGCACGATAACATATATCAATTAGTGATGAATGGGGTGAGAAGTACCCGAACTAAATTACATGATGAAGGAAAGGTTTTTCTATCATTGATGGTCTCCACAAAGGGAACGGACTTCGAGAAGGCTCGTGAGGTCAAATTGGTAGCAAAGGGAAGCATAGAAATTTCAATAGAAGAAGGAACGGTTGTAGTAGAGGTACTATCGATACTCGACAAGTTTCATTCTATTCTTGCGGAGGAGTTTTCTGGAGAGATACCACTCATGCGTGACGTCAACACAGTACTTATCGTGTTACACGGGAGGATGAGAATCTTCGAAAAAAATGGAGGATTTGCTACAACAAAACTCATTGTTGAGTTCTCTATAAGATAAGGGGAATGAGATTCATGAGAAGATGATCGCATAAGGACTTGTGGTCGAGTTATCTAAGAGAAGGGATTTGATTCAGATCTATACACCCTACTATCAGGCCCGAAAAATATTTGGAAAGGCTTATCCATAGACTTCGTGTTGGACCTGCTAAGGACTCGACATGGCTCCGTTTTGGTGTTCGTGGGGGTAGAACGATTCTTAAAGATAGCCCCTTTTATATCTAATAAGTGGACAAATGCGATGCATGTGACGATATTGTTCTTTTATGAGGAGGTGGGCTACTATACGGTGATCAAGGAGTCACTTTGTACAGTACCGACCCAACGGTGATCAAGGACGACATCACACCAACGACATTGACATAGGTATCGTGTTATCACCAGGACAGCGGCCCGTGACCTTCTTCAGTGTAGAATTTGTCGACATGCAATGGAAGTGGTCCATCTACAATAAACGTTAGGAGGCACGATGAGGAGTAATATACATACAATGTGCTGAAAATTGCGTACCAACATTGCAAGCGCAATGTTATCAACGTTAGTGACGACATCATGACATACTTTTACATAGAGGTGTATCGACTGGGCAATACACGGAGACATTTGGACCGGTCAAAGTATTGAGGAAGCAAAAGTTTAGCTGGGGATCGAAGGCCTCAACGATATTTGCGATCTCTGATAATGAGGCACTATATCCAGACGATGCACAAAGAACTCAGGTCGAATTCTCTATAAGAGGATGGGTTTGATGCTGTCACTTTCGGGCTCAAAATTGATTTTTTTTACTAACTAATTTTTTGGGTTAGAATTTGTCATGTTAGCTGACATGTCGGATGTCACGTCGGCTGCCACGTAAGAATGAATAATTTGGAGGGACATTTAAATGTACGAATAACATTACTCTTTAAAAATAAAACATATTAAACATAAAACCGAGAGATGGTCCGTATAGTTATTCTTAGAAAATATGAGTGGTTCCTGTAACACCATAAAAACATAGGAAAATTAATGTATTTATTTCTTACCTAGAAATAACTGTGGACACGGCACCTGCTAGAAGGAACTTGGGCATGTCCTTCCAAGAATTCCTCCCTTTGGCTCTCCCTTCCTTCAGGCCCGGATCCTGACCAGTACTTTTCTCTCCCTCCTCCTCCTCCTTCCTCTCTTCAAAGGCGCCCAGCCTCGCAACATGCGCGAACCGCAGTCTGCCGGGGTTCCCGAGCCTAGCATTGAAGCAACGGTGGCGATCTTCGCTTTGAAACTGTTTGACGTGATCATCCCTTCTTCTGCATTGGTTGAACTGCAGGATCTCCTTGGCCAAGCGAGGTACGGAGAATTGCTGGCCGCGGAATTCTTGTGCACGTTCTGCAGCAGCCGGAGCGTACTCCTCTCCTGGGCTGTTTAGTTGGGGAAAGTACTTGTGCAAGAAATGCATAGTATCTAAACTTTGGAATAGTAGTAGCAAGAGCAATGGGTACGTACGTGGGAGCGAATGGTTTAAGAAAGAAAATATAGCCATTGACAATGAACAAATATGTACGTAAATTAAATGTTGCCGAGAATATTATGATAATATCATAATAGTGGTCGAGATTGGGGATGGGTGTACGTGTGGTGGAGCTCCATTTTTGGTATTGGACTGGATAAGCTCATGCGATTCTCGTGGAAAATCAGCCGGCACAATGATGAAATCAATAATCTATATTACTATAATGGGACTTGGAAACAACTCAAATGAGCCGTACGTATATTTTTCATTAATTTAAAAAAAATTGTAACTACCATGTATTTATCTTCTCAAGTAGTTAAGAAAAAAAAATTAAAATTTAAAATCCTTCTAACTACATTAACATGTAATAAATCCTAAAATATATTCAATATTAAAATTATATTTAAAGTAAGTACATAATATTATCCAACTTAAACACGTATCCAAAAACCAAAATTCTAAAAACATATATAACAAATCCTAATTAAAATATTTTCAAATCACATTTAAAATATCTTAGTATAATTTACAATTTTATCTAATTCTTTCAACAATGCCATAGTTTTGTTTTTTTACGTGCAATGCACATGAACATCACTACTGTAGTTAATGTTGGGTGGTCCCTCCTTAATTGGAGAGAGGATTTGGAGTTCCCAAGGTTCATTCACCCTGGAGAAAGTCTAAAGACTTGTGGAGTTCCCAAGGTTCATTCATCTTGCATGAACGAATCTTGGAGGAGAAGGTTCATTCCCTTATGACTATATAAGGAGATGGTTTGGGAGATGTTTGGGTTAATCCTCCCTTGTGATCTTGGTGCTAGAAGTGGTGGTGCTATTGGTGCTCCTTGCTTACGGTGTTCTTTCGGGCGGTGCTTCTACCTCGGGTGCTTCTTCACCAAAATGTCTTCCATACTTGTGTATGAGAGAGATCCTCTTGAGTGTATCCAAGAGAAAGTTTGTAACTCTGTAATCCCACTATTCTTAGTGGAGGAAGAAAGAAAAGAACTATTATTGTCCGAGGACGTAGGCACATAGCCGAACGTCGTTAATTCTCTTGTCTTTTGTATGTTTGTTTTTTTTTTCTCTAGCCTCCGTATTAAACGGATAAGCTAAACTTCAACTCATTGTAGCTCCCACGTTAAGCTGGTAAGCTAAACTTTAACTCATTGTAGCTCCTACGTTAAGTGGGTAAGCTATCTCCATCCCAATTAGCGGTATCAGTGCATACCCAACAATTGGTATCAGAGCCACACAAGCTTATTAATCGTGATGGCGGAATCATTGTCTTCTACCTCCTCAACCATGATCAAGCTCACGTCTTCAAACTATTCCATATGGAGGCCGCGGATGGAAGATATCCTCTATTGTAAGGATTTGTACGAAGTGTTACTCTGCAATGGATAGAAGCCAAGAGACAAATCTGAAAAAGATTGGACCATTCTAAATCGAAAAGTTATTGGAGAGATCCGTCCTTGGATCGACCAAAGCGTTTTTCACCATGTTTCCAAAGAAATCGATGCTCATCAAATGTTGATGAAGTTAGCATCGATGTACGAGCGAGAGACTCCTCAAAACAAAACGTCACTCATTCGACGTTTGGTGAACCTGAAATACAAAGACGGACGAAGTGTTTCTGAACACTTGAGTGATTTCCAAGAGTTGGTAAATCAACTCTCAACCATGAAGCTGGTGCTGGAAGATGAGCTATTGGCACTTTTTCTACTCAGCTCGTTGCCGGATAGTTGGAACACACTTATGGTTTCCTTAAGCAACTCCGCTCCTCAAGGCGTCATCACTTTAACCTTAGTGAAGGATAGTTTATTGAATGAAGAAGCGAGGCGGAAAGAACAAGGCATAACAACCGAGTCAGATGCTCTTGTTTCTGAGAATCTTGGAAGAACTCATCAAAGAAAATTCCACAACCGTGACCGCTCCAAAAGCAGGCCAAAAGATCATTCCAGATGCACTTTCAAACCAAGAAAGGAGATAGAATGCTTTTATTGTGGCCTTAAGGGTCACATGAAAAGAGAATGCAGAAAACTCAAAAAGAAAAAGTGAAATGAATCAAATGAGAAGAATGAAGCCAAAGACACAACTGCAACTGCTTCAAAAGGCGATGAGATAATCATCATTTGTGATGATGGTCTGGTTAATCTAACCTCTCAAGATTCATGCTGGATTGTAGACTCTGGTGCATCATTCCATGTTACTTCCAAATAGGAATTCTTCACAACCTACACAAGCGGAGACTTCGGAAATGTGAGGATGGAAAATGAAAAGTTTTCAAGATTGTGGAAAAAGGAGAAATAGCTCTTGAGACCAACATTGGATGCCCCTTGATTCTCAAGAATGTGAGACATGTTCCAGACATGCATCTCAACTTGATATCCACTGGCATGATGGATGATGAAGGCTACACCAATGTGTTTGGTGGAGGCAAATGAAAACTCAGCAAAGACTCCCTAGTGCTTGCTAGAGGGAAGAAGGAGAACACACTCTATATGACATATGCTAAGATCAATAATCAGCATATTAATGCAGCAATCGACCAATCAGGATCAACGATTGGGTTATGGGACAAGCGACTGGGTCATATGTGTAATGCCCCGCTCTGCACGAGGCATTTGGTTGGCTTGTTGGATGGGATCAGAATGTTGGACCGTGACTTATGTTGGAGATCAGGAGAATTGAGACTGATGTAGTCTTTCTTAGCTGGCTAGATGGAATGGGTATTGGAATGTGGCTCGCTGGTGGAGCTACGCTTGATGAGATTGGAGCAGGAAGACCGTTATATAAGGCAAGTGGAACTGTCCTCCTTCCTCCTTATTCCTGCATGCTTAATAAATGGAATAATATGATGCTATGAATATGAATATGTCCCTAATGTTGCTTACCTTGAATGTTGAATAATTGTGATGCGATGCTTTAGTTGCTAAATCAATAGAGATGCCTATGCTGGGAATTATTGAATGAATAACACATGAACTTTGGAACTGCTGAACGAATTACACTAGAACTGCTAATGTAACATGATGCCTGAGATTGAATTGATAATGTCCCTTATGCTTAAGATCGATGAAAAGAATGAATCACTTGAATAATGAGATGCTGCATAAATGATACATGAGAAAAGAATTGAATATGCTATTGTCCCTATGAAATGAATAAAATAATACAGGTCCCTTTGAAATGAATGAATGCTGTTGTTCCTCCTTAGAAGGAACAAATGAGAAATGTTGCAATGAAGCAATGAATGAGAATTAATGAGGCTTGGGATCGTTGAGATCACCAAATGAAATGATGGTAATGTTGGGAATGAATAAGTCATTGAATATGACTTGAATGGGATGAATGATGATGCACTGTTGTCTTTACTTCAATATTTCACCATGTGTTTTATGTTCACGATTGAGTCGGACACGCATTCGCATGGTCATAGGACAACTTATGCATAAGTGATGGAGATATGTTTTCTCGGACGGTACCCCGGGACGTTAGGGCGACCGATCCGGCCTAGGAGAAAACATTGGCGTGCCAGTAGGGGCACGGGTTTTGTGAGGCATCCTTTGGGGCTAGCTACCTTCTCTGGAGTCATCGCATTACCAATGAAGACCTATATGGCAATGTCCGTATGGTTAACACCAGTGACCATGTAGTCAGGATGCATGCTAATGAATGTCTTATGCAGGCAGAGTAAGTTATTTGCTAACCTGTATTCGATGCAGGTATGAGGAGTCGGCTATCGGTAAGAAATCACTTAAATGTGATAATTCAATATATGTGTTGGTTTAACTTGTGTGCTTACGTTCCAAATAAGTAATTGATGCTGTATGTAGCCTTTCAGTATGAGATCCTGCTTAACATGTTAAATTCAGTATGCTAGAAAGATGCTATGCTATAATCATTGCTCAAACACAACATACATGCTAAGTGATGCCTGAAGTGAGAACTGTTATAACATGTTTAAGATGATAATGTTAACGATGCCTCAATGATGCCTTTTCATGATAACACCTAGTATGCCTCAAAGATGCCTTTGCATGATAACACCAAGAATGCTAAAAAGATATGTCCACATGAATGCTACAAAGAATATGTTTACATGCTGCACTCTGATTATTGCCCATGAACTGTAAACTGATGCTAGGCCTCAAGTAGAAAGACCATTCTAATAAATGTTTGCTTAAATGATCACTTTAATGTGGGTTTATGCGAGTGGGTTGGATTCTACTCGCCAGTGCATAGATGATGTGCTGACCCACGTTTTGTGGGCAGGTGCTCTTGCTTGGAATGTTCTACACACGAAGATTGGCTTGATTGGTCCCGCGGCATCGAAGATTTGTTGGGCATACAGAAGCTCTCCTTGTACAAGATGATGTCTTCTGTTTATAAAGGGCATAATGTATGGAACATTGTAATCAGTTGTACCAGTGAGATTGTAAGCCAAGTCGGTATATCGAGTTATCATCCATTGTATCCAAATATCAAATGTAAGCTGTATAGCATTGTTCAGTTGGTTTCCAATGTAAAGAGAGATGTACTGTAATCATTGTACTTCAATACAAGTCTTGTACTCTTCTCAATTATTAATAAAGAGAATAAAGTTCTATATATCTCTGTGTGGCTTCAAGTTACTCTTTTTCTCCGCTGCTATAAAGAGGTGATGTACTTCTATTCAATGAGAAAGATTGTCCTCACTAACTTCAATTTGCCTGCTCCTGCCGCTGCGATGTATTTTTATTTGAAGATAATCGATTATGTACCATCTTTGCCTAGTACAAGTGCAATACCAGACTTGTACGGCATCACGCCCAAGCGAGGACGATCGGTTCCAAGAGATAAAATATGTGAAGATATGACTCTACGAATCGGGGCGTGACAAATTGGTATCAGAGCACGGCTTTACGTCCTTGGTCTCTTCTTTGATTCATTTCAAATCAAAGTTGCATCGATGATTAACTAAAGTTGCTTCCGCGATAACTCAACGTTGCTTCCGCGATTAAATCAAAGATTGCTTCCGCGATTATGCTATTGTTGTTCGGTAATCATCCTTATGTTATCTGTGCTTGAAAGTTCATTGACCCTCTTGGCTGCTCACTGGATGTTCCATACAATAAGTCTATATACATTGTGATGCCCCTAAATGAATGATTGTTGTTGGTTTGGACACAAATAACCCAACAATGACTCGATGCCATAGTATGCTATATTGTGAATGCTGTTTGGAATGTGGGAATATAGAAAAATGGCTATATATGCTGCAACAAGTTGAGAATTACATGTGATGTTGGAAAAGAGTTGGAAATGAAATAATTGATGGATGAGTTTGACAGAACTGGTGAATTGACTCATGTGTGTTGCTAAGAGCTTTAGAGACGCTAAGAATGTTGGCTTATACTATTGAGACCCTAAGATGTTGGCTAAGTGTTGTGATCATCATAGATCACGAATGTCTGGAATAGAATTGAGTTGGTATTGTTTAAGGATGGCTTCATTTCTGAGTAGTATATTGCCTCTACCACCTCAGAACGAGATGTATGTTGACCCTTTCCATGGGATAGCAGTGAGACTATCTGTGAGTACTGGGTAGTGCCGAGACTTAGCTGGGAGTCATGTATTGTGGCTAGATGACTCGAATGTCCCTTGACGGTTATGCTATGTTGGGTAGCGAGATTGTCGGAATTGTAGCAGATGGCTTTGGTTATAAATTGTTTAGTCGAATGATGACTCAGACTAGTAAGACCGTTAGTATGCTATGAGTAAATGGATTTGGCTAGAGAATGTTGTGGCTTAGAATATCTGAATGTTGATTTCGATTGGTTGGATGCAAATTATTTGTGGCTAATACAATATTGATTGCTAAGATGAAAGTTTTGAAAAAAGTTGTCGGTGACCAAAGAAATATTAGAGATTTGTGCCTTGACCGTAAGGTGTAATAGATGTTAACCCATCTAGATCACCAAAGGATATTCGTTGCTTATGTGCATATATGCTCAAGAATTGAATTGTACCAGAAAAGTGACAAGTAGCAACCCTGAACCCTTGTGTTGTATAGAGGATGGTTAATTGATACATGAATTATCAGATTGAATGGAATGAACTACTCGACCCTTGAGGTAGAGAATTTTAAGAATGTCCATATAAGATTTTTGACAGCTGGAAAAGGAACAAAATTTAAGAATGCCCGTAAGAGAGTTTGATGATTGAGAAATGAATGGGAACAAGAAATTTCAAACGTGTTGGATAATGTCGGTATAGGTGATTGTTGGTTGGGATATAGATTGTTGGCTTATGACTTAGTGGTGCAACCTTGTCATACAGACCGAATAGTATGATTCTATAGTTATATTAAAACTATCGGAATCGATAACCCTTGAATAGTTAACCTTGGTTATGGGTTTATGTGGGTACGAAGCAATTGGACCAGAAATTGAATCATTGGAAATTTACTTGATGGATTATTAGAACGATGAAGATCGTATGTCGGATTTGGAATTGACCGTAATATTGATAGATCGATCTTAGTCGATTGTTGGGTAAGTCTAGAATGAGCCTCTGTGGGAATTATTTCCTTGAGGAAGACCTTAAATAGATAGACTTGACCCTAGCGACCAGTTGATGATTTACCAATTGCTGGCTTAGCCCAATTGGCGATTCATTATTCAGACTGAATTAATACCCATAGGTTTGGGTAGAGTTCCTTAGAACTGTCGGTTGCTTGTTGGCCCTAAGAAGCAGAAACTAGTATAACCCTAGTAGCCGTCCACTCTAGGGGAGTCACCTGAATGATTAGGTATAGCTGTCGGTATAGCTAACCATTGAGACTGGACCGAATAATAGATGGCCGTTGGCGACCCATAGAATGACCTTGTGGCATTGAACGAGAGATGGTGATGAGTATGATCTAAGAATGATAAGTTGTAAGTATATGCTCCAATATGAACCTTAGAGATGTTTGACCCTTGAGAATTATGTGTCGGCCTATAGCGGGAAATAGAATCGTGGGATGAGACTTGATTTGTATGTATCAGTGAATTATTATATGAGATGGAATTGACTGCTCATGACGGAAATGTTGGATAAGTATCTATAGTCGGGTAGCTGGGTTAACCTTGACTGTTGCATAGAATTATACCCTGACTCGGATAATCGATAGCTGGTGATGTTGGATTGTATCTTTTAGAAACGATGAATTGCCTCGGTGAAAAATGTTGTTGGATTTGGGAAGGAAAATGATTGTTGTGAAACCTTGATATGATTGGCTCTAAGTTAGACCCTTGATCGAATGTTAGAAATGTTATGCTTGGATGGAGATTGTCCCTGATGTTAAGTGGTGGCCTGGAAAATAGTGATTGTGGCAAAGTGATAAGTCAATTGAAAGGATGCTAAGTCTGATTTGGGAAAGAGAGTTATATCGTGGCTGATCGAATTATACTATCATGGAAGTTGGTTGAAGTACATATGTTTTGGGGACGCCTAAAATATGTGTATGGATACAGCCGAAGTGATAGGTTGCGACTGAAATAATATTGTTGGAAGAATTTATCGCACTAGCGCAGACTTTGGCTGAAATGCATATGTTTTGGGGACGCCTGAAATATGTGTATGGATCCAAGTGAAGTGATGTGTTGCGACCAAGATAGAATACAAGAAAAATGTTGGTGAATCAATGAGAAGTTGCAAGTATTTGGAAAAAGAGATAGATTGATTGAATCGTTGATTGATTAAAATGATACAGTTGGGTAGCTATTTTCAAATGACTGAGTGGGCTGAAATGAATATTGAATTAAAGCTGCACGAATAACTCATTATGAGTGAGTGAATCTAGTAGATGAGTTATTTTCTTAAGTTTCGAGGACGAAACTTTTTCTGAGTGGTATATTATGTAATGCCCCGCTCTGCACGAGGCATTTGGTTGGCTTGTTGGATGGGATCAGAATGTTGGACCGTGACTTATGTTGGAGATCAGGAGAATTGAGACTGATGTAGTCTTTCTTAGCTGGCTAGATGGAATGGGTATTGGAATGTGGCTCGCTGGTGGAGCTACGCTTGATGAGATTGGAGCAGGAAGACCGTTATATAAGGCAAGTGGAACTGTCCTCCTTCCTCCTTATTCCTGCATGCTTAATAAATGGAATAATATGATGCTATGAATATGAATATGTCCCTAATGTTGCTTACCTTGAATGTTGAATAATTGTGATGCGATGCTTTAGTTGCTAAATCAATAGAGATGCCTATGCTGGGAATTATTGAATGAATAACACATGAACTTTGGAACTGCTGAACGAATTACACTAGAACTGCTAATGTAACATGATGCCTGAGATTGAATTGATAATGTCCCTTATGCTTAAGATCGATGAAAAGAATGAATCACTTGAATAATGAGATGCTGCATAAATGATACATGAGAAAAGAATTGAATATGCTATTGTCCCTATGAAATGAATGAAATAATACAGGTCCCTTTGAAATGAATGAATGCTGTTGTTCCTCCTTAGAAGGAACAAATGAGAAATGTTGCAATGAAGCAATGAATGAGAATTAATGAGGCTTGGGATCGTTGAGATCACCAAATGAAATGATGGTAGTGTTGGGAATGAATAAGTCATTGAACATGACTTGAATGGGATGAATGATGATGCACTGTTGTCTTTACTTCAATATTTCACCATGTGTTTTATGTTCACGATTGAGTCGGACACGCATTCGCATGGTCATAGGACAACTTATGCATAAGTGATGGAGATATGTTTTCTCGGACGGTACCCCGGGACGTTAGGGCGACCGATCCGGCCTAGGAGAAAACATTGGCGTGCCAGTAGGGGCACGGGTTTTGTGAGGCATCCTTTGGGGCTAGCTACCTTCTCTGGAGTCATCGCATTACCAATGAAGACCTATATGGCAATGTCCGTATGGTTAACACCAGTGACCATGTAGTCAGGATGCATGCTAATGAATGTCTTATGCAGGCAGAGTAAGTTATTTGCTAACCTGTATTCGATGCAGGTATGAGGAGTCGGCTATCGGTAAGAAATCACTTAAATGTGATAATTCAATATATGTGTTGGTTTAACTTGTGTGCTTACGTTCCAAATAAGTAATTGATGCTGTATGTAGCCTTTCAGTATGAGATCCTGCTTAACATGTTAAATTCAGTATGCTAGAAAGATGCTATGCTATAATCATTGCTCAAACACAACATACATGCTAAGTGATGTCTGAAGTGAGAACTGTTATAACATGTTTAAGATGATAATGTTAACGATGCCTCAATGATGCCTTTTCATGATAACACCTAGTATGCCTCAAAGATGCCTTTGCATGATAACACCAAGAATGCTAAAAAGATATGTCCACATGAATGCTACAAAGAATATGTTTACATGCTGCACTCTGATTATTGCCCATGAACTGTAAACTGATGCTAGGCCTCAAGTAGAAAGACCATTCTAATAAATGTTTGCTTAAATGATCACTTTAATGTGGGTTTATGCGAGTGGGTTGGATTCTACTCGCCAGTGCATAGATGATGTGCTGACCCACGTTTTGTGGGCAGGTGCTCTTGCTTGGAATGTTCTACACACGAAGATTGGCTTGATTGGTCCCGCGGCATCGAAAATTTGTTGGGCATACAGAAGCTCTCCTTGTACAAGATGATGTCTTCTGTTTATAAAGGGCATAATGTATGGAACATTGTAATCAGTTGTACCAGTGAGATTGTAAGCCAAGTCGGTATATCGAGTTATCATCCATTGTATCCAAATATCAAATGTAAGCTATATAGCATTGTTCAGTTGGTTTCCAATGTAAAGAGAGATGTACTGTAATCATTGTACTTCAATACAAGTCTTGTACTCTTCTTCAATTATTAATAAAGAGAATAAAGTTCTATATATCTCTGTGTGGCTTCAAGTTACTCTTTTTCTCCGCTGCTATAAAAAGGTGATGTACTTCTATTCAATGAGAAAGATTGTCCTTACTAACTTCAATTTGCCTGCTCCTGCCGCTGCGATGTGTTTCTATTTGAAGATAATCGATTATGTACCATCTTTGCCTAGTACAAGTGCAATACCAGACTTGTACGGCATCACGCCCAAGCGAGGACGATCGGTTCCAAGAGATAAAATATGTGAAGATATGACTCTACGAATCGGGGCGTGACAATATGAGTGAGAAGGGATTGCAAATTCTAGCCAAAAGAGAGGTATTGACCGGACTGAAATCGAAAGGTACACCTCTTGAACCTTGTACTGATTGTTTGGCTGAAAAATGTCACGTCCCGCTCCCGTAGGAGCGATCGTCCTTGCTAAGGCGTGATGCCTCACGGGCCTAGGTTGCGCCCGTGCAAGGCTAAGTCCAGTAACGGCCGATTTGAGCTAGGCCACAGAGTCGCACAGAGTGTCCCCATTTGCAGCGGAAAGTAAATGAACACAAATTGAAGCAAAATCAAACTCTTTATTGATTTTTAAGAAGTTTACAAACGACGCTAGGCCGAGTTTACTAGTCTCTCAAGCTCTCTCTCTCTCTCTGAAACATAAAAGACGTGCCAAGTGGCTTACAAGATGGGATGATTCATGGAGATGTTCCGATACATTATGTCATGTATATGGTGCTCCAGCTCCTTTGCAACGCTCCAAGGCTCCAGAGTTGTCTCCGCGCCTTAGCACGTTCGAGGAAGCTCTGCACCCGACGACATCTCCTGCTTCCTGCAAGCAATCTGTGGGGTTATCAGTACATTGTTATGCACAGGTGGGGAGGCTAGCTCGCCCACAATGCTATCATTACCAAACATATTCTATTTACTTTTGTGCACCGTCTATCATTCATTGTCTTTCTAATCTTGCCTTAGGGTCAGTTTTATGGCATATTTCATAACCTATCTCGTGTTATCAATTTCAATGTGTTGCATGGAAATACATGCACGTCTTACCCATACTTACCGTCCGGCCTTCCCTGTCCAAAGTAAACCAAGTTAGTCAATAATTCATATGTAATAACTTAACGTGATTCTCGTAAACATTCAGTGTCGAGGGCGTGTCCTTGCCTCAGAATCTAGCGCGTCGTAGGCATGTTTTCTAACTCATTTGCACGAGGTACTCTCGATCATTTGGTGTGTTATATTCAAGCATGTTCAGGAGGCGCTTCATTCAGTTAACTTAGACTACTTTGTTTCAATACAAGGACTTGTACGTGGATTGTCACCAGCAAAGTCCACTTAATGCATCTGTCGCTGGCTATGTGAGCCATTTGGACATTTACTTATGGTATTCTCATCTATCAAACGTGATGGCTGGTACACCTTGATAGACTATTGAAGTACCCGACGTTACGTTTGGTTATGTGCCCAAGCCCGCACACATGTCCGCCCGTAGGCCATGATTTCTCCTAGGCCGGCTACGACATCGTCGTTCGTTGCCTTGGAATCGTTTCACTCGTACACGAGTCCGTCCACGACCATTTCGTATTGTCTTGTCATTTTAACTTAATGGCTGTCTTTGAGCCATAGGCTGTCTGTAAGCCACAATGCGTTATCGACCAGGTTGGCGGCGGCGTCCGTACAGCGCGGGTAGCGAGCCCCGTTGTACGTTTCCGTCATACCTGTCGCTAACCATTCCTTTCTTTCTTATCTTTTATTCATCCTTTCATTTCTTTCTTTCACTTGTTTGTTCGTTCATTGATTTATTCACGTATTCTTTTATTCATTCATTGATTCATTCATTCACTTATTCTTTCATTCATACATTATGCAACTCGCCGTACGGGAGTCGCCTTGGCGACCCATCGATCTCGAAGTCTTCTAATGTTGCTATACTCTACTCGGAACGACTATGTCGATAGTCTTTCGTTTCATTGTTGTAAACCATTCATTGTTGAACGTATAAGGAACTCAAAACGTAAACTTGTGCCTTAGCACGAGCGTGGAGTACGGTGCGAGAGTTCTCACATTTTTCCAAGTTCTTTTCTATGTTCTATAAAAGCATACAATATGGGATTATTTTCTTAGCTAGGTGCGTTGAGTCATTTATTAGCATGCGCAGTGTTATCGTCTAGCGATTCTAGCAATAGTGTCCGTATTGTTAAGTGTCTAGGCTAAGCAAAAGACGGGTTCATCGGAGCCACCCACCTTAACGATGTTCGCATCGGCCGAGCGATACTCCGAGCGCGCCTTTGAAAGTCTAAGTGTGGATTCATCTTTGACATACCAATGTAAGCCTTGCATCGATTCTTTATTAGGTCGATACCAACTCTTCGGGTCAACGGCTCGTTTGAGCCGTTGCACTTGCCGTTTGAATCGGCGCTCCGCTAGGGCAGAGTGGGTCATTACAGAAAACAACATAGAGTTTTATTTCATTATAAGGCTACAATTAGAAAACCTAATGTACTGGATGTTGTTTACTTTGATGTTTGTGGGCCTATGACTACTAACACTCTTGGTGGTACAAGATACTTTGTCACCTTCATTGATGATCATTCCAGAAAGGTACAGACATATGCAATCAAATCCAAAGATCAAGTCTTTGATGTGTTCAAGCAGTTTTATGCCAGCGTTGAACGTGAGACTAGTACGACTCTGAAGTGTATCCGTACTGACAATGGTGGAGAGTACATAGGAGACTTCAGAATTTATTGCAAGAATAATGGGATCAGATATGAAAGATCGGTTCCAAAGACCCCTAAGCACAACGGGTTGACAGAGAGGATGAACAGAACGATCGTTGAGCGGATCAGAACCATGTTATCTCACTCCAAGCTGCCAAAGGGTTTCTGGGGTGAAGCATTAATGACAACAGTTCACTTAATCAACTTGTCTCCATCAGCTCCACTCAATGGTGATGTACCGAACAAGTTCTGGACAGAAAAAATTTGTCCTACCAATACTTGAAGGTGTTTAGGTGTAGAGCATTTGTGCACATTCCCAAAGATGAGAGGTCCAAGCTTGATGTCAAATCAAAAGAATACATTTTTCTTGGCTATGGAGATGAAGAGTTTGGCTACAGACTTTGGGATCCTGTCAATAAGAAGATTATCAGAAGCAGAGATGTGGTCTTCTTTGAAGATCAAACTATTGAAGATTTTCAGAAGGAAGAAAAGGTTGATAGCTCCAGGGAATTTCCTGTCAACCTAAATCCAGTTTCTCAGCCCCGGGAAGAAAGGGAAGATCCGATCGAGAACAATGAAGCTGAAATCCATGATCATGTCGAGGACAATCATGATGATGACATTATACATAAAAATGTTCAAGAAGAGAAAGCTCCTGAAGGACCTCAACTGAGAAGATCAAACAGACAACCGAAGCCTAACAACCTCTACAGTCCACAACAGTATGTTGCAAATAGATGCAGTAGAACCTGAAAACTATCAAGAAGCCATGACACACGAGAAAAAGGGAGAGTGGCTGGAAGCCATGCAAGATTAGATGAAGTCCTTGCATGAGAATCACACTTATAATTTGGTAAAATTACCAAAAGGAAGAAGGGCACTCAAGAACAAATGGGTGTATAAGCTGAAGACAGAAGAAAACAAATCACAACCAAGATACAAGCTAGTTATGAAAGGTTTTAGTCAGAAGTAAGGAATTGACTATGAAGAGATTTTCTCACTAGTGGTGAAGATGACATCTATCAGAGTAGTGCTCAGCTTGGCTGCAAGTCTAAATCTAGAAGTGGAACAACTAGATGTGAAGACTGCATTCCTTCACGGAGAGATTGAAGAAGAAATCTACATGGAGCAGCCAGAGGATTTCAAAGTCAAAGGAAAAGAAGATCTAGTCTGTCAACTAAAGAAGAGCTCGAATGGTCTAAAACAGGCACCACGCCAATGGTATAATAAGTTTGATCTCTTCATGACCAAGCAAGGATACCCGAGGACCACTTCTGATCATTTTGTGTTTGTCAAAAGGTACTCTGATGGTGAACTGATTATACTTCTTCTATATATTGATGATATGTTGATCGTAGGTCGTAACAATGACAAGATCAGCAAGTTAAAGAAAGAGCTCAGCAAGTCCTTTTCAATGAAGGACTTAGGTCCAGCAAAGCAAATTCTCGGTATGCATATCTCCCGTGATCGAAGGAATGGGAAGCTGTGGTTATCACAAGAGTGCTATATCGAGAAGGTGTTGAAGAAGTTCAACATGGATAAGGCAAAGCCTGTAGCAACTCCACTTGCTAATCATTTTTTGCTCAACTCAAGATAGTGTCCTACAAGTAACAAAGAAAAAGAAGAGATGGCATCGGTGCCATATGCCTCAGCAGTTGGCAGTCTTATGCATATGATGGTGTGCACCAGACCTGACATGGCACATGCAGTTGGTGTTGTCAGCAGATTCTTATCCAATCCGGGAAAAGAGCATTGGAAAGCGGTAAAGTGGATTTTGAGATACCTCAGAGGTACTTCCAAAATGAGATTGTGCTTTGGAAATGACAAGCCTGTGTTGATTGGGTACACAGATACAGATATGGCTGAAGATTTTGACTCCATAAAATCTACTTCAGGATATTTAGTTACTCTTTCAGGGGGAGCTGTGTCTGGCAGTCAAAGTTACAGAAGTGTGTTGATCTGTCGACTACAGAAGCAGAATATATCACAGCGACAGAAGCATGCAAGGAACTACTGTGGATGAAAAGATTCCTACAGGAGTTGGGTCAAGAACAACGAGAATATGTTCTTTATTGTGATAGCCAGAGTGCTATCCATTTGAGCAAGAATTCGAGTTTTCACTCAAGGACAAAGCATATTGACGTGAGATATCATTGGATTCGTAACGTGGTGGAATCCAAGCAACTTTAGATTGAGAAGATCCATACCAATGACAACGGCTCAGACATGATGACTAAATCTTTACCTAAAGACAAGCACATCTTTTGCAGAAGTGCAGCTGGTATGACGAAGCCTTCCACTTAAGTCGGGAAGGGGGAAATTGTTGGGTGGTCCCTCCTTAATTGGAGAGAGGATTTGGAGTTCCCAAGGTTCATTCACCTTGGAGAAAGTCTAAAGACTTGTGGAGTTCCCAAGGTTCATTCACCTTGGAGAAAGTCTAAAAACTTGTGGAGTTTCCAAGGTTCATTCATCTTGCATGAACGAATCTTAGAGGAGAAGGTTCATTTCCTTATGGATATATAAGGACATGGTTTGGAAGATGTTTGGGTTAATCCTCCCTTGTGATCTTGGTGCTAGAAGTGGTGGTGCTATTGGTGCTTCTTGCTTACGGTGTTCTTCCGGGCGGTGCTTCTACCTCGGGTGCTTCTTCACCAAAGTGTCTTCCATACTTGTGTATGAGAGAGATCCTCTTGAGTATATCCAAGAGAGAGTTTGTAACTCTGTAATCCCACTATTCTTAGTGGAGGAAGAAAGAAAAGAACTATTGTTGTCCGAGGACGTAGGCACATAGGCGAACCTCGTTAATTCTCTTATCTTTTGTATGTTTGTTTTTCTTTTCTTTTCTCTGGCCTCCGTGTTAAGCGGATAAGCTAAACTTCAACTCATTGTAGCTCCCACGTTAAGCGGGTAAGCTAAATTTCAACTAATTGTAGCTCCCACGTTAAGTGGGTAAGCTATCTCCATCCCAATTAGCGGTATCAGTGTATACTCAACAGTTAAATTAGTGAATGAGTTTACCCTAGAGCTAACCTGATTTTGAGTTAAATTATACCTCTATTTTATTTTATTTTTTGCAGTTTGATATTTGGCACTATTTTATGTGGATTTTGCTACATGTGTTTACATGCTCTTGTTTTTAATTACGCTAAGTTAACCTCTTGTCAAAGTTTGTTTAGGACTTCTCTACCTCCAAAACAAAAGGAGGGTAACAAAAGAATTAGGGGAGAGAAACAAATAAGTAGCAAAATGTATATTAAAAAAGAAGAAGTACAAGATAGTTATCATGCCTATAAAATTAACCTCTCCCTATGTATTATATATAAACTCCAACAGAAGTAGTAGGCACTCTTTCGAAGACAAGTCGGTTCCGTTCCCGTCACACATGCCAGACGTCAGCAACGACTCTGGTTTTAGCCAGTAAGTAGAAGGACCACACGAACGCATATGTCCCATCTAATCTAAGAGAGCCATTAGACCAAAACTACTACGCTTGGGGAGATCCATCTGAGCTCTCCGATGTAGGTACCGAAGAAGGGATGGTCACGGCTCTCGACTGCACAATGACACAATGACACACGACACATGTAGTGTCCGCAGCCTATATGCCAAACCCGGAGAGTCCATCTTTAGTAAGGAGAAGAATAGTATAATTAAGCCATGGATCAAACTAAAGATTGGTAGAAGTGTCATTGCCTATTACTCGCTCAACAACCAATTTGATTCTACTGCATTGGATGAGAACGGTTTTGAAAGTAACCAACAAATTGTTATCCATTCGCTGAACCCCAAAACTTTTCCATTTTCTAACAGCGAGCATGGGTCCAATTCTCCCATAGGGGATTTCCTTCAAGAAATCTCCAGGTAAGCTTAAGATATGCTATATCCCGAACAGTGCAGAGTGATCAGCGAACAACACCGCAATCTTCCTTCGTGCGATAGAGGTCATCCCATCCTATAGCATGAACTCCAACTCGCCAAAGAAAATCAGCACAACTCCTCTTATTCATAATAGCATTGGGAATGAGAACAACTTGCAACCAATACATCGTAATTGGTGTAATGACCGTCCGAACCAACTCAAGGTGGCCTCCAAAATTCATAGTTTGCAGTATCGGCCGATATCGATCCGATAAGACCGATATCGATACGGTTTGACATGTCCCGATCCGATCCTGACCGATATCGACATTGGGGGTTGTTTTCGGTCAATTCGGCAACAAAATTGAACGAAAAAGACCAATCATAAAAGGTGTAAATGCATAGTAAAATTGTAAAAGTATGTAAATCAGGATTGAAGAAATCTTGCATCACTTCGACAACCTAGAATTTGATATCCTCCCAATGATGTTTAAAGAATTTTGAACTACATCCATTTTGAACAAGGCATTTTACTAGGATTCGCTGCTTTAATAACAACCTTAGGGCCTGCTTGGCAATTGTAAGGGTAATGGTTATGAGGTGTTTTTAGAGTACTAATTTTGAGCGGTTATGAGGTGTCCGGATTTGGGTGGTTTTTAAGTAGGAGCTTTTAAACCGGTCCAATCCATGCTTGGTAATTCACTAACGAGCAGTTCGAAATTTTTGTTACACGAATAAAATTAAATAGAGAAGGATATTAGTAGTTATAATTATATATTTTTTGTAAGGATATAAATGGAATAAAATTATAAAATCCCTCAAAACCCACAGATTTGAGGTGTTTATAAAGCCACCCAAAATTACATTACACCAATTTTGGGGTTTTTTTTAGCCGACTAAAACCGGTGCCCCGAAAAAATTAACAAGCAGAGATTTTCATAAACGGTTGATTCAAAAATATCCAAAAACTGATGAAAATACCTTTACCAAGCAGACCCTTAATCTACTCTATAGTTGACGGAGAACCCAATTACCCTCCCAAAAACCACACACTTACAAATTAGTTGAGTAAATGAAGTAGGATCATTCGACTGATTATAAAGATAATGCACAGCTTCATTGTTAATATCGCTTGGTACACTGTAATGTAATCGTAATCGCAATGTACTCAAATGAAGAAAAAAAATTTATTTCATTATATTGCGATTACGATTACATTACAGTGTACCGAATGAGGCCTTAGCTCTTTTTCATTACCAGCAAGTGTAGGTTTGGGTCTGTATAAGTTCCATTCTCGAGCTCTTTTTACCCTCTTAAGGCACATGAGAATACGTAACCACTTATTACCTTCTATAGAAATCATGAGGCCCTTCCTGACCTTTTCAGAATAAGATTCAGCCCCCGACTAGAGTTGCACTAACGGAAAGGATGAGCTGTCGGGATAGGAACTTTAGAAATATGACTAGGATGGGAATGTGATCACTAGGCGCGGATGCTAAACCCTCATCACGAAAGGGCCGAAAAAGCTTCAACCATTTGGAGTTGCATAGAACATGATCCAACTGGCAAGATACATGATTCTTAACAACTCGATTATTCCACGTCCATACCTACCTAGATCTGGCCATTAGGGTGCAACTCGGGCGGGCTAAACCCGAGCCCCGCCAATGGATTAGGTTAGAGTTGAAGATACTTGGGCTCAGGGTTGGGTTCAGGTTAAAATATTTGAACCCGATCAAAAATCGGATTGGACTCGGGTTCACGTGTCGGTTTATCCAAAGAACCCGAAATCCGACTATATATATATATATATATATATATATATATATATATATATATATATATATATATACATTGTTTCATACTTTTTAAATAAAATTTTTAAATCCTAAATTTATCAGCCCAAACTCTTCAACTCCTTCTAAATCTCATGTTAGTTTGTATTTTGTAATGGTTGGTGTTTAATTGCAATTTGATTATGTGTTTAATATTAATCTTATTTTAAAAATTATTTTAAATATCATATTAGAGTCCGATAAACCCGATGGACTAGATCCGACCCAACCCGAGCTTCCTCCGGACTTGGTCTTGGACTTTATATGTTGAACCCGAGGCGGGATTGGGCTTGGGCTCGGACTAGGATTATCATTCATCGGGTTGGGCTCGGGTTGAACTCAAGCCCGATCCAACCCGCCCGAGTTGCACCCCTATGGCCATACAGGTTAAACTCGACCTAAGGAGACGCTGTTGGAAGTCGGTAAGGATAGGATGAAGCACCTACGATGTCACGTCCCGATTCCGTAGAATCGATAGTCGTCCCCCGGGCGTGATGCCGTGCGAACCTAAGTTGCGATCGCACAAGGCATAGTCATAAGGTTATCCGAAACACAACATCAAGTTAGAGTACGCAGAGAAATTGAATGACACATTTGAAATAAAAATAGACTTTTTCATTGATAATAATAAAACTTTACATAGACTTCTTTACAATCATTGCCGCGCGGGCTACAACATGACTCGACTTACAAAATGAACGCCGATGAGATAGTCGTTCCATACATTACATCCCTTTTTACAAGTAAAAACCATTACACATTTCCACCTGCTATCGCGGGAAGTCGAGTCGCCATCTTTTCTTTTGGACTGAGTGCGGGTCTTCTTCAAAAGGAAATCCAGAAACAAGCCTTTACACGCGGACGAGGCTTCAAAAGGGTTCACGTCGCCTTGAGTTTCAAGTGGCACGCCCTTCGTGGTTCGGGGTACCTGCGTGGAGAGCGAGGATCAGTACATTACACTTTGTACTGGTACGTGGCTATTTAAGTTCCAAGCTCTCATTTGGTTGAAGAGTTTATATGACTTAATGTATGAATGTTTCTAACCATCCTAATGGATTTCAACAAGCAATGACAAGCATAATGAAATTTACGTTGAATGCACTTTATGAAACTTACCATGTTCTTCCCTGTCAATTGTTATCATTTTCATACCAAGTGCAATATTTCGTGTGGTTGGTCACTGGCTCCCAGAGCCATCGTGGACTCCTCTAGCTTTTGTTAGACGGGGTCCTTTCAGCGCGAGTAGCGAGCCCCGCTGCAAGTCCTCGCCTAACCCGTGCCCAGCACAGCTAATTACTTGTTTTTTTTTTTTGGCCGCAACGGGCCCGTGGCCTCGGGTTGCCGTGCGGAAAAACGCTCACCTTGTCGACAAGTTGTCCAATGACCGTGCAAAGACATATTTTTAGTTGTTAAGACATAGCCTACCTTTTCTTTGAGAACTTGCTCATTCATTCGTGTTCGTGCACTAGCACTTATCTTTTCATTCGCAACAACACTATCGATTTTTCCTAAGAAGGGGGTCGAGAAGAGAAGGGTCAGCCACTCACCTTGAGTTTACTTCGGCGAGAGAACTTGTTGGTCGCGCTAGACGTCGCCTATGCGATTACCTGAAATCGCACAAGCAACCGATTAGAACACTGCATTATTCAAGGAGTTCGATAGGAAATGCGAGTTCGAAATGCAAGCCATGAAAACCATCGAAAACATTCACGAAAACGCATTCAGAAAACAAAGCCAAAACCAACGCAAGCGGCGTGAAAAGCAGAGCAACGGGAGGTCTCTCCCGACTCAGCCGCAGAGTCAATCCTCGAGGCGCAACCCGCTGAATATGGAACTTGGTTCCGAAGAAGACATTCCATAATGAGGAATGGATCTTAATTCAACCGTTCCCGTTCGATCGACTCGGTCGATCCCGACCTATCGGTCCCGACCGAATCGATAGCGACAGTGTTCCTTTCTCGCGCACCCCGTGGACAGAGTACGAGACACGATGTAGGGACGGGGCACTACATACGATACCTCAAGGTGTCTATCGGGCCGAGCCGGATCCGATTTTGACCGGACATGGGCCGGGCCATCATGGGGACAGAAGCTGGGCCGGGACAAATAAACCAAACTAGCTCGGCCCAAAACGTAGGTATTTGCAGACCAGATTTTTCTGAGTGGGCACGTGAAAAAAAATGGGCTTAGGAAATAGGCAAAAAAAAAGGTATTTTGGCTTATAAAAAACTAATGTAAATAAAAAAACTTTATTAATTTAATTAATAATTTTTTTGAGGTGTCTACTATCCGATTCCGTAGAGTCGATAGTCGCCTCCCGGATGTGATGTCGTATAAGTCTAAGTTGCGCTTGCAAAAGACACAAACATAATGTTATTTGAAATACAACAACAAAGAGTACGCAGATAAATTGAACATCACATTTGAAACAGAAGAAAACTTTACTTCATTGATAATGGACACCATTTACAATACTCTATTACAATGGATGTCGCGCGAGCTTACAAACTGACTCAAAATGAACGTTGATGAGATAGTCGTTCCATGCATTTATATTCTCTTATACAAAATCAAAACATTGTTTGGGCCTGTGTTACGACCTGCTATCAAATATTGCGGATACAAGTACGTGAAGCACACCCAGCCTACGACGCCACAATTTCAACGATGTCGTGCTGAAGTTTAGCATAACTACTCAATCAGAGAACTAAAGAATATATCATAAAGAGAGAACCATATTTTATAAGCAAATAACCATCAAAGTAGCATATGGATCCAAGAGTTGGATCACAAATTTATTACAACACCAGAGAAATTTTTTCGGAGACGTCCTGTAGCAACTAATGGAAATCAAATTAGAAAAAATGAAACTAAGCATAGAAACATAATAAATTCCTCCAATTAAAAGTTCTGTCAAACTGGACCGTTCTGTAGTAAGAGATACCCCAAATAAATTTTGGAATGCCTTTAGAATTAGAGCATCTCCAACCCTATTGTCTTGTTTCGTGTTGTGAATCCTATGTGGCATGAGGCACAAAATAATGTCTTTCCTATGTGGCAAGATGATATTCACACAAGACAATGAGATAAAAATGTGTTCTCCAATGCAAAAGTTTGAGAAGACAATAAAATTACCTTTTTTCAACTTCCAAGACAACTTTTTCACTTATTCTTTATATATATATTTTTATTCATAATTGATGATGTGGACATAAAGTCATTGTGAAGTGCATTGTCTAGATCTAGACAACCAACTTCACATTCTCCTTGCCATGTCATTGCCATGTCAACTTCACAATTTATTTCACATTTGCATTGGATAAGTACTTTTGAAAGAAATGCTTGTCATTCTTATGTGGCAACCATTTTTTTCAAACTCACAATAGGCTTAGAGCATCTCCAACCCTATTGTGACTTTGGAAAAAAGTTAATGCCACATAAGAATGACAAAATTTTATTCAAAAGTTCTTCTCCAATGCAATTGTCGAGTCAATTGTGAAGCTTATGTGGCAAAAAATTAAAGAAGACATTGTGAAGTTGATTGTCTTGTTCTAGACAATGCACTTGACAATGTCTTCTCTTCCATGTCATCAATTATGAATAAAAAATATTAGAAAAAAGAAAGAAGATGAGTAGTTGTCTTAAAAGTTGCCTTGGAAGTAGGAAAAAATATTTTTTTATTGTCTTCTCAATACTTTTGCATTGGAAAGAGTTTTTCTATCTCATTGTCTTTTGAGATATAATTTTGTCACATAAACAAGATATTGTCTTGTGGCTCATGCCACATAGGAGCCACATAAGACTCACAACACTTAACAAGACAATAGGGTTGGAGATGCTCTTAGCCTAAAACAATATAGTGGAATTAATTTAAAGTTTTTATTTTTCCCTCCTATTCCGTATCAACCTGAGCCACCTCTCTCACCATTTTCCTCTTCATTCCCTCGAGCTCCTTTCCGCCAAACAGGACGCTATATCTTTTACCACACCGTGCCGGCCCCCTTTCCCAAAATGTTCTTCCAAGACGAGCTCTTCCTCCCCTTACCGAAAGGTGCGATTTTTCCTCCAATTTTATTTCTCTTCCCCGCCCCGCCCCGCCCCCCCCCCCCCCCCCCCCCCCCCCCCCCCCCCCCCCCCCCCCCCGAAATCAGGGTTATGGTTTTTATGATTTCTAGGCTTAGGGTTTTGATGTCTTGGGATTATTTGATCGAATAGGTGGGTGATTGAAGTCAGCGGGGGCGGCGGGGTCGCTGTACGCGAACGAGACGTACCAGCTGATGGTGGACTTCCCGGAGCAATACCCCCATGGAAGCGCCGCAGGTTATCGAAAGATTCCATTTTGATGGGGTGTTGTTTTCATTTTATGGTATAACTGAAGCTTTGTTTACTACACATACATAGAATGATAACTGGAGTTTTTTTTTTGCTGGGGGGTCATTCTGGAAACACACAAGAGCAGAACATGGTATAGTCTGAGGAAGACGGATCCTGTTATGTATCTGGTGGTGCGAAAATATCATTCATTAGGAATACAAGATCTCTAGATGGCATCAAACGTAAATATCATTTCTTAGAATGCTCAATATCATGAATTGGCACTTTGGCCTAATCCTTTTTCTTGTGCTGCCCACTGACATCTCTTTATTTGAAGTTAGGGCCTTCTTATACAAAGGTTTTCTTTTGTACGAGGAATATGAGCAACTTATTTCTCAGGTATTCTCTTGCTCCTTGATGCACCAATACGTGTCTTCAGGCACTAGTGTCAGTGTTCATGTATCCGACAAAATGTTTCACCACATATTTATGGACCATCCAAAATGTTAATCCACACTATTCATCTCGATTACCATGTTAGGAAATGTGGGTTTGAAAACATGAGATTCGTAGACTACTATTTCGTAGATCAATCCTGATTTAACGGTTACAATAGAATAAATGACAACTTGCTATGAATATTCTTATGCTCTTGCGAACCCGTAAAAATCATTAGTTTTCTGTTATCGGGTTGTTCCCTTCATTATAAATGTAGAGACTATTATATCTTTTGTAAACTTGCGTAAGAAAATTCTTCTGGTTAATACTGGTTCAGCAGCTAGCTAGGTTGTGTTTGGCCTTATCCTCCATCTAATAGGTGGTTTCCATCCAGCAGTACTCAGGGATTATGCTTTACTGCTGATATCATTCCATAGATTCATCATAAACACACTTTTGTGTCATCTCAGCTTTAAACGTACTGAACTTCATCAAATTGTTTAGGTAAAACATAAAAATGGTTGGAGTAGTGATGTTTTCCAGTATGGGTGGGTGGATAGATATAGTCTAGGTTGTCAGGTGCCCATTGTATCCTTGAGCCGAGTATTTCATAATAACATGTATGGTTGGGTGAAGTGGGCTGTTTTGCTCAATTTACTTGTAATTATCCAATACAACAATTTTATTCTCCCACTTAAAATGCCAACAAAATATCTGATGACACAGTAAGGGACAATGGTAAATCTAAAAAAAAAAACTTCCCACTTAGGAGAAGAAAAGATTGTGTGTCTCCTAATTTTTCACTCTCTTTCAAAAATAAACTAATAATGTTGTTTGCAACAATACTAGTGGATTTAAACTGATGATTGTTAAACATATGTTGTAAGTGTGCATTCCATTATGTATAATAGTGAACTCGTGGATGATCAACTGGCAAGTATCAATAGAGGAAGGAGAGGCTAAAACACACGATCTTGGTGTCATGTTTATTAAAATAAGTGCGAAAGCTGGCTTCAATATAAAGGCGTGTTCATTTTCCTTCCCTTTCCTTTATATCTTTGCTATTCTTAAGAATAATGTGCAACATGTCTTGTAGATTTTTCTGGTTATTATCTTTTGTAAACTTGTGTAAGAAAATTTTCTTACACAAGTTTACAAAAGATATCGTGGATGATGCAACATGCAATAATTTTCCTACGCAAGTTTACAAAAGAATTTTCTTACACTTTTTTATTATTATATGATACTGTGTTTGGCATAGTCTGTCATTTATAAGGATAGGAAAGGAGACTATCTTGGCAAAATAGTCCAGGTGACTGCCAATTGTCAGCTTTATACCTTTTGGCTGTTGGTTTTAATTGGATCTTGCATAAGTTATCTTCTGAAATTTGATCCTTTTGTCTGCTTGCCAAGTTGCAAGGTTGTGCCACACATTACAGATGCCATACAATAGTGGATTGAACGTGTGGCTATGTTCCTCGTCGATGGGACGGCAAAGGAGGGCCTGCTGATGTTTGTGTTATTGAATTGGGTGGAACTATAAGTGAGAGTAATTGACCGCTCCTAGCGGTTTTGCGTGTTTGAATTCAGCTTCCCAAACTTTTGTTGGTTCTTTGAAGGCATTCGATTCTTCAGAAGATGGCAAATTTTGTGGTAATCCCAATCAAGATAGACGTCCCGACGATAAACCGTACTCGGCTTGCATTTGCTAGGATTCTGATTGAAAGTTTCCATGGCGCATACCTTGACCAAGGAGATTCCAGTTTCCCTTCCGTCACCGTCAGGTCATTGCCTCCAGATTCCGATCATCTGTGAGTGAGAGCCTCCTACTTGCACAGCTTGTTGGTGCTTTGGGCACGAGAAGATGCACTGCCCTTATCCTACATGAGAGATAATACGAGAGGAGCTCTCAGAAGTATTGCATGAATAATTTGTGGAGGTAGAGACAAGGAAAGACATCCTGATTCGGGGATAACAGTGCCAAATGCTAGTATAGTATACACAGATACCATACATTAAGATACTTGAGCCTTTGTCACCCCTATGGACGTATGTATACGCAGATACCATACCTAACATAGGCAATGAGTGTGGCGAGGGTGGCATGGCTTCGCTGTAGGTCCCCTATCCATCTATGCCTGGCCTATCCATCCATCCTTCTCTGCTAAGATTGGAGATAGACATGGGGTAATGGAAGGCCAGGTGGTTCATAATCCACTAGTGCCTGGCTCCGGCCTACATTGAGAAAGGAACTCAAGGAAAGGATGTCGGGTCTAGAGAAGAGCTGGCTTTACCAATTCATAAGCTTCCTTAAAAGGTTGATGTACAATCTTTTTTAGAAAACTAGTGTCACGCATAGAGCTCTACGGATGTAAATGATGGGGACATGTCGGGCTATGCTCAAACGGAGGTGGATGTGCCATATGGAGATGGCACACTGACCAAAGTAATCGGTGGCTCTAACTTCTATATTAGAAGGGCAATCCATAGACAAGGGAGATGAAAAGAAGTCCGAGTACCAAGCCGTCTAAGACTAGTACTTGAAATAAATAAAAGAAGTCATATCGTCACTTCTTTTATTTATTTCAGAAACATAGAGCTAGACAAAGCAAATCTCGATCCTCTCTGTCAGTCCGTGTTAGCTCTGAGGCTACTAAAGGGCAACAACGGTCTTATTGAGAATAATCTTTGTAATATAAGTTAGGTTTTGTGTGTGTTGGGTGATGTATGGTTGTGTTGAGTTTGCATTGTAAGGAGGGTGGGCAATTGAGACCCGTCCTCTATTTTGTAACCCCTAAGGTATATATATATATATATATATATATATATATATATATATATGGATCTCTCGTGCGAACTCGGCGACCTGGACGACGGAGAAGGTGCAACTAGGGTTCCTCCCCCGCGGCCGCCTGATCCGCTCGCTGGCGGGGGGAGGACCTTCGGCAAGTCAGCAACCGCCCCCCGAGGCGGTGGGGGGGTTTGGGAGCAGCGGCGGGGGGGTCAGGCGGACCCCCAGGACCGCGTGAGCGGGGCAGTGCCCCCCCCAGGCGGAGGGGGGGGGGGGCCGGAGCACGGGGGGTGGGGGGCCCTGGGCCGGAGGCGAACAGCCCTAGGCTGTCGGTGGGTGGTGGCGCCCCCCCGGGCGGTGGGGAAAAAGGGGGGGTGACAGTGGGAAAAGGGGGGGGGGGGGCGGGCGGTCTCCCTACGTCGGGTTTGTGCGGCGCCTCCCCGGGCGTGGGAGGGGGGTCGGGAACGAAGGCAGGGGGGTCGGGTGACCTTCCAAAGGTGGCGGAGAGGTTTGCTCCGTTGATGGAAGGGGATCGGAATTTGCGGGGCGGTACCATTGCCCCTAATTTTGAATTCGGAGCCGGCTCCGGATCTTCAGGGAGCCAAACGGAGGGAGGCGGATGGACGACGGTTACACGCCGTCATGGGGCGAAGACCGGGGGGAAGACGGGAGGCGGACAGGGTCAGACTAGGGATCGCCATCCCGTTGGCCGTCAGAACGGATCAGGGGCTCGGCCATCTGGCCGGGGTCCGGGGGTGTCTGCTGTGAGTTCGGTAGGTTGGCGGCCTAAGGCGACCGCGGCGGCCAAGGGAAAGAGCAAGGTGGTGGATCTGGATGTCTTGGGATCTGGGACTCCTCGTCCGGTGATTGCCCTGAGGCCTCTCGGGACGACCCATCGGCCTGCTGGAAGGTCCTGGGCCGAGATCTGCAAACCTGTGGGGCCGAAAACTCCCACTTCGATGGAGTACGTTCCACCGATCAAGGCTGGGACGGGTTTTCGGGCCTCGTTTCCTGCGGAGGAGATCCAGAAGGTGACAGCATACTGGGAGAATACCCTCGTCCTGTATGTCTTAGGCAACAAGCCTTTCTACGGGCAGATCCGGGGCTATGCAGTGCGTGTCTGACAGCCCAAGGGTAGTATGGAGTTCTATGCTCGCGAGAACGGCTTCTATTATGTGAAGTTCGGACTGGCGGAGGATGTCACTAGGATCCTCCAAGGTGGCCCCTGGACGTTCGACGGTCGACTGATCATTCTCAAGGAGTGGACTCCGGAGCTGCGTTGTGAGAGGGAAGTTCTGAATGCCATCCCAGTATGGATTCGATTCCCTGAGTTCCCGGTCCGATTTTGGCGCATACCTTTGTTGATGCGGCTGGCCAGCTTGGTGGGCAACCCGATCAAGGCAGATGAAGCTACTGCCTTTCGGACGCGGTTGATGTACGCTAGAATCTTCGTGGAGATTCGGGCAGGTGGGGAGCTTCCGAAGATGGTGGAATATGAGATCCCTTCTGGGGAGGTGCTTACCCAGAGGGTGGAGTACGAATGGGTTCCACCTACCTGTTCACGTTGTTCCTGTTTCGGGCATCTGGCCAATGCTTGTTCGGAGGCTGGACCTCCGGTGGAGCCTATTATCCACCCTAGTGTGGATCCAGAAGCCCCCTACGATATGGATTTTAGTGATGAGAGCGGAGCGGAGGTTTTGGAGGGGGAGGTTACTCATCATGTGAGTGACGGTGGTCTGAGCCTCGTTGTTGCTACTCAGCCTGCACCCACGGGTGGTGTGATGTCCACTTGCCATGGGCTGAGTAGTATAGTTACTAGAGATATGGTGGCGTCGGAGATGGAGGCACGAGGGGAGGGCGGATCGTCTGGAGGGCAGGTTTACTGTAGGAAGAGACGGGCTGTCGGCCTGCTGAGAGATGGTCCCTCCATGGTGGTGGGACATACTACAGACAGGGAGGAGGCGGTGTGTGTTGACAACCCTGCCTGGGCGTTGGTTCTATCTCAGGTCGCTCCCCACCAGGCGGCTCCGACTGGGATGGAGGAGGATTCCTTAGCGACGGATGCGGCACCTTCCCCAGGTGCCGACCCGGGAGTTTTACAGGGGGACCCCATCTCTCATTAATTAATGGCCATTATCGTCTGGAATGTGAGGAGGGCGTGTTCGCTAGGGAGGTGGAGAGAGATCTGTGGGGTGCTCCACAGAGAGAAATGTGACATTTCTGTACTATTAGAATCCAAAATCAAAGGTGAGAAGACTTTCTCGACGGACCCCTTCTCATTGGGCCCAACTGCACAACCTGGCTCTTTCTGACATGGCAGGATTTGGGTTCGCTGGAACTTGAAGAGTTGGGATGGAGACTTGCTCTTGATGACGGAGCAGTTGATTGCCATTTCCTTCGTGAACAAGGGTGGCTTCCGGTTCTTGCTGGGGGCTGTCTACGGCCACAATGACAGAAGGAGACGGGAGTCACTATGGAACGACATCTTCCATGTTGCATCTGTTGCTGACTCGTCGTGCCTTCCTCTTCTCTTGATTGGGGACTTCAATGCCCTTCTGCACGAAGGGGAGAAGCTAGGTGGTCGTCCGGTTCCAGATTCTATCCTCTACGACTTCCAGAGATGCCTCCTGCTTGCGGGGCTTCGGGAACTGTCTCGCTCAGGCTTCATCTGGACTTGGCACAACAAAGCAACTCATAACATGGTTGCTTGTCAGCTGGATCGAGCTCTGGGCAATGGGGAGTGGTTCCGACACTTTTCCAACACTTCGACTGAGGGTCTGGCAGCTGGGACGAGTGATCATTCCCCCATCAGGGTTGGCTTCACTGCTCGGGCTCTTGGGAAGGCTCGCCCGTTCAGGTATAACAACAGTTGGTATCTTTCGGAGGGCTACCTGGAGGCTGTCGCTGAGGGGCTTACCAGTGGCCAGGAGGGGACGGCTCAATTCCGTTTGGTTCGTCGTCTCAAGGCCACGAAGAGAGCCCTTAGGAGGTGGGTGAAGGGATTGCCCAAGTCCTCCTTAGAAGATAAGGAGGTGGAGTTGAGGGCCTTGCAGCAGGATATGCAAGCTGACATGATGAATGGGGGACCTGGCGGCTAGAGAGAAGGAGCTGATCGGAGAAGTCAACATCCTGAGGCTACAACAGGAGATTAGCTCCGCCCAGCGAGCCAAATGTTCCTGGTTGAAGGATGGCGACCGTTGCTCCAAGTTCTTCTATGATGTTATCCGGACTAGACAGAATCGGAATCACATCTCCCAGCTTCTTGATGCTGATGGTACTCTGTTGGGGACGCCGGCTGAGATCCAGGGCGAGGCTGTCAGGTACTACTCTGAGTTATATTTCCAGACTGACTACCTTTCCGTGTTCCCAGAGGTTGTTACGAAGAGATTGGTGACTCCTTACGGAAATAGCATTCTTCTTGCCCCTGTTACTCTGGAGGAGGTGGAATCTATTGTCAAGGTGGCAGATCCCAACAAGGCTCCTGGTCCGGATGGCTTCAGCAGTGGTTTCTTCAAACGACATTGGGACATTCTGAAGCATCAGGTCGTGGAGGTGGTCCAGGAATTCTTCACCAACGGGAAGCTTCTGAAAGAATTAAATCACACTTTTCTGACCCTGGTGCCGAAGGAGGGAGCGACTGCTTTGGCTGATTTCAGACCTATTGCGTGCTGTAATTATCTTTATAAGATAATTACGCATCTTATGTGCTGGCGGATGGAGGGGATCATGCAGGACTTGGTATCTCCGAATCAGGCTGCGTTCATCAAGGGGAGGTCGATCGCAGAGCATAGTCTCCTGGTACATGAGATGGTGAGGGAATTTAGCAGACCCGGCGGGAAGAAGGCTTGTGTAAAACTGGACCTAAGGAAGGCGTATGACATGGTCAATCGCGACTTCCTCTGTCATCTGATGACCGCCATGAGATTCGCGGAACACTGGGTTGAGTTGATCCGGGAGTGCATTACGTCACCTACCTTCTCCGTTCTCATCCAGGGCGTCCCGTATGGGTACTTCCAGAGCAACCGTGGTCTTAGGCAAGGAGACCCATTGTCCCCTTACCTATTCACGCTAGTTATGGAGTACTTTACGTGTTTGATGGATCTGGCAGTGCACCGTGGACGGCTGGTTCCTCTGTTTCGGAGGATGGTCCCCCCAGTTGTCCACCTTATTTATGCTGATGATCTGCTTGTCTTCATCCAGCCTTCGACGGAGGGGTTGCAGACGCTTGCGGCTATTATGGAAGATTTGAAGTCCTTTTCGGGTCTCCAGATGAACAGGGATAAGAGTAGGGTCTACTTCAACTCCCTGTGCACCCGGAAGGAGGAGCGGGCTGATGTTCTGGGTATCGCGAGGAGTGATCTTCCGGTTCGATATTTAGGAGTGCCTCTCACAGTCAATTATGCGCGGGATCATGATTGCCACAGTCTGGTGGAATATGTCCAGAGACGAGTAGAAGGGTGGCAAGCGGCAGGTCTGTCATTTGGCGGTCGCATTGAGCTGGTCAGATCGGTGATCTCGGCTGTGGCACATTTTTGGCTGTAGTCCCTCCTCCTCCCAGTGGCCACTATTCGACGAGTGGAGCTCTTTGTGCCGATTTCATTTGGAGGGGAGGTATGCATGCGATTTCCTGGGATAAGCTCTGTCGTCCCAGGAAGGAGGGAGGAGTGGGGCTCAGACCGTTGATGGAGATTAGGGAGGCTTCTGCGCTTAAGCTGGCCTGGAGATTCATCAGCGGGGGATCTCTTTGGACGGACTGGATGCACAGCAGATACGTGAAGCAGGGCAGTTTTTGGACGTGTCCTACTGACAACAACCATTCAGTCACGTTCAAGACTGTTTTGAGACACGGGGGTGCTCAAGTCTGCTATCCGGAGGGTCATGAAGGATGGGTCGGGTACGGACCTCTGGCGGGATCCTTGGATAGATCGACGTTCGCTGTTGGATATCAGAGGTGTCCCGGCTCATCAGGAGGACAGGCGTGGTCTGATGTGCAGTCATATCATACGGGATGGGGAGTGGAGGCCGGATTCTTATCGGTTCACTGAGGAGCTTGGTGGGTGCATTATATCTACTGTCATTGATCCGACTTTGCCTGAGGATCGGTGGATTTGGGAGCCGACTGGAGCTTCTTCAGGGACTGGGGAGTTCCAATTTCGTAGCTGCTACAACCTTATCCGGCGTAAGTTTCCGCTGAGTTCTGATTATGATTTCGTTTGGTGCAAGGGTCTGGCCAGGAAGATGCAGTTGTGTGTTTACAAGCTGCTTCTGGGCCGCCTCTTGACTAGAGATCGACTGAGTTCGTTTGGAGTGCCAGTTCCGGATCCCAAATGTGTGCTTTGCGGTTTAGAGCCTGAATCTATAAAGCATATCTTCTTCGAGTGCACTCTGACGTGGCAGATCTGGTTGGAGCAGGGTCGAGTATTGGGAGTGTTCGCCTCCGGAAAATGTGTTGGGGACATCATTACGGCGATCCGAGATAGCAGGGGTAGAGGGCAGGACTGGTTCCGAACAGCCAGAGTTCGTCTAGCTGCTGCGGTTTGGCATGTATGGCGGGAGCGAAACCGTCGGATCTTTGAGGGGCTGGTCACCCCTCCAGTTGGCATTCTCCATAACATCGATTTTGATGTAAATGCTATGGAGAGTTGATGTGTGATGAGTGAGAGTCCCACTCTGGTTGTATGTTGTAAGATTATGGTTTTTCTTTTGGAATAAAATTCACCTTTTTTCCATATATATATATATATATATATATATATATATATATATATATATATATATATCCTCTTTCTCTATTATGATTAGGGGTAAGCCGAAGGGGTATTTTGGCAGCACCAGGGGCCTGAGACAAGGGGACCCCCTATCTCCGTACGTATTTACGATTGTGATGGAGTTCTTTACCTAGTCTTCTGGATGATGCGGTTGTGGAGGAGCTGATTATCCCCCTATTTCGACATACGGATCCTCTGGTCTCCCATCTTATGCCGATGACCTGCTGCTCTTCACGGAGCCTTCGAATAGTTCTCTTGACACTCTAAAGGACACCTTGATTCTTTTGAGAGATGGTCGGGACTGCATGTTAACAAAAACAAGAGCCAGATATTCATGAATGGCACCTGTGGGAACAAGGAAGCTTGGCGGGACAAGATGCGCGTACCAGAAGTGAAGCTTCCTGTAAACTATTTTGGCCTTCCCCTATCCATCAAACTATGCAGCTGATGCAGATTGTGAGGGTCTCCTCAATTACGTGCAATTGATGCTGGAGGGATGGCCGTCACATATTGTGCTTTGGGGGTATGATTGAACTCATCAGAGCCGTCATTTTGGCGGTAGCTATGTACTGGCTGCAGGCCATTTTTTTTTCAAGGACATCATCAAGAAGATTGAACGTATGTGCGTGGAGTCGACGGACTTCCTGTGGAGGGGGGACATGCATGTTATAAGTTGGGAGGAGTGTCGGTCGAAAAAGGAGGGAGGAGTTGGTCTGAGATTTTTGTCCCTTCCTCAGAGAAAGGGCCTTCCTCAAACTTTTCTGAAAATTTATTAACGGGAAGTCCCTGTGGGCTGACTGGGTTACGGAATGATATTTTTCGGAAGGTAACTTCTGGTCTACTAGTAGCAACAACAACTTCTCAGTCACGATTAAATCGTTGTTGGCTACGAGGTGCAAGGCTAATGACAAGCTCATCAGGGTGATATTACTCTGGGGCTCAAACCAGCATCTGGCATGCCCCGTAGATCAATCATTCCGGCTTGATCGAGAGGGAGGGCTGGCATGTTTACGAGCTAATGGCATCTACATATATGGTGAGTAGTGTTATTCAAAAAGGAGAGTGGAAGCTACATGGTCGTTTCATCGAGGCAGCCCATGCAGAAGATATTCGTGTAGTGGAAATTGATAGACAGGGGACGAAGGACTACTGGATTCAGAAGGATATGGAGAAAGGCACTTTCAAGCTCCGGATAGCAGTGAACCAGACTATGACCTACTACGAGGTGGTCGATTGGACGAAGGTGGTATGGATGAAAGGGGCGGCGGTCAAGTTTTCCTTAAGCCTCTACAAAACGATCAGGAACAAACTACTTACTGTCACGCCCCGCTCCCGTAGGAGCGATCGTCCTCGCTAAGGCGTGATGCCGCACGCGCCTAGTTTGCGCTCGTGCAAGGCGGGTTCCATAACGGCCGATTTCAGCGGCTGCGACGGGGTCGTCGCACAGAAGTCCCAAGCAGAGACATTGAATAATAGCAGCGGAAATTTAGAACAAAACACAAGTTACTCAAAAGAAGCTCTTTATTGATATTGAAACAAAGGTTACAATGGGGCGCAAGACCAAGATTACAAGTCACTCAAGCTCACTCTTCTCCCATTACAAGTCACTCAGCTCTCTCTCATCTCTCAATACATGTTTCGAGCCAGCGGATGCTTCGGAAGACGACGTCCATACATTATGTCCCGTATAAGCCTTGACTCCATGCGGCCGCACGTTTCGAATCGCCAAGGAACTTCGTGCCTCGACGCATCCAAGCGAGCTCCGTGCCACGAGCTTCTACCTGTGCCTGCACATGAAAACTATGTGGGTGTCAGTACTCAACTGTACTGGTGGAATGAGCTCCTCGCCCACCCATACAAAACCGATACGTTTGATTTACTTCGTGCAATATAGGCTCATCTTATCAATTGTCTTTCTAGTCTTATCTTAGGATCAATTTTATGACCGATGCCTTGGGCTATTTTGTGTCTCTAGACCATCCCGTGCTTGCAACAACAATGTTCACCTATCAAGTCGTGTTTGCCTTTCGGCACAAAATCAGATACGCGAACTACGCGATAGTACCCAATTTCCTTGTGACCGTGCTACAAATCTATCGTACCGTGCCTCGCAATTCAGTATAACTTAACCATATCGCCGCCTCGCGGCCCTTGCTACTTTGATCACCAACTGACACAATCAAGACTTCTGGGCTTAGTGTCACTCAACCAACATTGCCTTACGGCGGTTTCCTGACTTAGACTCAAAAAGACCCAAATCTTACTTATGCAACTTACATGCCGACACTTAAGACTCGACGCCACATCTCGTGCCAAAGCACGTCGCCTACGTTTTTGCCAATCTAGGCCCAAACATTCTTCCAAAATGTACACACATTCAACACGACACATTCCAAAGGCATACACGCTGATCGCCGCTATTTTGCCGACATCTATATGAACTTTAGTCACTAGCATCACAAGCTATACCTGGACTTATAGCTTTGTTATTCGAGATACCTTTCAGCGCAAGTAGCGATCCCTGCTGAAAGTCTCCGACTAACCTGAGCGGGAGCGTACTCCCAGCTCGGCTATACACCTGTTTCCTCCTAGGATGAGTCGGTCCCATGGCCCAGGGTTGTCGCTCGAGGAAATCTTCGTCCTTGTCGACAAGTTGTCCAATGACCATGCAAGACTCGACACAAACTGACGTCTCACACAGTCATTCCTCTTCCAATGTTACCATCTCTTTCAAAACCAAGTTCAAGACTTCTATCCTTGAGACCCCTCGACTAGGGGTGAGTATTCGGTTTATTCGGTTCCAACCGAATCGAATAACCGAAAACCGAATTGGACCAAAACCGAATAAGCAAAACAGAAACCGAACCGAATTAAATCGGTTCGGTTTTCGGTTTTTGGGTTTATTTGTGTTTTTTTGTGTTTTTTTGTTAATATATATAATAAATAAATATACCTAGATATATTTATTATATACATATAGTGTGTATATATATATATATATATATATATATATATATATATATATATAAAATTCGGTTTTCGGTTTTGGACCGAAACCCAAAACTGAAACCGAAACCGAATAAGAAAATTTAGTATTTTCAAAACCGAAACCGAACCGATTTTTTTAAAACCGAACCGAATCTCTTATTCGGTTCGGTTCGGTTTTCGGTTCAAAACCGAATAATGCTCACCCCTACCCTCGACGACCCACGGTCGCGAGTATTCTTTTCTTGTTACCCTATCATTTTGTTCAACTCATGAACGCCTATTTGATAGTCCTTTCTCAAAACTCACTTTGAATCAATTGTGGTCCTTGCCTTAAACACTAAGTCCGTGCATCGTGCCTTAAGCCAATCGTGCTCTACGTGACACTCCTGCCCAAGTCGACGGGCCTTGAGATCGTGGGACTACTTAACTTTGACAAACCGCGAAAGAGCGGGACGGTACTTGTAATGTCTTAGGTCGACCGGCATAACTTTGCCTAACTTAACTTCGCAACAACTTAATGAGCAAAGGCTGCGTCAAGCTTCGCCTTAATGGATCGTGTCGTGCACGCATTCGACTTGAACGACCAAGTCACTCGGGTGCCTAGACTTAGGTCACAAGCCGCTCAACGCAACTTAACTCATGGGAAAGCCAAGACTATGCCAAGCCTTGGATGATGGGACCGTGCATGCTTTATGAAGCATTCATGCGGACGACGCCTATGACTTAGGCTACGATCATAACTTCGCCTACTCAACCAACTTTCCTTCTCCCAAGTCACGGGACGAAGGATCGAGTGTCATTTTTAAAACACGCCGTGCACCAACTCTAAGCCGACCGTTGGACATTTCCATATTCTAACTCAATTCGACCCGTCGGAATTATTCCTTTTAGCTATGTGGATTCGTCTCTTTTATTATCAAGCCTACTTGTGCAAGTTGAAAACATACGATTTATTATGTGAAGGCTAAGATTAGGCAAGTTCACCGAAACTACCCTACCTGAGTGAGCGGTCGCCTCGACCGAGCGATGTCTTCGAGTAGCCGTTGCAAGGCTAAGTTCGAACGCCGTTGGCGTTTCGATTCCTCCGATTGACTGAGCGGGACGGGGCACTACATCATACACCACTCAGAAAAAGTTTCGTCCTTGAAACTGAGTACTTACTCATCGATTTATCACTCGAATGTTCAACGACTCTCGCACACATTTCTCCTATGCATTTCTAAAATTCGAGCCACGCTCTCAAAATCGATTTATCACTCGAATGTTCAACGACTCTCGCACACATCTTTTCTTCAAAATTCACGATCTCAAAATCCTCGACACTTCTCGTTCCTCAAGTCTCACTTGAATTTAACGTATCACTTAGTTTGGATCGTCCACACATTCCAGGCATCCCCGAAATACATGCATTTCAACCAAGCCTTGTGATAGTGAATCCAATCCCACCTATCGATTCATCCACAATCCCGAAAGTCAATCGTACAGATGTAACTCTCGCAACATGGATATCTCGTCTAGCCGCTAGGTCATCTCTCTAGGCTAAAGTCATCCGTCAGTATTGGAATCATAGTTCCCAAACAACAATATCAACACTGACCCCATCCTAAGGTCAAACCAAGTTGGTAGTACGGGGTTTTCTATCCAAGCTCGCATCACTCTGATTTCTAAACTTCGAGCATAGATTTCCTACCCACATTCCAACATTCGTCGCACGGGGTCCGAGTCATTTAGCAAAGCCATCCTACGACAACTTACGTTCAACTAATTCCATGGCGTATCAATATCGCTCGTTCAACAAACCATCTTGCATAGTCACCCCTTCAAACACGCTCGATATAGTTCGTCTATCAATCCCTTCAAGTCAAACATGCTACGACATGATTCATCTCCAAACCATAATTCACATTTCATATTCCCTAAGTCATTCGTCCCATTCACGTATTCGATCATGAGGTCGTCTAACTTAACAATATGTTGCGCCCCGATCTCACGCGATTCAGATTATCCACGGTAGGCATGAATCACCATGCACGCTCCCGCAGGGTAATCATCCTCATCGGGACGTAAATCTTCTTTTGTGTGTAGACTAATTCATTCTCGATGCGCGGATTGGACCTACTCAATCCTCAAGTTTCATTCATTCGTCAATCACAAGTCTTACAAATCCTGGAATTCACCTTCGCATCAAGCCAACAAGTCGAGACAATCAGAGTTTCCGTGTCCTGATTTTTCGAGTTCGACCATTCCCGCGACATGAATCACTATGTCAGCGTTCACGCGGAACGATCGCCCAAAATCCGACGCGACGCATGTGCGAGGCTAGAGTTGCTCTCGCGCAAGACAAGAATGTCGATGCTGTGGTTATCCGCGTAACCATCAAGACACTTTCGTTTTTATTCAACATTCATCTCAATCAAAATCCTAAGTATAGCATCCAACCGAACAATTACAATTGCACGATCGTCATTCCTCGAATTAGAGTGCCCCCGAGTTATCGCATATCGATCTTTGATACGCCTCAATACCATCGATGATATGCGTAACCTGACGATCTTCCTTTGCAACGAATTTCGAGTCGTGTGAATGATTGCTATCGTCCGACAGGATAATCTCCTCGACATTCAAATTCATGTTCGATCGTTATCCCTTTATCTTAAGTCATCGACCAACGTATTTCCTCAATTCGCATCATTCTTGCTAACTCAGTCATCGAACGACATCCATTCCAATCCTCAGAGTCATTGCGTAACTTCAAAATTCAACTTTTTTATGCATGCTATCTTCCCATCGTGCTAACTTTCTCTATACGATTTCACCTATCGATTTCCTTTATCAAGTCATCCGTTCGCTACACTTTAACTTTTCCTCGATTTAATTTACCTACTTAATCACCTTTGCGTTTCATACTCGCACAATCCTCAATCCTGTGCACGTTCCGTGCGCGTCCATTTCTAGGTTGTTCGAATCAATTCGTCAAACTTCAAGACTAAACTTATTCAATGATACTCAATCTATGGCTTTACATACATGCGATGCTTGCTGATAGACTCATCGGCATCCCTCATCCTCAATCGATCGATCCTGAGGCTATCGCATACACCACTCAGGGATGAAGTCATTCAACTAATCCACAACACTATCGTTCGAATCAAAATCGACTACTTCAAATATTCCGTTCGAACCATTACTCGATATCCAAGCACGCTCATCTAATCACACCGACGTTATCGTCGTTCGATAGCACCCCTATCGATAGTCATCTAACTTTACTCAATCGTGTTCAACTCATTCTTGCTCGACACTATTTAATTCCCGCACTCGACTTTTCTAAGGTCGACGCAACTTTGGTGTATATGCCCATCCGACTTAGCCAACCGTGCTTACGCGAACCAACTTTTTGTTTTTATCAAAAATTGTTCTCCTATGTTTTGCAAAATAGATAGACTTATTGTATGGACATCCGTGGGACATTTGAGAGAGAGCGCACCAACGATATCAACTTTGCGGAAGCAACAGAGTTTGCGGAAACAACGATGTTAAAGAATTCAATCGAAAGTCCAAGGACGTAAAGCCGTGCTCTGATACCATTATGTCACGCCCCGCTCTCGTAGGAGCGATCGTCCTCGCTAAGGCGTGATGCCGCACGAGCCTAGATTGCGCTCGTGCAAGGCGGGTTCCATAACGACCGATTTCAGCGGCTGCAACGGGATCGTCACACAGAAGTCCCAAGCAGAGACATTGAATAATAGCAGCGAAAATTTAGAACAAAACACAAGTTACTCAAAATAAGCTCTTTATTGATATTGAAACAAAGGTTACAATGGGACGCAAGGCCAAGATTACAAGTCACTCAAGCTCACTCTTCTCCCATTACAAGTCACTCAGCTCTTTCTCATCTCTCAATACATGTCTCGAGCCAGCGGATGCTTCGGAAGACGACGTCCATACATTATGTCCCGTATAAGCCTTGACTCCATGCGGCCGCACGCTTCGAATCGCCAAGGAACTTCGTGCCTCGACGCATCCAAACGAGCTCCGCGCCACGAGCTTCTACCTGTGCCTGCACATAAAAACTATGTGGGTGTCAGTACTCAACTGTACTGGTGGAATGAGCTCCTCGCCCACCAATACAAAACCAACACGTTTGATTTACTTCGTGCAATATAGGCTCTTCTTATCGATTGTCTTTCTAGTCTTATCTTAGGATCAGTTTTATAACCGACGTCTTGGACTATTTTGTGTCTTTAGACCATCCCGTGCTTGCAACAACAATGTTCACCTATCAAGTCGTGCTTGCCTTTCGGCACAAAATCAGATACGCGAACTACGCGATAGTACCCAATTTTCTTGTGATCGTGCTACAAATCTATCGTACCGTGCCTCGCAATTTAGTATAACTTAACCATATCGTCGCCTCGCGGCCCTTGCTACTTTGATCACCAACTGACACAATCAAGACTTCTGGGCTTAGTGTCACTCAACCAACTTTGCCTTACGGCGGTTTCCTGACTTGGACTCAAAAAGACCCAAATCTTACTTATGCAATTTACATGCCGACACTTAAGACTCGACGCCACATCTCGTGCCAAAGCACGTCGCCTACGTTTTTGCCAATCTTAGGCCCAAACATTCTTCCAAAATGTACACACATTCAACACGACACATTCCAAAGGCATACATGTGGATCGTCGCTATTTTGCCGATATCTATATGAACTTTAGTCACTAGCATCACAAGCTATACCTGGACTTATAGCTTTGTTATTCGAGATACCTTTCAGCGCAAGTAGCGATCCCCGCTGAAAGTTTCCGACTAACCTGAGCGGGAGCGTACTCCCAGCTCGGCTATACACCCGTTTCCTCCTAGGACGAGTCGGTCCCATGGCCCAGGGTTGCCGCTAGAGGAAATCTTCGCCCTTGTCGACAAGTTGTCCAATGACCATGCAAGACTCGACACAAACTGACCTCTCACACAGTCATTCTTCTTCCAATGTTACCATCTCTTTCAAAACCAAGTTCAAGACTTCTATCCTTGAGACCCCTCGACGACCCACGGTCGCGAGCATTCTTTTCTTGTTACCCTATCATTTTGTTCAACTCATGAACGCCTATTTGATAGTCCTTTCTCATAACTCACTTTGAATCAATTGTGGTCCTTGCCTTAAACACTAAGTCCGTGCATCGTGCCTTAAGCCAATCGTGCTCTACGTGACACTCCTGCCCAAGTCGACGGGCCTTGAGATCGTGGGACTACTTAACTTTGACAAACCGCGAAAGAGCGGGACGGTACTTGTAATGTCTTAGGTCGACCGGCATAACTTTGCCTAACTAAACTTCGCAACAACTTAATGAGCAAAGGCTGCGTCAAGCTTTGCCTTAATGGATCGTGTCGTGCACGCATTCGACTTGAACGACCAAGTCACTCGGGTGCCTAGACTTAGGTCACAAGCCGCTCAACGCAACTTAACTCATGGGCAAGCCAAGGCTATGCCAAGCCTTGGATGATGGGACCGTGGATGCTTTATGAAGCATTCATGCGGGCGACGCCTATGACTTAGGCTACGATCATAACTTCGTCTACTCAACCAACTTTCCTTCTTCCAAGCCACGGGACGAAGGATCGAGTGTCATTTTCAAAGCACGCCGTACACCAACTCTAAGCCGACCGTTGGACCTTTCCATATTCTAACTCAATTTGACCCGTCGGGATTATTCCCTTTAGCTATGTGGATTCGTCTCTTTTATCATCAAGCCTACTTGTGCAAGTTGAAAACATGCGATTTATTATGTGAAGGCTAAGATGAGACAAGTTCACCGAAACTATTCCACCTGAGTGAGCGGTCGCCTCGACCGAACGATGTCTTCGAGTAGCCGTTGCAAGGCTAAGTCCGAACGCCGTTGGCGTTTCGATTCCTCCGATTGACTGAGCGGGACGGGGCACTACACTTACAAGAGACATGCTTGTCAAGTTCGGGATTCACTGTGAGGATACAAAGTGCTGCTTATGTAATAAAGAGGATGGGTCTAGGGATCGTTTGTTTTTAGCTTGTGACTTCGTTCGGGAGATATGGAGCGCACAAAGAGCTAGGTGTGGGCTTACTGGCGCATAGAGGATAGACTTTTTCTCGGTTATATATCAAGTTAAAGACTAGAAAGGCAGCGGAGCGAGAGAGTACCGTCGCATATGTCTTAGTTTTGGGACGGTAGTTTGGCATGTTTGGAGGGAACGGAATCGACACATCTTTCAGAGTCTTTCCCTCAGTAATTTAGTTGTACAAAAGAATATACAAGCTGGTATTGATAGTATAGACCCCAGATGATCATTTTGTAATCGGGGCTCGATCATAGTTGTAATCTCCATGTTTATCTATGAAAAATAACCTTCTTCATTTATATATATATATATATATATATATATATATATATATATATATATATACAAAAAAAATATATATATATATCTTATACAAAACACAAAGGTTTTTGAATCCTAGGGCTGACTGTGCCAAGATAAAGAGTGGTTGGGATTTAATCTTGGTGAATCAACGGTTGTGGGGTTTTATGGGAAATCCAAAGAGTGGGGTTTGCACTCATAATGGTTGTGGATGAGCATTATTGAGAGTGGGATTTTATGGGGAATGAGCATTATTGAGAGTGGGGTTTTATGCGGAATCCAAAGAGTGGGGTTTGCACTCATAATGGTTGTGGATGAGCATTATTGAGAGTGGGGTTTTATGGGGAATCCAAAGAAAATTCACATCCAGCAGTGGTTGGAATTTAATATTTTGATGGGGGCCTCATAATTATTATTGTTCGTTTAAAATTGGGGGTCCAAGATTTTGAGGGGGAATACCTTAAATGAACCATGCCCTATGGGCACGGGTTATGACTAGTATATATATATAAAAGGTAATTTTGGCGATCTCTCCCATCGGAAATCGATCTTCTAACCACTCGGGCCGCATGCATCTCTCTTAACCACTAGGCTAGAGGTCATTTGCTATATATATATATATATATATATATATATATATATATATATAAAAATGGCAGCGGCGGCGCATGGGATCCCGAGCTCTGCTAGGGCATCAACCCTCGGCGTCGTGGAGGCCGCCAACCGCCCCCCGGACCGGGGGAAAGGCAAGGGGGGGCGGGGGCGGCCGGTGGCGACCGGCCAGGGGCGGACGGCGGCGGCGGGCCGCCGGCGAACGGTGTGGCTGCTGCTGCACGCAGCAGCGGGGGCGCGGGAGGGCAGCCGACGACCCGGGGAGGCCCGGCGACCCCCCCCGGGGGGCGGGCGGCTGCCGGCGACCCCTCCCAGGCGGGGGGGGCTGGCCGGGGCGGGCTGCGGGCGGGAAATCCCCTTCCGGGCAAGGTTTCTGCTGGGAATTCGACGACGACGACATCCGGGGGGTCCCCGATGGTGTTCGCCGCCCAAAGAACATCGTCGGGATTGGAGGATGAGGAGGGGGCATGGACCACGGTCCAGAATCGGAGGATCCGACGCGGAGGAGGGCAACGACCACAGTTCCCTGAGGCTAGGAGGGGCACAACATATACGCAGGGATCGGACAGGAGGGCGGGGATAGCCAGGAGAGCGGGTACATCGGGGGGACAGGCACACTCGGGGGTTCGGGAGGGACAAGCCAGGATTGCTTGGCGGCCTCGTGCGAAAGGGGCGACTGGGACGGCTGTCCCAGTTATCGGAGGGAGAGTTACTGCTGCGAGCACGAGTGCCAGGCCACCCCCGACGTCCCCACCACGGAGTTCGGGCCCGCGGCCTGTATCCTGGGCAGATGCATGCAAGGTGGGGGTCGCCAAGACGCCGGCATCGATGGAGTACGTTGCTCCTATGGAGATTGGGGGCGAGCTCTGCGCCGACTTTCCGGCCGAAGAAGTGGCGAAGGTGACGGCATTCTGGGAGAACACGTTAGTGCTATACGTGTTGGGGAGCAAGCCCTTCTACGGGCAGATCAGAGGATATGCGGACAGAGTCTGGCGGCCGAAGGGGAGCATGGAGTTCTTCTCCAAGGAGAACGGCTTCTATTTCGTTAAATTTGGGTTGGCAGAAGATGTGACTCGGATTCTCCAGGGAGGGCCATGGACATTTGACGGTCGCCTCATCATTCTGAAGCAATGGACTCCCGACTTGAGGTGTGAGAAGGAGGTGCTCAATGCTGTGCCAGTGTGGGTTCGTTTCCCTGAGTTCCCGGTACGCTTCTGGAGTGTTCCACTGCTTATGAGACTTGCTAGCCTCATTGGCAAGCCGATTAAGGCGGATGAGGCCACCACCTTCAGGTCTAGACTGCTGTATGCTCGGGTTTTTGTGGAGATTGACGCCAGGTTGGACCTCCCCGAGCAGCTGAAGTACAGGACACCTGCTGGCCAGTTCGCCTGGCAGAGGGTGGAGTATGAGTGGGTACCCCCCAGATGTCCGGCATGTGCCTGCTTCGGGCATCTCCCGAGCGCGTGTAGACGTGGGGGAGCTTCTGAGGTGGTGCCGGAGGAGGCTGTGCGGGTGGCAGGTGGTGCAGACGACTCCCCCGTTGGGGACCAGGTGGGCGCGATGGAGGATGATATGGAGGCAGACTCTCCCCTCATCTCGGGGGAGGGTGAGGGGCCCCCGACGGAGGATCTTGCTGGAGCGTTGGTTGAGTATGTGGGGACGAGGACCATGACCACCAGGAGTATGGGCCAGGAGGACGGGCGACAGGGAGAGAAAGAAGCGCTTGCTATTCAGGTGTACAGTCGGAAGCGCCAGGCTACGGAGGCACATGGTGAGGACAGCGGACAAGGCGGGACAGAGAGAGTGTGGCAGGTCAACCCGAAATGGGTAGCAGTACTAGCACAGCCTCCCCCGCAGGGGGACCCACACGGGGCCACGGCCCCCCTCCTTCTACAGGGGGATAGAGATGAGGATACCAGTGATATGGAGGTTGCACTCTCCCCGGGTGCCCCTCCAGAGGATGTTCAGGGGACCCCACCAGTGATTTAGATGTCGGCCCTTGCCTGGAATGTCCGGGGGGGGTGTTCTCTGGGGAGATGGAAGGAGATTAGTGAGGTGCTGAGGAAGGAACAGTGTGAAATCTCGATATTACTTGAGACTAAGATCAGGGGGGTGAAAACTCTGACCCGTAGAACCCCTACGGATTGGGTCCAGCTACACAACCTTAATCTCTGTGATATGGCGAGGATCTGGGTTAGATGGAATGGAGCTAGTTGGGATGGTGAGGAGGTTTTCATGTCTGACCAGCTGGTGGCTATCTCCTTCACCAACAAGGGGGGATTCCACTTCTTACTGGGTGCCGTCTACGGGCACAATGACAGGAGGCGTCGGGAGACCTTGTGGCAGGACATCATCAGGTTGAGCTCACTAGCGAGGCATCGGCATCTCCCCCTTCTTATTATGGGAGACTTCAATGCTACGCTATACCGGGGAGAGAAGCTGGGGGGGAGGCCGGTGCCGGACCAGATACTTTCTGATTTTCAGTCTTGTCTCCTCCAGTCCGGGCTCAGGGACCTGGAGAGGATAGGACACATATGGACCTGGCACAACAAGGCAGAGGTGAGCAGGGTGGCATGCCAGCTGGATCGGGCCTTGGGGAACAGTGACTGGTTCCGCCTATTCCCTTCTTCTGTGGCTGAGGGGCTCCCTGCGGGGACCAGTGACCACTCGCCGATTCGGGTGCGCTTCGTGGAGAGTCCCAGATGGCGAGCCCGTCCGTTCCGGTATGACAACAGCTGGTTCCTATCAGCTGGTTATGAGGAGACTGTGGCGGGAGGGCTTGGCCAGGAGGTGGACGGCACTGCCCAGTTTTGCATGGTTCACAGGCTGAAGAGCGCTAAACGCGCCATCCGGGACTGGGTGAGGGCACTCCCCCGGACTTCCCTGCAGGAGAAGGAGGCGGAGCTGCGTGACCTGCAGGCAGAGCTCCAGGGCGACATGTTGAGTGGGGAGCTGGCGACTAGAGAGAAGAGTCTGGCTGCAGAGGTCAACACCTTGAGGCTTCAGCAGGAGATTAGTGCGGCCCAACGGGCCAAATGCTCCTGGCTCAAGGATGGGGATCGTTGCACCAAATTCTTCTACGATGTCATCCGGGCGCGACAGCACCGGAACCGTATCCAGCGACTGATTGGCAGAGACGGGCGTCTTGTGACTGACCAGGTTGCTATTCAGGAGGAGGCTGTCCAGTTCTACTCTGAGCTTTATCATCAGACGGATTATCCATCGGTTTTCCCACAGCTGATTACGAAGACGTTGATTACGGAGTACGGCAACAGTCTTCTTATGGCCCCTATCCGGATGGCGGAGGTGGAGACGATTGTGATGCAGGCTGATGCTTCCAAGGCTCCTGGGCCGGATGGGTTCTCCAGTGGTTTCTACAAACGCCATTGGAATTCCCTTAAGGCCCCGGTCCTTGCGGCTGTTCAGGAGTTCTTTGATACGGGCAAGCTCCTGAAGGAGCTGAACCACACCTTCCTGACGCTTGTGCCCAAGAAAGAGGGGGCAACATCTCTTGCTGACTTTCGACCGATTGCTTGCTGTAATTATTTGTATAAAATAATTACTCATCTCATGTGCAGGAGGATGGAGGAAGCTATGCAGGGTCTGGTGTCTCGGAATCAGGCGGCCTTCATTAAGGGGCGGTCTATTGCGGAGCATAGCCTGCTGGCTCATGAGCTGATTCGGGAGTTCCACAAGCCAGGAGGGATGAAGGCGTGTGTGAAGCTCGATCTGAGGAAAGCCTACGACACCGTCAACAGGGACTTCCTCTGTCATTTGATGGGTGCGATGGGCTTCTCCGAGACTTGGGTGGATAGAGTCAGAGAGTGCATCACTTCTCCTACATTCTCGGTCCTCATCCAGGGTATCCCCTACGGGTTCTTCAGCAGCAGCAGGGGGCTTAGGCAGGGGGACCCGCTGTCCCCCTACCTATTCACCCTTGTGATGGAGTATTTCACATGTCTGATGGACATCGCGGTACATCGGGAGAGGATTGTACCGATATACAGCAGGGTCTCTCCGGTGGTCTCTCATCTCATTTATGCAGATGACCTTTTGGTCCTGTTGAGGCCTTCCATGCGGGGGATGAGGGAGCTTGCGGCAGTGATGGAGGAGTTCGGGCAGCTATCGGGCCTTCGGCTGAACAGGGACAAGAGTAAAGTATACTTCAGCAACTCTTGCACTTTGAAGGAGGAGCGGGCTATGGAGCTTGGGGTGGAAATGGGGGACCTTCCGGTGAAATATCTGGGGGTGCCCCTTTCCGTCAACTACGCGAAGGATCGTGACTGTCAGAGCCTGGTGGATTTTGCACAGAGGAGGGTTGAGGGCTGGCAGGCGGCTGGCCTATCGTTTGGAGGGCGTATTGAGCTGGTCCGCTCAGTCATTTCTGCTATTGCTCTGTTCTGGCTCCAATCGATTATGGTCCCTCTGGCTACTATCAGAAAGATTGAGGGCATCTGTGCCAAGTTCATTTGGCATGGAGGGATACATGCCATCTCCTGGGAGCAGCTCTGTCGGCCTAGGAGAGAGGGAGGTGTGGGTCTGCGATCTCTTATTTCTGTCAGGGAGGCGGCGGGGATCAAGCTGGCATGGAGATTCCTTCAGGGTGATTCTCTATGGTCGACCTGGATGACGAGTCGGTATCTCCGGGGCAGAAACTTCTGGGTATGTGAAATTGACAACAACTTCTCTGTGTCTTTCAAGCATATCCTGAGGACCCGTCCTGTTCTTAGGACGGCTTTGCGGAGGAGGATGAGGGAGGGAAGGGAGACGGATCTTTGGCTCGATCCGTGGATCTCAGGTCAGTCTCTCCTGGAGATTCTGGGCCCCCAGAGGGACGGCGTGGCATACAGAGGACTGACGTGTCGGCACATCATCCGTGGAGGGGTATGGAGGCCTGAGGAGTACCGGTTCACTGCTACGGTAGTTGAGGAGATCAGACAGGTGCAGATCACTCCTACGGCACTATCTGATATATGGATGTGGGCCCCGCCCGGCCGCTCGGAGGGTGCTGGGGAGTTCCGATTTAGCAGCTGCTACGACCTTGTCCGCCCCCACTTCGATGATATTGAGGAGTATGACTTTGTCTGGGGGAAGGGGCTCGCCAGGAAGATGCAACTGTCTGCATACAAACTGGTGTTGGGTCGGTTGCTTACTCGGGACAGATTGCTTCGGTTCGGGGTTTCTGTCCCTGATCCTAAGTGTGTTTTGTGTGAGACAGAACCTGAATCTATTGGGCACCTGTTCTTCCAGTGCCATACGGCGTGGAACTTATGGGCCGAGCAGAGCCGGAGACACTTGGGAGGGGTTGGCAGGGAGCGGGACTTCAGAGAAATCCTTAAGTGGATTGGTGATCGCAGGGGCATGGAGCAGAGCTGGGCTAGGCGTGCTAGATTGAGACTTGCTGCATCAGTTTGGCATGTCTGGCGGGAGAGGAACCGGCGCATTTATGAGGGACTATCCACCCCAGTGGTGGGCATACTCCATAATATTGAGTCGGATGTACTAGTTATGTCCCCCTGAGTTGGGATTGTATCTTATGTTGTAACCTTATTGAGATGATGGAATAAAATTTACCCTTTTTCCAAAAAAAAAAAATATATATATATATATATATATTTTATATATATATATATTGGTGAGCACTTACTAACATAATCTCCAGTTTTAATTGCTGGGTGAATGCATTGTGTGCTTAATTTAAAGAGGAAAAATGTCGAGTATTCATGTAATCCTACCAACGCTATGACATAGGTGAGAGTCGGACTTGGATGACATGTAGGAGTAGACGGATAAGATCATGGTGCTAACGATCCTACCAAGGCTGGAAGGACATAGGTGAGAGTTTAACCTGGAGGACATGGAGGAGCGAACGGATAAGATCGTGGTGTTGACGATCAAGCTCGAGCCATGGCAGGTTGCAATGTGTGTGAATCTGTGTATCTTCAAAGATTAAGTGTGAAAGATAAGAAAGTATGGCATGTTGCAATACAGGTGGATCCGTGGATCCCAAGGGATTGAGTGTGAGAGGTAGTAATAAGAAAGTCACGTGCATGCACAAATAGGATCGTGGTGCTAACGATTAAGCCTAAGTGATGACAGGCTGCAATGTAGGTAGATCCGTGGATCCTCGGAGATAGGGTGTAAGAGGTTGTAATAAGAAAGGTTTGTGCACGCACCGGACAATCAGTGTAGAATTACTGATTCTAAAATAATAATGTAATAAAAAGACGACAATAGTATACTTAGAACCTTGAGTTGCACCCAAATTTTGGTCCTAATTTGTCAAGTATTCTTAAATCAACAATCCAAAATTGGTCCATATGCAGTTTCGATAGGGTTTATACTTTTATGGTAAACAAATAAAAAAACTCAAATAGAACTATATTTAGCAAAACAAATTGAATGTACAAACCAAAACGAAAATGATTAAGACTAGAAAATTAATTAGAAACCTAAATTATATTATATTATGAGTTTTTCCATGCCATATGTATTAGGTTGTGTTTGGATCAAATCCTTCTTGACGAAGTCAAAACTTTGCACGAATCTAGAATAATATTGTAAAAAATAAAATTATATCGAACTTAGGCTTTAACAACCTATATCTGAACTCCATTCTCTTAGATGACTTTAGGTCAGGTTCAAGTATAGCCCAACATGATTTCTAGTTTGACATATATATGGACACAAGTCACACAAGCAATTGGACTTTAGATTGCAAGGAAAAAGGGTCCCAACTTGTATTTTTCGGAAGTATTGAAGTCTTATTGGGGGAGGGAATCCGAGATTCCATACATCCCAGTGTTGTCCATTGACACGTCATTGCAAGATGTCATGCCGAATGTCCATCTAGTTATATAACCGAGGAAGCTCACAATCTTAACCCTCACTGCCTTATTACAGGAAGGAAAGAAAAGGGCTCGACTGAGATAGAGAGATGACTAAAGGAAAGAAAGAAGCTCGACCGAGTGATGAGTACCTCAAATGGAAGTCGAACGTGATACCGGTTACGTATGACTGGTTTACTAACCACAAGTTTGTTTGGCCATCCCTCTCTTGCCGGTATGTATCAAGTTACCCTCTTCCTTTAGGGTTAGAACTATACTTTAAAGTAAATATCTTTATTCTAGGGTTTAATAGACTTGTTATTCAATTTTTTGCCAAAAAGATCAATGTTATTAGTATTGTGCCTCCTCTTTTAATGATTATCTATTAAAGATCGATTATCACCTTTTAGAAAGGTTTTCCTTAAAAGAATTGTGTAGATGTTGTTTCCTCTATTGTATTGTATTTCCTATATTTGGATCCTCTCCTCTAATAAAAAAGGAGGACAGTCTATGTAAATCTCAATCATTGAAACTGATACAAGCGATTGAGATTCTCATACCTAAAAAACCAAAACAATTCCTAATTTTTTTTTTTCCATAAGATACGACCAAATCTAAGAAGCCTATTACATGTCTAAGGGATTATGACTTCTCTCTCGTTCTCTGTCACAAAGATGAGCCAAATTAATATTTTCTTGGTCCATACTTTATGTAGTGTCCAAATCTGATCTAAAGCAACTTCACTTTGGTACTCTTTGGGAAGGGGGAAAATGGGAGGAAGGAAAAAGTTAGAGGAAAATGAGAGAAAAATTAAAGGTCATTATGTTTGGGAAGGGGAAGGAAAAATAGGGGAGGAGAATTTGAGGAAAAACACCATGTGGGCCCCACTAAAAATTTTTCTCCTAAAGTGGGAGGAAAGAGATGAGAGAATTTACCCAACTATCCCTAAAAAAGGTAATTATAAATTCTGATTTGAGAATACCGAGGGCTAAATAGTAATTATATCTCTATCTACAAACAAACAAAAAAATATTTTTAAACTTTTCATTTTCTACTTTTTGTTCATCCAAGCAAGGGAAGGAAAAATTAACTTACCTTCAGTTTACTCCTCTCTATTTTCCTTCCCTTCAAAATTTCCTTTTCATTCCCAATTTTTTTTTCCAAACACACCATTACTCTCTTCAGGGTTCAAATATCAAGGGAAAGAGCTAAATTTGACGTGATTGCCATATGTTTTTAGTAAAAATTTATTATGTAGAAATATTGTGTTTCAACACTATTCTAGGTTGAGAGGTTTAACTGTTAATTATATTTTTACCAAAAAAATGAAAATAAAAAAGGTCAAGTTTTTCAGGATGTCTTAGTTGAGGCTTTTGGTACAACCTAAATGAGTGTATGACTGATGATGTATCTGACACAGAAATTCTAGCAAAATCAAGACTAAAAGACTAAAATGAATACTTACCTTATTGGTAATGCAATAATTTCTTTTTTTTGCAAGTGAATTTTTTTGTTTTTTTTTCTGACACTCTTTTTTATTTTTTCCTTTTTATACTTATTTATCCTTTTTATTTTTTAACATTTTTTTGGTTTTTTTTTTTCAATTTTTTTTCAATTTGTTTTCATTTTTAAAGTTTTTTTTTTTTTTTTAATCTTTTTTTTTAATTTTTTTATGATTCTTGGATTTATTTTTCATTATTTTCATTTTTTGAAGAAAATTTTAATATTTTTTTATTGTTTTGAGAATGACTTTTTTTTTTCATTTTAAAGTTTTTTTTTGGTTGGTTTTTGGTTTAGTCTTAGTTTTGTTATCCTTTTTTTTCAGTTTTTTCTATCCTTTTTTATTCTTTTCTAGAAATATTTATATAGTCACCAAGCATGGGAATATAAGTTCCAAAAAATTTAATTACCGAAAATTTGATTCCCAGAAATATAGAATTCAAGGCTGTATAGTATTCCGTATACCAAACACGTCTAACGGACTAGATTTGAGCAACTACTTAATTGTTTTTCAAATCACCCGGCCTACCTAACTGGCCTAACTGGTATGTGGGTTAGTGAAATTCTTAGATCCCGTTCACTAAACCTTAGCCCACTTGTTACTCAGACATAATTAGGCGATTGTAGGTTTATTCGTTTTCAACCAAAATAGTCAAAATCGAATAATTCAAAACCAAAAGCGAACCAAAATTAACCATAACCGAAACTGAACCGATAATTGATTCGGTTGGACTATTTTTATTGTTTAATGAGTCGGATCCAAAGTTATGATTGTGGTTAAATTGTATTAAAAATAGGGTTATTTACACTAACTACTCCTAAGTTTTTGGTTTATAACACGGGATACCTCTACTTTTAAACTAATTACACTAATCACCCCCATGTTTTATGTTTATTACACTGGGTACCCATACTTTAAGATAGAATAAAAAAAGTTATAACACTAACTATCCCTATTTATTATTTTTTTTCTAAAGGGAGGGGTGGTCAGTATAATTAGTTTAAAAGTAGGGGCATCCCGTGTTTAAAACTTAGGGATAGTTATTGTAAGTAACCCTAAAAAATATATTTTATATACATACGTTCGTTGTATTTTAAAGTTGGTCCACAGTTGTACTAGTTGTTAAATTACCAAAGTTTGCTTTAAAACAAATAAATATAATTGTTGTTTTCAAAATAACCCAAATTTTTTTAATCATAAAATATGCATAAAATTGAGGGTATTTACATAATTGCGTAAGCTTTATTCAGTTTTTGGAACCGAAATCAAAGTCGAAAACCGAAACTGAATAAAAAAAAGTATCTCCAAAACCGAAATTTTAGGTTTCATATTTAAGTACCCAAACCTTGATCCAAAATTCATTTATGATCTCTTTGTTAACATTCAAATTCAACTTTTACAAGAGCTCCTTCGCATTAGTGATTTAATAAGTGGATTGTGATTTTGAAATTCTTTATTATCAGTATTTTTAATCACACACCTTTTTCATTTAAAGAGTTCGTCCCAAACCATAGCTTTTATGGGGTGATTTTTAGTAAATAGTCATGATTGTCAAAATTTTAGAATTATTAAGTTAGTAATCCCTAAATTTGGTCCGAAACATCATAAAAATACCCACGAAAAAAATCAATAACATACAATCTACTAAGGCCATCTCCAATGGAGATTTCTGAAATTGAGTTTCTATCCTATTTGTCATTGTTCTTTATGGAAATGTCTATCCTAGTTGGTAGAGTTTCTATATAGAAATTGCACAGACATAAAATACTCTTCAGTGGTTCTCCATTTCTATCCTACGTGGCAAAACATAAATTGATCAATTTAATGATGTAGGGTCCAATATTAATTGCTATAAGAGATGAAAAATTTCTATGAAAGTTTCTACATGTAGAAACCCTCATTGAAATTCTTCATCCTACCTCACCGCCACATAGGATATAAATTGTTATAAAAAATCTCCATTGGGAGGTATTTTTTTTCTAAAGAGAATTTCTACCATAGAAATATGGGAGATATAAACCCCCATTGGAGATGGCCAAAGTTACGTTTAAAAACACATGAAATAAACATAGAGACTAAGACTCAAAAAAGAAAGAAAAATCCTAGAAGTGCAAAAATATATAAGAAGCAAAATAGAAATATTTACCTTGATTGGGAAGGAGATTTGATGTGTGTAAGAGGAAGATGAAGAGGGAAGAAGAAAGTAGGAAGGAAAAAAAAAGGTACGGACGGTTAGAGAAGAAGATAGAGAGAATTAACTTGTGTTATCTTAATCAATTTTGATGACAGTCCCTAATAAACAAGTAATATGTGTTGCCTCCTAATACGCCATAAGTTAAAAAAGATTGTGCCTTGACTATTATTTGAGAAATAAGAGAGATGTGAGAAAGAGGGGTGGACAAGAGGTACACCCAATGAGAGTAGATTGTTGTTCTTATTTTGGTGTACCGAACCAATTTTCCTCTTATAGAAATGTGGATCCCGTTAGTGTATAAAAATAATAAGATTATTTTGTATAAAGTTACTAGGTTTAGACCTAATTAGACTTTTGGTACTGGGTTTGTCCGTTTTAGACTTTGGGTACTCGAACTTTTTCATGACAAATTTTAGTGACGAAATTGGATTTTCAGTGACTAATGAGTCTGCTAATGACGAATGTGCGTCACTAAAATGTGTCATTAAAAAGTTCGAGTACCCCAAAGTATAAAACGGACAAACCCAGTACCCAAAGTCTAATTAGGTTCTAAACCTGATACCCTTATACAAAATATTCCAAAATAATAGCCAAAACTGGTGATACCCATATTGTTATAGGAGGGGGACTGGTTTGGTACATCAAACCTGGGGGCAACAGATCTGCTTCCACACCCAATGGAAGTCAGCTAGTGCCGGTGCTCTACGATTGGCTGGCCAACCACAACAATCTTGTTTGCCCATCCCTCTCTTGCTGGTCCGTTGTTCACCAAACTACCCCTTACTCTTCTCCATTCAAATTCTAATGTTAGGGTTCAGGAAAATTAGGGTTTATGATCTCAAGGAAGGTAGTTTGGGAACAACTATGTTGCACGGACACGACCACGGCAAGGACATGGCAACATGGACACGGACCTGGTGTATTTTGGTGTCCTGTTTGTATCGATACGTATCCGATACGTGCTGACACGACACGGCCCAACACGCCTGGAATTTCCGTGCTTCATAGGGGAAAGAGACTTTTTTTTGCTAAACTGGAGTTTGGTTTGTTCTGGAGCTTGGAGTTTTAAAATATTGGTTCGAAAAGATGAAACTTTTTCGAGAAAAAAATGGAGTCACAGGCTTAATGATCAAGTTATTGGGAGTTTGTTAGTATTAGCAGTTTGGAGACTGTTTTGGAGCTAGAAATGGAGTTTCTTCGAACTCCAAAACCCCACCAAAATGCTCCTAAGTTGATTTATTTGGAGCTTGGAGACCTAACTTCACCATTTGTTTCCCAAACTCGGCGTGTTCTTATACGAGTCCTTAATTTTTTTTTTTTGCAATTGGTCGGCAACTACATGACAATTGACTTTGGAAGATTTTGGACGAACGTAGCGATTAGGAAGTGAATTTCCCTTTGAGGTTTAAATATTGAGCCAAAGACCTAAAATTGGGACATGATACATAATCATTGTCTCCTTCAATCAGCAAATTATATATTAATCTTCATGACGATTTTTGGCCAGTTTGAAACTTTGAATATAATCGTGTATATGTTGTATTCTTTGGGGAACATAGTTGGTCTTTTATGCTATCCTTCTAATACCAGCGCTAAGATACATGATTACTGAGTCATTGATGTGTTTTGGTTTTGTTGAAGATCAGATATTTTGATTAACATACACACAGGAAAACATGTGTGAGAAGTGATGATCTATAGTATAAATGTCACAGTCTGCTTTCAACCAAATCCATTAAACTCTTACAAGAAGCGAGAAAGGACATACTTCATCTTGTTCTAAGAATCATTTTTGTTATGGTCGTTGATGGTTATGGAAACTTTAGAAAAGAAATAAGATTCAATAATCCCTCCTGACAGTCGAATACCCAACACTAGAAGATTAGGAGTATTCAATAAGATTCAATATGACGGAAGTGCTAATTAGTGCATTCACATGCCGTTAGTACCATTTTTTAATCATTAATGTTGTAAATTAGCTCCAAATTTGTTACACTGATGTTTTCCAGCATGTATTATCACTGCATAGAATACCTGGCAAAAAGCCCAGCAAATTATACATGTACCATGAATAATTTTGTATTCTCTCTGGATAGATGTTGAAATCATAAGACTAACATGTTCACTTTATTGAATGCTGTTTTCTATAGGTCTTTTTGGTGTGGCCATTTTCAATAAGAAAAGCTGGTGAAGAGAGTTGTAGTAACAAGCATACCCAAAATTGGATCTGAACAAATCAAGTCAATATGATTTTGAACTTATTTTTTGGGCATCATTCCCTGTATATACTATTTATAGTATGACTTTCTAAAATTGAGTGCATAATGAATAGCACTTTGTCTGTGTAGCGTAGCTTCAAGAAGGTCAAGTAACAATTTCCTTAAAAATATCAAAATATATAAGCTGCATTGCTGCTACATTTCGCCAAAGAAATATAGACCATACATCATATGATTAAATCAAGTTATAAAGAATTGAGTGATGCATATTGGCTATTTTGGGATTGGATTTGAACAGAATTGATCTGAGGCAGTCAAATTGGAAAGAGAGAGACTAGGATAGACAGGGATCTATGTCATTGAATCAAGAAATTAGCAAATAGATATTAGGAGTTTCTAAATGTAGCAGTTGGTCTTTGAGAGAAAGCCGGAGGTGGAACGAGGAAGTTCCGAAAGATAATCGAGCAAAGAAAAATTCTTATAAAGATTGACAAAAGTGTAAAAATGATAATAATTTTGAAAGATAAAGTAGCAAAGAAGGAAGCCAAGAAAGCAATTATTGAAGCTATATTTGCATGTGATCATTTGTACAAGTGAGAAATTAAGGGATAAAAAGATATTTATGGCATGATAAGAGGAGAGAAAAGAGTAAAGACTTAGGTAATATAAGATGTACCAAGAGTAAAGACCAAACATAATTAGGGAGTACATATAGGAGAGTTTCATGAGTACTTTGTGATCGCATGATACCATTGAAGTTGAAAATACAATTGTAGAAAAAATCTATAAGACAAATATAAGACCCCACCATACATTATGGATCAGAGTGCTCGTTAATTAAGAAACATGTCTAGAAAATTAGCGTACTTGTAATTATAACGCTAAGATGGATTGAAATGAACACCAAAATGGATGAGTGGCAATACATTAAAATATATGATAAGAAATGAGCAGATTCATGGAAAGTTGGTGTCAGTAATTGAGGACAAGATGAGAGAAATCGGGTTAGATGTTTTGGACATTTGTAATGCAAACAGATAGGTAGGTAGGGGGGTGGTGGTGGTTCTATAAGCTAATAGTTAAAGGAGCCATGGACTAGGCTATGCCTAACCAAACATCGATTGAAGATTAAAGAAAACGCTCAAGTTATCGATTTGTTTTTTTAAACACTTTTGTCATAGTTTTAGGACGCAGTAGACCACAGTCGAATGAAAGCCAAAACAAGACGAAGATGATTCAAATTAGAAATTCAGTTAAATTTTATTGTTTTACACAAAAGTTGGAATTATGTATTATATTTTTTTGCTTGTAAGGGATGGAAGAGGAGGTACTTGAAGCAGGTATGGGTACTGACATTTTTGGACGAGCAAGAGATCCTATAAAGATCATCTGTAATATTATACTTCAACTTGCATTCATTAAGAAGAAAAGCACAGCTGTTCTCCAAATAAATTTCTACAACTAGAATCAAATTTCTAATCTTACTTCAAGGATTCTCTCTTTGATCTTTTATGTCATCAATACTTAAAGCCAGTGTTATAGTTTCGCTAGGCGGAATCAGTGCGGCGGAGGGCCGCCTAGCACTTAGGCGGCTGCACAGTTTTTTTTTTTTTTGGAATTTGAAATATGAATTCTAAAACTTTTAAATTTTTTTATGAATTTTTTGAATTTTTTGAATTTTTTTTGAAATCTGAATTTATTTTATTTTATTTTGAAAATTGAAATTTTTAAAAAATTTCGCCTAGCCGAACAGGTCGCCCAGGGCCGAACAGGGCGCCGAACATGGCTGAATATGCGCCTAGGTCAGCCGAACATGGGCTTTTCGGTTCGTTGGGAAGGCCGCACAGCGCCTAGGCGACCGCCTAGGCCGATTTTTAGAACACTGCTTAAAGCTTTACTAAATGGGTGCTTTATTAGTATAAAAAGATCAAAAGAGACGTATAAAAAGATCAAAAGAGACGTACTTCTCTTTTGCTTATTAATTACTTAGTTATTGAGGTTTCTCAGGCCTTGATTCATACAGGCTGAGATGCAATATATGAGTTCAGCAATAATTATATATATATATATATATATATATATATAATCCATATTTGTATCTACCATCTCTTATGAACATCTGGTCATTGTTTGAGAGTTTTAGTTCCTTTAGTTTGCCGCCAGCCTTCAATGTTGCCTAAGTTGAATTGATTTTGTTATTGCATTTTCATAGATACTCACCATCTTATTATTTCTCTTCTTCTTTTTGTTTTGTACATATAGCTGGGGTCCTCAGTTGGAGCAACACAAGTGCCAAAATCGCCAACTCCTGTACTTATCTGAGCAGGCAAGTCTCCCTATTGGCTTTCACCCTCTTCATTAGGGTTGTTTTAATATTGAGAAAGAGAGCTGAAGCTTATGCTTTATTGCGTAGTCATGTTCCCTTTTAGCATAACATAAGGTCATGTAAGATAAGACTAAATAAAAGCAACCCTAAAAAACTCTAACTTCTAACATTCCCCCTCAAGTTGGACCGTAGATATCACGAGGTTCAGCTTGGAACAAAGGCTATAGAAGCGAGAAAAATTGAGCGGCTTGGTAAATATGTCGACAATCATGACAACTTCTCGAACAAAGTGGCAGTCCACCTCAATATGTTTCGTCCATTCATGGAAAAGAGGATTACTAGCAATGAAGATAGATGTTTGATTATCAAAATACATAAGACATTGGTAAAGACACTTGTACCTCAAGATCCTTAAGTAAGGTAGTCAACCATGACATTTCGCACACTGTGTGAGCTATGGCCATGTACTCAGCTTCTGCACCAGACCTAGCCACCATAGTTTGCTTCTTCCTACGCTATGTGATAGCGTGACGATATTTCCCCCAATATAAGTGTAATAACCGGATGTAGTTCTTCTGTCAGTTTTGGAATCGGTATAAACAACATCGGAGTAGGCTTTGATCTTCATGTGATATTGATGTTGAAACAGAAAATTGACAAGTGACCCTTTTATATACCTCAATATGAACATGACAACTTCCCAATGACAATGTTTGGGACTATCCATAAATTGACAGACTATCCCTACTACAAAAGATATCAGGCCTAGTGGCCGTCAACGATAATAACTTCTAAACCAGTCGTCTATACTTGACTTTGTCTTCAAAATATTCTCTTTGAGTTTCATACTGCTAGGTTATGCTCAATAAGTGTATATACTGGCTTTGCTCCAAGTATACCAGTTTCTTGAAGCCAGCAGCATACTTCCTCTGAGATAGTACAATACCTTGTCAACTATGAGAAATCTCAATGTCAAGGAAGTATCTAGGTCGACCTAGATCCTTCCTAACAAAGTGTTATGCCAGTTGCATCGCTACAAGATAGAAGGATGTAATCTACATAGATCGTGGGAACAACTATGCATGTAGTCCGTTTTCTAACGAAGACATAATGGTCTGCATGGCTCCTTGAAATCGAGCTTCGGTAATCAACTGACATGACTTATCAAACCTAGCATGAGGGCTTTGTTTGAGTCCACAAAAACCTTTTGAAGTCTACATACAAGTTTCTTCTCCTGAGCAACAAACCCATGTGGTTGCTCCATATAAAATTCTTTAGTCATGTCGCCATAAAGAGACGTTTTTTCACGTCCAATTGGTATATCAACCAAGAGTGATTCGTCGTCAAGGGAAAAAAAGGTATGCATTGCAAATAGATTTTAATTTGATCAATAGAGAGAAAGTCTCAATGTAGTCAATTCCATATGTCTGAGTGAACCCTTTGGCTACCAAGCGAGCTTTATAACTATCAACTGAGCCATTAAGAAGAAACATAACCGTAAAGACCCACTGACATGCCACAATATCAATTCCGAAGGGAGGCAACAAGTCCTACGTCTTGCGATATGTGAGTACGTCCATCTCGTCAAGCTATCGCCTTTTTCCATCCAACATATGATAATGCTTGTTGATATTTCTTAAGGATCTGGTAAGAATCCAATAACATAGCAAAAACACTTTTAGTGGGACCAATACATGCGAGGCTAAGGTAATCAACAATGTGATGGAAAGCGCATGTATGTTTTCCTTTGTGAAGAGCAATGGGTAGATCAGAATCATCAAGAGAGGTAGACAGAACTTGTAGAGTTACACTAGTTGGAGTGTGAGGGCGTAGTTTACGTTGATAGACACCAAGGAAAATAGTAGGAGGAAAAGGAAAATAGTAGGAGGAATCTTGAGAAGTTAAGAGTCCGTAGTTGAAGTATTTGTGGTTAAGGGAAGGCCAATAGGAGGTGACTAAGGACAAGAAAGTCGTATAGATAGCCTGGTTGAGGGAGGAGAAGAGAAGATAAGGGTGGACTAAAAAAATCACGTCAGTAGAAAGAAAGGTACAAGGAGTTAAGGAAGGTACAACGAGTTAGAGGATCATAGCAAAGGTACCCTTTCTGAGTGTGAGCATTCAACGATTGTGGACTGAGTTTTATCAGAAGTAGATTCAAGAATGTGTACAAAAACAACACACCCGAATATGTTTAGGTGGCAATGGAAAAGGTGATTTAGTGGGATATAGACAAGAAAATGGAGTTTGTCCTTTCAAAATAGTTGAGATAGCATGCAATAAGTAATGCAACACTCCAGTAAGACTTTGCAAAGCGTGCATACGTGCACGAGAATCATAAAAGATGGCTTCGTTGCGTAGAGAACAGTTGTTGCATGAATGTGACGGAACTATCATATATGACATGATGCCTCAAAAATGTTCGTGACCTTCGGGTTGTTCGGTTGACGAACATTGAGTTGGGCATGATGCGATTGAACATTAAAACGAAGTATGGAATATAAGAACATAGAAAGTTTGAGAAATACGAGATGATATGAAGTCTGAGTCACGAACTCAAGATATGTTTGGTTGTTTGAATAAGACGCGCGTTGCATGGTCGAATGGACTTGAGAAATGAATTGGAGATAATCTTCCGTGCACGGGTGTTCCCTCGAACGGGTTTGCGCCGGGGCGCCGGGATCGTTTGGCCTAGGAGGGACGTTAAACTTTGTTGGACACACATCTCTAAGACGATTAGCGACCGGTTATTGATGTGACGATGCACTGATTGGTATGCAACAGTAAGCCTCCAGTTATTGGGATAACAATCCATCCCGTGAGACGTTGGGCTACCCAAATTGAGAAAAGAAAAGAAAAAGAAAAGAAAAGAAAAGAGAAGAAAAGAGAAGAAAAGAAAAAGAGAAACACTTTTAGTCCATTCTGGCACGGATACGCCAACGACCTTCATATAGTTAAGGAACGGTGGGCCGAAAGTGCAGGAACAATAGATCCTGCACAGAGCACATATAACATGACAGGGAAGGAATGATGCGTATTCACCTTGCGTCGGTGTAAGGACGAATGCGTCGATGTTGGTAAGAAGTCACGAAACAACACGAGATTGCTATTGGTTGTCTGCTTGCTTATACGAATCAAATAACATGCTTTCCATGATAACATGTTTTACTGCTTTTGAATATGCCATGGAATCGATCCTAAGGAGAACGTAGAAAGATAACTAAATTGTATGCTGTATGAATCAATACATTACTAAATCTCGGTTTAGTTAAAGTGGGTCTTTGATCAGTACAGCGAGGACGAAAGTACTAATCCCCCACTAGTTTGCTAGCATGTTCAGGGAATGGTCTGCTCGCGACGGAGCTTCGCTTGATCGCGCTGAGACATAAAATATCGTAGCGTTTGAAGCGTGCGATCGCATTGACGCTCGGACTTGCAACATGATTGTTGTGACCGAGATATAGAAGGTATGATGTATGGAACGGTGAAATCCTTTGTGGGCAAGAGAGAACTTGAGTGTTGTAGCCAATCTGGCATATTCAGTTGGGCTGTTGAAAGCCTTTGTAATCTCAGTTCATTTATCAATAAAGAGAATTGTTTTGTATACTCTGTTTTCTTCCGTTTGCTAATATCAAATCAAAGATAACCATTTGAGAATTTGTTATCTTGCCTTGTACGAGTGCAACTCCATACTCGTACGACATCACCCCCAGCGAGAACGATGATTCAGATAAATCGATGCGAGGACGAGCGATTTTTTGGGTCGGGACGTGACACAGCGCGCTAAATGCTCCTGGCTTAAGGAGGGGGGCCGCTGCTCCAAGTTCTTCTACGATGTGATCCGCACCAGACAACACAGAGATGGTGTCTCCGGCTTATTGATGGAGAGGGCAATCTGGTTGGCGACCCAACGACGATCCAAGGGGAGGCTGTCAGGTATTATTCAGAGTTGTATTTCTAAACTGACTATCTATCTGTCTTTCCGGATATCATCACAAAGAAGCTGGTGACGCCATATGGCAACAACCAGCTACTGGTGCCGGTCAAGCTGGAGGAGTTGGAGGCTATTGTCATGAAGGCGGATCCGAACAAAGTCCCGGGCCGGATGTGTTTAACAGTGGGTTCTACAATTGACACTGGGATTCCTTGAAGATGCCAATCCTTGAAGCACTTCAGGAATTCTTTGAGGAAGGTAAACTACTAAAGGAGCTCAACCACACGTTCCTGACCCTGGTGCCGAAGAAAGAATGGACGACTTTGCTGGCTGACTTCCGCCCTATTGCGTGCTGTAATTATCTTTATAAGATAATCACTCACCTTATGTGTCGGCGCATGGAGGAGATTATGCAGGACCTGGTCTCCTCGTACCAGGCGGTCTTCATCAAGGGCAGATCGATTGCGGAGCACAGCCTACTCGCTCGTGAGATGGTACGGGAGTTCAACAAACCAGGAGGCGAGAAGGCATGTGTGAAGCTGGACCTGAGAAAGCCTATGACATGGTCAATAAAGTCTTCTTGTGGCACCTGATGGGTGCCATGGGTTTTGACGAGGTATGGGTATCGAGGATTAGGGAGTGCATCTCGACTCCTACTTTCTTAGTAATCATATAGGGAATCCCATATAGGTTCTTCTGCAGCAATAGAGAATTAGGGACCCCCCTGTCCCCTTATCTGTTCACTCTTGTCATGGAGTACTTCTCCTGCCTTATGTATCTGTCGGTGCATAGTGGACGGGTTGTGTCTTTGTACAAGCTTATCTCGCTACATGTCTCCCACCTCATATATGCGGATGACCTCCTAGGTTTTCTTCGACCGACTATGGGAGGGATGACCACTCTATCTGGGACTATGGATGAGTTCGACAAGCTTTCTGGCTTCAACTGAACCGAGAAAAGAGTCTTGTCTATTTCAGCTCTTTTTGTACGCTGAAGGAGGAAAGAGCGACAATCCTAGGCGTTGAAAAATGGGAGCTTCCAGTCAAATATCTGGGGGTGCCCCTGACAGTTAACTATGCGAGGGATCTGGACTGTCAGGACTTGGTGGAGTATGCTCAGAGGAGGGTAGAAGGATGGCAAGCAGTTGGCCTGTCCTTTGGGGGCCGCATTGAGCTAGTGCGGTCAGTCATCTCTGCCCTGACGCTATTCTTGCTCCAGTCTATCCTAGTTCCGGTGGCCACTATCAGGAAGGTGGAGAGCATCTGTGCCAACTTCATCTCGAGAGGGGGCGTACATGCAATTTTCTGGGAGCTAACTCTGTCGACCTCGGGAGGAGGGTGGAGTGAGGCTCAGACCACTCTTGGCAGTCAGAGAGGCCTCGGGGTTGAAGATGGCGTGGAGGTTCATTAAAGACGGGTTGCTATGGGCGGACTGGATGTCCAGTCGTTATGTGAAGACGGAGAACTACTGGACATGTGGCCACAACAACAACCACTCGGTGACTTTCAAAAGTATCATTCGTCATAGAGCTGTTCTCAAATCCGCTATTCGACAGATTATGAGAGATGGAACATGTACTGACCTTTGGTTGGACCCTTGGGTGGAGAGGCGATCGTTGCTTGAGATACTAGACCAGTTTTACTGGGAGGCTGGTAGAGGGATGAAGTGTTAGCATATCATCAGGAATGACGAACGGAGGCTGGAGTTATATCGCCATACGACAGAACTTGGAGCGGCTATTCGAGCGGTAGACATTGACCCGAGTGTGCTGGCTGATAGATGGATTTGGGATCTGCCTGCCAACCAGGGAGCTACAGGAGAATTTCAATTCAAGAGCTGCTACAACCTGATTCACCAAACGAACCCCAGGACCGAGGATTACGACTTCATCTGGTGCAAGGGCCTAGCACGCAAGATGCAACTTTGCATTTACAGGTCGATGTTGGGGCGACTGTTGACGAGAGATAGGCTCATTACGTTTGGGATTCCCATCCCCAGCCCCAGATGTATGCTATGTGAAGCATGCAATGAATCCATGAGACATTTGTTCTTAGAGTGCAAGGTGTCCTGGTATATCTGATCTGAACAGTGTCGCAGATCGCTGGGTGGTTGTGACACCGGCAGAGACGTTTGCGCCATCATCGCAGGGATTCGTGGCCAGAGAGGTAGGAGACATGTTTGGTTCAAGACTGCCAGATTGTGATTAGTTGCCTCCGTTTGGCATGTGTGGAGGGAACGAAATCAACATATCTTTGAGGGACTATCCACCCCCTATAGGCATTCTCCACAATATCGAGTTTGATGTAAAAGCTGTCACCCTAGTAGGATGAGAGGTCCATGGGATGTACTGTAATCTGTATGAGTTGAGTTGATTTTGGAATAAAATTTACCGTTTTTCCGAATATATTAAAAACTTATATATATATATATATATATATATATATATATATATATATATATATATATATATATATATATATAAAACTCAAAAACTTCAATATAACTTAAAAACTAAATCAGACTCTATTAAAGCATTGGAGATGTAAACCTCTAACATTACATGGACGCTCTCATAATTATATATATGTGTGTGTATATATGGGCTGTAGTAGTGTGAGTGCTAGCGAGTGTTAGTGCAATATGAGTGATGTAGTGTTTGAATATATTGCTAGGTTATAGACAACCTAAGTCATGTAATCTATTTTTTAAAATTAATATAATTACCTTTCCATATATATATTCAAACACTACATCATATATATATATAATTTTTTATAGATAAACACGAAGACTACAACTATAATCTAGCCCCGATTACAAAATGATCATCTGGGATCTAGAATATCAATATCAGCTTATATATTCCTTTGTACAAATACTGAGGGAAATACTCTCAAAGATGCGTGGATTCCGTTCCCTCCAAACATGCTAAACTACCGTCCCAAAATTAAGACATAGGCGACGGTACTCTCTCGCTTCGCTGCCTTTCTAGTCTTTAACTTCATCTATAACCGAGGAAAAGTCTCTGCTCTGCGCGGCAGTAAGCCCACATGTAGCTCTCTGTGCGCTCCATATCTCCCAAACGAAGTCACAAGCGAAAAACAAATGATCCATAGACTCATCATCTTTATTACATAAACAACACTTGCTATCCTCACAGTGAATCCCGAACATGACAAACCTGTCCCTTGTAAGTAGTTTATTACTTATCGTTTTGTAGAGACACAGGAAAAACTTGACCGCCGCCCCTTTCATTCGTACCACCTCCGCCCAATCGACCTCCTTTTGGTAGGTCCTATTCTGGTTCACTGCTATCCGGTGCTTGAAAGTGCTTTTCTCTATATCCTTCCAAATCGAGTAGTCCTTCGTCCCATGCCTATTAATTTCCACTATACGAATATTTTCCACATGGACTGCCTCAATGAAACGGCCATATAGCTTCCACTCTCCTTCCTGAATAAGACTACTCACTATGTCTGTAGATCCCATCAACTCGTAAACATGCCAGCCCTCGCTCTCGATCAAGCTGGAGTGATTGATCCACGGATCATGCTAGATATTGGTTTGAGCCCCAGAGTAATATCACCCTAGTGAGCTTGTCATTATTGCACCTCGTAGTCAACAATGATTTAATCGTGACCGAGAAGTTAGTTGTTGCTACTAGTAGACCAGAAGTTACCTTTTGAAAAATATCTCCCTTAACCTAGTCAGCCCAGAGCGACTTCCCGTTAATGAATCTCCAGAAAAGTTTGAGGAGGGTCGTTTCATGAGGAGGGACAGAGATCTCAGACCAACTCCTCCTTCCTTTTTCGACCGACACAACTCCTCCCAACATATAGCATGCATGCGCCCCCTCCACAGGAAGTCTGCGTACATACGTTCAATCTTCTTGTGATACCCTTGGGAATAATAATGGTATGCAGCCAGTACATAGCTACGCTGAAATGACGACTCTGATGAGTTCAATCCTACCCGCAAAAGACAAAATCTGCGCCTGCCATCCCTCCCGCCTCAATTGCACGTAATTGAGGAGACCCTCACAATCTGCATCAGTTGTGTAGTTGATGGATATGGGAAGGCCCAAATATTTCACAGGAAACTTCCCTTCCGGTATGCCCATCGTCCCGCCAAGCTTCCTTGTTCCCACACGTGCGATTCATGAACATCTGGCTCTTGTTTCTGTTAAGATGCAGTCCCTATCATCTCTCAAAAGAATCAAGGATGTCTTTAGAGTGTCAAGAGAACTGTTCGAAGGCTCCATGAAGAGCAGCATGTCATCGACATAGATAAGGTGGAAGATCACATTATCCGTATGTCGAAATATGGGGGTAATAAGCCCCTCCACAACTTCATCATCCAGAAGACGGGTAAAGAACTCTATCACAATCACAAATAGGTAAGGAGATAGGGGGTCCCCTTGTCTCAGGCCTCTGGTGCTGTCAAAATACCCCTTCAGCTTACCCCTAACCATAATAGAGAAAGAGGCGAACATGTACATGCCCTCACCCTATCCACCCACCACTTGTCAAATCCCATACAAAGCATGATATGACACAGAAAGTCCCGATTACCATATTATAAGCTTTCCCGAGGTCTAGTTTCAGGCATGTTTTATTACCCCTTTGTTTGTTAAAATCCCTCACTAGCTCATGAGCCACTAGGCAGTTTTTCGATATAGAACGCCCTTTAATATAAGTCATCTGGTTAGGAGATATAAGCTCCATCATGACATTCCTCATCCGGTCACAAATAAGTTGGGTGATAATCTTATAGACGAAGTTGCAACACGCAATAGGCCTGAAGTCTCCCAACGAAGTCCCCCCTCAACCTTAGCAATCAAATCCACGAAAGCATGGTTAAGCTCCTTAAGTAGTTTACCAGAAATAAAGAACTCACTCACCGCTTCTTGCACACCCTCCTTAATCATTTTCCAATGTTCCTTGAAGAATGAAGCCCCAAAACCATCTGGGCCCGATGGTTTGTTAGGGTCTACCTTCTTAACAAAGAGTTCAATCTCCTCCATGGACAACGATGCCCGCAAAACAAAGTTATCTTTCCTAGAAACCAGTTTCTTGAACACAATGGGAAACTAGTCTAGTACACGTGCTGGTTGTAGAGGTCTTGATAGAAAACGAACCGTCTTATCCTGAATACCATAAACCACAATAAAAAGCAACCTATTACGATCAAGCATACTATGAATGGCATTGCGGTTCTGTTAGCTTTAACTGTGGCATGGAATAATTTAGAGCACCTATCTCCATCTCTGAGCCAATTGCATTTAGCCCGTTGTTTGATTTGGACTTCATGCAAGAATTTTTCTCTGCTCAACTGATCTTGGAGGGCAACCTCTTCTTCCGTGATATCAGGGTCAAGAGGATCCATCTGCACCCTACGTTGAATGTCAGCCAGCTTATCCTCGAGCTCCTTAAGAGGAATAGCAGGTCTCTCCTTGTTCCAGTCCTTGAGAAGACCTTTAATAGACTTCAACTTGTGTACAAGCCTAAATTGAGCGGTCCTATTCATCCACTCCCCAATCCAAGCTTAATCACTTCCTGATAGCCCTCTAAATGGATCCATGCATTACAGAATCTGAAAGACCTTCCTTTGATGGCAGGCATCTCTACAAGTCTTATGACAATAGGAGAGTGGTCGCTAGTACCCGGGGGTAAGCATTCAACCCGATATATTTGGAACATGTTTATCTACCTCCCGTTGCATAGAGCACGGTCCAGCTGGATAACGATATGTTTGTGAATAGTCCGGTTGTTCCAGGTCCAGATGTGACATGTCTTAGCCATACACATAGGCCTAGAGGATAAGAGGCATTGTTGAAACTCTGAGAGGATTGCTTGTGGAACCGGCCGACCACCCTTTTTCTCGTTAGCATAAAGGGTAGCGTTGTAGTCACCCACTACTACCATGGGCCATCTTTCTCTAATAAGAGTACTGGAAGTAGTGTTGTCTCTCCAAAGACCAAGCCGATTGCTATGATCATTATGTCCATAAACCGCTCCCACCACAATTTGAAGACCCCCTTTGTTAGTGAACTTAATGGCGAGGGGTTGGTCAGAGCATTGAATCACAAGACCTTGCTAAACCCTGGTGTCCCACATCACCCAAATGCGAGCCATATTGCCACAATCAAGGTTATGGACGGAAGACCAATGCAACGGGGTCCGCCTGGTAATCTTAGTACCCGTTTTAATTTTAGACTCTAAAATGTTAATAATAGAACATCTGGACTTTCTCGCATACTCCATAATCTCTCTCCATATGCCAATCAAATCTCACATTCTATGTAAAAATCGTCATAAATTACGATGGTTAATTTCCTTGTTAACACGCGAACTCTCTCTTGGGGGGGGGGGGAGAGTCCATCCTGTCGATGGTTAGGAGCTTTACCACCGCCCGCTTTAGATTCAACTTTAGCTTGCCAGATAGGATTCTGGTAGGTCAACAGTCCTGATTAGGTTGTTGCCCGTCGTGGTGTCCTTCCTCTTTGCCTGCAGGGTGAGCGATACAAAACGTCGTCATAAGATGAGAAGATATGTCCACAGGGTGAGCGATACAAAACGTTCCTCCACTTGCCAGTCTCCTCCGAAATCTGCCGTATTTTCCTTCTTGGCTATCCGCCTTAGCGTTAAAGGTAACCAAGCTAGAAGTGCCTTCCTCCTGTTGCTTGTCATGTCCGAACACTACTGTCGGCATGTTGTGCCTCATTGCTTCCTTCTACTCTCTCACCTTCTTCATTCTCTGCTCCCATCCTGGGACATCATGAAATGTTGGCTCGTCCGTGTCCATGTTCCTAGTTTCCGCAATTAAGTCAACCTTCTCTCCCCTCGAGCCATGGAGAACTGTAGCAATAATGGGCGTTGGCACCTCTTGATTAGGACGAGAGACTTGATTTATGACCACATCTGGGACTCTAGCGTCTGGGCACTGAGAGATGGTGTAACCAAAGCTACGACAAGAGTGACAACATGGCGGGACCTATTCATATTAAACTTCGTGGAAGATAGTCTCGCCAGTCGGGAGCTCTATCTCCAGTTTGTCAGGGAGCGTATCTGTCGCATTAATCTCAACAAAGACCCTAGCAAATGACAATTGGTCTCTCTCGGTTGTGCATTTGTCTGGACGTAAAGGAATTCCTATTCCACTTTCCCGCTTCATGATAGTCGGGACACTCCAAAGTTGAGGAGAGAGCCATGGAAACCTAATTCATATAGGCACTGTGGCCAACGTATCACGTTCAAAGATACTTGACGGGTCCCATCTTTTCTCAGGACAACCAATCTGCCATCAAATGTCCAAGGACCGTGTTGAATGACTCTTTCTAAATCTCCTGCCATCCCAAACTTGATGAAATAAAAGACATTCTCTCGAGAGTATATGTCCATGCTCCCTTTTGGTCGCCACATGCGCAAGGCAAACCCCTTAAGTTGACCAAAGTATGGTTGGGTTCCCATTACGTAAAGAACAATGGTATTCTTCCAGAAAACTTCTGTTTCAGATATATCTTCTTTGGAAATTGAAATGACCTTCCTTCTTTAATACTGGACGCTATGTAGTGCATCTCAATGTCCTCCCTTGCCAACTCGAGTCTACATCGACCTGCCCAAGTAATAGGAGCCACTCCTGATGTCTTAAAAGGATTAGGATCCCTAACCGACAATTTGTCAAATACCTGGGGGATGTTCTGAGCCATTAGAATCGAAATCTTCGGGGGTGGGCGAGAGGCACGGAATGGAGTGGCCGAGGCCGAAAGGCGATGGGAGACACCCTTCCCCGACCGTGGCAGATCTACAGTTGGAGGAACGCGCCTAGGCATAGATGCCGGAGGCGAGCTTTTGTTACCTTTACCGCGGCGCGTCACAGTCGTCCAACCATCACTAGCCAAGGTCGTGGTTGCACAAGGCAGGTCTGGGAGGAAACCAAAGGCCTCGGAGCCAGCGGTAGCCGGCTGTTGACGTCGGAGCCGACGGACCTGGATTGTGACCCAGTACCCGCTGAAGGAGGGGAAGAGAAGAGGAAGGGTGGAGGGGAGGACGACGCGCAGGGAGAGAAGTTGGGTGCAGCTGCGGCAGGGTAGGGGTAGAGGGGGGCATACGAGTGGAGGTGAGGCCGGGTAGCGCGCATGGGAGGAGGGAAAGGATCAGGAGGGGGAATCGGTGGGTGACATGCACTTTCTTCCTTCGCATACATTTTCTCTCTCTTTCTGTCTCTCTCTCTCTCCCTCTCTCTCTCTCTCTCTCTCTCTCTATATATATATATATATATATATATATATATATATATATATATAAAATATATATATATATATATATATATATATATATATATATATATATATGGAAATAAACAATAAACTCTCCGAGCGATGTTAGGGCTTCTGGCCCATCGACGAGCGTGCCCCCCCGCCCCCCGGACTCGCTCGGCGGGGGGCGGGGGGGGGGGGGGGGGGAGGATGCCAGCGAGGAAGGGGGGCCCCCGGGCAGCGGCTCCTCAGGCGGTGGGGGGCCGGGCGAAGGGGCTGCGTGGTCGGGCGGACCCCCCCAGGGGTCGTCGGTGGCCTCTCCAGGCAGGAGGGGACCGGGGATATCGTCGGGGGGGACGGGCGACCATCCCCATGGGGAGGCGGAGGGCCGGGCAGCCCTTAAGGCGGCGGCGGCTGCTGTCACGACGGCGGGAGGCACGACAGGGCTTGCGGGTGTGGAACGGGGTGGGTCGGGCGGACCCTCTCAAGGTGGTGGGTCGAAGTTCAGCCCTTCGGGTGTCAACAATGCTACGATGTTCGAATTTGGATCTGGCTGTGGATCTCGAGATGGACAGGGCGAGGATAGAGGCTAGACGACGGTAACGAGGCGTCGCCCTGGAGGGAGAAGAGGGCTCCATACCCCGGTTATGGGCCAGACGGGGCATGGTAGGAACGGAACTAGGACGTCTGTACCCCGACGAACGGGGGGTGTACCGGGACGTACAGAGACTGGATGGAGACCCAAGGTGACGACGGCTGAGAAAGAAAAAGGTATTGCGGAGGTAGCCGGGAGTCAGGGTCCGGAGTCCCCTGGGGCCTACGCCCACACGATCACAGGCGGGCCGAGTCCTAAATCTTGGAAGGATGTTTGTATGCCGGCGGAGACCAAGAGCCCGACGTCGATGGAGTATGTGCCACCGAAGAAGGTGGGTGGAGGCCTCCGGGCTTATTTTCCGGCAGAGAAGATCGCGGAGGTAACAAACTTCTGGAAGAACACACTGGTGATGCATCTGCTGGGGAGTAAACCATTTTACGGCCAGATACGGGGATATGCAGAGCGGGTATGGCGGCCAAAGGGGAGCATGGGGATCTTCTCCAGGGAGAATGGGTTCTATTTTGTGAAGTTCGGTCTAACGGAGGATGTAACCAGGATTATCCAAGGTGGGCCCTGGTCCTTTGATGGGAGGCTCATTATTCTGAAGGAGTGGACCCCGGAGTTGAAATTTGAGAAGGAGGTTCTCAACGCGATTTCTGTCTGGATTCGCTTTCCTGAGTTCCCAGTGAAATAATGGAGCATTCCCCTACTCATGAGATTAGCTAGTTTGGTTGGTAGGCCGATCAAGGCGGATGATGCTACGGCTTTCCGCAGTAGACTGATGTATGCCAGGATATTTGTGGAGATAAAGGCTGGGACGGAGCTTCCGAGCCTTCTGGAATACGAGGTGGCATCCGGGGAGGTTCTAACTCAGAGGGTTGAATATGATTGGGTCCCCCCAACGTGCTCCCTATGTAAGTGCTTTGGCCACGTGTCTGGAGCCTACGCTTCTAGAGGGAAGGAGACTGCTAGGCCCGCGGTTGCACAGATGGAGGTGGTGGAGCCGAAGAAGGAACCAAGCTCCAACCCCGGAGCGGGGACGACATGCAGACAGGCGGAGGAGGGCACTATGATGGAGGTTGCCAGGAGGCCGGAGACAGACACCCTGACGACTCAGGAGAGTCCGCAGGGCGTGATAGTCCCGTTCAGGCACCAGAGGAATATGGTGACCAGGGGTATGACTTCCCTTGGAAGCAGTCAGGATGGTATGAAGGTTCCTGTGGTGGAGAAGGTATATTGCAGGAAGAGGCATGCACCTTCTCCTCGGGAAGATGATCAGACCGAGGCCAACCCGGATTGGACCATTACACTCTCCAGGATTCAGGCTCACCTTGCCCTCACATCAGGGAGGGGGGAGGATCTAGATTTGATGGACGAGGCACTTCCCCCGGGTGTCAGTCCAGTTGTTGTCCTGGGGGACCCCACATTAATTAATTAATGTCGGTCCTCGCTTGGAACATTCGTGGAGGGTGTTCCATTGGGAGATGGAAGGAGATTGGTGGAGTGCTGAAGCGTGAGAAGTGTGACATCTCTATTCTCTATTCTGCTTGAGATGAAGATTAGAGGGGCGATGATGCTATTTCGCAGGACTCCTGCTAATTGGGCCCATATTCATAACCTAGATCTTTGTGATATGGCAAGGATCTGGGTTCGGTGGAACATGGATAGTTGGGAGGGGGATCAGGTTCTGAAACTGAGCAACTTATTGGTATCTCATTTGTAAATAAAGGAGGATTTCGCTTCATCCTGGGTGCGGTCTATGTGCACAATGATAAACGACTTCGTGAGACCCTGTGGGAGGACATTATGCGTGTAGGACGTATGTCGGAGCATCTGCATCTTCCTTTGCTTCTTATGGGGGACTTCAATGCCATGTTGCACCGGCATGAGAAGGTGGGGGGCCGTCCGGTGCCTGACCAGATCTTATATGACTTCCAGATGTGTCTCCTCCTGTCGGGGCTGAAGGGGCTAGAGAGGGCTGGGAACATATGGACCTGGCACAATAAGGCAGTCCATAACAGGATTGCCTGTCAGCTTGATAGGGCTCTAGGGAACAGTGAATGGTTTCGCTGCTTCCCTAATTCTATGGCGGAGGGGCTTGCGGCTAGGACCAGTGACCACTCCCCTATCCGGGTAGGCTTCTCGGTGAGGCTCACTTGGAAGGCTCGACCGTTTCGGTACAACAATAGCTGGTACCTATCTGCTGGTTATGAGGAGGTGGTTATGGGGGGGTTGCAGCACTCACAGGAGGGCACGACTCAGTTTCACATGGTTCACAAACTCAAACATGCTAAGAAAGCCATTCGGAACTGGGTGAAGACGATGCCGCGGTCTTCACTGGAGGATAAGGAGGTCGAGCTGCGGGAGGTTCAGGGAGCTTTACAAGCAGATATGTTGAGCGAGGAGTTGGCGGCTAGGGAGGACCTGATTTCGGAGGTCAACATCCTGAGGCTCCAGCAGGAGATCAGTGCGGCTCAGAGGGCCAAGTGTTCCTGGCTCAAGGATGGGGACCGGTGCACCAGGTTCTTCTACGATGTGATCCGGACCAAACAGCACCGGAACATCATACCCAGGCTTCTCAATGGCGAGGACAGGCTTGTCGGCGACCCAGTAGAGATTCAGGAGGAGGCAGTCAGATTTTATTCTGACTTGTATCAGCAGACTGATTATCCCACCTTGTTCCCTGAGCTTGTCGCGAAGAGGCTGGTGACGCCTTATGGGAATAGCTTGTTGTTGGCCCCTGTGAGATTGGAGGAGGTGGAGGCTATTGTGATGAATGTGGATCCCACGAAGGCCCCGGGACTGGACGGCTTCTCTAGTGGGTTCTTCAGGCGACACTGGGGTGTGCTTAAATACCTAGTGCTGGAGGCGGTGCAGGAGTTTTTCTTGGAAGGGAAGCTGCTGAAGGAGTTGAACCACACTTTCCTGACCCTGGTCCCGAAAAAAGAGGGTACGACATCCCTCGTCGACTTCTGGTCTATTGCGTGTTGTAATTATCTGTATTAGATAATTACCCACAGTATGTGCCGGTGCATGGAGGGGATTATGCAGGGCCTGGTGTCTCGGAATCAGGCGGCTTTCATCATGGGACGCTCGATTGCTGAACACAGTCTGCTTGCTCATGAGATGGTCAGAGATTTCAACAAGCCAGGGGGGATGAAGGCCTATGTGAAGCTGGATTTGAGGAAAGCGTACGACACGGTCAACAGAGACTTCCTCTGCCACCTTATGCTAGCTATGGTTTCTTCAGGAGCAACAGGGGTGAGGGAATGCATCTGCTCTCCCACTTTTTCGGTTCTCATCCAGGGTACTCCTTATGGTTTCTTCAGGAGCAACATGGGACTTCGGCAGGGGGATCCCCTCTCCCCGTATATGTTCACTCTGGTGATGGAGTACTTCACTTGCCTGATGGACCTGGCGGTGCATAGTAGGAAGATTGTCCATCTCTTCAGGCTGGTAAATCCGGTGGTGTCCCACTTGATTTATGCTGACGACCTCTTGGTGCTTCTTCAGCCTTCTATGCGGGGGATGCGTGCGCTTTCAGATATTATGGAAGAATTTGGACGGTTGTCTGGGCTTCAGCTGAATAGGGAGAAGAACATGGTTTACTTCAACTCGACTTGCTCTCTCAAGGAGGAAAAGCTTTTGCACTGGGAGTTGAGAAAGGTGAGCTACCGGTTAAGTATCTGGGAGTACCTTTGACGGTGAATTATGCTAGGGACCAAGACTGCCACAGCTTGGTGGAGTTTGCCCAAAGGAGAGTGGAAGGCTGGCAGGCAGCTGGACTATCTTTTGGGGGTCGCATCGAGCTTGTGAGGTCGGTCATTTCGGGCATTGCTATGTTCTGGTTGCAGTCGATAAAGATTCCGGTGGCCACCATCCGGAAGGTGGAGAGCATATGCGCCAATTTCATCTGGCGAGGGGGTATGCATGCGATAGCCTGGGAGCAACTCTGTCGACCTAGGGAGGAAGGAGGAGTGGGGTTGAGACCTCTTCTTGCGGTTAGGGAGGCCTCGGGGGTGAAGATGGCTTGGCAGTTCATCAAAGGCGACTCTCTTTGAGCAGATTGGATGGCTAGCAGATACTTGAGGCGGACTAATTTCTGGTCCTGTAGGATTGATAACAATTTCTCTGTCCCTTTTAAGGCTATTCTTAGATGCAGATCGGTTCTTCAGACCACTATATGCAGGATCATGAAAGATGGGGCTAACACCGATCTTTGGCTCGACCCGTGGATGGATAATGGTTCCCTCCTGGAGACCTTGGGAGCACAGATGGACAGAGAGGCGAGTAGAGGGCTGAAGTACAATCTGATTATCAGGGATGGAATCTGGAGGCCTGAGGACTATCGGTACACTGCTCAGTTTGGAGAGAAGATTTGCCGGATCACCATTAATGCTAGCCAGCAGGCAGATTCCTGGAGTTGGGCTGCTCCTGGGGTGGATGGTGGGACAGGTCCCTTCCACTTCAAGAGTTGCTACAATCTGGTCAGGACCCCTCATGACAGGATTGCGGAGTTCGATTTTATCTGGAAAAAGGGGATTGCTCGAAAAATGCAGCTATGTGCATACAAGCTGCTGCTTGGCAGGTTGATGACGAGGGACAGGCTCATCAGGTTTGGGGTGCAGATTCCAGACCCGAAGTGCGTACTATGTTCATCGGAGGCTGAATCTATTGGCCACATATTCTTTGAGTGTCCGGTGACTTGGCATATCTGGTCAGAGCAATGCACGAGATCGCTGGGAGGTGTTGGCAGGGCTAGAGATATACGGGGGATCCTCACTTGGATTAGAGATCGCCTTAGGTATGGAGCTTGGTTGGGCTAGGATGGCCAGAGTTCGTCTTGCAGCTTCAGTTTGACACGTCTGGAGGGAGCGTAACAGCCGTATATTTGAGGGGCTAGTTACCCCTCCCGTTGGAATTCTAAATAATTTAGAATTCGATGTATCTGTAATGGTCCCTTAACCGGGGTGGGAGAGATCTGAGATTGTGTACTGTAATACTTTTACTGAGTTCCGCGTGGAATAAATTTTTACCCTTATTCCAATATATATATATATATATATATATATATATATATTTTTTTTTTTTTTGGAAAAAGGGTAAATTTTATTCCATCATCTCAATAAGGTTACAACATAAGATACAATCCCAACTCAGGGGGACATAACTAGTACATCCGACTCAATATTATGGAGTATGCCCACCACTGGGGTGGATAGTCCCTCATAAATGCGCCGGTTCCTCTCCCGCCAGACATGCCAAACTGATGCAGCAAGTCTCAATCTAGCACGCCTAGCCCAGCTCTGCTCCATGCCCCTGCGATCACCAATCCACTTAAGGATTTCTCTGAAGTCCCGCTCCCTGCCAACCCCTCCCAAGTGTCTCCGGCTCTGCTCGGCCCATATGTTCCACGCCGTATGGCACTGGAAGAACAGGTGCCCAATAGATTCAGGTTCTGTCTCACACAAAACACACTGAGGATCAGGGACAGAAATCCCGAACCGAAGCAATCTGTCCCGAGTAAGCAACCGACCCAACACCAGTTTGTATGCAGACAGTTGCATCTTCCTGGCGAGCCCCTTCCCCCAGACAAAGTCATACTCCTCAATATCATCGAAGTGGGGGCGGACAAGTTCGTAGCAGCTGCTAAATCGGAACTCCCCAGCACCCTCCGAGCGGCCGGGCGGGGCCCACATCCATATATCAGATAGAGCCGTAGGAGTGATCTGCACCTGTCTGATCTCCTCAACTACCGTAGCAGTGAACCGGTACTCCTCAGGCCTCCATACCCCTCCACGGATGATGTGCCGACACGTCAGTCCTCTGTATGCCACGCCGTCCCTCTGGGGGCCCAGAATCTCCAGGAGAGACTGACCTGAGATCCACGGATCGAGCCAAAGATCCGTCTCCCTTCCCTCCCTCATCCTCCTCCGCAAAGCCGTCCTAAGAACAGGACGGGTCCTCAGGATATGCTTGAAAGACACAGAGAAGTTGTTGTCAATTTCACATACCCAGAAGTTTCTGCCCCGGAGATACCGACTCGTCATCCAGGTCGACCATAGAGAATCACCCTGAAGGAATCTCCATGCCAGCTTGATCCCCGCCGCCTCCCTGACAGAAACAAGAGATCGCAGACCCACACCTCCCTCTCTCCTAGGCCGACAGAGCTGCTCCCAGGAGATGGCATGTATCCCTCCATGCCAAATGAACTTGGCACAGATGCCCTCAATCTTTCTGATAGTAGCCAGAGGGACCATAATCGATTGGAGCCAGAACAGAGCAATAGCAGAAATGACTGAGCGGACCAGCTCAATACGCCCTCCAAACGATAGGCCAGCCGCCTGCCAGCCCTCAACCCTCCTCTGTGCAAAATCCACCAGGCTCTGACAGTCACGATCCTTCGCGTAGTTGACGGAAAGGGGCACCCCCAGATATTTCACCGGAAGGTCCCCCATTTCCACCCCAAGCTCCATAGCCCGCTCCTCCTTCAAAGTGCAAGAGTTGCTGAAGTATACTTTACTCTTGTCCCTGTTCAGCCGAAGGCCCGATAGCTGCCCGAACTCCTCCATCACTGCCGCAAGCTCCCTCATCCCCCGCATGGAAGGCCTCAACAGGACCAAAAGGTCATCTGCATAAATGAGATGAGAGACCACCGGAGAGACCCTGCTGTATATCGGTACAATCCTCTCCCGATGTACCGCGATGTCCATCAGACATGTGAAATACTCCATCACAAGGGTGAATAGGTAGGGGGACAGCGGGTCCCCCTGCCTAAGCCCCCTGCTGCTGCTGAAGAACCCGTAGGGGATACCCTGGATGAGGACCGAGAATGTAGGAGAAGTGATGCACTCTCTGACTCTATCCACCCAAGTCTCGGAGAAGCCCATCGCACCCATCAAATGACAGAGGAAGTCCCTGTTGACGGTGTCGTAGGCTTTCCTCAGATCGAGCTTCACACACGCCTTCATCCCTCCTGGCTTGTGGAACTCCCGAATCAGCTCATGAGCCAGCAGGCTATGCTCCGCAATAGACCGCCCCTTAATGAAGGCCGCCTGATTCCGAGACACCAGACCCTGCATAGCTTCCTCCATCCTCCTGCACATGAGATGAGTAATTATTTTATACAAATAATTACAGCAAGCAATCGGTCGAAAGTCAGCAAGAGATGTTGCCCCCTCTTTCTTGGGCACAAGCGTCAGGAAGGTGTGGTTCAGCTCCTTCAGGAGCTTGCCCGTATCAAAGAACTCCTGAACAGCCGCAAGGACCGGGGCCTTAAGGGAATTCCAATGGCGTTTGTAGAAACCACTGGAGAACCCATCCGGCCCAGGAGCCTTGGAAGCATCAGCCTGCATCACAATCGTCTCCACCTCCGCCATCCGGATAGGGGCCATAAGAAGACTGTTGCCGTACTCCGTAATCAACGTCTTCGTAATCAGCTGTGGGAAAACCGATGGATAATCCGTCTGATGATAAAGCTCAGAGTAGAACTGGACAGCCTCCTCCTGAATAGCAACCTGGTCAGTCACAAGACGCCCGTCTCTGCCAATCAGTCGCTGGATACGGTTCCGGTGCTGTCGCGCCCGGATGACATCGTAGAAGAATTTGGTGCAACGATCCCCATCCTTGAGCCAGGAGCATTTGGCCCGTTGGGCCGCACTAATCTCCTGCTGAAGCCTCAAGGTGTTGACCTCTGCAGCCAGACTCTTCTCTCTAGTCGCCAGCTCCCCACTCAACATGTCGCCCTGGAGCTCTGCCTGCAGGTCACGCAGCTCCGCCTCCTTCTCCTGCAGGGAAGTCCGGGGGAGTGCCCTCACCCAGTCCCGGATGGCGCGTTTAGCGCTCTTCAGCCTGTGAACCATGCAAAACTGGGCAGTGCCGTCCACCTCCTGGCCAAGCCCTCCCGCCACAGTCTCCTCATAACCAGCTGATAGGAACCAGCTGTTGTCATACCGGAACGGACGGGCTCGCCATCTGGGACTCTCCACGAAGCGCACCCGAATCGGCGAGTGGTCACTGGTCCCCGCAGGGAGCCCCTCAGCCACAGAAGAAGGGAATAGGCGGAACCAGTCACTGTTCCCCAAGGCCCGATCCAGCTGGCATGCCACCCTGCTCACCTCTGCCTTGTTGTGCCAGGTCCATATGTGTCCTATCCTCTCCAGGTCCCTGAGCCCGGACTGGAGGAGACAAGACTGAAAATCAGAAAGTATCTGGTCCGGCACCGGCCTCCCCCCCAGCTTCTCTCCCCGGTATAGCGTAGCATTGAAGTCTCCCATAATAAGAAGGGGGAGATGCCGATGCCTCGCTAGTGAGCTCAACCTGATGATGTCCTGCCACAAGGTCTCCCGACGCCTCCTGTCATTGTGCCCGTAGACGGCACCCAGTAAGAAGTGGAATCCCCCCTTGTTGGTGAAGGAGATAGCCACCAGCTGGTCAGACATGAAAACCTCCTCACCATCCCAACTAGCTCCATTCCATCTAACCCAGATCCTCGCCATATCACAGAGACTAAGGTTGTGAAGCTGGACCCAATCCGTAGGGGTTCTACGGGTCAGAGTTTTCACCCCCCTGATCTTAGTCTCAAGTAATATCGAGATTTCACACTGTTCCTTCCTCAGCACCTCACTAATCTCCTTCCATCTCCCCAGAGAACACCCCCCCCGGACATTCCAGGCAAGGGCCGACATCTAAATCACTGGTGGGGTCCCCTGAACATCCTCTGGAGGGGCACCCGGGGAGAGTGCAACCTCCATATCACTGGTATCCTCATCTCTATCCCCCTGTAGAAGGAGGGGGGCCGTGGCCCCGTGTGGGTCCCCCTGCGGGGGAGGCTGTGCTAGTACTGCTACCCATTTCGGGTTGACCTGCCACACTCTCTCTGTCCCGCCTTGTCCGCTGTCCTCACCATGTGCCTCCGTAGCCTGGCGCTTCCGACTGTACACCTGAATAGCAAGCGCTTCTTTCTCTCCCTGTCGCCCGTCCTCCTGGCCCATACTCCTGGTGGTCATGGTCCTCGTCCCCACATACTCAACCAACGCTCCAGCAAGATCCTCCGTCGGGGGCCCCTCACCCTCCCCCGAGATGAGGGGAGAGTCTGCCTCCATATCATCCTCCATCGCGCCCACCTGGTCCCCAACGGGGGAGTCGTCTGCACCACCTGCCACCCGCACAGCCTCCTCCGGCACCACCTCAGAAGCTCCCCCACGTCTACACGCGCTCGGGAGATGCCCGAAGCAGGCACATGCCGGACATCTGGGGGGTACCCACTCATACTCCACCCTCTGCCAGGCGAACTGGCCAGCAGGTGTCCTGTACTTCAGCTGCTCGGGGAGGTCCAACCTGGCGTCAATCTCCACAAAAACCCGAGCATACAGCAGTCTAGACCTGAAGGTGGTGGCCTCATCCGCCTTAATCGGCTTGCCAATGAGGCTAGCAAGTCTCATAAGCAGTGGAACACTCCAGAAGCGTACCGGGAACTCAGGGAAACGAACCCACACTGGCACAGCATTGAGCACCTCCTTCTCACACCTCAAGTCGGGAGTCCATTGCTTCAGAATGATGAGGCGACCGTCAAATGTCCATGGCCCTCCCTGGAGAATCCGAGTCACATCTTCTGCCAACCCAAATTTAACGAAATAGAAGCCGTTCTCCTTGGAGAAGAACTCCATGCTCCCCTTCGGCCGCCAGACTCTGTCCGCATATCCTCTGATCTGCCCGTAGAAGGGCTTGCTCCCCAACACGTATAGCACTAACGTGTTCTCCCAGAATGCCGTCACCTTCGCCACTTCTTCGGCCGGAAAGTCGGCGCAGAGCTCGCCCCCAATCTCCATAGGAGCAACGTACTCCATCGATGCCGGCGTCTTGGCGACCCCCACCTTGCATGCATCTGCCCAGGATACAGGCCGCGGGCCCGAACTCCGTGGTGGGGACGTCGGGGGTGGCCTGGCACTCGTGCTCGCAGCAGTAACTCTCCCTCCGATAACTGGGACAGCCGTCCCAGTCGCCCCTTTCGCACGAGGCCGCCAAGCAATCCTGGCTTGTCCCTCCCGAACCCCCGAGTGTGCCTGTCCCCCCGATGTACCCGCTCTCCTGGCTATCCCCGCCCTCCTGTCCGATCCCTGCGTATATGTTGTGCCCCTCCTAGCCTCAGGGAACTGTGGTCGTTGCCCTCCTCCGCGTCGGATCCTCCGATTCTGGACCGTGGTCCATGCCCCCTCCTCATCCTCCAATCCCGACGATGTTCTTTGGGCGGCGAACACCATCGGGGACCCCCCGGATGTCGCCGTCGTCGAATTCCCAGCAGAAACCTTGCCCGGAAGGGGATTTCCCGCCCGCAGCCCGCCCCGGCCAGCCCCCCCCCCGCCTGGGAGGGGTCGCCGGCAGCCGCCCGCCCCCCGGGGGGGGTCGCCGGGCCTCCCCGGGTCGTCGGCTGCCCTCCCGCGCCCCCGCTGCTGCGTGCAGCAGCAGCCACACCGTTCGCCGGCGGCCCGCCGCCGCCGTCCGCCCCTGGCCGGTCGCCACCGGCCGCCCCCGCCCCCCCCTTGCCTTTCCCCCGGTCCGGGGGGCGGTTGGCGGCCTCCACGACGCCGAGGGTTGATGCCCTAGCAGAGCTCGGGATCCCATGCGCCGCCGCTGCCATTTTATATATATATATATATATATATATATATATATATATATATATATATATATATATATTTGAAGAAGGTAAATATTATAGAAAAACACGATGATTATAGCTATGATCCAGCCCAGATTAAAAACAAGGTCATCTGGGGTCTAGGATATCTATATCAGCATTTATATTTCTTTGTACACCAAATATACTAAGGGAGAGCCCCTAAAAAATACGGCAATTTCGTTCCCTCCACACATGCCAGACTACTGCTCTAAAGATTATTCTGATCCGCCTGTAATCTCTCGCTCCATTACCCTTCTGAGCTTTAATATCATTCAAAACGGAGGGAAGACGTCTATCCTGCTGAATGGGAAGACCATTTTTAACCTTTGGGCACTCCAGTTACCCCATACAAAGTTACACTAAAAAAACAGATGATCCCTAGTCTCGTCCCCTTTATCACATAAGCAGCAGATAGTATCCTCACAAGGAATGTCAAACTTGGTAAGTCTGTCCCGTGTAAGGAGTCTGTTCCTGATCATTTTGTAAAGACAAAGAGTTCTTGAGTGTCACCCTTTAGTCCAAACCACCTCCGTCCAGTCTACCTCCTCATGGACGGTCCTGATCTGGTAATTTGAAGGTTCCTCTCTCCATATCTTTCCAAATGCAGTAATTGTCCATCCCATGCCGCTCAATCTCCTCCTGCATGAGCAGTCTCGATCAAACGGCACTGCAGATTCTACTCCCCTTCCTGGATAAGGCTAATCACCTTGTCAGAGGATTCCATCAGCTCATAAACATGCCAACCCTCCCTCTCAATCAAGCTAGACTGCTTGATCCAAGGGTCATGCCAGATGCTGGTTTCAGCCCCTGAGCATATCACCCTAGTCAGCTAAACCTTAGCTGAGTCTCGTCGCCAACAAAGCTTTAACTGTAACGAAGAAGTTGTTGCTACTAGTCGACCAGAAGTTCCCGTTCGGGAAGTACCTACCCTTAACCCAGTATATATATATATATATATTTTTTTTTTAACCCAGTATATATATATATATATATATATATATATATATATATATATATATATATATATATATTAGATTCATCAATGGGAATAGTCAAGACTTGGTAGCTCAAGTGGCTAGAGTGGAGACATAAGACCCGAGAGGGCGTGTTCGAATCCCGGTGGGAGCAACTATGACAAAAATTACCTTCTTAAAAAACTATATATATATATATATATATATATATATATATATATATATATATATATATTTAATATACTTGCACAAATAGACTTGATAACTGACCTTGCACATTCCAAAATCATAAGGAACGCAAATTGCATGTCCACACATATGGAGTAGTTGTCTACAAATCAGACCATTCTTCATCTTTCTCACTATACTTAACCTGTAGAAAACAATGTTCTCACTGTATTATTTTTCCACATATATTTCGCTTTTTTAAAGAAACCGAAGAAAAAGTATGTACGCACAATGTAGGAAAACTTCCTGATACACTTGCATCACATATTTTAATATATGTTAAATAAATCCACGTCTCATCTTCATTTATGGTACTGTTCGTGATGCCTTGTCTAAGTTTATCTTATGTTTTTTTTTGTTTAAATGTTCCCAGACGGATGGTAGTGTTCCCAACACTCTTATAATTGCAAATGTTCGAATAGTGAAGCCAAGGGTTGCAGAAGCGAGTCACATTTCTGAGGTTAGTGATGGTCATACTAGTCTCGTAGAGATTTATTTGGACCATATAACAGCTGAAAGGATTTTGCATCAGCTGAAAGGATCTTGAGCTATAAGCAATACAAATATTGTTAACTGTGCAGAGTTTGCACATTCTAGCTGATATTTTGCCTCTCAGTGCAACCATAATATATATTGTTCCTAAGAGTGCAATGACATCCCAACTTTAGGAACTTTACATGACAATTTATTAATTCTCCTCTGGGAAATAAATTTAATGTATGTCTTTCCCAAGTTGACACCCAGGATCTGCATCTGTCCTTGTACTAGTCTCTGACTGACATTTTAGTGTGATATCCTTGGCTTAGTATCATATTTTAGATATTGCTAAGTTGTCCTGGTAACTAAACATTATGCAACCTTTCAAAGTGCTTAGAGTAGGTTTTGATTACATCATACCACAAGATGTTTTTTTTATTTATTTAATTTCTTATGGCTACTAATCTTCATAAGATCAAAATTTTTTGTCCGCAAGGTGGTTCATTTTGGTTAATTTATGAACTCGAAGCGACCTTGAGTGGGGGATGGTTGTAAATAGCTACTTATTGCTTCAGAGTTTTGATGTAAAAAAGGAACAAAAAGATTTATGATGAATGACAAAAAAAAAAATTAAAATATTGAAGAATTTTTTGGCACATAAAGCTGAAGGGAAACATTCCCAGTTATCTTTCATATTTAGGGCTTCTTTGGTTGCTTGAATTTGGAGTGCCAGAACTGAATTTCAAGGATTAAGTGAACACTTGGAATTTAGGTTATGTTAATGGGCATATTCTTGGTTCCCTCAACTTTATTTGTTTTACTTTCTTTTGTATAAAAGCAAAGATATCTAATATATTTTGATGTAGGATAGTAGTTTATGAATGTTCTGTGTTGTTCCATTATTAGCTATTATATAGTTGTCATTGGCTAGACGACTTTTACATGTCTGTATATATTTTTATTTCCTAAATATTGCTAGAGCTAGAATGAATGAATCCAATATTTCCCCAATGTAATATATTATTCTAAATAATATCATAGCATGGTCTATCTTAGACCTAGCTCTCTACCTTCCAACAAAACAAAAGTAATCCTCTCTAAGCCCATTCCCCCAAACCTGTACTCTCCAAACCCACTTCTTCACATACATCTTCTCCACTCCAAACCGATTTCTCTAAATCCGCCATCTCCCAACCAACTTCTCTAGACCTATCCTTCCAAAATCCATATCTCCAAATCCATCTTCTCTAAGCAGTAAACCCTAGTCCGTCAAAATCCATTTCCTCCAAAATCCTAGCTCATAAGATCTAAATCCTTTAGCCTATTGATGTCTTATACTTGCCACTCTTTGAGAATCCAGATTCTACCACTTGGACGTGTTCTTCACAGTTTTTTACCAATCTTGGTATCTCTTCTTGTGATGTGATATCGCTTCACTTGTCTTGCTCGGCCACGTCTACTTCCTCGACCTTCACCCTCAATCTACTTCTTCCATGCCAACTTGTCGACACTAAGGGTATCATCTTTTCTTAGCCTAGTGTCGGTAGTTGGGTTTCATCTTCATGGTCTCATGTGTCAATCACCTGTCAGCAACTCTTGGTGCCCCCCCACTCGCCAACCGGACAACTCTCAGCACACTCTTGACTCAAATACAACACGTCTCAACCACGTAGGCCTCAACTTTTTCTCTTCCTCGCTGCTTAGGTTACAAACTCTCATTCTTTCGCTACCTTGATGGTCGTAATCAACTAATTCTCTCACCGCTCAAGATGGATGCAACGCCCACAACTCCCCCCCCCCCCCCCCCCCCCCCCCCCCCCCCCCCTCTCTCTGTTAACGCCAAGGTGGCCGCTCTCTTTCTCCACTGTTTCTTCATTTCCTTTCTAAGTTGGGCTTAATTGTCATTTAAGCTCCACCTCGTGGGAGAGTGTATAAGAGTAATTCATGAATATTTTCTGTTTTCACTTTATTAGAAATTATCTACTTTTCATTTACTAGCTACTGGGGACCTATTACATTGTTGTCTACTTTTCTCTCTCCTACATATTGCTTAGCATAGGCTAAATGAATGAAACCAATATTTTTCCATGTACTATATTCTTCTACACTTAAGATTCTCTTATCTCTATAGATATGTTCATTTGTTCCTTTATTATGCTTTGTCCTAGCTAGTATCAAACTTAATTTGATTTTGTGCTAAATATCAGTCTTGTGAAAGACAGCCTAGCGGGTGATAGGGCACTTAGGCCCTATGCGTGGCCCTTAGGATGCAAATGTGCTGTGCTGTTTTTCCTTGGTATATCATCCCTTTTCGGGTTGTAGACACTCACATAGGCCTTTGCCTAAACATATCAAGTCCCTACCTGGCTTTTCTACATCTCGCAGAAATGGATAATGATTACTTCATTTCCAAATTTGCTTTCATCATGCTAAGAGAATGGTTAATCTCTTTTATTGCAACCAAGGTTCGCAGTATTTCGCTGAGTAATCATATTTTAATAACACTGTTTTCACTCAAGAGTGTTTTTATACTAAATTGGGTAAGCAACTGCTAGGAGCACCTGAAAATCACCCAACCAAGCTTTTATTAATCATACTAAGCATTTACTATTACAACTCAGAAAATTTCCATGTCTACTATATCCAACCATTACTATATCATATCACTACTGCCACCAAATGACATTACTACAACTACCAGCACCACAAAAACAGATTACTATATCACTTATTACAAAATCAGATAAGTCTCAATACATCCAACTATATATGATACTATTACCATCAGTTTTTTGCTTTCTTCTGCATATCTCACTTGTACTAAGCAGCTGATTTCTGTCCCCTGTTGATCCATGTCCTGCTGCCTGATTTGTTGCCGGCCCTGCTGTCTGACTTGTAGTCCATCTAATAGCTTCTGAATATTAGGGATCATCACTTTGGATTTATTTTTATCTGGTAACAAACTCAACCAAAGCTTAGCCAAAGATAAAACAACTAGATATTTCTATCGTTTGTACTTTTTGACTAAAAATTATATTATTCTTTCATTCCACAATATCCAAATATAAGCAGCCATAATTTGTCTCATGTCATTCTTAATCGTTTAAAAATACAGTTGTCCCTCCATGATGACCACCATTCTTGTATGTGATCGAATATTCTGGTATGATTTAAAGAAGGTCCAAATATTAAAAGTAAAAGTACATTCAATGAAGAGGTGGCAAGCTTTTTCTTGTTTTGTATTATAAACACACATATTACTACAATTAATGTGCTTTTTGTGTGCAGGTCATCACTGATATATAATTTATTCTAATGAACTATCCAAATCATAATCTTAATTTTCAAAGTGATAGATAATTTCCATAAATATTTGCCAACTGAACAAAGAATCCCTGACTTATTTATCACAGAAAATATTGAATCGATAGAGAATTGAGTATCTTTAGTAAGGTTCCAATATAATCATCCTCAGTATGAAAATCATGATTATTCATTAGTTGAGTGCTAAGTAGTCATCAATCAGTAAACTAGTGATACTATTTCTAAATTTGACCTTCCAAGTCCTCACATTATTGTGCATGATACATTGAGATGCTGCAGATGCTTCAGGATTAGTAGCTATATCAAATAAATTAGGAAAGTGAGTTCCAAACTAATTTATCAATCCATATATCTTCCAAAATTTTACTACATTACCTTTACCACATAACATCCTCGAACCAATTATAAAAAATGGCATCATCAACCATCTTTCCGTTTACATGGAGCCTTCTTAGTTTTTATGAATATTATTGGAAAGATAAACAATTTATACTTTCTGAGCTAACTAATATTAAGTTGTTTAACTCATAGAAGCTCATTGTTCTTGAGGGCTCTCCAAATCCATTTAGTAAGTAAAGCCATATTTTGCTTTCTAACATTTATGATCCCTAGTCCACCTAATTTACTTTTGCAGGAAACATTCGAATTGACTATCATTTGTGACCCAAACAACTTCCTTTGCCAGTCCAAATAAAATTTCTCCTTAATTGATCAATCTTCTTAATTACCCAATTAGGAAGGTACATTGTTCTAAATGGCGGTCAAGACGGCCGCCTGGGCAGCAGCGGACCCTAGACAGGCGCCTAGGTGAGGCGGGTGGCCTGTCGCCTCGCCTCGCCTAGTTCCCAGTACAACATATCTTTTACAAGACTAAAACATCATAAATCTTTGTTCTACAACTTAGTTATGCATAAAACACTTTTAAAATATGCATATTATGCAAAAAAGGTGATATAATAGTAAAAATGCCCAAAATGTATCAAACGTCTAGGTTGTGCCTAGACGGCCTAGGCGGTAGGCGGGCCCTCTCCGCTGCGCACCTGCCTACCGCCGTTTAGAACCTTGGGAAGGTATAAACATGATGTAGTAACTAGGAATAAATGTCAAAACTGAATTAGTTAGTGTTAATCCACCTCTCTTGATGGTTGAGATATCTTCTCTACTTTTTCAAATAATAGGTAGCCAGTCAGTTTTACAAAGTCTTCAATTTTAGTTGTAATACCTAAATATTTAAAAGGAAATGCACACTTGACAATTAATGAGAGCAATAACATGCTTATTGTGCATTTCATCCCCATTCATCCAAATAGCATTAAAATTGATTGATAAACCCGAAATTCCTTAAAATAGATAAAGAATGACTTCAAATTTGCTAATGATTCAAAATATGTAGAAGAAAATAATAATGGTATCATCGGCAAAATGAAGTCTAATGATATCTTTATACACTAACCAGCACAGTTGAGGTTCCATGTTTCAACCCCATCACGATCCAATTAATCCATTTACTATGAAAGCCTCTTGTTCTTAAAGTTTCATCAAGAAACTCCCAATCTGCCTTATCATATGCTTTTTCAAATCAATTTTAAGAAGTATCCCCTCAGTCCTTGTTTTGTAGAACATGTGAACCATATTTTGTACTGTCATTACACCATCTAGAATGAATCTATCTTTGATAAAACAATTATGAGTTTTCTCAATCAAAACATCCAAATAATTTCTCAATCTATTAGCGAATAGTTCTAAACGGCGGTAGGCGGGTGCGCGGCGGAGAGAGTCCGCCTAAGCCGCCTACGCGCCGCGTAGATGGTTGATATATTTTGGACATTTTTTTACTATTTAAGCACTGTTTTTTTTGCATAATATGCATATTTTAAGGTGTTACATGCATAACTAAGTTGTAGAACGAAGATTTATGAAGTTTTAGTTTTGTAAAAATGAACCATATGCCCATAATGCTTGCAAAAGCTTTTGGCCAAAATATCTTGTTAGGTATTGCTCTGCCTAGGCGCCTGCCTATGTCGCCAAACATTCGTTGGCCGCCTATGCCACCGCCTACCGCATAAGCGGTGCGGAGAGAGACTGCCTAGGCGACGCCTCAACCTCCATTTAGAACACTGGCTAATACTTTCATCAATATTTTGATGAAACAATTAAGAAGGTTAATAGGCCTGGATTTAGACATAATTTGTACCATGACTTTAGTAATTAGAACATGAAGCATAGTTAACCCTTATAAGATCAATCTTTTACTCATAAAAGTCTTCAAAAAGCCAAAGAATATCATGTTTAATACTTTCCCAAAAAACTTGGGAGAAAACCATATGAAATCCATCTGGACCAGGTGCGTTGCCCCCTTGGTAAGTAAAAAATTACCCTCACATGGCAAATTATTCAGTGGGACAGGCTCACCACGTGGCAGTGGTGAGCCTTGACTCCCCTCCAATGACAACATGACGCACCACTCTATGTTTTCTCCCTCTAATTTAGTTTACTGGTGTGTCATACTGTTATTGGAGGGGAGTCAAGGCTCACCACTGCCACGTGGTGAGCCCATCCCACTGAATAATTTCTCCCTCACATGATAGCATAAAGTCAGGTTGTATACCTAATCCATCTCTCAGTTTCATTTGCTGAGTGAAGTATGCAACTATTCATGGTCTGAGCAGAAGTAGTGAATAGATTTCTATGACTTTGGCATTGATGGCCCCAGGTAGAACCGTAGCAGGTAGATTATATTTATCGTTTTTTGTTGTTTAACTAAGCAGCAGAAACTGAGAATTCCTATGGGCGGTTAAGCCGTACATGAAGTTTCTGTGGGTCATGCCAACTGCTTGTTGTAAAATCGATTGACAAAACTGTATTGCCATTTGCCAACTATCTGCTTGGCTTGCAGAGTGAAGCATGGTGGCAGGAGTGAAGTGGTAGAATGCAGCAACGCCCTGGTGACAACAGTTGCTAGTACTAAACACATCCTTTTTTGGGTTTATAGCTACCGGAAGAAGCTGAGACGAGACTGCCTAAACTGGACATTTGGCCTATGTGAGGCACCTAGGGCAACCTCTGGCACTTTCTGTAGCATTAATTCACGATCTTCTGTTGCCAACTTTTCTGCCAACACAGGCAAATTGGTTTTTATTCCATATGAACTTCAGTTGATTTTAAACAAATTATGAATCATTGGAAGTGATTACTACAAATATCTGAGCTTTCATAACATGTTAATACTTTATAACTTGGTTTCACTATATGCTTGTCTAGTTTAACGTGTCACCATAGAGTGTTCTTAAATGAGACTTCTGCCACTTAGTTACTTAGAATTATGATAGCAACATCTCTTAAGATTATGTCCCTATCTAGTGTTTATTTTACAGTTCTGAGTAAAAATCATATAATTCTACTATTTTTTCTATATATGATCTCTTTTTACATTCAATATGATAGACACAGGCTATTAGATCAGATACAATTGATAATCTGCTTAATGCTTTGCAGTTTAACGAAGAAGCACGCTCTCCCTTTGTGAAGAAATTCAAAACTATCATACATCCTGGGGAGGTACGGCGTGGTCAAAGAATCATGAAGTTCTATATGGTTTTTTTTACTCTCGCTACTTGATGATAGAATTTTCTTTCTTCTGTTTATTTTTAAGAATCTCATTGTAACTGAAAATCAAATGCCAATGTCAAATGATTTTTTTTTTTTTGAGTCTCATAAGTAATTTGGACATGCTGGACTCTTAACCTGCAACTGGGTGGAGCCCTAATTACACTGGTTTCTTGTTTCCCTTTCGGCTAGTTGTTATAGACTTGCAAATAACTAAATTAAATCTTCCTTGTTAATTCACAATAAACAATTTTATTGGTGATGAATGGGTACCGTGCTCTCTTGTACTATCTTGGTGTCAAAGATTGGTACTTCTCCCCTATAGGAAAACGAATAATAAAGCTTTCTAACTACATGAATTCGTTGTCTACCATTTTCTGGTGAATATGGTTAGATCCTTGAAAGACCTAATACTTTAATCTTATGGTACTGATAATATTGTAGATGATAGAGTATTTAAATCTTGACGCATCGGCACTGCTAATATCTGATTTATATTGTAGGTTAACAGAATCAGAGAGCTGCCTCAAAATAGTAAAATAGTCGCAACGCATACAGACAGCCCAGATGTAGGTCTTCTGATTTTATGCATCTCTTTTCTTTTCTTTTCTCTTCCAATTGTGTATTAGGCTAAGTATACAAAAGGATGAGTCAACTATGACATAAGTCAGTAAGGTTTGTATGCAGGTTCTCATTTGGGATGTCAAAGCTCAGCCTAACCGTCATGCTCAACTTGGTTCTGCGGAGTCTTGTCCTGATATGGTCTGTTATTGTTTTTATCTACTTTAAGAATGTTGTGTGCTAGCAATAAATCTGTTGCACCTTTCATGTATTTATTTATAGTATAGGAACACTAATGTAGAATGTTCTATTATTATTAATTGCTAATGTCTTCTTTTTATATGTAATTTACAAGTCTTATAGCGAGTTGCTTCTTGCAGATATTGACAGGGCATCAAGAGAATTCAGAGTTTGCTCTTGCCATGTGTCGTACAGAACCCCTTGTGCTTTCTGGAGGTTGTAATACACTCATTTGATAATTCTACAGTTTTTCCTGTTGCTTAATTTGTTTGTCTTGACGATTACCATTCATTGTCAAATATGTACTATAGGTGGAGAATGACTTTTTTCTTCTTGTAGACTTTGCCTGTTCATGATAGATTTTAATGTTGGACATTTCAAATTATTATGTCTTCAAATATTTGCTTATTCGAAGGAGTTATGTTTATTGGTAGGGAAGATCTTTTTTCTTTAGTGATATGTAGTGGATGTTCATGTAGAAGGAAATCTTTTAGTTATAGTTATTCACTGCCATGTCTTGTTAACCTATTGCTAAATTGAGCTTAAAATAAACTTGATAAATACATCATTGACAGAATACATGGGTAACAGAAGTTTTGACAACTAAGTCAATGACACTTGCATATTGTCGCATTAAAAAGTCGGAGTTACAGATTGTAACTTCATCAATTGGTGCAGCTTAAAATTGTTTGTAAGGTGTAATAGGTGGTATTCGATTCTAGCAGCAGATTAGATCATCTAGAGATTGCAAAATTTATGCGTGTGGTTTTATAATTTTCTTTCCAGGTTAGTTGTTAGATGTTCATTCATCTCTCTTTTCCTTGACATTATTTCTACTGCATTAATCCATGCACAGGGAAGGACAAGTTGGTTGTATTTTGGAGCATACAGGATCATTTATCAACATTAGGAGAGGCTTCATCTAGTAAATCTCCTGCGGGACCATCTGCGAGCTCAAGTGCTACGCAAACTACAAACGTTGGAAATGAAAAGAATATTAACGGTCCCAGAGTTAGACCACGAGGGGTCTTCCAAGGGCACAGGGATACAGTGGAAGATGTCCAGTTTTGCCCTTCTAGGTAATCAGAAGTGTAATAATGCAGTTATTCATACATTACTATATGTTAGAGACTGCTCCCACTATCTTCGCCTTTTATTCACTTCATGTCTGCTTGCTTCTGATGCATCAAGTAACAAGATCTTTAGATACTAAGATCTTCAGTTCTTTTTATCCTTCTCGAGCCCTTTATTATGTCCCCTTCCTTTGTTCTTCTGTTCTAGCAGCCATATCATTCATAGTGGCTTCCTCACCTTGAGAAGAAAGTTTTGTTTGCAATAAAGTTTTATTTTGTGTATCTGGTCTTTGCATTCTTTGATATGCTGTTTTTTATTATACATACACTAATGAAGAGTTTTGTATTGTTTCGTGAAGCACACAAGAATTTTGTAGTGTAGGTGATGATTGTTGCCTTATATTATGGGATGCTCGAACTGGTACTGGTCCTGCTGTCAAGGTGAAGTGTTCTTTTCTTATGTTTATCCTACTTTAAGTTTATAATGAAACATATTTTGTATGAAATGGATTCTGGGTCTGTAGGTATATGTAGGTGAAATTCTGGGTTTTGTTACATAGCATGTTTTTTTTTCTTCTTCTGTTTTTCTTTTAATTATATAAGGTGAAATTCATTGCAAATGAGGATTGCTATATGCTTAATAACTTGGCCCAACTTGCCAAAATGATTAACCAAATGTAAAACACGTCCCAAGCACCAAATATAAACTAATAAACTTCCACCATCTTTTCGATATAAACCAATCAAACTAAATATCGTGGTTTCGGAATCTCCCTCACTCAAAGACACATCGTCCTCGTCACAGCCCATGCAGATGTCTCTGTCTCTACCAAGCAGAATATGATCGACTGGGTAACTTTGATACCATTTGTCACGCCCATACAATATGGCCTAACTTTGATACCATTTAAAGAAACCCACGGGCCTGCTAGGACATGACCCGAGCATGGACATGTGTACATCACTTGGCTCAAGTTGCCAAAATGATTAATCCAGATGTACACGTAAGAGACATCAAGCACCTAATATAAACCAATCAAACTCCCACCGTCTATTCAATATGGGACTAATTATCGGGGTTCCATAGTCAGCATTTTCCTTGGGTTCACAGCTCACAACAATTTGCAAATTCCACATCACATGCTTTCACAAGAGTAACAGGCTAAATTTTTATCCATTTATTACTTATCAAGGTACGGTTACATCCATATTTTTATACACTCTTAGATGTTGCAAACAAATTGGTCCCTAAACTAACTATAACATGACTCGACTAAGCAGAAACCCTAAGTATAATACACAAACCGGATCTTATTCAGTGTTGTAGAGCGAATGAGAATATAATCTGGTTTTATAACTTATGGATTTATGTTAGGCCAAGGTTCAAAGTGTCAGTATGAGTATCAACTCTATGCGTATTGGTTTGGGCAGTTTGCAAGTTTAAGATCGGAGTATCAGAGTAGTTAGTTTCTTTTAGATTTTTTTCTCTTTAATGCAAGTGCTTCTTTGACATTTTCTCCATTTATATATTTTCCATCTTGAAGCTGCAGTGCATCTTACATTGCAGGTTAAGAAAGCTCACAATGCTGATATCCACTGTGTTGATTGGAATCCACATGATGCAAATCTCATCCTTACCGGGTATGCATTCTTTGGAATGAACTTATTTGCTTCTTTTGATCTTAGTCTCTTTAGTGGCTTTGTTAGACTCTTATTCCATCTTCACTTCATGTGTCAATGATTATTAACACTCGTGTGTTGTTCAACTCGTTATGTCATCTTTTGCAGGTCTGCTGATAATTCTGTATGTTTGTTTGACCGCCGAAATCTCACTTCTGGCAGTGTTGGATCACCTTTACATAAGTTTAAAGGTCATAAAGCTCCTGTTCTCTGCGTACAGGTATGAGTTTTTCTTGTTCTACATCATGGTGCTTCTCACATCAGTTTTAGCTTTCTGAAGTTATCCCTTTCTAACTGTGATTGGTTATTCTTTCAGTGGTCTCCGGACAAAGCATCAGTTTTTGCGAGTGCTGCTGAAGATAGCTTATTAAACATATGGGATCATGATAAGGTATTGAGATATTGTAGTGCATGCATTCCATTCTGGTCGTCAATTCATATTCATCTTGTTAGTATGTCTATTTCATTTTGTAAAGGTTTGGAAAAAGTTCTCGGAGTGCACAATTTGCATATTTTTGTTCCTTTTGGGGGTCACATAATCATTTCTAGAGCTATATGGCATTTATCTCTATTTATTATGTTGGTTCTGAAGTGGACGTGTTTTAGTTGAGAATATTTATTCTAGGTGTTCCGATCAGGAAATGGGTGTGTTAGCTGCACATTTTTCAAAAATACATTTTGGAGGAATCAAGAAATGGGACATCTTACGGTTATTCCCAATCCAGAAATACGTCTCTTGTATCTTCGTTTCGTGTGAAATATCTTATCCCTTCTCATAAAATTTTCAGCTACATGTAGCAATCAAAAACACCTACTTTGCTCTACTGTCTTTTCTTTTGATACTTTGGATCTGTTGATAAAAGATCATGTTGTCCTTCCCTTGACTGAATTGCTCTTTTTGTTTCTTCCTGTCTATCCTTTTGTTTGAGACAAAGGATGGGATCAAGGAGATCCCAGCGAAATTTCATCTTCCTGTCTATTCTCATTCTCATACATTTTCCAGTATGTCTGAAACATTGTTAATGGATTGATGAACTGTAGCAAGAAAGGTGTTTGCTGTTGGATTGAGCATATACTAGACTTCCAAGCCTAAATAAAGTCTTAACTGTAAAGTGTAAACTCATGCAAGTATGACAAATTTAAAACTTTTTAGTTTTAATAGAAAACAATGTTGATATTTGTACATTAGTACCAATGTCAATATTTTCTGATGTGTTATTATGTTTTTGCTTTTACTATTTGAAGTTATATATATATATATATATATATATATATATATATATATATATATATATATATATTTTATCCTATATATATATATATATATATATATATATAGGATAAAATATATATATATATATATATATATATATATATATATATATATAGGATTGAACTAGGAAATTAAGGAGCAGCCAACAATGTTAGCCTCTCTCCTCCTCCATTCATTTTGATTACCGACTCCTCTCACTAAACTCTCATATGCGAAGATGTCTACTGCTATTCCCGTGGATGCATCTTTCCTTTTTCTCGCGTTTGCCTCGTCAAGGAGACGCTTGGCATTTCCGCCGTTGCTTTTCGACCACTTGCTCCCTCTTCGTGACAACATACTCTACATCGTCTGTAGCCCATCCGCCAACCACCTCACGATCCCCTTCTGAATCTCCACATTGAGAAGCACATCGAAGATCCTCTTCGGCAAAGAATCAGCATTTTGTATGGGCTCTCTAATGAGTTTGATCCAGTTTTTTGACTTAAAAAAACTTTTTGCCTTCTCTTTGTAGCTTAGTTCTGCACACAACATAACTGTCATGAAATTCCTTGTCCATGTTTCGGTACAGAAAGAAAGTAGAAAACTCCCACAAGAATTCATAAGTCATATATCTGTGGTATCATCGACCTATAAAGAGCACAGGAACATGAATTGCAAATCATTACTGAAAAATATTCACATAGCTATGTTCAAACTGGGGTCCTTTTGGCTTCCACCCATGTAATATAGGTTAAAATGTTCATAAGTTAATCACAAAAATGAAACGTTTCCTAATTTCTATTTATAATTTCAGAATGACAAATTTGACGATGAGACTATCTGTAGTATCGTAAGGAAGCCATTTAAATTGTCATTCCATGGTCTAATTTTTGGGAAGTCCTTGAAGATTCACTACAATGGAAGAACTCATCATGTCATCGCAATGCACCGGCTCGGCTTTTCTTCCCTGTAAACTTATCTATGTTTTGTTGGTAAAAGTAAGAATTATAAAAGAAACATGTTTAATTTCTTATTAAGATGTTAAGCTCAGTTTAAGTCTATAATTTAGCAGCAAATATACAACAAATATAGTTCTGCAATATTCTGACTACTTTATGCAAAAGCAACGGAGGAAATGCCAAGCATCTCCTTGAGGAGGCAAACGCTAGAAAAGGGAAAGATGCGTCCACGAGAACAGCAGTAGACGTCTTCGCATATGAGAGTTTAGTGAGAGGAGTCAGTAATCAAAATGAATGGAGGAGGAGAGAGGTGATGTGAATCGACCAGATCGATTCACAAATAATTTATAGAAAAATAGAAATAGAAGAAAAATAACGATCTTTATTAGAGAAAAGAACAAACTCCCAACTTTGATGGACGGACAAAGTCTAAACCCTTCTGAATGACGCTTGAGAGTTTTCTCAATCCAAGCATGGAAAATAAAAGATGGCTAACCCTAGTTTATATAGGGAAAAACAAAGGCTTAATTAAGGAAGGGTTATTATTGGTGAAAAACCAAAATAATCCTTCCTTACTAAAACAGAAAAATGATTAAAATAGAACATAGGCTAAATGATGATAGGTGGGCCCACATCAATACCGCCCCCTAAAAGAGCCACCTTGTCCTCAAGGTGGAAATCTGGAAACTGCGTCTGTTGCTATGGCGGCCTCTTCCTCCGTCGCATCCTCCTTCTCCTCCTCTTCCTCCGTGGTGGTCGTCGTGGGGGGAGGTCCCCTCTCTGGAAGTTGGCGGGATCCGCCATTCCCCCAAAGAAATTGCTGCCTCCGGCGTGCCTCGCTCCTCCTGGCGGTTCCGCTCCTCCCGTCCACGTCGGAACTCCCGCCAAGCCCCTTCTCGGGCCCACGAACCGATCTCCGTAGTTCGCAATCCTCGTCCGACCCCCGTAGGGGGCCCCAAGCCCTAGGGCTTCTCCCGAATGTGGAACCGGTCCGCCGGAACCGTACGGATCGACGGCGTCCGGCCACGGCCGCTCGCCGGCGGCTCCTCTGGCGCCGACCGGCCAGGGGTGGCGGTCGGGGGCCGGCCAGCGATCGCCCCCAACAGCAGCGGCCTCGCCCGGGCTCGCGCGGTTGGCGGCGACGCTCCCGCGGCCTTCGGCCGCTGTCCGGCGAGGGTCGCCGGCCGCCAGGGCCCCGCCCGACGGCGCGGCGGCGACGGCGGGTGCGGGCCAGCTCCCGTCGGCCGGTCCTCCGTGGTCGTCGGTCGCTTTCCCCTCCGTATGAACAAATCCTAGTTGGTCGCCTAGGGTTTGGGTTGTTGCCGCCTCCGCTTCGCCGCCATTGATCTTGTTCGAGATGTTTTGCAACAACTTCATCATTGCCGGAATCGACGTCATCTCCTCCCGCATGCGTCGTACCTCGGTCTGGAGATCCTCCTGTGTGGACGCTTGATCTTTGATTGCGGCCTTCAAACTTTCGATCTCGATGTTGAAATCCTCCCGAAGCCCCTGGATCTTTTCCTCGATCGTGTTCCTTGTGCCGGACGCCATGGATCGTAGAGAGCTCTGATACCAATTGATGTGAATCGACCAGATCGATTCACAAATAATTTATAGAAAAATAGAAATAGAAGGAAAATAACGATCTTTATTAGAGAAAAGAACAAACTCCCAACTTTGATTGACGGACAAAGTCTAAACCCTTCTGAATGACGCTTGAGAGTTTTCTCAATCCAAGCATGGAAAATAAAAGATGGCTAACCCTAGTTTATATAGGGAAAAACAAAGGTTTAATTAAGGAAGGGTTATTATTGGTGAAAGACCAAAATAATCCTTCCTGACTAAAATACTATTAAGGAAGGGTTATTATTGGTGAAAGACCAAAATAATCCTTCCTTACTAAAACAGAAAAATGACTAAAATAGAACATAGGCTAAATGATGATAGGTGGGCCCACATCAAGAGGCTAACATTGTTGGCTGCTCCTTAATTTCCTAGTTCAATCCTAGCCATATGATATAATACAAGTTGGATCTTTGGATCTAGCGGCCAGAAAATCATTCATCCAAAACATTAAATCGTGACTGTTTCTTTTAATTAAGCTAATCCAAAGGTTAAAATCCAATGTGCTTATTTGCTCAACCAATGTCTATGCTCAATGGATAGGCACTATATATATTTTTTTTTTTTTTTTTTTTTTTTCATACTTTCTCAAAACTTCTCATGCATAGATTGCATCATTGGGATACCAATGCATCTACAGATATGTGACATCTATTCACTCAGAGATTAAACAAATTAGAAAATTGTATGTTCCTGGTATATTTACTTGTTGCAGAAAACACAATTATGTTTTTATGATTGATTTAGCGAATCGTGGTTTGACTATGGCAGATTATCTTTTTATAATGCTTTTTTCTGTTTGCGTGGAATTGTGATATATTGCTCACACTCTAATTTTTTGCATGCTAGGTTGGTAAAACAAAAGAGCGTGCAGGCCCAAAGATGCCAGACTCACCACCCGAAGGTCTATTCTTTAAACATGTTGGGCACAGGTATGTGGCATCTGATATGTTATAAATGAATCTTTCATCCTAGATCATGATCAAATTCTGCAAATATCTTTACTTAGGCATTAGCCCCTTAAATGTTGATTCTCCTTGTAGAAAATAATGTTTGTTTAATAAACACAAGCCATCCGCTAGGGATCGTGATATGTTTTGTTATCCCATAGAGCTGATCAGGGGGGCATATTTATGCATGTTTAGCCCTTATTATGCTTTCTACATTTTTTCAAAGAGCTGCATACTTATTGTCAGCTTCTATTTTTGTGGCTGTCAATGTTTCCAACACGAACTGGCTGTCTCTATGAAGACAAATAGATTGATCCGCAGTAGGGCTGTCAGTATGCCTAGATGGTAATACTAAGGACCCACATGATTATGTAGGCATGATCACATAGATAATCAGGTGGATACTATTTATATGTGTATCAGTGTACAAATGGGCCAAAGGGGTAGCCAGTTAAATAATATTGTGGAATGTACTGTTATCTGAGGTATAAACTGGCGGGTGCTAGCACCGATTAGTAGCCATGTATCCATGAATATGGATAGACAGGCATATTTTATAAGAAATGTCACACCTTCATTCATGAAATGCGTCATTTTCAATCTCTTGTGTTAAAGTGGCTACTACCTCATCAAAACTGTAGAGTTTTGGTGAGAGATAAGTGTTAAATAATTATATTATTCCAATAAGCCCATTCAGGTCGAATTAGTTTGGGCTGAGAGACATATTCACATAGCGGTGTATTCTTTTTTGTAAAATCCGCTTTGTGCGTCAGGGAGATTTGAACATGGGTGCTTTCACATCATCTTGAAGTCAAAGGTTGAGGGTTAAATAATTATATTATTCCAACATCAACAACAACAATAACAATAACAACGGAGCCTTTATCAAATTTTTTGGGGTCGGCTGTCGGACTTCTTTCTTGCATACAACTTTCTTAAGTGCCATGTCCTCTGTAACATTAACAAAAATCATGTCTTTTTTTAAACTTTAATCCATGTTCGTTTAGGCCTCTTCCATAAACAAAAAGAAAAAACTAAGATGATTTTTAGCGTTGTAATTTCATAACTCTGCAACAAGTTAACATGGACCTTTCCCAGTAACTTGTTGATTATATGGTGCTCTTAAAGTATGCAAATCAACACAATTTTGATGTATATTTATATTTTTCTGAAATCAATATTTAAGTTTTCAAGAAGGTTTACCCGTCAATTTAGCTCATGATTTTAAGATTTTGTAAAAATAATCATGAAACCACTCCATGTGCACTTTGTTAAATACCATCCTACTGTCATTCAAGTTTCTGATATTCAAGAGTTCTTAAGTTTGCTACATTTCTATGATGAGAGCTCCAGTTTCTATGTGATGTTTGATATCAATGGTAGTTGATGACATGTTTACCTATCTGTAGTCTCCTTCCATTACTCAGTCTAGATCTTAGAAGCCAGAAACTCCTAGAAGGTCAACAAATCTCATTAAGAACCTCGATTTGGTTGTTCGTACTTGGGAGCTCGTTGGAAGCTCGCTTCCCCGATGACGGGAGCTCGTTTCTCCGGCGACGGGAGTGCGTTTCTCAGACGACATGACCGCTTCCCATAATATGACCATAATTTTAAAAGATACATAAATTTTGGAAAGAAAGTTAAAATATTTTAATACATTTTATCAAAGCACCAAAAAACTAAAGATTATTTATCTTGACATCATAAAAAATCAACATACGAATGATCTCTCTTTACCTTTGAACTGAATTTTATAAATTCTAATAAATATTAAGATATTTATAAGTTTCGATAACAATAATTAATAAACATAAAAAAATTTATTAGCGCACAATCCAATCACGCTCCCAACTTTAGACTCTTTTAAGTAGTCGTGTTCTCTTGCTCCCACTCCCGCCCCCGCTTCCGATTCTGGCTTAGAAGGTCTAGATTGTAACATGTCCATCCTAATGATGACCTTTCTTCTTTCCTCTTGTTCTCATCCATAAGTTTGGAAAGGTGAATTTTTCCCAGCTGTGGCATTCCTAGGTGATGGAGGACCAGTTCGAGCTCGGCGAGTTTATCTCGAGATTGGGTGTATTTGAGTCTAGTTGACTCATTGGTTTTATTTATCTTTAGTTTATTTATTCGGTCTAAGTTTGAATTTTATTTATTTGAGTCATGTTAGGACTTGTTTATTTAGAATCTTGGTGGGTTGTACTCAAATTTTATATTGGGCGAGTTAATGAATAATTGAGTTTGAGGATGGATTATTTCTGAAAGTACCGGTGTGAAGCCATGGGTGTGATACCCTAAAGGCTAAACCTAATTCCTTGATGTGAAGCCTTGGATTCTATCCTCAATCATAGTTCTTACCCAACTATTCTAGGCTACCACTGTCGATCCTGCCTCCCTGTATTGTGCTTGTTGCTGCTGTCCCAACCCGCAAGGGACCACTATCCCCTCAAACCACAATGGATGGGGCATGTCCCTCTTCTCCTTCCCATCATTCTGAGACCACTCTGTGCCTCTTCTCCTTGCTGTAGACCCGCAGGAAACCCAGTCATTGTTTCTTCATCTACGCAAGTCAAGATTTGAATTCATATCTAGGTTGATCATTGGATCTTGAAATCACAGTTCCAGAGCAAAGGATCATCTTCCTTCGGACGAGTCATTATTTCCCTGATATTATCCTAATCTTACCTTGTTATCTAACTACAACTCTTGTAATCTGTCAAGGTTTCTACTGCATTGATTAGTGAGTCATTTATTCATTGATTATTTGTGTGCGGATCTCATTGCTTCTTATTGCATAAACCCATATAGATTTTTGTTTAGTTCTTCTGTATCAGTAGGGCCAGAAAATATCCAGGCTTGCACCAGACCCATATTGATAGGGCGTCCTAGGGGCCACGAGGCTCTTGCTTTCGCAAGGTCTGGGGAGGGTCAAGATGTACGCAACCTTACCCCATATGTATGGAGAGGTTGTTTCCATGATTCGAACATGCATACTCCAGGATGCAAGCATCAAGCCTTACCGTCGCGCCAGGTGACGCCCTCACGAGACCCATCTTGACGCAAGAACAATATGGCTTCACCTACTTAGTTGCTTGAGACCTCGCATGAACTTATAATAGAACACAAATAACAAGCAAACAATTTAGATAAGAGGCAAGATTGCTTCCAAACTCCAAAGATCAGACCAAGTCTTTCTTAATCTAAAAAATAATATCTCACTGTGTCTTTCTCAAATAACCCCTGTTACAGGGGAGTCTTATCTTATTGCAAGCCAAACTAGAAAACAATATACAAGAAAAACTAATAAAATTGGAAACCACCTATAAGTTGCTATTCAGTGGACCTCTCTTTCTAATAGAAAGGAATATGGTAATTAGAGAAATATTTCTTTCGATTTGTTTCTACATGATTCGTTAAGTGCATACATGGAATACAGGTTTCTTTTGCCTGTCCTTCATTATGAAATGAAGTTGTGTCATTTTTGCTAATTATGATCAGGAGAGATGTTATTGTTCAATCAAATCAAGTGCACCCTAAAAAGAGCTGGGCTCCAGCCATTTCAAAGTTATAAAGTAATGGACCTGAGTCTGATACACTAACTTAAAAGATGGGTTTCACTTTCATGTTAGGAAGTTGGGCTTAAGTTGGATATTACCCAACCCCGATAACCCAAATCCCTGATCTCTCCTCCTTCCGATGTTGCAATTTGTAGCAGGAAGTGGGCCCAGTGGCAGCATCTGCGCAATGTCTATACGAGGTAGCCGTGGATGGGGAAGCTTGGATACCACAAGTTCGGGTTTTTTTTTCTCTCTTTTTCTTTTGTCCTCTTTCATCTCCAAGTGAATAAGATGCCTTCAGCTGCTGCCTACTACCTCTACCTTTCAGAAGATAGGTTTTTTTTCCGACTGGAAACTGAGTCTAATATGGGATAAATGGTGTGCTGATATGAGGTGCAGTAGATGAGTTGCAGTTATAAACCATCTTACTTGTTACCAAATAATAGAACAATGCAAACTGCTGGCAACAAATAACTTTGTTTTGATCAAGCCCCTTGTGATTTTTCTGTTTGTTTTTTGCCTATTAAGGATTTCAGACACAAATAAACAACATAAAAGATATATTAGATTCAATTTCTTGTTGGGGAGTTCAAATGAAAATTAACGTCTTACTGTAAAGCTACTTGGCGATGCCCATTAAATATCCTTAACAAGATGCTTATTGTACTGAGCAAGTTCCGGGACTGTTCATTTAGATTGAATGACTCAAAATCACCTTCTTGGATGTGGCTGCTCATCTTGACTTGGTATATACTGCGTTTAGATTACACACAAGGGAACACGACACCAAAGTGATTACACGGCACAATGGAAGAAAATGATTCAAATAGTCACCCCCGAACATTTTGGGATAAAGGATATGTCGCTGTTGCTGTTGTCGTCAAGAATATTATGATGAATGCATTCGTAATGAAAAGAATGGATACTGAAGGAAAGGGTAAAGGTAAATTTGCTTATTGAGAAAGAAAGAAACTACTTTAACATTCGTTCCTAATTCATATTTTCAAGCAATATTTCATCTACTAGCATTATTATGTTTGTTTTCCTTTCCGTCATTAATACACATTCGATATGATAGGTAGTGTATATAAAATATATGATATGTTGTTAACCTCCATTTTCTGAGTATCCGACATGAATATGACACCTCAATTAGAGTATCTGTTGTGCAGTAAAAGAGAGAATATGATCACCATGTGTTGTTCTTTTACGATTTGCACTTGCTATACGCGATGAAAGATTTTACTTTGCATCGAAAACTAATTGGCCGAAGAATTTTGATGTTCAGCCTGCATTTCTTTTATTTGCATGCTTGTGTCTGTGCATGCAGGGGTAAAGTTGTTGATTTCCACTGGGATACATGTGCTCCGTGGACTATTGCTAGTGTATCTGATGATTGGGCCAGCATTGGTGGGGGTGGGACTTTACAGGTAATTTGATGCCAATATTTTAGTTCCCAAGTGCTCAATTAAAAGGTTGCTAATATAATCCAAACATCAATTACGTTTAATCGATTCCCTTAAAATTTTGTTGCGTAAAAATTCTTCCCTGTTACCATATAATAATGTTCACAATTGGCTGTGCTGCTGCTTTTCTGTAACATTTCATCTGGTGGTTTGCGCAGATATGGCGAATGATGGACTTGATCTACAGGCCTTATGAGGAGGTGCTAGCAGAACTTGAGGGGTTCAAGGTGCACGTAGCTAACTGCGGGCCCAAATTTCGGTCTGGATGATGCATTATGTTTAGGAGGGATTATGGAGTTACTGTTTGAGAATTTGTAGCCATTTTAGTACACCAAACAAGATACGGTGAAAAATGCTTTGGTTACTGCTACTGTTTGTTTCTTTCTTTGGGTCTGTTGGTCAGAATCTATCTGCTGTGTGAATTGAGTTGGGATGAAGGAATATTGTGTTTAAAATACATATTTGGGACATAGCTCTATCTACTCGATTCTGCTGTTCAAATTTTGTTGTTCTTGCAGAACACAAATGAGCACCGGCTAGATGGTTGCTTAAGCACGGACATTCCAAATTTTATGATGTGTCCGTATCAAAAGTCGTGTTGGACACATCGGATATGTCTGGACCAGGGGCAGATCTCTGAGCGAGATGTCACGTTTCAACGTGGAAATGCAAGAAAGTAGTCGGAGGGGGCTACTTCACTACTACATGGAAAAACGAACTTTGAATTTTTTTTCTCTCTACATGTTCCAAGTCTTCTTATTGTCCTTTCTTTTTCTTTTTTTTGCCCCATATATATATATATATCTGGAAATTGCTGAGAAATCCAATTTCGGGGTGGGCTTTTATGAAATGCCCACTGGATAAGTTTTATGAAATACCCAGAATTAAGTATTTTCACGTTAAATATTCCAAGATTCCCTTTTAGATGCCACACGCTAGAAACTGCTATTTTTATAATACCGAAACTACCCCTCCGTGCGAATTGGTCATCTATATGTATTTGAATTCAAAAAACTCAGATCTGGATTGCGATTTTCGTCTTCTTCTTCTTCACGGGAAATCTGAATTCCATTGCTCTCATATTCAGCAGAGATCGCAAAGATCGTTCGTAGTTCGGTGTATTTTTCTTCAGTCGAACTCAGATCATCGCTCGTCATCATCATCACCATCATCATCATCTTCATCGTGGAGACATTTGAACTCAGATCTTCAATTGTGGAGAGAAGATCTTTCTTCTTCTTTTCCATAAGAATTATCATCGCTTTGAAAGAAGAACGAAACTCTTTATTCCTGAAAAAACTAAATTACACGTTTTAACACTGGAAATGACCATTCTCCGTCTTAATTAGGACGGAGAATGGAATTCTCCGTCTTAATTAGGACGGAGAATGCCATTCTCCGTTTTATTTAAGACGGAGAATGCCATTCTCCGTCCTAATTAACACGGATAATGACATTCTCCGTTTCCGTCTTAATTAGGACCGAGAATGTCATTCTCCGTCTTAATTAGGACGGAGAATGACATTCTCCGTTTTATTTAAGACGGAGAATGGCATTCTCCGTCCTAATTAACACGGAGAATGGCATTCTCCGTGTTTCTAACACGGAGAATGGTCATTCTCCTGCGTTTTAACACTAGAATGACCATTCTCCGTGATAAATTACACGGAGAATGGCATTCTCCGTCCTAATTAAGACGGAGAATGGTCATTCTCCGTTTAATTTAGCACGGAGAATGGCCATTCTCCGTCTTAATTAGGACGGAGAATGCCATTCTCCGTTTTATTTAACACGGAGAATGACATTCTCCGTTTCATTTAACACGGAGAATGGCATTCTCCGTGTTTCTAACACGGAGAATGGTCATTCTCCTGCGTTTTAATACTGGAATGACCATTCTCCGTATAAATTAAGACGGAGAATGTCATTCTCCGTCCTAATTAAGACGGAGAATGGTCATTCTCCGTGTAAATTAAGACGGAGAATGCCATTCTCCTGCATTTTATGGTTAGTTGAAACTTTGGAGGGCCATAACTTTTGACTGGGAGGTCGAAACGAGGTCCCGTTTGTCGCAAAATGAGCGTATCGTCGAGGAGACCGAAAGTAACAGCTTCATCGTTAGACGGCCTTCCGAAATTTTAGATTCGCAAAAAAATGATGTTTGGACCTCCGTTTTAGCACTTTTGTCGTTCGTCCCCGTCTTTCCGAAATTTTTCGACGAGTTTTTGAAGATTTTTGAGGAGAAAACCTAGATTCGAAAGTGAGCAGCGTATGGAAGAAGATGGAGTATTGAAACGTTTTTTTAAGAGCAGTTTTGTGGGTGTTTCCAATAAATTAAAAGGAAGGGCAAAAGGGTCATTTGGAACCCGCTTTGGATAAGTTTCTCTAATTCTGGGCACGCGATGAAAGTTTTTTTAGCGGTGGGTTTTACATAAAACTTTTTTAGTTTTTGGGCATTTCATAAATCTTCCCTATATATATATATATATAAATATATATATATATATATATATATATATATATATATATATATATATAAATATATATATATATCATTCGAACACCATCTTTTACGGGCAACTTTTGAAACTTAGCTACGTAACAAAACACCTTAGTTCATATATATTTTGAAACTTTTCCATGATAGATTTTTTTCCCCTTTTCTTGGTTTCAATATATCATTTTCAATATATTAGCAAATTATCTATTAAAAGAAATTAGCAAATTATTGTACCAACGATGATAGAAACCAATATATAAAATGCTTGTAATATAAGTTATGATCAAAGAATATAATTGCCTAAATGAAATGATCAGCTAATTATCCGAGTAGATCAAATTCTTGAAAGAATAATATAATCTTGATAATTCCCACTAAAAGGAGAGTGAGATTTGTACTAAAAATTTATTTACTATTTTAACTCGAAAGAATATTTTATAGATTTGTAGCTAAATTTAATAAGGAAACATTTTATTCAGCTTCCATTGGAGTATAAAAAAAAAAGCATAAATTCAATGTTTTGAACAAAGACACCAAACATAGGGGTGAGTATCCGGTTTCAGTCAAATTGAAATAGTCAAATCCGAATAAAACAAAAAATTAAAATCTAAGCCGAACTGAAATTAGCCATAACCGAACTAAACTGAAACGATATAATTGATTTGGTTTATTCGATTCGTTCGCTTGGACTATTTTTGTTATTTAGTTGGCGGGACCAAAAGTTGGAGTTTGGGCAATTTATATCAAAAAAATGTAAATTTTATAAATACAAAATTTTTATTTCAAAGTTTAAAGTTGGACTTGTTGTTGGGCTTCAACAAATATACAAAAAATATATATAGAATTGCGGTTATTTACACAAATTTATAATTCTTATATGGTTTCGGATTTTGGATCCAAACCAAAAAAAACTGGAACCAATTTTTTAGTATTCTTAAAATCGAACTTGAACTATTTTTTTTTAAACGTTATCGACGACTCCGTTCGATTTGGTTGGATTTGATTCGGTTCCTTCTCTATCCAAAACCAAATAAATGCTCACCCTATCAACACCAACTAAGCATTGTAAGTCATGCTATGATGACGCCCTGCTCGGCCCAGTATAAGTTGAGAGTAAGATTTTGGGCTAGGGCCCAAATGGAGGAGGTTAACAAACTTCTTGTTCATGGCTTAGACCCTTGTAATGAGCCGCAGGAACATCATAACTAAAACATTGCACCCCCTCTGTTATTACTCCGGCATCAGAATCCCTAGTTCATAAACCAGAGCTACAGCGCTATAACTAAAAAAACAAAACAAAAATCAAATCAAACAATTCTTCTTCTTGTTCCTCCTCTAATCGATGGTAAGAAAATCCACTCGATCTGATCATAAATAAATGTCTAGCGTCTTAAGAGTGATTAATTATTTGTTTCTTCTTTTTTTTTTCTTCTTATTTTCTAATAACGAATTCGAATGGATCAGGCCTCGAAACCCATAGCGAGCCCAGTCCCCGTCGCGTGGTACCCGATGCTCGCCGTCCTGATGCTGTCGGCCGGCCTCGTCGTCACCGCGTCTTTCTTCATGTAAGTTATATCACACTGTTCAAAATCTTGCAAGAATTTGGATAGTTACAGTCCTAAAAGACACAGATCCAACGGCTGCTATTTCGGAGACATTCGGGGATGCTTAATAGTGGAGATCATATATATATATATAATATAATTGGAAATCGATGTAGATTATTTGTGGGCAGCGGAATGGTGTTTGTTTAACTCACTGACCGTAAGTGCATTCTAGATCTGTATCGAATTGTGTTCCTGATGCTTCTAGTCAGAGTTTTGCGCTTCGATTCGTTCTTAGTTGTGCAATTTGTCGTTCCTTTTTTGTGTTTCGATGCTAGTGCCCTTGGGGAAGTCTTAAGCTGCTGCTGTTGTAGTACCTCCCACACGATTGTTCTCGCCTCGAGGTTTGCAGAGGCTCATGACCAGGAGGGAGTAGGGACTTGTTCACGATCTACTTGACATACTCTAGTGAGTTAGACCAGCCACATAGATCATAGAAGAGAAACTAGTCATTTCCACACAAAAAAAAATCCCTAAAGGAATTGGGTGCATAAAGATATTTCTAATATCAGGATCGACCTAGAGAACACATTCTTGTTATGGGTAGTTTAAGTGTGACTACCGTGAAACAGGGAGACCTGATGTTGGACAACAAGGATTACACAATATTAGGCAAACCTAGTATTTTGCGCCTAAGTTGGAAAACTCATCTAGTTATCTCACTATGGAGGGGGAAAAAAGAATGTTGGACAAAGTCCTCAGGGGTTGTCTGGTTGCCCGTAAATAGAAATACCATGCAACAAAACATCTATTGCATGTAGCATTTGTTGTTGTACGTGGTGTTACAAATACATTGTTTGGTTGCATGTAGCTGCAGGATCTACAAATGGGAACAATGTAATTAGAATGCTTGGTTGCAATTTTTGTTTCTGCAAATTTAAATACATTGTATGATCTTGATTTTATGCCATTGAATAAAGAGAGGATGAAAGATAATGATGTAATAAAGTTTTCGTAAGCGATATTGCAACCATTTGGCAGCAGCAATGGTTGCAGTAGATGGGATAGTTGATGCAACATTTGTTGCACCAATTGTTCCACTTACATTAACATTTTAAGTGATGGAATTGGTGCAATAAATGTTGCATCGACTACCCCAACTATCACAACCATAGAGATGTTGCATCAACTTTTCTAATTGGTGCAACAAATGTTGTGTCAAATCAAACATTAGGATTGTCATTGCTAATCCACACAACCTCTTTAATGAACGTCAACGACAGAGACATAGTAAATCAGTCCGAGGACATCTTGATAAGTTCTATGTCCTACTACAGGTGCTACAACAACATTTACTAAGTTTGAATGGTTGTTGACCACCAGATGTGTTTGTCTGCTATATTTATCCTGGCAAGCACTAATTTTTGACACGGAATATAATTCCGAAGTACCCAAGGATTCAAACATAGTAAATAAGAAAGTGGTAAGACCCTTGCATAGTTCTCAAACTACATAGAGCTTCGGAAGCTCAGACCCTGTCAAGATCACAATGAGAGAGCACTCAACTACAGGTTTAATAAGTAGTTGTCCTTTTCTATTAGTTGCCAACAAAGAGGCTTTTACATGAGATTCGTTGACTAGACTTGCGTTATTTGTGGGCTCTCATAAAAAAGATGGAATGCTTGGCTTCGCTTTTGCTCATTACTTGTATTATAGTCTCTGTCTTTATGTCGGCCTTCCATGCCTCCCTTCATTTGCTTGCTTCCTTCCAGCCTAGAATGATTACTGACATTAAGCTAACATTAAGAAACGACACCCGAAGGGGCAGCTTCAAAAGGCAAAGAATTCTGCCAGGGGTTCCAACAAAGATGCGTTGTGTTAAGTCCTAATGGGGAGAAGTACAAAACTATAAGTAGGTTAAGGGGTTGTAAACCTCGGGTTGGCTAAGGTTATGGAACTATGGAAGAACAAAATAGGCTTTAGGTTAGTAAAACTCAGGAACTAGCTTAGCTATTCTATAAAGGAGAAAAGTTAAGGTTACAAAGCCACTTATCCATCTACAAAAAGGAAAGGCGTCAGCACCGAGTCACATTAGCTGTTGATATAGACTAGTCTAAGGAACAAAGTCTTAAACTATAGACCGAGACTACACTAAGGAAAAAGTTCGCAAAAGTTAGCTCGTTACTAAGAAAGCCAGTATGAGAAACAAATATAAAAAAGAAAAGTAACAAAGTCATGGAACGAAGTTGCTTTTCTAATAGCCCCGTCGAGTATGAAGGCATAAGTTTTTTTTATTATTTCTTTTTCCACTGCTCTTTTTGGATGCTTATGCTTACGTCTGACATGTGGTGATGTGAGCATCTTCCTCAGTTTCTATCTATCTAGTAAGGTGGTGGCAGCCTAGTGGGCCAGGCAGGAAGTCGACCAAGTAGTTAGTTTAATTGAATAGAAATCAAATCTCCATCAACATGGGTGTGCCATGCTTACCCGGTTGCAAGGAATGACTGGGTTAGGACAACTCAGTTAAATGGGTAACCTTATTAAGAATGCACACTATCATTTCACATCTCCTTGCTAGCTCTACTCAATTACATCATAAGTCGATTGTAGCTCTACCTAGTTGCATCACAAGTCGATCGTACAGCTGACACTCACTTCGCTCGCCTCTTTTCTCTCTTTTTCGGGAACCTAATTCCTCACCTACCTACTTGACTCCTCCTCTATCTTACTTGAGTTCCCTAGTAGCAAAAAAGGTTTATGGATGAGCATATTGCTAAGCTTAAAAATGGGTCCTATACAAGGGTTTTTGTGGAGATCGACTGTAAAAGTCTCACGCTGGGGATCACTATAAGAGTGGCAGGAGAAGGGTTCTAGCAAAGGATTGAATATGATCATTGTTATCTTTATGCGTTTTGTATGACAAGATTTGTCACAAGATGATCAAGTGTCCAGATAAACCAAACCAGTAAGCGCATGCGAACAAAGTGAAGCCAGATTTTGAAAGTTATGAATGCTGAAAGGAGCAACAACCAGAGAATTATAAGTTGGAGTTTTGTAGCCCACTAGAGGAGGCTGAGGAAGAGGGGTTTCGACTCGTGGACGATGCATAGGTGGACTATGACTTGGGTTCTGATGGCTAACAGAGGGAAGGCGAGCGAAGTGAGCTAATATTGTAAAGTGAGGCAAACACACTAAGGTAATAGAATGTTAAGTAAGCAATATTCAACGTCGTTACGTGCCTTTAAGAATAGTCATCATAGCGGAAGTAATGAATACAACACTCCCTATAATAAGATGAAATAAAAAGAAATAGGACAAAAAACGAAAACGATCATGGAGTGAGCAGAACAATGGTATGAACTATTCGTTTAATGGGCAAGACGGGAAAGTGGTCTAATAGGAGGACACCCATGATAGTAAAATGTGTTTCTCTCACCTTGAGTAACCTATCTAATTCTGCCTTTGTCTTAGAGTAGCAATTCCTCTTGAAGTATAGATTTGCATAGTCAGCTTCTAGTATGTCTAAGATTATCCATGGTTGCTTGAGTCTACTGAGTTTGAGCTAGGTTATCCTATTTATTGAACTCAGCTTGCAATTCCAGATTGGCTTTACGGATGTTCAATTTAGTATCAATGGAGTGGGCCAGTGGCAGGTTGGATCCTGGACTTGGAAACAATGGTTGAGAAGTTAAGTTGACATCTCAGGACTCGGAAACAATGGTGGAGAAGTTGGGTTGACATCTAGGCTTTGCTGCTTGAGAATTTTGTTGTTGGTTAGAGCATTTAGGAAATAAATCATTACGCCATCTTCACTATTGAAAGACATGAAAATTTGGAATTGAACAGTGTCTGTACCCGATGAAGTCTTGTCTCCTAAAGTTATACTAGTCTCGAGGGTTTAGCGTTAGATAGTTAGAAAGTAACTAATTCCTCTTTGCGTGCCTACGTGAATGCTCCTCAAAAGCAGTACACTCCTTACCAAGGCAATCACAAGACCATTGCAAGGCTTTTCCATGCCTAATCTTTATTGTAGCCAATTTAGTTGGCTTTCATAGGTATTCGATCTAGGACACGACAACCGCTCATCATTGAGGCTAATCTCATCTAAAGAAAAAGTCATTCTTTGATAAATGATCACTACGAGTAGACTCAATGGAATATTCTCAATTCTTTTTTTGATGTCGTTAGGGTAAGAACTAAGCCAATAATTCTCTTTCTTCATCATCAATCGAATTGTTGTTCGCGACCCAAGATTCTATTTTGTCATCAATCCAATCACCCTTCACGTTTTTTCTTCTTCTTATCAATGAATAAATCTCTTTACTAGCACGACTTCGATTCTACAGCCCCATGTGGCAAAGATTTCATATTGAGGTACCAAACCTTCCCGTCGATGTGAAAGTCTTAGAGAATATCAACATGTTATCTCTAGAGTAACTTTTATTCGTTGAGTGATGACCCTTCCATTTGGCACCATTGAATCACTAAGACTGCCTTTCGTCCATGTTCGACTGGTGGATCTTGTAGTCAAGCTCCCTTATGCCTTTGAACTCGAGGGTCAATCTCCGTCCGATCTGAAGAAATATTTGCATGCCTCCGTTACCTTTTGGGAGGCCTACGCCTCATAGAAAATGTCTACCTGAGACTAGGCCTTGGCCCGTAGGTCCTGATACAAGGTTATAATTGTTCCTTCATTCTTTGCATTAATGTGTCGTAGAGATGAATGCAATTCTCAATAGAAAATATCATGTTATCTCTTCGTCTGGACTCTTTATAGTCGAGGGGAACTTGGAGGGTGATCTATGGTTGCATGATTGTATATCCAAAAGGTAGGTCTACCTACCTACCAATTGGCCGCCTAGGTTCCATTGTACGATTCTCTAATGCTCATAGTTACCTTAGCTAGAATTTGACACCAAAATAGAGGGTTGACATGATCTTGATGTGATCACTTTCGATATCAAATATTATGCTCTAATAGTATTTTCCTCAAAATATAAAGAGTGTTAGAAGAGGAAAGGAAACAAAGTTGCATTCTAGTGGCTAGAGAAGTATTAGAAGAGGAAAGGAAACAAAGCAATATGAAATATAGAGTGAAGGGGAGGAAGTTACATTTATTTAGTGCTTACTGCCACTTTAAATTCTTCTACCGAGTATCCAAAGTTCCCTTATGTTAGTCAGGTCCTCTCCAAGTATAACAAAATTATGCCTGAAGAGTTCCCTAATAAACTCCACGAACTAAAGCGATGCACATTATATTCCGTCCTAGGTCATAACTTTCAAACCTGCGCATTATAGGATGAACCTATTTAGCATGTTCCAGTTTCCATGTTGATCTTAGATGTCAGGTTTATGTATTGTTGTTGAAGGGCTTTATTGCGGAGTCTGTGTCCATGTGTTCTCCCCACATTTGTCAACCAAGAAAGATGAAAACTTTTAGGATATTGTGGGTATTAGAGCTATAAAATAATACTAACAATGTTAAGACCAAGTGTAGTTTCTACTAAGAGCATCTTCTATATACAATGGCATTATCTTGTATTTCCTCGAATATTTATCTTCTAAATAGGTTGATTTAGATAGATATCCAATTAGTGGACATACACTTTCACAGAAAGGACTTGTTGTATGAGTGGTTAATTTTGATATCCAATGCCAAGCGCAATTGTAAGAGTTATATTGGTTAGCTTTGCCATTTGGATTATCCAATGCACCAAGGACTTTTGGAAGAGTTATGACTCGATTGTTGTATTCTTTCTAGTTTGTCTTTTTGTAGCATTTTTGGATTGCAGGAATACCCATATCTAGAAGACAATCCTTCGTTTGACCATCTATTGGATAGTCGAGAAGAAGAATTTTCTGTCCACTTGAAGAAATTTGAGAATTGACGAACGTTGACGTGTTCAAGGCCATTAGAGAGTGGTCTTTGCCTTCCAATTATACGAGTCCGAAAGCTTTCATTGATTAGCTACTTTACATGGGAGGTTTGTCAAGGAACATAGCACCATTGTGACTCGTATTTGAGCTGTCCCAAGTTAAAGAAAGTGTATTTTCTCTAATGGCTGTCCTGTGTCTGTAAAAGGATTTAAGATGTATACTTTCAAATTACTCGCACACAGAAGATGCTAAAGAGAAGAAGAATTCTTATCTGAAAATAATATCTTGGAATATAAATCTATTACTTTGGAGGAACAACCACTTTTGACAAGGCAAAAGATTCTAGTATTGGAAGTAAACAACAGTTGTCAATATGTCCGACTTAATTTGCGCTCTGTAGTCTACACCCAAACATTACCCATACCTCATCCGTAAAAGTTACAACTCTCTGAGTTCCTTCACCATGTTTGGACTGGAGTTAAGTGTTTTCATTCATCCCTTACCTTAAATGCCTACCATTTTCAATGATTGACAAACTCAAATAAATAGATGAAGGATATTTTTGCTAAGAATGGGATCACACAACTTGATGTGGCTATAAAGCCATTTGACAGGCTATGGATGTGTAAAAGAGAATAACTTAGTGCGATTTTCATGTATAGCGTATATTGATTTAGGCCAATATTTAGTAGATAGAGTACCAATGATAATACCCTAAGGTGTCTCTCTCTCTCTAATTTGCTTTCCATTCCACCTTTAGCTCTCTTTTACCGTCTTAGGAATTAGCCAAGGATCAAAGTATCGGCCGATACCGATACGTATTGGCCGTATCGGATCGGATTTGGAGGTGTCCGATCCGATGCTCCATGAAAAAATCGGTATCGGCTGATACGTAGTGAAAATTTATTGTATCGGTCGGTATCGGCCGATATACAGACCGATACGAGCCGATACGTCCCAATATTGACACAATATTGACTCACCACTTCTAACCACAATGACAGAACCATATTAGTGTTACAGTTGACATATACATAGTATTTAACTATATACTAACTATTGTATCTAACTTTATTATATGTATCTTCTTTTTCTTTTCTTTTCTTTTTAACTTTATATACAAATTCAATGGGACATGTTTGAATTCAATTATTTAAATATTGTTCCAATAAATTTGTCTGGCCGAGTGGATTTTGGTAGGAGTTTTAATATTTTTTTATTATTGTCCCATGTAAATCTTGTATATAACGTTTTTTATTGTTTTTAAAATCTTTTATTATTGTATGTAACATTTTTATACGTGCAATATTATTGTATGTAACATTTTTTATTATTGTATATAACGTTATTTATAAGTGTAATATTATATTATTGTATGTAACATGTTTATAAGTATAATTTTATTGTATGTAATATTTTTTATTATTGTATGCAATTTAAATGAAGGGATAGGCTAGTAAATCTCGTAGCTATGTTTATTTTGGTATATTATGAAACATGTAGCTAAGTTTATTTTAGTAAGAATATATGAGATAGTAAGATTGTAAAAACATGTAGAGGAAGAAAACTTGTATCAGCAAGAATGACTAATGGTTCATTCAATTATAATAAAAAATAACACAAAAATACATAAATAATGCATAAATATTTAAACTATTTTTTCTAATTTTTTACTAATGTATTAATAATTATTTAATATTGCCGATCCTGCCGATACCAAAAAATCGATACTCCAATCCGATGCTGCCGATACCGATACTCGTACAGAATGTCCGATACCGATACCGATACTTTGAACCTTGGAATTAGCGTTCCTAACCATAACCTTGTATGCTATTGTATTGACCATTCTTTCTGAACACTCTTGGCAAATTCAAGAATTGAGAGAATGGCGTTTTGGTAGAAAGGGGACAATGCATTTGATGTTACCTAACAGTATGACGATGGATGTGAAGGAAGAGGAATATCTTAGGGGCATTTATGTGTCAACTAGAAAATGAGGGCAGTTTTTTATTTAACAAGACTCGGTGGGATATGAATACCAACAATGATACCTGCATAGTAAGTTATTGCATATAGCTATCAGTTGGACTATTGGAGGCACCATCAAAATGAAACAGTGGACCCAAGATAAAAAAATGTTAAACTTGCATGGTTAATTAAGGGGCCGATAGACATAAGTCACACTAGAATTAAAACTTAGAACATAATAGCCATCTTGTGCTCTATCTATGATGTGATAGTGGGAGTGAGATCATAATAAGGCCACAAATGCAAACGGGAGACTGCAAGTACTAGCAGAGAATGATAATAACGAAAAGCCTTATAGATCACGTTATTCTATAACAAGAAGGCCGAAGGGTAATAAGCAGTAAGATGGATGCACACATCTATTGTTGGAAATGTAACGATCTAGGAAAAACACACACTCCAAAAATTAGGACAGTGTCGTGTTGGGCACGTATTGGACACATCTCGGGCACTCCAAAATATACTAAGACATACCAAAATAGGTGCCATATCCGTCTCCCCGTGTCCTCCCCGTGTCGTGTCTGTGCAACATAGTAATGATCAATAAGGATTCTATGAGATTATTAGAATAATGATATTTATAGTGAACACCAATGTATAATAGAGGCTCACGATGTTTTATTGTGAATTTGACTCGAGTTTGATTGTACTGGAGAATAAAGTTAATACTTGTAGTTTTAAAAATTGGAGATAATTTGGTAGTATAAATTGTAGTTACCTCCAATAAACTATTAGAGTAGTTGCAAATAATCCTTGATTTTTTTTCACCTATAACTATTTCCAGGTGGTACATTATCTGGGATTTATTAAAAATAATAATTTAGTTATCTATTTACCCCTAAATTATTGAAACTTACTACTCTATTACCTAATTTTCTTTAACCAAAAAAATATTTTGTTTGTTTTTTCTTGGTTTCCTTCTTGAACGCTCCTGGTGAACCCGTGAACCAGCCATGTCTACCCCTAGATTGTCGAATCACGATACATATCATGTGTCAATTTATCTGATTATCTTTTATTCGTCGATATAAATTCTGATTGGAAATCGATTACATGTGGGTAAACCGAAGACATTAGAGCAACAATAAGGAGAATCATCAAGCGTTAACTAATACTTTCATTGTAAATTTGATGATTAAGTATATAAAAAAAAAACATTAGTATGACATTTATTATTCATGAATATACAATAGTTGCATTAACAAGAATTTAAGTGCTGAAATCAATGAGTACATTTTAAATAATGGTTTGTTATATATATATTTTTCTTAAAAATGTATATATTGTGTTAAAATTCTAGTAAAAATAGGGAAAACCAACCAAAGACCTAAAACAAAACATAAAGAAGATTCAAGAAATAAAACAAAAATATTAAAATATAGAAAAGAAAAAAAAATATGTGGAGAAAACTAGTCGAGTTGTTGAAATCTCCGAGAACCCTCAGATGCCATTGCCAAAGATGATGGATGTTGTCATTCGAGATGCTAGAACTCGATGAAAGATGCGGGGAAGGACCTAAGGAGTCACTCGTGCAAATAGTTAGGTCAAAAGTGGACTTTGTTTGGAAAGAAGTAAAAGGATTTTCAAGGCTTATGCGGGCATTCGTAAAGCTCTAGATTTATATGGTCAGGTTATGCAAACATCAATTTTGAAACCATTTAAAAGTCGAGTTTAACTTGTTTTAAATTCACTTAATCCCATAAATTTCTAAACTACTTAAAGGATTCTCAAGCGATGTGTGTTTTTTAGTCTTAGAGTCGTGTTTTAAAACCATTAGTTTCTAAACACTATAAAAGTTTGGTATAATTCGTTTAAGATACATATCACATCCTAATATACTTACAACAGAGCCGCCCCCTGTCCCTCCATCCTGCACTCTCCTTCCCTTCCTCTCCATTCCTCCTCTCTCCTTTTCCTCTCCCCTTCTCGTTTTTGGAGCCGACCAGAGGAGGAGGAGGGTGTCGATAAGCAGGAATAAGAACCTTCTGCGTACCTCCCGGACGTTGTTTGTCCATTCACCATGGCAGTGGCTCTGCTGGTTGCCCATGTTGAATTGGCAATAGTTGGCCTAGAGGTGCGTCAATGACTGCTCTTCATGGCTCAAGCGTACTGTCAACCATCTTGCTGGTAACCGGCTCCATAAGGGAAGAGGGAAAAGAAGAGGGAGGGTAGGCAAGGTTGGAAAGATGGACAGGATGGAGGTTGAGCATAATTTTTGACATGCTGCCTTGCATTATGAAGAAGGAAAGAATAACAAGTTTCTTTTTGTTAAAGAAAAATAGTTAATTTATGAATAAGCTAGGACAACTTGTAGTATCATAAGTTTTAACTTATCCCTAATGGCATAGGAGGATTGTTGGCACACTACCTTGGGTGTTGAAGAGGGAAGAAAAAAATGTTTTCCTTTCAAGAAAAAAAAAGTAGTTCATTTATTAATAAGCTGGGTAAACAGGTGATATCATTATTTTCAACTGATCCTGATAGCGTACCCCTTGCAAATAGTTACATGGGTTAAGCGCTCGACTGAAAAGTTTCAAGAGATATAGCAATTACCCAAATAGTTAAGGTGTGTTAAGTGCAGGCTATCCATTTTGGTAAGGATGTACAGGATAGATTATGTCCATAATATTGAGATTCAATTAAATGAACCAATTGTGACATGAACCAGATCTTACTGGACCTTGTCCATGTCCTAAACAGAGTAACTGCATCAACATATATATATATATATATATATATATATATATATATATATATATATAATGAGATGAACCCAATCCTACTATTAAACCTTCACACCATTGAACTCTTCAATTGCAGGGCTAACAACTGTGACCATCGCACTATGAACAAAAACATATTTAAACATTCTTTTATGACTTGTTCTTAAATACAACCCCATCTTTTGCCATCATCTTACTTTTAGCCTATCATTTCATGTTGTATTGATGTCCCTGCAATGTATCATGGCAACTCAAACAAATGTTTTTGGGATTTGTGCCCTAAAGTTTGTGTCACCTATGGATAGTCTACTTCCAAAATAATAATCTGCCGATGAATCCATTTTTATCCGCTTGCTTTTCTACAGAAAGCAGTGCTGATATGATGGGACCTTACTGGAAAACTCATTGATATGTTGACAGCCCAAACAAAATGTCCTTAGGTTCATGCCACCCTTTTTCTTTTCTTATCATTTATTAATGTTAGATTCTCTTAGCTCCAAGATTTGAATTTGATTAGACATCTATGTCTAGTTGTCCATCTGCAATCTAGTACTGGTGTCTTTGGCAGTGTTCTAAATTGCGGCCGCCTAGCCCACCTAGGCGGCGTCTATGCGGTAGGCGGTCTCTTCCCGCACCGCTTTTCGGTAGGCGGTGGAGTAGGCGGCCAACGGAGGTTGGCGGCATACGCGGAGGTGAGGCGGCGTAGGCGGACGCCTAGGCGGAGCAATACCTAACAAGTTATTTTTGGCCAAAATGGTTTCGTAAGCATTATGGCCTATAGTTCACTTTTACAAAACTAAAACTTTATAAATCTTCGTTCTACAACTTAGTTATGCATGGAACACCCTTAAAATATGCATATTTTGCAAAAAAAAAAGTGGAAAAATAGTAAAAAATGTTCAAAATGTATCAACCGCGTAGGCGGCCTGGCGGTATGCGGACTCTCTCCGCCGCGCACCCGCCTACCGTTGTTTAGAACATTGTGCTTTGGCCTTTGGGACATGCATTAACAATACATTAGAAATCAAAGAGTGCATACAATGGTCAAAAATAAAGTTCCATGAGTGCAATCTCCACCAAAACTCAAATCCTTTTTGTTAATGGCTTTGTTACTAGTATGCTAGTGGTTCTCCTTCATACCCTTGTCCTTTTTATATAATACTTTGATTAGCCTATAGGTTGAAACTTAATATTAGCAATACAAAGCAAATAAGTGAATAACATGTTCCAATTTAAAATATGTACTAGCAATTTTAAGATATTGGATGGTCTATATTTGAGCTTTTCTTTCTGTAGTCCGAACTGTATCATGAAGAATGCAATAGAGTAATGCTCATTCATTATTAGTAGATACATATTGATAATGTGGGAGGATATCATGGTGATAATGATGATTTAACTACACAGGAAATCCTCGGACTAAGCTCTATGGCTTTGTTTCAAGGACTTCAATATTATATTCTTTGCTAAGATATAGCATTTTGCAGATATGAAGCTACTTCATCCAGGAAGAACCGTAGCTTAAAGAAGGAGATTGTCAGTGCTGCAGTGGCATCTGTTTTCTTGGTATATTTTTTTACCTTGTTTATGTACATGCTTTATCACCTTGTTTCTGGAAAAATTCTTGGCTAACTAATTGGTATCATGTAATGGTGATGAGAATCATGAGATGGTACCCATAACCAATTAAGGCGGGATAAGATGTCATCAAATTACTTGTGCTATTTTGAGGCAGAGTTTTTTTCAGACGTCCGGCGATACACACGAGACTTTGTGCACGCTGCATTGCATGCCTTTTGAGCCCACTGCCCCCCAACTCCCACCATTTTATAAATGGAAGGGTTGTTGCTTTCTCATATTAAGAGAAATCATTCAGTTAACAAAATGAAAACATAATTTTTTTAATAATTTATGATGACAAAAATATTAAGTGAACATTTAATGGTTATAACTAAACCATTAACCATTAACGGTGTTTAAGTTGATCTTATTTTGGCACCATTAACCATTAACTATGGCTAATTTAAGCACTAACCATGGTTAGTTTTTGTTGTCACCATTAACCATGGTTAAAATTAATATTTTCATAACCATTAACCATGGTTAACTTAAACCATATATTTCTTTTTTGTCATCAATAACAATCAACTATGGTTAAGTTATCTTTCTTGTCACCAGTAACCATCGACTATTATTTAGTATTTTTTGTCATCATGAATGATTGTTTTTATTTATTTCATTAACTGAATAATTTCTCTTACTATAGAAAAGGCAATAACTCAAAATACAATTAAGTTGATGACGTGTAATTGGCTGTGGTTACCATGTCATCATGATATCCCCAATATTGGGTACGTAAGAGCATCTCCAAAGTCCGACCCTATTGTGACTTTGGAGAAAAGTAGTTGCCAGATAAGAATGACAAATTTTTATTCAAAAATATTTCTCAAATGCAATTGTCAAGTAAATTGTGAAGCTTACGTGGCAAAGCAGCAAAAGTTATAGAAGACATTGTGAAGTTGTTTTGCCACCTAGGAAAGACATTGTCTTGTGCCTCATGACACAGAGAAATCACAACATATTACAATAGGACAATAGTGTTGGAGATGCTCTAAGAACTTTTGTGGCCTTTAGTTACTTATCATTCATTTTCTTTGTGCAGGGTTTTGGGTCTCTTTTCTTGCTCCTAGCGACTGGTGTTTATGTTTGATCGGCAAGTCGACTACCCCTTGGTAGTTAGGAAGTTCCCCGAGGTTGGGAGATGTTATCCCTTTAATTTTGAACCATATTTAGCAGCGGTAGTTTGTGTGGAAACATGAGATACATGGTAATTGTGTGCTTAACGTACTTGCAAAATGCCTGGACAATTAGTTCAATAATTAGAGAGTGGTGTTTGATTCACCTTTTGGTGCATTCATCCAGTATTTATTGCCTCTAGCTGTCATTAGTTGTTTATATGACATCAGTTGGTCTTGTTTTCACTTAGGCTTACAATAAGGCCTCATTTGGTTCGCGGAAAGGAAAGGAAATGAAATGAAATCAATTCTTTACTCTTTTCTTTCCTTTGAAAAATTGTAATTTTCATCAATTTTTATTTTCGGTATTTGGAAAGGCCAGGAAGATTGGGAGGGAAAGTTAATCCTTGGGGTGGGTTGGGGAACTAGTTCTCTTTTTCCCCTTTCTTCATTTTGATATCATTTTTCTTTCATGCTCCCACCTAGGGGTGCAACTTGGGTCGGCTAAGTCCGAGTCCGATCGGATAAACCCGTTAATGGGTTGGGTTAGGGTTGAAGATTCTCGAGTTCGGGCTCGGATTTGGGTTAAAATATTTGAACCCGATCAAAATCGGGTTGGGCACGGGTTCATGTGTTGGGTTACCCGAAGGATCCGAACCCTATATATATATATATATATATATATATATATATATATATATATATATACACTTCTTAAATAAAAAGTTTAAATCCTAAATTTATTCACCCAAACTCAAACTCTTCAACTCCTTCTCATAAATCTTATTTTAGTTTGTATTTTGTAATGATCAAGGCTTGATTGCTATTTGATTATGTGTTTAATATTACTTTTGTTTAAAATTATTTCAAATATTATATTATAGCCCAATGAACCCGACCAAACCCGAGCTCAACCCGATCCTCCGGGCTTGGTCTTGGGTTTCATATGTTGAACCAGAGGTCGGGTCGGGCTTGGGCTCGGACTAGGCTTATGATTCCTCGGGTTGGGCTCGGGTTGACCTCAAGCCCGACCCAACCCGTCCGAGTTGCACCCCTACTCCCACCCTGATTTCAAATGAAATTTAAGCAGGATGAGTAATGGTATCTGCTAAGTCTGCTACCTAAAATTGGACTTATTCGTGATTGTTAGATTTGGTGAAGAATCTGGTTTTTAGGCTTGAGCATGCAGCCAGATGTAGCTGCGTAGCTAATCGGCACTCGGCAGTTACAAGTCTTCTCTAATTGCTCCAGCCCTTGTGCACATGGATTGCACATGAGGGCTCCGTGCTCCAATCTTTGGCAACATTGAAGCAACGATCTACATCTTCTCATTCAAACATTCCAATTCTTGGTGAACTCCAGACTCACATTGCCTTCGGAAGGGGAAGTGATTATAGACACTCGTTCGATTTTCCACAAATTTGATAATGTACACAATAACTGAAGTCCATGCACATCATCGTCGAATTTGACTCCCATAGCCGACAATGGATCAACTACGACCTGGAACTCAATCATGTAATTCATAACAGATATACCATTTTTTTACCACAGATCCATCATATGTCGGGTCAGAGACAACTTAATGACTCCAGTCTTCTTGGCATACAATGCTCAAGCTTTTCTCACAATGTCTTGGCATGCTCAATGTTCCCAATGTGGTTGTACATGTTATCATCTATAGATTGCCTGATGTACCCACAAAATGTAGATGCTGGTAGATGTAACCTTTTGACGAACAATAGATATTTTATCTTGCTTCTAATACCGTTCAAGTTAACCATGTGCATATGTTTCACGTCCATCTCTTCTACTCAGTATGACTGTCAAACTCCTGACAATCGATATATTTGATACCACAAGAATGGATATAAAATCAACGGAATAAACATTATTTTCAAACCGGAAGAAACGACTAGGACTAAAATAAAGCATACAACTTGCACACGATTACAATCTCTACGCACAAAAGCAATTAACAAAATGCAAACAAAATCACGTGTACTTGAAAAACCCTAACGGAAAAAAATCACAGAACGATCGAAATCCAACAAAGGAAAGCATTCACTACCAAACTAGAGAAGTACACCGACTCTTCTACAAGTTTCTCCCATCAATCCAAAACGGATCATCACAGCTACTCAAATAATAAGAATGATTACTAGATATATATTTACCGGAACATAAAACACGAAGGCAAGACAATGCATTGATACAAACTCCTTCCATATCAAACTAAAACTCTCTCCCAAATCATTCTCCTTGTTCGTTTGAAAGTTGCACATTTAAGAAAATTCTCTCGCTTGATGTTATGAATGTTGTGATTAGGTTAGGAAGACTACAACATAACTTCCTAGTCCTGAAACAATTTTGGCCATCCAAATCAGTTCAACAATCCAGATAAGATCCCAAAAATTGTTTAGCTCAGGCCCGACAGTATACTGTCGGTAAGTCGGCTGTATAATGTGGAAACAAAAAAATTTACCACAAAACTTATCGGACGTTTCTAAGCATAGCAACGTCATACCACATACATTTCTTTTGATATACAGCTGTGATACGTCATGTAATAGTTCCAAATGATGCCCTCTTTATCGCCTTTGACATCCCGAACTTCTCCTACATATCATGTATAGCACTCATCATACTTCTGGATGTTCTTCACATAGGAAAGAAACTCCACCCAACTCCAACACGTTCATTTTAAAAGAAATCAATTAACAGTAAAATTTCAAACCTAACAAACTCGTTATAAATGACTTAATTTTATTAAACACAAATAGAGTATAATCATGCATAATTACTTGGCTCTTTTTTCCCCTAGTTGCCATCGTTGCAAATTCCAGCTTCCAAATCGTTGGATTTCAAGCGTGCTCAATTTCCCCTAAGCCATGTTTTGTTCGCAGAAGGAAAGAACGAAATTTGAAAACTATTTTTGTGACAGGAAAAAACATGGGCAATATGGTTCCTCTCATGACCAATAAGATTGGTTTTTTTCTTTTTTTTTTTCCAACGTTTATTACAAAAATTTAGGATGACGATAGCGATACTCACGTGTTATTGCCTATTTTACTCATTACTTTTGAATTTTCATGATGTTATTTATTTTAAAAATACGACGACTTTTTATTTTCATTCATGCACCAACCAAATACTGGAAAGAAAATAAGTCTTGATTGTTTTTCTTGTTTCACCAAACAAAAAAACCGACATGAATTCTAATTTCACATCCACGTGGAAAAGAAGAGAATTGATTTTCCTTCAAGGATAAATAAAGGTGTAGTATTCAAGATGGACCCGATTCAAACAATCAAACTCATTTTTCTCCACTTTCAACAACCATCCAAACAACGAACTCATTTTTCTTCCACTTTTACCAGACAAAAAGTACTACATCCAAACACATTTTGGAAAGTGTCACTTGCTGCAAGTGTACTGAAACTCAACTTGATGTAAGTGGCACTTTCACACTTTCGGAGACCTACCACGAACCAAACAGCCCCTTACTGCAATATATGAGAAGTGCCAGGATGTACAATACTGCAACCAAGTTGTTGTCATAAACCACAAAATTTAGTCCAATATCTCCATATAAGCATACTCTTAGTTTCTTCGGTTCTCACCGCTAAATTTGTTGCTCCAAAAGCTACACTTTGTGCCCCGGCACAGATCTGAGGCCACAAACATCAAAACGAAGACTACCACCATGGTTGCACCATATTATTTCCGATGACTAAATGACCGGTATTTAGTAATTCTAGACTAATCAACTCTAATTGATTTGCTGCTTACTTTCACAGTAAATATTTGTGTACATGCAGTACTTCTCAGTCGTGAGTAATTAAGCTCGAGGAACAAGAGACAGCACATCACAAAAGATCCTCCTAAAACTCTTGAGTATTCTTCTTAGTTGCAAAAATATGTCAGAGTGAACAGATATATCACAAAGATAAATGTAACTTCGCAGCAGCGGCTGGGAAATAAGGACAGTGATTTTTGGCAGCATCGGCCAAAGGTTGATGTTGTCTAGTATAATGGTTTGCTAAAAATAGTGACATTAAGCAGCAGCAACCTTCCTGCCATCTTCTATGAAAAAAATTGCACCTTCAGACACCTGATACATTACAGGTAACCAACCTTAGCAATTGTCAAGTACCAAGTCAAGCAAGAGAAAATTTTGCCAAAAATTGGACCATAAATAGTAAAGATTTGGGATGGGCAGAAAGGTAATCAGCGAAAACAAATATATTTACAATTCAGAATAAACTCGTGAAATTTGAGCTAAAGACTGTTTGTTGTAATACACTCATGGGTCTGAAGACTTGCATAAATAAACAATCCTTGCCAAACATATAACACACTTGTTTTGTATTCCTTGGAGTTGGGTGCATGAATATTATATGATTGACAATACAACGGCATGTATAGATTACTCTTTCATTCAAAATTAATAAAGACAATATTTGCGCTATGGTTAATTATTGGTTAAATATAAGGCATTTGAAAACAATCAAAAGGTAGATTTTCAGTAATGGTATTAAGTTTTTGTCTTGCTTCTCTCCAAAAATTAGTAAAGACATCATAATGCTTCCATCAGAGACATAATAAGGGCTCAACTTGACTAGCATTCGCACATGCGAAATTGGGATTTAAGAAGGTTAGAAGTTATCAAACATAAACAAAGAGCAAGTGATGTTAATTTATGGCTCTTCACTGTAGTGGTTCTTAAAGAATAGAGTACAAATATTTGTTTATCTTCTCATCGACTGTCATGGTTGAGTACTACAACCTCAAAATAGTAATTTGTTTAAATTAAAAAATTTCTAGTAAACATCTAAATAATTTATTGCAAGTCATCTGTAAAATATTGCATTTTGCTCATCCAAATTCTTTGGACTTTTTATTGATTAGCTTGTGATATTCCTAGTTGAACTTATGATGATGCCACCTGAGTAGGGGTGAGCATCGGTTCGGTTCGGTCCGAACCGAACCGAAAAAATTAAAACCGAACTCAAAACCGAACCGACCAAATCAAAACCGAACCGAACCGAATTGGTTCAGAACCGAACCTGAACCGAACCGAATTGGTTCGGTTCGGTTCATCGGTTTTTCGGTTTTATATTCGGTTCGGTTCATCGGTTTTTTCGGTTTTATATATATTTATATATATATATATATATATATATATATATATTATATATATATATATATATATATTGGTTCGGTTCGGTTCATCGGTTTTTCGGTTTTATATATATATATATATATATATATATATATATATATATATATATATATATAAACCGGTTTTAAAGTTCGGTTTTCGGTTCGGTTCGAAAACCGAACCCAAAAACCGAAAACCGAACCGAAAATCCAAAAAAACCGAACCTCCAAACCGACAACCGAACCATTTAAAAAAAACCGAACCGAAACCTTATTTCGGTTCGGTTCGGATCGGTTTTCGGTTTTAAACCGAGTTTTGCTCACCCCTACACCTGAGGTGAAAACTTTCTTTTGGAAACTCAGCTTTGCAAATAGTAGCAACATGTCAAGCAAATAAAAAGTTCCTACAGATTTCATGAAGTTCACTAGTTCTTTCCCACTGTGTATTGATGTAAGTGTTTAATCTTCTTAAAGGTCCGCTAACTGTGTATCTACTTTCTAGGACATGGATATGTCAGTCTAGACTGAAAGGGATTTGGATAAAGGCTGCAAACGGGATATGACATTAACGAAAGAAGATCAATCAATCAAGACCATATTAAACTCGACTAACCAACTTAAACTGAAATGAAATAGCTCAAATGTAGCTATTGGACTAGATTCAAGAGAAGCCCAAACAAAAACCTGAATACACTGGTCGGTTCGGATTTGTAGAACCAAAAAGGATCTGCAGGGTTTTGTTTATACTTTATAGTGAAGCCAGGGCCAACCCACTTACACAAATACTATGGAATGGAACCAAGGAACTTGGAATGGAACATGAATATTCCTTGATAAACACGATCAAATTTCTATTTTTAAAAAAATGGTTCAACAATCGAGTACAGTCTAGATAATAATTATGATGGCCGGAATTACATTTAAACTTATGCTGTCACTGTGAAGCCTATAAGCCTAAATTTAGCTTCGAGGGTTGGCATCATTCAGCTATGCCACATCTCTTGTTTCCTTGCACTAAAAATTTCTGTCCACATATATACATCTGGATTCTGGTATCACTGTCAATTGCTAGAATAAGCTGTTCTTGACTGGGTGTTATCAATTAAAGCAGATAACATATTTAGCAAACTATTTTGAGAAGATTTTGTCATTTTATACTCCTTTGAGTATTCCAATTCACCAAAGAAAGTAATCACAATTTTATCTATAATATAATCCAAAATCAATAATTGGAACTTTCCAACTTTCTAGTGGAAAGTGAGCGAGCTGAGAAGGTTAGGTTTTCACATCAGATTTCATTATAGAAAAAGCAGACATGCATTCCTTATCCCCTCTCCACTACCACTACAACTACAAAAGATGATAATAAGTCACATGATAAAAGAGAAGATGATAATAATGATGGCTTACGTCCGGCCAAGTGTCTGTAATGAACTCCACTATATCATATGATATGTCCCCTTGGACATCAATCTGCTCTTTCTCAGTTGGACCCTGGAATTAATAATAGAACATGGTCAATAAAAACATTTGCTGGGTTTTCTGCAAAGCAACCTAAACCCTCAGAAAATATGCTAGTGCACCTTAACAACAGATGCTCCAGTTGCAAACTTCTTCCCAAGCTTCTTTGAAGCATCACTTAATTTGACACCTATAAAATTGGCCGAAAATTTAAAAACTCCAAAATGTTCAAGTAACTATGAAATGTGAGAAAGATCTTACTATTGCTAAGAAGTTACTCACCAAATAGTTCTAGACCTTTCACCACAGTGACACATTTGCGCTTATTCCGGACGATCTTCTCGATAACGACCTCTTTCTTCTCCTAGAACAACACAACCACAACTTCTTACTACACTTTCATGATAGCAACAAAACTCTCATTCCAATGATTAGCTGTAAGATAACTGATGAGTTAAGATTATCATGAAAAAATGGTTTGTTTACACATACAACGAGTAGGGGCAGTTTTCACCCAGTTCAGTTTGGAAGATCAGGCAATCAGTTAGAATTGTCTGGCTTGTTGATTTCAACCGATACTTACAACCAAGGCTTGCAGTATCCATACTGGACCCGTACCGACATTTTTGGTGGTTTTGAATCGGCGGAATCGGCCGCTATTGCAAACCATGCTTAAAACCTAGTTCTATTCATTTAAAACAAATGAAGCTTAAGGAGAACAAACAAATGGATGAAAAAGGTACACTAATCATAATTACATGAGTCACTGAAGTTTTTTATATTCGAAATTCAAATGTGAAACATTGTGGCTAAGATGCCCCGGAAAGGATGAAACATATTGAGATCGACATTCACTTCATCCGTGATGAATATCAAAAGGGGGTGATAACATTTCACCACGTGAGAACCGGTGATCTGATAGTTGATATCTTTACGAAGTCTCTTTTAGGCCCTCGTGTTCAGTTTCTTTGTAACAAGCTGGGCATGATTGATATCTATGCTCCAGTTTGAGGGAGGGTGTTAAGATATTAAGTACCATTATGCAATATGCTTATAAGTGTGGACCTATATGTAAATGTATCATTCACATCTCTATATATATGAGTCCAAACCCTCACTTACAGGTTATGGGTTATATTTCTACAAAAGTTAAGCCTGCTAGCAATAAAAAATCATTTTATTACCAAGCACAAATGCATTAAACTAAAGCTATTACCTTCTTCTTTATCTTACCACCAGGGAGGCGCTTGACTTCTTCCGGCTTAGATGCTGAAGTGCCACCTGCACGATAAAGGGATCAGTACTTATCCAGATTATAAAAAATAAAATAAAAAAGAGAGAGAATCTGAAATTGATGAGATACTTGGTTGAAGTTTCCACCATCACAAACATGACCATTGAAATCAAGTTGGAGAAACAAATTCGAAGAAAGACAAACGAAGGTGCGAGTTAAACTCATTCCTTATTATTCTGTAAAGAGTGTACATCGAAAAGCATGAAACTGCAAGACTGGAAATTTACATATTATATTACAAGGCAGGCCTAGTTTATGGTTTATTACATAAGCTCTATGATCACATACTATTAAAGATGAAAAACAATGAGTATACATCGTGTATCCAAAACCCTTGGGATCGGCAACATGACCACTACTACATTCATCTCTAATAAGGGTCAGTTTACGAGCAACTACCATATGCTTAGTTGCTGCAGCATTCCAGGTTCATTTTGGTGTTCCCTAGGTCATAGTATATTCTTCGGCTGATACTATCACTCCTAAACGGCTCATCCACTGGTATCCCGTGCACATGTCTAAACCATCTCAAAATGTTTTTTGCCAAATCTTGGTCTGCATGGAAGTAATAAATAATCTTGAGTTTCTAGATAAGTGTGTGCCAAATTAATAGTGGCTGTAATTAGGTATCTACAAAGATATAACTCAATGTCCAGAAAGATGTTTGGACTATTCTTACATTTAGAAGCGAGCACAAGAAACAGATGATTTGAGAAGGATGAACAGGAAATTCATGAAGACAAGTATATAGAAGAAATATCTAGGATAAAGCTTCACCAAAGCCCTATATTTTATCTATGATATAGTGGTCCTTCCCTATCAGAATCGTGAGATCCATGGCCCACGCCTTTTTGGATACTCAACAGTGTCCCAGGTAGAAACTGCCTATATCACATCTTAATCCATATAATCAGAAAAAATTTAATTTTCTACCTTTTAAACATTCTGGAAGTGATACAAAAGAAGATCCATTCTAAAAGTTGTATTCCATACAAATCGTAAGAAGGCTTAATACTTCTAAACTTCTCAGTGTTCTAAAAATCGGCCTAGGCGACGCCACCTAGGCGCTAGGCGGCTGTCCGCCGCACGAAAAATCAACTGTTTGGTGGTCCTAGGTGCATGTTCGTTCCTGTACTGGCATGTTCAGTTGTAATGCCTGTGGTTCGTATCACGTATTCTTAGAATACGTGTACGTATTTTATTGCATGATTTTCTTGCTTAATTCCTTCTTGGCTTGGCTTGGTTATTTCCTTGGGTTGGTTCGGCTTGGCTCGGTTTTCTTTGGTTCAATATGAACCAATGTGAACCCCTACCTACCACCACCATTGTATTTATTAATCCATTCTCTCTATTCTCTCTCTTCATTACTCATCTTCTTCTTCCCCATTACTTCCTTACCTACCAGAGAGAGAAGAGAGAGGTCTAGGCAAGTGCAACTTGCTTCATGGAGGAACTCTGATTTTATTGCTCCATTCTCTTCTTTACTACATTATAAAGCACTTTAGTACTTGGCTTTTCCAATTTCCATGACTAGATTCTTGTAGATCTAAGTTTGCATTATTTTCGGATTTCTTGGGTTTTGATCTACTTAATCTCGTTATTTTCGAGTTTTGATGGTTCCATGTTGTAGAGAATTTCGTTCTACCCATTTTGACCTATGGAAGTTCGGATTTGGGCTCCGGATGATGGAGTTGTGGAACTTAAGAACTTGGCTCTTATGGTGTTCTTCCTCTCAGAAATTTGGAGAAGATGAACTGTGCTTAGACTTGACTTGACCGCATGACAATTCATGCGGCAAGTGATTCGGCCGCATGAGACTCTCAGCCACATAGGCTGGATCTCACTTCCTGAGCCGCATGGGCCTCTTCTGAACCGTATGCGCCCACGTTTCCCCTGAGCCGCATATGCACCCTTCACTCCCTGCCGCATAAGCAGCCATGTTGACCCAGCCGCATGGGCTTCTAAAAGCCACATGCGCCTCTTTCTATACCCAGCCGCATGATACTACACTTCCCAGCCGCATGGACCTGAACTCCTTCTTAGCCGCATGGGCTTTTCCCTTATCAGCCGCATGCGCCTGATACCCTCCAGCCGCATGGGCTGCTCCCTTTCGAGCCGCATGAGATCCATCCTGGCCGCATATGCTTTAGCCGCATGGCTATTCTATAGCCTTGTATATTGATATTTTATTAGATATTTTACGTCCATTTTATATCCTTACGCCTTTTGTCATGAACTTGATAATCATGGATTTGTTTAATATGTTTGGAAATGGTACCTGAGCATGACACGATAGTGACCCGTAGTGGTGCACTCTTGACAAGAAAACCTGACATGACCTGATAGTGGCCCGTCGTGGCGCACTCCTGACAAGAACACTTGACATGATAAACCTGACATGATATATCTGATAAGCTGTTGCGACGGCTACCTGACATGACATGACTTGTATAATTAATCCTGGACACCGTGGGTGATTGTGCTTGTACAAATAATCCAGTCCTGCCTTGCATCATGTCTAGGAGGGGACTCCTAAGTACCACGGTCAAGAGTACCTATTGAAATGGACTAAGGTTAATAACTAGATTAATACATTAGTCATGAAGAGATTTTCCAGCTTCAGGCAATCCCGTTACCTGGGCGCGCCTGGGATCTGTAGCCTGCCGTCGAGTAGGGCACATTTCCAGCACACTGTCATGTGTTGCACCCTTCAAGCTACTTAAGGGTACATGCGTTTCCTGGACGATGTACCCACCCGAATTCAACCCTAATCTTTCGACCTGGGTAACCTGGATGGTCTGCAGGGCTTGTGGCTGTGGAATAATCTCACTGCATCTTGTTAGTAATTAGGCTTGTGACAACCCTAGTTAGTTAAAGTATCAAGCCGTAATTCTTGCTTGGCCGTGAAATGATTGGATGGAGTCTAACTGGTCTAGTCTTGCCCTGATCCTGTTCCAGATTATTGAATGACCAGAATGCTTGTAGTTATTTTACCGATAAATGGTGAGAATTCCAAGTTCTGTTCAGACGAAGGGTTACAACCCCGGTCCTTATTTGGTTTACGGGTTGTAACCTGGTTCTCTGAATAGTCCCATGGTTATCTCGTCGTATATCATCCTGATGTATTTTCTTATTTCCAGTCCTTACTTTTATTTATATTTTGTGCTGATTGCTGGTTTTAGTTCCTAAGTGAAGCTCCCTTTGTGGCACTTGCTCTTTCTGGGATCTGACCCAGCTGGTTTTGTATGGCCAGATTTCGGAGCAGCTCCAGAGGATCTACCGACCTTCCAGCCAGATGGTGGCCACTAGACGGAACCCTGGCAACGAGTGGGTTTATTTTTGATCTCCCACTTTATTGTAAAAATATCTTTTGAGGCGTTTAGCCGACGAGCACCTGTTTAGCTCGATTGCACTTACTTACTGCTTGCCTACGGGCTGTAACATGATTGACAGATCCTAGGGTTGATCATGTATGACTAAGCTCTTGCTAGTCCTCACATTTTGTAACGACTAGCTTCATGATCAGCTGAATATGCAATATTTGGGACGCCTTATTATTGTATATTTAATGATCATACATCTTGTAACATCTACTTACTTGCTTGTGATTGAGACAATAGGCTTGTGCATGACCATAGGAGACTGTTGGCTTGTAGTAAACCCTCATGTATCTAGACAGCCGTGACCGTATAGCGAGATGGAATCCATTTCAATATACGTAGCTGGCTATGTCTGCCCCCGCTCTCCAGTATTCTGGTTCTGGGACGTGACATGGTTTAAGTGGTGGCCCATGCAGGTCTTGTAAATCAAGATATGTGAGGGTTTACCGAATAGATGTCTCAATCAGTATTCGTCCTTGATCTCTGCTCGTATCTTCTGAATCCCTGGATTCTTGTCCTGATCATGTGCTTGTATCGTTGATCTGTCCTGGTCCTTCCTTATTGTTCCCTATGTCGTCTTCTTCAGTGGCATTGTTCGTGGTCCTACCGATCAGCAAGGCGGAGCACCTCCCGCGGACCAGCAGCAACCCGGAGATCAAGTCCAGCATTCCGGAGTAGCCTCCAGAGTCGAGCCTATTGGAAGCCACCAGTCCAGCCAGTTCAGCCTGCCGAACCTGATGATGTCACATTAATAGGACTCGTCAGGACCTTGATAGCTTCTCAAGATCGTCGTGGAGATGCCTTGCAACAGGCAGTGACGGATGCTTTGACCAGAGGAGGTCATCAGGGTAACAGCGCGGCCAACAGCTTCAAGCGCTTGAACCCTCCAGTCTTCGACGGTAGTGAAGATGCTATTGCGGCAGATGCATGGCTTCAGGACACAGAGGTGGTTCTAGAAGCAGCCAGGACTCCAGAGAATGAGAAGGTGGCAGTGGTGCGCCTGCAGTTGTTAGATCTTGCCCGCAGCTGGTGGGCAGCTCAGGCCGTTGGATTAGCAGCACCTATTGCTTGGGCGGTGTTCAGAGAGAGATTCCAGACCAAGTATTTCGATGCCGTGGCTCGGTATGATTTACAGACCCGGTTCACCAATCTGAAGCAAGGAGGCAGGACGGTCGATGGATATGCGGCCGAGTTTTCGAGACTCGGTCGGTTTGCTCCCACCTTGGTGGCAACCGAGTATGATAGAGCCCAGCGGTTCCAGCAGGGACTTCACTTGGAGATCTTGTTGGCAGTCGAGCAGTTTGAGCATCAGACTTTTGATGCAGTCTTGAGAGCAGCCCGGAGGCATGAGTATACCTCCCAGAGGATTGTGGATAGGGTCGGAGGTCGGAAGAGATCTCACGGCCAGATGAATCAGTCTTCAGCCCCAGCCCCGGCAGCCAGGGCTTTGACTATTGGAGCTCCGAGGCGGGCGGCCTCAGTAACGTCGGTTCAGCACTCAACCCCGACGTACCCTCAGCAGCAGAAGCAGAAGCAGTCTTCCGCAGTGGGTTGTTCTCATTGTGGGAAGCCAGGCCATGTGGTGGCAGAGTGTCGCAGGGCACAGGGATTGTGTCTAGTTTGTGGAGCAGCAGACCACAGGGTTGGATCCTGCCCGAACAGGGGTGGTTCATCATCGTCCAACCTTTCTAGCTCTTCGGTGAGAGGACCAGCACCGGTCCAGCAGCAGCAGCAGTATCCATTGCCGAGGCCCTTGCCGCCTCAGTCCCAGATGTTCCAGCAGCAGAACCCCCAGCAGCATGCACAAGCCCAAGCCTTGAGTCAGAGCAGGCAGCGAGGATTTCAGCAGAGGGGACCAGCACCCCGAGGGCACGGTCAGGCTATGGTGATGACCGCAGAGGAAGAGTTGGCACCAGGAGAGGTAGTGGCAGGTACTATTCTCGTCAACTCCTTTCCAGCTTCAGCTTTATTTGATTCTGGTGCATCGCATTCATTTATGTCTGCACGATTCGCGACACGGGTAGGATTGGAACCCGAGTCATTATCAGTAAGGCTCAATATACTTACTGGTAACGGACTTGTGGGAGTAGATAGAGTGTTTTCCTCGTGTCGGATCGTAGTTAGCGGTAGAGAATTCTCCGCTAGATTGATAGAATTCCCGATGGCCGATTATGATGTGGTCCTAGGGATGGATTGGTTGAGGAACCAGTATGCTAGAATAGACTGCCATATTGGTAGGGTTGTTTTTAGCATTCCAGGCGAGCCGGAGTTTTTCTTTTCCCGAGGTGAAGTTGAGCCTTCTCCTCCAGTATTGCGGATGACAGTAGCAGCAGTTCAGTTGCCCAGGATAGTGGATGAGTTCCCAGATGTTTTCCCAGAAGAGCTACCAGGTATGCCTCCAGAGCGGGAGATCGAGTTCACTATAGACTTGATTCCCGGGACAGCCCTAGTGTCAGAGAGAGTCTACAGGATGGCGCCGTCAGAGTTGGAGATATTGTACAAGATGATTGAGGAACTCAGAACCAAGGGATTCATTCGTGCTAGTGGATCGCCTTGGGGAGCCCCGATGCTTCTTGTGAAAAAGAAGGATGGTACGTCCAGGCTATGTGTTGATTATCGTACCTTGAACTCAGTGACAATCAAGAACAGATACCCTCTCCCGAGGATAGATGACTTGTTTGATCAGCTCAAAGGGGCATCAGTATTTTCGAAGATCGACTTGCACTCAGGATATCATCAGATCAGAGTCAGAGAGCAGGACATCCCGAAGACAGCTTTTAGATCGAGATATGGGCATTGGGAGTTCCTTGTTATGCCTTTTGGAGCAACCAATGCGCCAGCCGTATTCATGGATCTCATGAATCGCATTTTCATGCCTTACTTGGATCAGTTTGTGATTGTGTTCTTGGATGACATCCTGGTCTACAGCAAGAGTGAGGCGGAACATGAGCAGCATCTCAGAGTTGTTCTTCAGATTCTTAGGGAGCACCAGTTATATGCCAAGTTCAGTAAATGCGAGTTCTGGCTCGATCGCATTTCGTACTTGGGTCATATCATCACCAGAGGAGGAGTGGAAGTGGATCCCCAAAAGATTGTGGCTATTGAGTCGTGGCCGGTGCCCAGCACAGTTGCAGAGGTTCGTAGTTTTCTTGGATTGGCCGGCTACTACCGGCGATTTGTTTCAGATTTTGCTCGAATTTCAGCGCCATTGACCCAGTTGACCCGCAAGGATGCGCAGTTTGCTTGGACGGCAGAGTGTCAGAGTTCTTTTGAGCAGTTGAAGCGAGGCCTGATAACAGCTCCTATTCTCACGCTTCCAGATAGGACCGGAGGATTCTCAGTGTACTGTGATGCTTCAGGCAGAGGCTTAGGATGTGTTCTGATGCAGCATGGGAAGGTAATAGCTTATGCGTCACGACAACTTCGTGATCATGAGAGGAATTACCCAACCCATGACTTGGAGCTGGCAGCGGTAGTGTTTGCACTTAAGTTGTGGAGGCACTACTTGTATGGGGACATGGTGGAGATTTTCACCGATCACAAGAGCCTGAAGTATATTTTCACCCAGAAGGATCTAAACATGCGTCAGAGAAGATGGCTGGAGCTTCTTGTGGATTATGATGTCAACCTGCAGTATCATCCTGGGAAGGCCAATGTTGTTGCAGATGCTTTGAGCAGGAGAGCCGGAGTTTATTTTCTAACAGCACAACCAGAGCTGTTAGCAGATCTTCAGAAGATGGGTATAGAAGTTGTTCTCCCTTCCAGTGTGGCATTGATGGCCAGTATGCAAGTTCAGTCCACTATAGTCGAGAGGATCCGGATGGCGCAGTCGGCAGATTCCAAGCTTCAGCGACTCAGAGCAGAGTGCGAGGCAGGTCAAAGACCAGAGCTATGCATTCATGAGGACGGTACACTTCGACATGGGAAGCGTCTTTGTGTACCCAGTGGAGATATCAGGCAGGAGATCATGTCAGAGGCGCACAGTTCTCAGTATTCCATCCATCCTGGCAGTACGAAGATGTACCGAGATATCCGTCAGCACTTCTGGTGGAATGGCATGAAGCGGGAGATAGCTCGGTTTGTCTCTCGGTGTTTGGTTTGCCAACAAGTCAAGGCTGAACATCAGAGACCGGCTGGACTTCTTCAGCCCTTGCCGATTCCAGAATGGAAGTGGGAGCATGTGACCATGGATTTCGTGACTGGATTACCTAGATCCCCAGCTGGTAGAGATGCTATCTGGGTTAATGTTGATCGGCTCACGAAGGTGGCTCACTTTCTTCCATTCAGAGTTGGTCAGTCGACGGCTCAGCTAGCAGAGATGTACCTCAGGCAGATTGTCAGATTGCACGGTGTGCCAGTCAGTATTACCTCGGACCGAGATTCTAGATTTACGTCACACTTTTGGCGTAGCTTGCAAGAGAGTTTGGGGACTCGCCTCCAGTTCAGTTCAGCTTATCACCCGCAGACAGATGGTCAGTCGGAGCGCACGATCCAGACTCTTGAAGATATGTTGAGATCATGCACACTTGACTTCGGTGGTTCATGGGAAGATCACTTGCACCTGGTGGAGTTCTCATACAACAACAGTTTCCAGGCCAGTATCCAGACGGCACCGTTCGAGGCACTGTATGGTAGGAAGTGCAGATCCCCGCTAGCTTGGAATGATGTTGGAGAGAGACAGATGCTCGGTCCGGAAATGATCGCTCAGACAGTTGAAGTGGTCAGAAGAGTTCGAGATCATCTTCGAGTTGCCCAAGATCGCCAGCGCCATTGGGCCGATTCTCATCGGCGTCCTCTCGAGTTCTCGGTCGGCGATCATGTATTCCTGAGGATTTCGCCTAACCGTGGCGTCATTCGTTTCGGCGTACGGGGCAAGCTTAGTCCTAGGTATATAGGGTCGTTCGACATTCTGGAGCGAGTAGGAGATGTATCCTATCGTCTCGCTCTTCCGCCGTCGCTAAGCGAGGTGCATGACGTGTTCCATGTATCCCAATTACGACGGTATATCCCAGACCCGAGCCATATCCTGGATCATTCGGAATTGGTTGTTGGTACCAACCTTTCGTATGAGGAGAGGCCCGTGTCTATATTGGACCGGAGAGAGAAGATCCTCAAGAACAAGACTATCAAGTTAGTCCGAGTTGCTTGGGGTCATCACTCTTTGGGTGAGTCAACGTGGGAGCGTGAGGATGATATCCGATCACGATATCCGGACTTGTTTGACTCGTGAGGTATAATGTCTTTCTTATGCCTCATGCCTTCGATTCCTTGCTTGAATGAGTGATTGTCTGCATAGTTATAGCTTGCATGTGATTAATATAGCTTGCCATTGCTCCTCTAGCCTCTTGATTAAATTCCGAGGACGGAATTCTTTTAAGTTGGGTAGAGTTGTAATGCCTGTGGTTCGTATCACGTATTCTTGGAATACGTGTACGTATTTTATTGCATGATTTCCTTGCTTAATTCCTTCTTGGCTTGGCTTGGTTATTTCCTTGGGTTGGTTCGGCTTGGCTCGGTTTTCTTTGGTTCAATATGAACCAATGTGAACCCCTACCTACCACCACCATTGTATTTATTAATCCATTCTCTCTATTCTCTCTCTTCATTACTCATCTTCTTCTTTCCCATTACTTCCTTACCTACCAGAGAGAGAAGAGAGAGGTCTAGGCAAGTGCAACTTGCTTCATGGAGGAACTCTGATTTTATTGCTCCATTCTCTTCTTTACTACATTATAAAGCACTTTAGTACTTGGCTTTTCCAATTTCCATGGCTAGATTCTTGTAGATCTAAGTTTGCATTATTTTCGGATTTCTTGGGTTTTGATCTACTTAATCTCGTTATTTTCGAGTTTTGATGGTTCCATGTTGTAGAGAATTTCGTTCTACCCCATTTTGACCTATGAAAGTTCGGATTTGGGCTCCGGATGATGGAGTTGTGGAACTTAAGAACTTGGCTCTCATGGTGTTCTTCCTCTCAGAAATTTGGAGAAGATGAACTGTGCTTAGACTTGACTTGACCGCATGACAATTCATGCGGCAAGTGATTCGGCCGCATGAGACTCTCAGCCACATAGGCTGGATCTCACTTCCTGAGCCGCATGGGCCTCTTCTGAACCGTATGCGCCCACGTTTCCCCTGAGCCGCATATGCACCCTTCACTCCCTGCCGCATAAGCAGCCATGTTAACCCAGCCGCATGGGCTTCTAAAAGCCACATGCGCCTCTTTCTATACCCAGCCGCATGATACTACACTTCCCAGCCGCATGGACCTGAACTCCTTCTTAGCCGCATGGGCTTTTCCCTTATCAGTCGCATGCGCCTGATACCCTCCAGCCGCATGGGCTGCTCCCTTTCGAGCCGCATGAGATCCATCCTGGCCGCATATGCTTTAGCCGCATGGCTATTCTATAGCCCTGTATATTGATATTTTATTAGATATTTTACGTCCATTTTATATCCTTACGCCTTTTGTCATGAACTTGATAATCATGGATTTGTTTAATATGTTTGGAAATGGTACCTGAGCATGACACAATAGTGACCCGTAGTGGTGCACTCTTGACAAGAAAATCTGACATGACCTGATAGTGGTCCGTCGTGGCGCACTCCTGACAAGAACACTTGACATGATAAACCTGACATGATATATCTGATAAGCTGTTGCGACGGCTACCTGACATGACATGACTTGTATAATTAATCCTGGACACCGTGGGTGATTGTGCTTGTACAAATAATCCAGTCATGCCTTGCATCATGTCTAGGAGGGGACTCCTGAGTACCACGGTCAGGAGTACCTATTGAAATGGACTAAGGTTAATAACTAGATTAACACATTAGTCATGAAGAGATTTCCCAGCTACAGGCAATCCCGTTACCTGGGCGCGCCTGGGATCTGTAGCCTGCCGTCGAGTAGGGCACATTTCCAGCACACTGTCATGTGTTGCACCCTTCAAGCTACTTAAGGGTACATGCGTTTCCTGGACGATGTACCCACCCGAATTCAACCCTAATCTTTCGACCTGGGTAACCTGGATGGTCTGCAGGGCTTGTGGCTGTGGAATAATCTCACTGCATCTTGTTAGTAATTAGGCTTGTGACAACCCTAGTTAGTTAAAGTATCAAGCCGTAATTCTTGCTTGGCCGTGAAATGATTGGATGGAGTCTAACCGGTCTAGTCTTGCCCTGATCCTGTTCCAGATTATTGAATGACCAGAATGCTTGTAGTTATTTTACCGATAAATGGTGAGAATTCCAAGTTCTGTTCAGACGAAGGGTTACAACCCCGGTCCTTGTTTGGTTTACGGGTTGTAACCTGGTTCTCTGAATAGTCCCATGGTTATCTCGTCGTATATCATCCTGATATATTTTCTTATTTCCAGTCCTTACTTTTATTTATATTTTGTGCTGATTGCTGGTTTTAGTTCCTAAGTGAAGCTTCCTTTGTGGCACTTGCTCTTTCTGGGATCTGACCCAGCTGGTTTTGTATGGCCAGATTTCGGAGCAGCTCCAGAGGATCTACCGACCTTCCAGCCAGATGGTGGCCACTAGACGGAACCCTGGCAACGAGTGGATTTATTTTTGATCTCCCACTTTATTGTAAAAATATTCTTTTGAGGCGTTTAGCCGACGAGCACCTGTTTAGCTCGATTGCACTTACTTACTGTCTGCCTACGGGCTGTAACATGATTGACAGATCCTAGGGTTGATCATGTATGACTAAGCTCTTGCTAGTCCTCATATTTTGTAACGACTAGCTTCATGATCAGCTGAATATGCAATATTTGGGACGCCTTATTATTGTATATTTAATGATCATACATCTTGTAACATCTACTTACTTGCTTGTGATTGAGACAATAGGCTTGTGCATGACCATAGGAGACTGTTGGCTTGTAGTAAACCCTCATGTATCTAGACAGCCGTGACCGTATAGCGAGATGGAATCCATTTCAATATACGTAGCTGGCTATGTCTGCCTCCGCTCTCCAGTATTCTGGTTCTGGGGCGTGACATCAGTGCCTAAGCGGACTTGTGCGGTTGTTCGATTTTTTTTATGCATAGTTGTATTGTGGATATTTTTTTTGGGTTTTAAGACTGGGTTTGGATTTTAGAACACTGAAATTTCAAATATCAAAATTTTCAAATTTGAAATTTCAAAAAAAAAATTATGAACTATATTATGGAATTAGAAATTAAAACATGTTTTAGATTTCAAATTTGTATTATGGATTTCAAATTTCACATTTCACATTTCGAAAAAAATCTGTTCGGCCACCTAGGTGGCCTAGGCGCTAGGCGGTCCTCCGCCTCACCGAATCCGCCTAGCGAAATTTAGAACAGTGAGACTTCTAGTTATATTATAGAGGAAGATTCATGAGTTAGTAATGTATAGAAGGATCCAAACGGAAAGGCAACAAATTTTGCTCATTAATTCCTACTTTATGGAAGGATCCATAAGATATATATCATTCAAAAGGCTCCAACAGAAGCGGAGAGAAATTTGGCTCACCAATTCCTACTTTATAGAAGGATCTGGTTGTATTTTATAGAAGGATCTGGTTGAATACGCAACGTCATCAATTTCTGATTTTCAAGCTTTCTTCTGTTCTAGTTATTTCCTAGTTTAGTACTTTTCCAATTCGGTTATCTACGCATATAGTTATTTCCATTTCTGGGGTTTGTTTCCCAAACCGCCTTACGTTTTAAGGCTATAAAAGGCACCCCATGTATGAACTTTAGAATCATCTTCAATAATATTTTCATTCCTGTACAACGAGTTATTTGGTGGATTCCAACTTTTCTCGTGGATTCGAAACTTGTGGATTCTGAAACCTAAAGGCGTTCGTTTCGGCGATCATTTCGGTGGCGCCAGTTATTAGCCTCGTTCAACCAACTCCATTTCATTGCCACATCCCTACCTTCTCATCATCACCTCCATCAACAACCCTGCCAACAATCATATCGCGAACTTGCGATACATTAGTATGGACTTGTGATACATTAGTTAGTATGCATGGCATCAACTTTGCCACGTAAGAAGGAGGAGCGATGTATACTCCAAGGCATATAGTAATACTTGATCATCTTTTCCAGCATATCACGTGCCATCGAGATAAATGTCATAAAATCCACGTAATGTACCATTAGAGATGATAATACATCTGGAAACACAATGAGCACCTGACTTGTGATAATTCTAACAATTGGAAATAAATTATGTTCTACAAGACTCCAAATTTGATCCATCAAAGAAAGATGTTGGTTAGAGCCAACCTGCCCTAATATGTGATACACATCTATTTATCTTTTTTTATAAATTAAATAGATTGTCATAAAGGTTCACATATTAAATTTACAAAAAAAGTCAAATGAATTTCAATAAAAACTATTCCTTCTCCCATGGTGCACGAAGGTTCTTCCATCCTTAAAAACATTACTCGTGATCAAGGTTCCTGATACTGGATTTTGGAACCATAACAGTTGGGGGATCACCATAGCTGAAAGTACCGAAAGATATACCGTACATATAGGGAGATATGACCTCATGGTGGTATAGGATAATAAATCACTTCATATACAAGATATATGACAAATTTTAGAGAATTAATATAAATATAATAGAACAAGTCTTTAGTGTAATTTGGAATATGGCTCTATTTGCACATACATACTTTAATTCACACTAATGAAGCTGCATATTTGGAACCAGTTTTTTTTGTAACTGGGTTTAAACCTAAACAGTTCTTCTGTAACTGGATTTAAACCTAAATGATCCAAACATATCGAGTGTAAACCCACTTTCTCGATATTCATATACTATGTATTTATTTGTGTTATTGTAGTATAGTGTTGTTATAGGCTATATTTTTTTTTGTAGTATTTCGATATGTTTGAGACTTGGTGACTACCCTAGACCTAGGTGGGTATCTAATGTCATGTATCTTTTAGTGATGAGACGGTTACCCTACCCACTACGGATCGTATGACGGTAAAATGGTCATTGGTGCAGTCTCAGAGTTAGGTGAGATTGCAGGAGATCTTTGGTGGATAGTTTGGTTGGACGGTTTCTTCTTATTTCAATTGTATATAGCGGGGGTTTTCCCGAGTACCATCTTCTTGTTATCATTTATATTCCTGCTTATAGTTCTATTTCTTTCATGTGAATGAGCTAGTTGTAGATATGATATTATGAACTGAGCATTATGTTTACTGTTGTTGAGAATGAGACTTGAGGTTAGATAGCATACTAACATCGTAGACTAGATGTAAACTTGTAATAGGTTTGGCTAATTAGGATTAATAATAGTCTGCTTAATTGTTGGTTAATAAATTGTAGGGTTAACTAAGTTTAATCCTAAGCCTTGGCCCATGACCATAGGAAGCCTGTCATTCAAAACTGTAGCCCCTAGATTTAATCCTATAGCCTAGATATCATCTACTCTTTCATCCATTCATCTATAAGACCCTCCTACACTCCCTCTCCTCCATCCTCTAATGACCACTTCCAACTCATCTCCACTTCTTCTTTCCAATGACTCACCTTCACCATGACTCCACTTCTTCTTTCCAATGACTCACCTTCACCATGACTCCACTTCATTCTAGATCCATGGCCAAAATCCCAAAACTTGGTCATATCTCTCTGTTAGGATCTCCTATTACCTATATCTAACTCTAATTTTTCCTCATTGATTTTCCCATGATTTTTTTCATATTTTCCTCATATTTTTTCCCTCAAAACCCTCAATCCCCACCAATATTGTTGCTGCTACAATGCAGCGCAAGCTGCATTGTGCATCCGAATCGGGTCTACACCCTAGACCTGCACCCACTCCACTCTTCTCTCGGAAACCCTAACTCTAAATTGCAACCATTGTCGCCAACCCTCCTCCGGCCAACTCCGACCTCGCCACGGCCATCCAATCCCGCCATTCTCCTCACCTCGACTCCTCTCTCCCTTCCAACCTTCCTTCCTCATACTCCCCGACACCGCCATGTCCACCACGATCACCCCCCCCCCCCTTTCCTTTCACCCCCTTCCTTTCTCCCCCGACTCCGATTATCGAAGGTGTCGTGGAGACTCGTTAACCACCCTCCGGTGACCAAAACACCCAGGCAAGCCTCCTCCATCCACGAGTGACCCCGGCCCCTCTACTACCACCTTTCTCTCCGTCGAGCCCACTGGTCACCATGGCCACTCCACTTGCTCTAAACCCTAACGCTAACTTCATGTCTATGCTAGATCCAACATCTCTGGTTAATCTTCCCTTGATCTAACCCTAATTGCCTCTTAATTAATTTTTGAACCTTAGATTAGAACCCTATGGCCCTGATTCAACCCATCATGGTTTAATTATAGCCATAAGACCCTAGAATAGATGACTCAGATTACTTCACTAAACACTTTGATCATGACCCTCCATCTTGTATCTAGTGGCCAATATTCATGACTTAACCCATTAACGCCTCCATTAAATCCAGACTCTAGGATCTTTAGATCAATGGCTGAGAATAGATGGCTTAAGCCAGAATACATCCTGACCCTTAGACTTAGACCCAATGACCCACCCACTAAACCGAAGTGAACCATACTAAACTAACCCAGACCGACCTGGTTCAACTGAACCAAGTCTAATTTATTCCAGATTTGGTTTAATTGACCCATATTTGGTTTGTTGCTGATTCCGGGAGTATATGGTGACGTTTTTTTCGTGCCGTCTTTGCTCGAATCTCCTTGTCAGGATTGTGATCCCCATTTTATACTCATAATTGGATTATTATTGTAATTTTGAATTATTGCCAGTAATTCTATTGATGGTTTGTGTTACAGGCCATGAATACGATTTACGATCAGATGTTGGAACTAAGACTCGGGAGCTTGTGTGATCAGCATTCATAGCATTGGACCTGAGGCGAGTTGTCTCGCCATCCTCTCAGTATATTTGCATATGATTATTAGTTAGTTTACTTGATTTTACTTAATCTTGTTAGTATAGTTTAGTAGTTATTAGCACCTTGTGATGCCCCGGCTTCTCGTGATGTTCATAATATTTGTGATAACTCAGGGACTTCTAAGACTTGTGGTACTTAAAGATTCTTGATAATATATACTTAGTGTTACTTGTGGTTAGTGATTTCGGATATGGATATACACCTAGAACACATGGATGATAAAAATGCATATAAATCATTTTGGACAGGTACCGGTGACTGACACATCATTGGGATAACCAGGACGTGTACCAATTAGTCTTGTTATGTATACTAAGTAGTAGGACTTGGACTTGACATGGATATGACTCGTGTAGCTTCATTGGGCGGGAGGACAATTAGTAGGCATTTGAGCTACTCTCATTTACTTGATAGTCACTAGCATCTTATCTACAAGCACTACTTGTTGCCCTTACCCCTTACAAGATGGCTGCTAGTGTCTCGTTTAAAAGTGCTACTTGCTGTCCGTTATCCCACTAGCCAAAGAAATCATGCATGTGAACGTTGTCCTCAAGTGCATTATCACTTAGATTAGTTTTAGTTGCAACCTTGGATAAGCGCATGTGAGATAGATATCTATTTGCTATACTTATTGTCTTGTCATGACTTAGTGCTTTAGTGGGTATCATCATTTAGTCTTGTGTTATCATCTTTCAAACATGATTATAGTTGAATCTACTTTATGTCTCTTACATTGTTTTGGTTTATGTTAGATATACGTATCAATATATATGTATAATGTATTGTTTGAGTCAATTTGTTAAAAAGGCACCGTACAGGCGCGTCTAGACGCCCAAAAGGCGAAAGGCAATGTTTCATTATCTAAGCTAAAGACACACGAGGTATCTTCTCTAGGTGACGCATATGCGAGAAAGACGCCAAAGGCGAGATTAGATGAACGGGTAATTAAGTGAGTCTAGATGCACGCCTAGGTGTATTGGGTGTTTTATGCAACTTTTTCGACTTTGTTTGGATTTTTATAAGTTTTATGGGCTTGTTTAGGAAGAAGGGATGGAGGATAATGAGATGGAAGAGGAAAATGATGAACACAATATATCAATTAATGAGGACGAAGTTTTTATTGAGCTTTTACTACAAAAAAATTCTTTCAATGGGCTAATCATCATTTAGGTTGAGATTTTATGGGAATCCACGCACATGTTTCTTTCAATTTCTGATGCATGTGCTGCAAGATTCGTTCTTTGCACATATTAATAGTGTTCTTTCTGTGTAGGTTGTAAATAGGGTTATTAGATGGAATTGGTTTGCAAGCTGATGACTTGTTAAATTTGTTTAGACACAACCTACAAACTACTTGTTAGCCAGTATTATTTTTGTTGGTTTGACACAACCTAAATACTATTCTACTTGGACTGTCAAGATTCGGGGAGTCCTGATAGTTGTTAGGACTGCCAGAATTCTTGCAGACCTAAGACAGAGAGTTATATATATCTATGTCCTAGGACAGTCCTAACAACAACTAGGACCGCCAGAATGATGACAGTCCTAACTACAATTAGGACCGCCAGAATCATGGCAATTCTTCGTCGTCTCGAGTCCGACTGTCACAATTTCTAAAACTTTCAAATCTTTATAATGGAATTCGAAACCACCAATAATTGTGTTCAAAATAGTAAGATGTTGCAAGAGGAAGAGAAAGTTGTGTAAGAGAAAGAGTAAAAGGGAATAGAAGCTTTAGTGTTTGAAATAGTGTGTTGCACCTAACAAATTGTGTGATGCCCCCTAACACTTTTACGACTTGAGAGTGATGTCCCCTATCATGTGATAGCCCATGTCACTTTGGTAGTGCCCTTAGTAATCTCCCACATTTATCATAGTATGTTTTCCCTGACTTTTCAGATATGGGCTCGTGCCATATCAGGTGAGGGCGGAATCGATTGTGGAGTCGCATAGAGGCATTGATTTGCATTGGGCACCAGATATCTAGTTGGTCCTACTGCGTTAGTATCGTAATCTTTATTATAACTACATAAAATCAATCTAGTAGCACTCTTCATATGATATAAAGGGATCCCATGAATCATGGATCTCTCTCGCTTACGCCACTTAAAATTTTAGGCTTTTAGCTACATTTTCTCGAATCTCAATAGTTCATCATATTGCTTGAGCAGTATTTTTTCTAAGACCATATAGAACAACTAATAGTTAAAGGAGCCACTTTGAGCTCGCCTAAAGTAGACCACCATCTAAGATAAAATGTATATCTCCACGAACTGCGAATTTACATACAATTTTTTATGAATCAACCATGTCCAATTGGTTCACTGACAGTAATCATCGGTAAAATTCAAGGAAATTCTCAAAATTTTGTTTTTCACTCTACTCGCTCACATGAAAGAAAGATTCAACTTTGGGATCATAACAGGGTTTATCAGCGTAAGGATGACAAATTCGTTTAGCAGCATTCTCTGTATGATAAAAATGGATCCCCATTAATCATGGATCTCTCTCGCATCTGCCACTTAAAGGTTTAAGGTTCAAAGTATCGGTATCGGTATCGGTATCGGTATCGGACATTTTGTATGAGTATTGGTATCGGCAGTATCGGCGGTATCGGCGGTATCGGATCGGAGTATCGGATTTTTTGGTATCGGCAGTATCGAATATATATATATATATATATAAAAGGTTCTATTAGAACATTGTTTAAAGAACAGTGAGAAAAAATATTTGGTTTCACACACACACACACACACATATATATATATATATATATATATATATATATATATATATATAAAATGTTGTGTGGGGGCTCGGTTCCTTCACTTCAAATTTGTTTCTCTCTCTATATATATATTATATGCTGCTGTCAACCTGTCATGCATTAATAGTGCATGCTGTCAATGACACAGACCTACTTGGACCTACTGTCAAGTTCAAACAGCCAGCCTGTCATGTGTAACAGCTAAGTTCTTTCCATACATCCTTTGTACCATGGTCCCACTTCTTAAATATGACAGGAGACAATGACAGCTAAGTTGTTTCCATATAGTAAACTTAGTATTTTTCTTCCATATATACTTTGGACCATGCTGTCAATTTTTTTTTTAAATACTGTCCGGCCCAATACCAAGCCCTAACCCTAATCTAACAAATACAAAAGTGCGGAGAGAAGAAACTCAGCCTCCTTCCATATTTTCTCTCCCCTCCCCTCCCCTCCCCTCCCCTCCCCGTCCACTCTTCTGCAAGGCGCATGACATGGAGACGACTCTCTCTCTTCTTCTCTCCTCCTCCATAAAATTTTGTGATGTGCTCCAAGTGTTCTCCGACGACGACAAACAAGGGGAGGCGGTGACAGCTTTGACTTGGTTTGAAATTTTTTGGTTCTTTTTCTATATGAATTTTTTGGCTTTGAACTTCGATTGAATTTTTTTTTTGTTCTTTTTGAATAAATTTTTGGTTCATATCGGGTTCATATCGGGTCGTATCGGTCCGTATCGGTTCGTATCGGGCCGTATCGGTCCGATACAAACCGATACCATAAAATTTTATTGGGTATCGGCCGATACCGATTTTTTTCCCAAGTATCGGATCGGTTACTTTCAAATCCGATACGATACGGCCGATACGTATCGGTATCGGCCGATACTTTAAACCTTTAGCTACATTTTCTTGAATCTCAATAATTCATCATATGGCTTGAGCAGTAATTTCTTGCCAGAACCCTATACAACAAATAACAGTTAAAGGAGCCATTTTGCGCTTGTGTAAACTAGATCACCATCTGAGATCAAATGCATATCTCCACGAACTGAAAAATTGACATACCAATGTCTATGATTTGATCATTTTCAATTGGTTCACTGATAATGATTCTATGTAAAATGTAAGGAAATTCTAAAGATCTTATATTTCGGTGTAAGAAGCAAAGACACTCCAAAATTCATACCGTGCCGTGTCATTTCGTATCAGACATGACAAGACACGGACACTCCAAACTATACTAGAACAAACCACAATAGGTGCCGAGTTCGTGTCGCCGTATCTGAAACGTGTCATGTCGAATCCGTGTCCATGCAACATAGGTTTCGATCTATTTGCTGACATCAAAAAAAAATTTCAATTTGGGGGATCATAACAGCCGTAACAAAGCAATATTCACAAAATATTTACCAGACTGATTAGAAGGGCCTCCGCCGCCGCCATTGCCGGAGACAGATATCCCCACCGACTGCAGCTGATCAGCGGCGCTGTCGGCCTCCTTTCCGATCGCTTCTGAACCCCAAAAATTTGACTTTTTTTACAAAGATCGATCAAAATAGAGCATATAATTGGGATTAAATGGAATAAAAACCTTTGAGGAGGTCGGGATAGAGATCGGGAGCGTTCTGGATGAGCCACGGCTTGCACTTCTCGAAGTCGGGGCCGAACTCGCAGTACTCCGCCGGGAGGCTGCACGCCGGGCAGTAGAGGACTCGGACCGGCTGGAGCTTCTCCGCCATTAAAATCCTCTCTTTCCTTATCTCTACGAGTGCTCCGTGCAATGAGGAGATTCTTCTTCTACACCTGCTGCCACTTTCTTCTTCTTCTCTTCCTTCTTCCCTTCTTCGAGGTTTTTATCAAGTTGCCTATTTTCACTAGTTGCAAACCCTAAAAAAAAAGCTATTCTGAAAAGGCAATTGATAAAGGCACTGCCTTTTTTGATCGGGGCTAGCCCGGATTGGGGCTAGCCCAATTTTTTTTGTGTTTTACTCAGGACAGCCCATTTTTTTGATTTTGGGCTGTCCCAAAGTAAAATTCCCCTAAACCCAAAATTTTTCTCTCATTTGCAAAATTTTTTCTCTCTCTTCCTAAACCCTAATTCCTCTCTTCTTCTTCTTCCTCTTCTCCTCCACCATTTCTCCATCCCCAAGCAAGAAGATAATTTGAAATTCCTAGAAATTTCTTCCACCTAGAAATGTTCTCTTCTTCTTCCTCTTCTCTTCCAAATTTTCTTCTCAAGAAGATCGATGGCACCCAAATTCTTTCTCTATTTGTTTCCAAAACCCTAAAAATTAAATTGAAAAATTCAAGCATCCATTATATTGTTTATTTCAATTGTCTGTAGCCCATTTGAATTAAACTACATTCGGAGTGGAAAATTACCCATTTAAATTAAACACAAGTATGCATGAACGAGAAAACTGTGCGTCGACCAGGACTGCCTAATTTTCTGGCAGTCCTACAAACTGAATGGACTGCCAGAAAACTGGGCAGTCCTAAGTCACAACATGTGAAACAAAGGACTGCCCATTTTTCTGGCAGTCCTTACTGTATTCAGGACTGCCAGAAAATTGGACAGTCCTACATACAGTAAGGACTGCCAGAAAAATGGGCAGTCCTTTGTTTCACATGCTGTGACTTAGGACTGCCCAGTTTTCTGGCAGTCCATTCAGTTTGTTGGACTGCCAGAAAATTGGGCAGTCCTTATTTGTATGTGGACTGCCCAGTTCCTGGACAGTCCATGCTCACAACAAGTTCTGTGATGGACTGCCCAGTTTCCTGGTAGTCCACATATGTATGTGGACTGCCAGGAAACTGGGCAGTCCACATACAATCAGGACTTCCAATCTTTCTTCTCGCGCGCGCGTGTGACAGCATGCGGGATGAATCTCAATCTAGGGTTACAAAACAGGAAGATTTTTGTAGGGACAAGAGAAATCTCAATCTAGGGTTTAGAAGAAAATTTGAGATTAGAAGAAAATTTGAGAGGAAGAAGAGAAAGAGAAGAGAAATAAAACAATTGACTTTTATACTACCTAATGGGCTAGCCCTAATAAATTTTTTCAATGGCAAACTTGTAAATAACACAAACTTACAAATGGGCTAGCCCCGATCAAATTATGCAGTGCCTTTATCAATTGCCTTCTGAAAATTGCTGAGAAACCCAATTTCGGGATGGACTTTTATGAAATGTCCACCCGCTGGATGAGTTTTATGAAATGCCCAGAATTAAGTATTTTCACGTTAAATATTCCAAGATTCCCTTTTAAATGCCACCCGCTGGAAACTGCTATTTTTATAATACCGAAACTACCCCTCCGCGCGAATTGGTCATCTATATGTATTTGAATTCAAAAAACTCAGATCTGGATTGCGATTTTCGTCTTCTTCTTCTTCACGGAAAATCTGAATTTCATTGCTCTCATATTCAATAGAGATCGCAAAGATCGTTCGTAGTTCGGTGTGTTTTTCTTCGGTCGAACTCAGATCATCGCTCGTCATCATCATCACCATCATCATCATCTTCATCGACGTCAATTGTGGAGAGAAGATCTTTCTTCTTCTTTTCCATAAGAATTATCATCGCTTTGAAAGAAGAACGAAACTCTTTATTCCTGAAAAAACTAAATTACACAGAGAATGGTCATTCTCCTACGTTTTAACACTGGAAATGACCATTCTCCGTGTAAATTAACACGGAGAATGCCATTCTCCGTTTTATTTAAAACAGAGAATGACATTCTCCGTGTTTCTAACACGGAGAATGGCCATTCTCCTGCGTTTTAACACTGAAATGACCATTCTCCGTGCTAAATTAGACCCGTTTTATTTAACACGGAGAATGACCATTCTCCGTGTAAATTAACACGGAGAATGCCATTCTCCGTTTTATTTAAAAAGGAGAATGACATTCTCCGTTTTATTTAAAACGGAGAATGACATTCTCCGTGTTTCTAACACGGAGAATGGCCATTCTCCTGCGTTTTAACACTGAAATGACCATTCTCCGTGCTAAATTACACGGAGAATGACCATTCTCCGTTTTATTTAACACGGAGAACGTCATTCTCCGTTTTATTAAAAACGGAGAATGCCATTCTCCTGCGTTTTAACACTTAAATAACCATTCTCCGTTCTAAATTACACGGAGAATGCTATTCTCCGTTTTATTTAACACGGAGAATAACATTCTCCGTTTTATTTAACACGGAGAATGGCATTCTCCGTGTTTCTAACACGGAGAATGGTCATTCTCATGTGTTTTAACACTGGAATGACCATTCTCCGTGATAAACTACACGGAGAATGGCATTCTCCGTGTAAATTAAGACGGAGAATAGTCATTCTCCGTGTAATTTAGCACGGAGAATGGTCATTCTCCGTGTAAATTAAGACGGAGAATGCCATTCTCCGTTTTACCAACACGGAGAATAACCACCCTCATGCGAAATTAACATTTTTTGTGTTCTAACACGGAGAACGGCCATTCTCCTGCATTTTATGGTTAGCTGAAACTTTGGAGAGCCATAACTTTTGACTGGGAGGTCGAAACGAGGTCCCGTTTGTCGCAAAATGAGCGTATCGTCGAGGAGACTGAAAGTAACAGCTTCATCGTTAGACAGCCTTCCGAAATTTTAGAATCGCAAAAAAATGATGTTTGGACCTCCGTTTTAGCACTTTTGTCGTTTGTCCCGGTCTTTCCGAAATTTTCCAACGAGTTTTTGAAGATTTTTGAGGAGAAAACCTAGATTCGAAAGTGAGCAGCGTATGGAAGAAGATAAAGTATCGAAACATTTTTTTAAGAGCAGTTTCGTGGGTGTTTTCAATAAATTAAAAGGAAGGACAAAAGGGTCATTTGGAACCCGCTTTGGATAAGTTTCTCTAATTCTGGGCACGCGATGAAAGTTTTTTTAGCGGTGGGTTTTACATAAAACTTTTTAAGTTTTTGGGCATTTCATAAATCCTCCATTTTTTCAATGACAAACTTGTAAATAAATGAAAGTTAAGAATGGACAGCCCTTGTAAGGTGCCCTTATAAATAAAAAATTTACTCAGACTATCCAATTCTTAGGTATAAAAGACAACTCTTTTAATCTTTTGAGATTTTTTGACTTGCCCCCCACTTTGTTTGTCCGAATTAAGGGTGCACCCCACTGTTTTGCATTAATGTACATCACCCCCCACATTTGACGGATTCCGTCAAAAATTAACGGTCAAACGTTTTGACCAAAAAATTTGGACCAAAATACCCTTCCTATTTTCTTCTTCCTCTTCCCCCCCTCCCCCCCCCGTTGGCCACCGCACCCCCGCAGCCACCGCCCACGCACCGCCGCTACTGCCGCCGCCGCCGCTGCTGCCGCCGCCGCCGCTGCTGCCGCTGCTGCTGCTAGTGTTGTTGCTGCGGTTGCGGGGAGGGTAGGGGGAGGCGGAGGAAGGGGGGTGGCGGAGGGGGGGAACGGAGACGGGGAGGGGGAGGGGGGAGGGGGGAGGGGGGAGGGGGTGAGCGGAGGCGGGGAGGGGGGCGGTGGAGGAGGGGGGAACGGAGGCGGGGAGGAGGGAGGGGGGAGGGCGTGAGCGGAGGCGGGGAGGGGGGGAGGGGGCGGTGGCGGAGGAGGTGGGCGGTGGCGGAGGGAGGGAGCGGAGGCGGGGAGGGGGGAGCGGAGGCGGGGAGCGGCGGCGGTGGCCGCGCGGTGTGGGGGGGGGGTAAGGTAGGTGGGTTAGAGGAAAGAGGGAGGAAGAAGACGAGGGCATTTTGGTCCAAAAAAATATTTCTGACGAAATCTGTCCAATGTGGGGGGTGATGTACATTAATGCAAAACAGTGGGGTGCACCCTTAATTCGGGTAAACAAAGTGGGGGGCAAGTCAAAAATATCTTTTTTCCTCTTCTCCTTCTTCACACAAGAAGAAGAATAAGAAGAAAGAAGAAAGAGAAATTTTGAGTGGCACCCCACTTTTGTTTACCATATTTACGGTGCACCCTACAGTTTTACAATAATGTAAGGTACCCCCCACTTTGGACGGAAACCGTCAAAAAAAAATTGACCAAAATACCCTTGGCTCATTCCTCTTTCTTCTTACCCCTTCCCCCTTTCCGCCTCTGCCGTCGCCGCTCCCAACCCCTCCCCGTCGCTGCCGTCGTTGCCGTTCTTAGTTTAATATGCAGGAAGGCTATCGATCTCAGCATTAGTCAATTGTTACGTTCTTATCCCTCTCCATCAGTAGTTCCTGAATCAAACTTCCCACCTGAACGTGAGACGAGCCACCTTCTGCCACTGCCAAACGAGCCGACTCCCCCAGATCTCTGGCCCTCCTCCTCCTCTCCTCCGCCGCCTCGTCGTCGCCATCCATCAGCCGACCCACCGCCTCCGCTATCCTTGCCGCCTCCACCGTCTCTCTCCCCTCCGCGCTCGCGCTGTACACCTTCGCCCCTACCGGCACCCCGATCCCGAGCACGTCCACGATGAGCCTCTCGTTGTAGAACTGCTCCGCGAACAGTGGCCACGTCACCAGAGGCAGGCCTGCGCACACCCCCTCCAAGCTCGAGTTCCACCCGCAGTGCGTCACGAATCCCCCAACCGCGACATGGTTTAGTATCAGTATCTGCGGCGACCATCCTCTTACGATCAGCCCCCTCCCCTCGATCCTCTCCTCGTATCCTCGCGGCATCCACTCCTCCCCGCCCCTCCTCACCACCCAGACGAAGGGGCGGCCGGAGGCCTCGAGGCCGAGAGCGATCTCGCGGAGCTGAACTGTCGAGAACTCACACAGACTCCCGAAGCAGACGTACACCTCCCGGCGATCACCTCTGGTGAGCAGCTCAGCTCTCTCGAACTCCTCTCGATCTTCTCCCTTCTTTCTCCCTCTTCCTTTGCTCGCCTCCATTTCTCTGCAATAAGAAATTGTGAGCGGCAGTGGTGATTATGGTGCTGTTGGTGGTGGTGATTATGATGGTGCTGGTGAAGGTGGTGGTGGTGGTGGGGAGAAGAAAGGAGGGGGGGAGCGGAGAGAGGAGGAAGGGGGGAGCGGAGGCACGCCGGCGGCGGGGAGAGGGGCAGCCACGGGGAGATGGTGGACACGGGGAAGAAGACGGGGGTATTTTGGTCAAAAAAAATTGATTAAAGGAGTTGACCGTAAATTTTTGACGGTTTCCGTCAAAAGTGGGGGGTATCTTACATTATTGTAAAACTGTGGGGTGCACCGTAAATATGGTAAACAAAAGTGGGGTGCCACTCAAAATTTCTCATTAGAAGAAATTGGATGAAACCATAATTTATGGATGAAATCCTAATTCTCATATTTTTTCTCTTTCTAATATCTCATATTTTCTTCTCCTTCTAATGTCTCATATTTTTTTTCTCCAAACCCTAGGGTTGTAGAAGAAATTGGGTTATCAAATCTATCAAATCTATTAATCTTTTAATCAATTTTTCTTCATTAATAGAAAAAATTATGGATGAAACCCTAATTCTAGAAGAAATCGATTTGTTGAGCAAGTTTATATCAGGACTGTCACAATTTATTGAGGACTGCCAGAAATTATGGCAGTTCCGAAATGAACTTGTTGTACAACAGGACTGCCACAATTTTTGGCAGTCCTATAAGTGGCAGTCTTGAAAGGACCTTCCTATACAACATGACTGCCACAATTTCTGACAGTCCTAGAAGTATTGAGGACTGTCAGGAATTGTGGCAGTCCTGAAAGGGACTTGCTGTACAGTAAGTATATTTTAGGACTGCTACAATTCATGGCAGCCCCAAAATCGAAATGGCCGAATGAAAAACACGTGTTAGGATTTATTTCCATCTTGATAATATAATGAAATATACATTTTAGGGTTTATTTTCATTCATTTTTTGTGAGAAAAAATGAAATAAATATGTTAGGGTTTATTTTCATGCATTATTTGTGAGGAATCAAAATGATGATAATGAAAATTGTGGAGAGAAAAACTAGAGTTTTGATGGAAATAATGGAGAAGAAAACTAGGGTTCAGAGTGGAGAAAATGTGGAGAAGAATATGAAGAATAAGATGTATAGTTTGGGGAGTGGGAAATGGTGAAGAGGAGGAGGAGGAGGAAGAAAGTTAGGGTTTTGGAAGAGAGATATTGAATTTTACAAATGAGAGTGAAATTTGGGGTTTGGGGGTGGTGTTTAGGCAGCCCCTTGAGTAGAAAATTGGGATAGCCCTAGTAATTTTTCCACAAACATGGACTAGCCCCAATCCTGGATAGCCCTGATAAGATTTTGATGTGCCCTTATAATTAGCCTATAAAAAGTACACGTATTTAGTTTTAAGGCAAATTCTAAGGGCACTTCAACTTTTACTTTGAGATAGTCCTTACTTGAGGACGGCCCAATTTGATAGAATTTTTACTCATAACAGTTCTAATTTTACTTTGGACTGCCCAAGCCTCAAAGAATTAGGATTTTTCCAGCGGTGGACACCTGCGGGGGCGCACATGCCGACGGGGACGCAGGGGCAAGGATGTCCGCGGGGGCACGGAAGGAGTCGGAGTCGGACATCGTTTTGACCCAAAATTACGATTTTGTCCATGTTCCAAAATTGAACTTTTGGACAGGCGTTTCCTAGACATCTTTTATTCCAAACACGTTCGTGGTGTTTATTTCAACATCCGAGGACGTATGCGAGATTTGGCTTTCATCGCTTCACTATTTTGACGGTTCGAGCTATTGGATGTCGCCCTTTTACACACAACCTCATGCAAGATACCTTGCCATACTTATTGCTTATATTTAGTCTATGTTTTTGTTATTGCATATCACTGTTTACTTATTTCCAGTTCTTGTAGCTATACCATTATTACAGTTCCTGATTTATTGCCTGCTCAGTGATATTACCTTTACTTACTTATTATCCTTTGATTGCATATGGACCTAGAGTTAAGGGACTACCATTTGTAGTATATAACATAAACCTTGACACTGTTGTACCACGAGGTATGTGTGAGATGAGTAGCATGTAGAGGTACTTGCGTGATGGCTGATCACCTGTGCACATGCGTTAGGACTAACTGCTAATAGAGGCATGTTAGGAGACTTGGCAATTAGTAGAGGTATAGAAGTCATAGATGTGACTCTACTAGGCATTGGGTGGGAAGAACAGTTCCTTAACGTATGGGCCACGTATGCACTTTCCTATTATTGTCGATTATCTCCGCTGGAGATACGGTCCTGGATCCTGATACCTGATTTTCTATTGGCCTCTGACATTCGAGGAATGTTATGCTTTGAGGTCCCTTGTATCCTGATGGGACCATACCTGAGTTTCCTGCACCTGAGCCAGAGTGCCCATGCGTTGAAGGTTTGTTCTTAACTGCATAAACACTTTAGATGGTTTGGTAACCCTAGTCAATGTCATGTCACCCTCGTTCCATGAGTAGCTTGGGACAATATCGCATCACGGAATAGTGTGCTGTAACCACCACTTTTCTAAAATGAGGGTAATTTTAAACTTTTATAAAATTGATTATTTAATAATAGGTTTAAATCATGTTATTGATTTATTGATAAATTTTAATTATTTTAATATAATTAAATTAGTGTTTTGTGATTTTGTTCTTTGGCTTGTGTAACCTTAGAGCTGCTTAGCCTATAAACTAACCATGACCATGGAGGCCTAATCCATGTGATTAGTTTAGCTAATTACCACTTTTTCGGCTAAGGGTATTTTGGTCATTTTGTGACTTTTGAATTATTTAGAATTTTGATTAATTGGTGAATTTTAGATTATTGTAATAATATTTAAATTGATGTATTGTAATTTTGGTCATTTTTCATATTTTAATATTTTAGGAATTTTTATATTTTAATATTGATTTTACGGAATTTGTTTAGTCGGGTTTGAGTTTCGTTTCGTTCCGACTTGTGTTAGTGACCCGAGTAGCTTAGACTCTAGACGGGACCCCAAGATTAGTTAGTCATGGCCCACAAATCCCACTAATTAAGTTAGTATCATTAGACTAATTCCACTTGCTTAGAATGGTTAAATTAGAGACTTAAACTTGACCTTTTTGACCACAAACCTTGTCATGACTTAAGTTGACCCAAAGGAGACTTGTAGGGGCATCTTGGACATTTCACATAGGCCCATTAGGGCATTATGGACAGCCACCTATAGGGGGAGAGGTGTCACTCTCTTTCATTTCACACTTGCCTCTCTTTTTTTCTCCAAATTTGTTCTTTCCCAAACTTGAGAGCTTCCCTCTTGATTTTGATCTCCAAATCTCTCCATTCTTCTTCCAATCTTTCACCATTTCTTCTCATTCAACCAAGGAGGAGGTGCTAGCAAGGATTGGGAGCAAGGAACAAGGAAGGATGTTCATTTTGGAGGAGCTTTCATGTCGAAACCGTGTCCTTTGAGTGTATCATTGGGATCCCACTTCCAATAGGTATAACCATCTCTCTTTCAATTTCTCTTGCATTTTAGTTAGATTTAAATCCATAGGATCCACCCCCATGCATGTACAACCATTAGATTTTAATTTGAGGCTCTTTGGAGTCCTCTTTAGGAAGTTTGAATAGGTTTGGTGTCCTACTTGTGGAATTTCCAATATAGGACACCCCATGTGTTTGTGTTTATGTAAATAGGCTATTTGTGGTTTAATTTCAGTTTTAGGATGGTTAGAGAGTGGATTGATCTTAGTTAGGATGGTTAGAATAAGTTTTATTTAGATAGCTATGTTGGTATCCAAGTATCTTGGCCTACATGTGTTTCTTTTGTTCAAAACAACCCAAATTCGTCATAATTTTTATCCACGTTTTTAGTATCCAGAGCAACTTAAAAATGCCATAACTTTTAGCTCAGAACTCCAATTAACCTCTCATTTTTTTAAAAGAACCGTATCGAAGTTAGCTTTCCAAATATATATATATATTAATAGGCCAAATTCGTTATAAAACTTTTTGTAGAATTGTTTGAGTGTTAGCTGTACGAAAGACGAACGCATTTCGGTGTTTTCGCAATTCCGGGAGCTTCCGGACACGAAAATGCGATCCGTTTGAAGTTTCGGAAAGCTAACACGAAGAGATACAACATACTTTAATCCTAGAATTTATTGAAGGCCCAATTGGTACAGTATTGATTTTAAGTAGAAGAGTGACTATGCGACGTAGGCATTTTGTGTAACCTATGAGCCTAGTATGGATATCATATGAATGTAGGTATCATAGGTTGTCAAGAATATATATGATATAGTAAATATATGTATATAGATATATATATTATTGTTATGTAATATATGTTAGTATAGTGTGTGTGTTTGAATGAGATAAGGATGTGTATGGTTAGTGGAGAGAAGTGAGATTGATAGAGGATATGTGCTAGTGTGTGTTTGATATTGTATAGATGGTAGTGTAGTGTGTGTGTTGTGAAGGTGAGAGAGTTGGGAGGATCATGCCATCCTATTTGACTTGAGACTAGTGTGGTTTGTTGAGTGATTGTGTTTTGGTTGAGTGGTAGTGTGTTTGTATATAGATGTGTGTAGGTGTGTTAGAAGAGAAGGGTGGTGGATTTGGTATATGTGTTTGTGTGTGTGTTAGTATTGGAGTGGAGAAGAATTTAAATGTTGTATGTATGGATATGTTAGTATGTTAGTGGTTATGATAGAATCTATGTAGAGGTTAGAGATATCTTAGAAGTTAGATAGTGATAGCTTGTATAAGTTAGATAATTAGTTGTGTTAGTCTATGTTATTGTTAGTTAGAGATGACATATGTTAGTTGGTTAGAGTTAGAGATGGATATATATACATATATGTTATGGTTAGATATTAGTTAGTGGATGTTAGTTGTGTTAGGTTTCTAAGTTAGAATAGATGGTTAGAAGTTATATGTTAGAGTTGATTAGTATCTTATATTAGAGGTATAAGTTAGGATATATAGTGATATCTTGAGATACCATAGTGGTATCTTAGGATATTTTGGGTATTTGCCTAGTACCTTAAGGTAATGTATTTACCTACAAGGTAAAGGGGACTTACCTACAAGGTAGAGGGGGTTTACTTTATACTAAGGTATTAGCTACTAAGGTATTGTCTATCTAATAATTAGGGTGAATGGTTAGAGGCTAGATATTTAAGGTATTAGTATTAGAGGTTAAGGTTTTAGTTTCCAACCAAGGTAATGGTTTATCTTACCTTAAGGTAATGGGTTTACATTATTACAAGGTAAGGTATTGGGTTTACCTAGATAACTAAGGTTAGAAATCTAAGTTATTGGTTAGCTAGTAGCTTATGATAGATATTAGATATCTAAGATTGGTATCTTGGTAGTTACGGTATTTATACCTAGACTAAGGTATTGGATTTTCAACTAAGGTATTGATATTAGGATATCAATAGGGCTAAGGTATATGGTATCTTGGGATAAGATATAGGTTGGTATCTTACTAGTATCTAGTATCTACGTTAGTTATCTTAGGATGTAGATGAGTGGGTATCTGTCACGCCCCGCTCCCGTAGGAGCGATCGTCCTCGCTAAGGCATGATGCCGCATGTCACGTCCCAGAACCAGAATACTGGAGAGCGGGGGAATGACTCAGCCAGCTACGTATTACGGGTAGATGAATACCGTATAATACGATCAATGATGTCTAAAAGACGAGGGGGTGCATACTACATGAAAGTCTCACTATGGTCATTTCACATTTATTATCTCAATCATTCAAATAAGAAACAGAAATAGAGAACATGTAAGATAAAGCAGTAAGGCGTCCCAAACGCTCAGTCAAAATGTTCTTGATATCCGACTTTACAAAACATAGCCAGATGATGTAGCAAAGTGTACACAATTGTTATCAGCTGCAGTCTGACTTAATTACAATTATGTAAAAGTAAGTACAAGACAATCCGACTAACATGTCGGTGCCAAACGGCAAGGTATTAAGTAAATAACAAAACGAACGGGGAATTAAGGAACCCACTCGAGTTCTCCTGCGATCATCCCTCTAGTATTGACCATCTTGGAGGTGGAAGTAAGCTGAGTCCTCGGGGACCGGCTCTAAATCTGGCCATGCAAAACCAGAGAGGTTAGACCTCTAATAGCAAGTACTGCAAGGAAGCACGATATGAGGAATTAAAACCAGTAATAAGAGAATATGATAAGTAGATCTCTGCTTGCCACGGGGATTCACATAACATCACGACACTTCGAACCAACCTCCCAACCAAACAAGGACAGAAGTTGGCCCGTCATGCCCTGACATTCTGATCATCTCAGTTAGGTAACAGAGTAGGTACAGTACACAAACAAATTAATTTAAACGGCCATGCAACTACTACGGCTTGCTACTGTGAGTTCCAAGTTATCCTAGAATTATGCAATAAAGGATTCCTCAGTTCTTACTATGTACAAGCAAGGCTAGTTTACCCAGTCAATCAATTGCGCCAATCATGAATTAGACGAGTCCCAGCGGGACGCCCGTCATCAATATACAATATACAATAGATAATATAACCAGATACCGTTCCATGCCCGTGTGGCAGATTTGTAGTATCTGTGGGGACCAACCGACCTGTCGGGCACTACTAGTCCCAAGAGGGCTGCCATGTAAGAACTCGGGAATCCATTCTCTCCATGCAATCATTATTTTATTTAACTTAATAGTCTCTACGTTGAGTGAAATCCCATGCCGTGGATTATGGTCATTCAAATGAGTACTTCCGTACAAGTACGATATGCCCAACTCTACAATGATACCCATGCGGTTAGCTTGTAGGTCTTACATAGCGTAATACAACAATCAAAACTAACCACAGAATAATCATGCCTTGACCATCAAGTACACATGCTGCTTTGGTAGAAAAATAAATAAATAAATTGAAGCCTGCATGTGTGCCTGTATGTCAATATTCAGGATCGGCCAATCGATTATAATAGTTCATAATTAATATGAACGTGTCTCATTCATTCAATTTAATAAGACGACTAGCCAGTCTCTTAGTTCCAACTAGGAACGCATGATCAATTATTAGTCAAGTAACAGTCGGGGTCAATTCGTGACGAGGCATAAAAGTCAAATTAGTATTAAGCATGGTCGAGTCCATAACTAGTATAAAATAGTTGGTAACATATTCTTCAAGCCAAGGAAAAGATCTACAAATTTTATGTTGGGAGTTGGAAGAAATTTTAGCCACAATTTCGTCAATTAGGACATATAACAGTCAGAAACAACTAAAATAGGCATTAAGCGGCCTATTCTGCGACATGCATGCGGACTAACTGCGATATGCGGCTCATGCGGCATATGCAGCCCAACTGCGATACCATATGCGCCTACTGCGACATGCGCCTCGTGCGGCTCATTCGCGACACCATATGCGGCTACTGCGACATGCGCCTCATGCGGCTCAACTGTGACACCATATGCGGGTACTGCGACATGCGCCTCATGTGGCTCAACTGCGACACCATATGCGCCTACTGTGACATGCGCCTCATGCGGCTCATTCGCGACATCATATGTGCCTACTGCGACATGCGCCTTATGCGGCTCAACTGCGACACCATATGCGCCTACTGCGACATGCGCCTCATGCGGCTCATGCGCGACATCATATGCGCCTACTGCGACATGCGCCTCATGCGGCTCATTCGCGACATCATATGCGCCTACTGCGACATGTGCCTCATGCGGCTCATTCGCGACATCATATGTGCCTACTGCGACATGCTCCTCATGCTGCAGATGAATATAGAAACGAACAAAAATACTTTTGGCCATAACTTCCACAAAATAAATCGAAATCTAACTTTTCAAAAACCAAACTTTAGTAGAATTAAATTCTCTACAACATGGAACCACTTATTTTCGAAAACAACAATGTTTGATAGATCAAAACCCTAAAATTTATATGAAAACCAAAACTTAAAACTTAGATCTACACCCAACCATCCATGGAAATCAAGAACTTCAAGACCTAAACTTGTAGAGGAAGAGAAGATGAACAACATGGACTAAAAATAAATAGGAATGCATGAAATCTCTCATGGTATGCAAGATGTACTTGCCTCTCACAAGTGGGTTAGGGTTTTGGTGGAGGAGTAAATGTGAATGAATGAAGAAAGAGAATGAAATAAGAACTTTTATATCAAGGTCAAGTGGATCTCCACCATTCATTCTCTCCACCAAATCCAAGCCATCCATTCCTTTCCATGTTGAACCAAACCACACCAAGTTGGTTTACCATGAACCGAAATGAACCAAGAGCCAAGAAAAAGCAGAAAATAAAATACAGGAAAATTAATAAGCGCGAAATTGAAGAATTTAAATACAGAACAAATGCATGATAAATATTGAATAAATACATTCAAGAAGTACACGTATAAAATACTTATTCTGGGAACGGGGAGTGACATCTTTACCCTCCTTAGAAAAATTCCGTCCTCGGAATTTCAGATCCAAGCAGGACAGAAATGTCAGAGCTAGACTAATCTAAGTACAAGTAATTTGAGTAAGTAGCTATTCTACAATGTCAAATAGCAAGTAATATATCTATGTTTAACTATCGACGACACCAAGCAATTCTACTTATAAGGTGACAAGCATGAGGAGTTAAGACAATCAAGGTATATAGAGAGATATATACCTTGTGAGTCAAACAGGTGCGGATACCGTGATCGGATATCATCCTCATGTTTCCACGTTGACTCTCCTAATAAGTGATGACCCCAAGCAACCCGGACAAGACTAATTGTTCGGTTCTTGAGTATCTTTTCTCTTCGGTCCAAAATGGACACCGGCTGCTCCTCGTAAGACAAGTTGGTACCAACAACCAACTCAGAATGATCAAGGAGATGGCTGGGGTCCGATACATACCTTCGCAGCTGAGATACATGAAATACGTCATGCACCTCTCGTAACGAAGGTGGAAGGGACAGACGATAAGCAACATCGCCTACCCTATCAAGGATAACAAATGGTCCTACGTATCTCGGACTCAACTTCCCGCGAATGCCAAATCTAATGACCCCACGGGTAGGTGAGATCCGCAAGAACACGTGGTCCCCAACAGAAAACTCTAGCGGCCTACGATGCTGGTCCGCCCAATGACGATGCCGATCCTGCGCAACTCGAAGTCGCTCTCTAATTCCCTTAACCAATTCAACTGTCTGCACAATCATTTCCGGGCCTAACATCTTTCTCTCCCCGATATCATCCCATGCTAGTGGCGACCTACACTTCTTACCATATAGTGCTTCAAATGGCGTCATCTGGATACTGGCTTGATAACTGTTGTTATAAGAAAACTCAACTAAGTGCATGTGGCTCTCCCAAGATCCTCCAAAATCTAGGGTGCAAGCTCGCAACATATCTTGTAGGGTCTGAATTGTTCTTTCTGATTGCCTGTCTGTCTGGGGATGGTAAGCCGTGCTAAATCTTAACTTGGTACCCAGACTATGATGTAAGCTCTTCCAGAAATGTGATGTAAAACGGGTATCTCGGTCTGACACAATGCTGACGGGGACTCCATGCTACCTGACTATCTGCTGCATATACAACTCTGCCAACTTTTATGTAGATTGCCCTGTAATGCCCCGCTCCGCACGGCGCATTACGCTGAAGCGTTGACTCAACGAGTCCCATTGACGCAAGAAAATGTATCGATGCAAAATGATACGAGAGCTAAGTTGTCCCGAGCAATGCATCGAACTAAGACGATGCGAAGAGTTGCCTTGTCCCGAAGAACGCATCGAATGAATCGATGCGAAGCGCCGCGTTGCCCGAAGGATGAATGCGTTAAATCGGCTCGAAGATTCTAAGAAATCGAATCGACCAAGGCGCAAGTCCAAATCGATGCAAGTCTTGACTTTAGTTGGTTTCGTGTGCAGGTTATACTTTGACGGGAAAATATTAGAGGTCGATCTTTTGCAATATTTAGTAAGGGGTCCGCGAAATCAAATCGTCGCCTTGCGACGGGCTAAGACTTGGGCATGCTAAGGCGAATTGGGCGTATAACTCAACGAAGCACGAAGTGCTCAAATGGCTAAGTCAGGAGAGTGGCCGTGCGACAAAGTTAGGGAATCGAGCCGCATCGGCTCGGCGAAACGACGAAGGCGTATCGACTCAAGGTGGGAGGATTGACTTCTTTTACTCCTTCATTCGATAAGTCAAATATATCATTGTATGCTAAAGTTAACCTATCGACGCCACGGGCGTGGCCCGATCGGAGATAAATCATAGTGTGAGTCGAACACTAAGTTAGAACAATTGAATTGATACGTGCATAATATGCACGAGTCGCTATAGAACATTGGATATCGCTAAGGCGAGCGCCTCGGTGCGCAAGCCGTAAAACATGGGATAACTGTACTCGGCGAGTGCCTTAGTGTACGAACCATACCGTGCCTTTGATGCACGAGTTAGACGGCTAAAACATTGAAAGACAATAGGCGAGCGCCCTAGCGCGCAAGCCCCGAACATTGAATGCTAAGTTATAGAACATTGGAAATACGGTCGAAACGTGCCTACGTGCACGGAATAATAAGAGATGGCTTCGTTGCGAGAGAATACAGTTGTGGCATGAATGTGGCGGAACTGTCGGCTATGACATGGTGCCTCGAAAGGTGTTCGAGACATTCGGGTCGTTCTGTTGACGAGCATTGAGTTGAGGCACGATGCCATTGAACCATTGAAAACGAAGTATGAAACGTAAGAACACAGAAAGTTAACGGAAGAGACGCGAGATGATAAAGTCTGAGTCTTGGACTCAAGGCTATGCTTGGTTGTTTGAATGATAGTGCGTTGCATGGTCGAATGGGATGGGCTTGAGAATTTCTCGTGATAATAGCCCGTGCACGGGTGTTTCCCTCCGAACGGGTGCACCGGGGCACCGGGACCGTTCGGCCTAGGAGGGAAGTTAATCTTTGATAGGCGCACATCTGCGAATCGTCCGATTAGCTCTCGGTCGTAAATGTGAGAAGCCGCAAATGATGGTAGGCACGCAGTAAGTTTCGGTTGTTGGGGTAGCAACCCAACCCGTGAAACGCCGGGCTACCCAAATTCGAGAGAGAAAAGAAGGAGAGAAAAGAAAGTAAGGAATGATAAAAGAGAAACTCCTTTAGTCCATTTCGGCGCGGATACGCCCACGACCTTCATATAGTTAAGGAACGATGGGTTGAAAGTGTAGGCGCATATGCGTCCCGCATATAGATCCTGCTTAGAGTTGCACATATAACATGACAGGGAAGGAATGCGGCGTATTCACCTTGCGTCGGTGCAAGGGCGAGTGCGTCGACTTGGTAAGAAGACGCGCCACGAATCAAACACGAGATTGCTTGTTTGCTTGCCTATTCAATTCGATAACATGATGCTATGATAACATGCTTTACGCTTTCGAATATGCCATGAAATTGACCCTAAGGAGAACATAGCAAGATCATAAGCTAAGTTGCATGATTCAACATAAATATTACAAATGTCGGTTTGGAAAGATGATCTTTGCTTCAGTACATGCGAGGACGAACGTACTGATCCCTCACCAGCTTCATGCAGGGTACAGGGAATGGATGGCTCGCGACGAAGCGTTGCTTGAACGTGTTGAGGCTTGGAATGCCGAAGCGCATTGAAGCGTGCAATCGCATTGACGCTCGGACTACGCAACTGGATTGATGCGGCCGGGATATAGAAGGCATGATGTATGGAACGGTGAAATCTTTTGTGGGCAAGAGAGAACCTGAGTGTTGTAGCCAATCTGGCATATATTGTTAGGCTATCGAAGCCTTTGTAATCTATGTTTCGAATATCAATAAAGAGAATTGTTTCGTATACTCTGTTTTTCTATCGTTGTAAACATCGAATCAAAAGATAACCATTTGAGAACTTGTCATCTTGCCTTGCACGAGCGCAACTCCAGGCTCGTGCGGCATCACGTCCCCTGCGAGGACGATGATTCGGGTGATTCCGGGTCGGGGCGTGACAAATTGGTATCAGAGCTCTAGGCTCAATTTCCTCTGGACGCTCGCTTCATTACAATTCGAAAAGTTGCCCACCACCACTTGATATCACTCTTGACTCTACTCGATGCCGCACTGGATGTTCCATACAATAAGTCTAATACAAATCATAAAATTTTGCCGCGTGTGTTTTGGAAATTTCATGATGTTTGCTAAGAAAGTCGCGAAAGGTATATTGTATTGAATGCAAACGAGCTGTAAAAATGTTAGTTGCTGCAAGCGCAACAAATTGTGGAATACGATTTGGGATGTTGTTGTTGCAATATAATGTGTTGAAAGAGAAATAAAATGATGCACAAAGTGCAGCGAGTTAATGTGAATATGCGTTAAAATGAAAGTGAGAAGTGATAGCCAATACCGAATGTGTTAAAACGGATTGTGCATTGACTTGGAAAGTCAAGAGTAATTCGTCGCACGAGGTGCGGTAAATGTCGAAAATGATCGTTGCACGATGTGCAACGCATATTGAAAGTGAAATCATTGCACGTGGTGCAACGCATATCAGATTAATCGTTGCACGGAGTGCAAGGGAAATTGGAAATGAATCGTTGTACAAGTGAAATAAAATGTCGAAAATAAATCGTAGCACGATGTGCAATGCGTATCAAAAGTAAAATTTGTTGCACGGGGTGCAACGTATATCAAATAAATTGTTGCACGAGATGCAAGTAAGGAAAGTATTGAAATCGTAAATCGATAGAACGAATCGTTCGGTTGCACACCAAACTTATGTTGGCAAACGAGAACATTGACCGAGTTGCGTCGGGTTTGATAGAATCAAAGTTACGGTTGTGATCAAGTATGATCACTGCAAAAATCGTGAGTCGGAAGAGATCGTTGGTCTATACTAAGTATAATGCGAGGAAAATAGCTTGAATTCCGAGTGGTATATGCTATACCACGTAGGCGATGAATAACTCGATTTCGAGTGGTATATGGTATAACACTCGTGCGATGAATTGCATCGACGCGTTGTGAGAATTGCGGAAGGTTTGTCCGCAACAGACGGGGGAGTACCGAGACTCGATTGAAAATTTGTATGACGGTATGTTTGTGCAAGTGATCTTCGAAAATCGGTTGGGACGGTAAGGCGAGACTCGTATCGATAAACGATACGTCGGACGGAAGTTATAAGTTGGTCGGACGATCGAGACTAGCAAAACGGTTATGCCTTGACGTAATAATCTGATCGACGGGAAAGGAAAACTCGAGCTTACAAATGAGTCGCATGACTTGCGATCTCGGTATAAATGTTGGGTGAGACGAATCGAATCGCACGCATTGCGATTTCGATAGGAATGTTAGGCGATACGAACTGTAATCGAATTGCACGAATTGCGACTTTGGTGAAGAGTTGGTTGACGTGAGTAATCGTGCCTAAGAAATAGTTGGTTACGCTACGGCGACACTCTTTTGAGTACGACTGGAAAACACGAGAAACTTAGAGGGCATGATCGTATAACTTGAGGGCTCGATGTTGGATAATCGGTAACTCAGTTACGCGATCAATGTATAGCGGGATGCGGCGAATCGGAGAACGAGTGGATGCGTATGGAAAAGTTCGTTGCAAACTTGGAAGTATGTAATGCAAGAAGTCGATGTTGAAGCGGGTTCAAAGTTGACCCCTACGTTATCGAAATTGATACGGCGTATCGAGATCGATACGTAAGAAAACGTAAACACAATGTGAGAATACAAAATGGAGTGCGTCTTGCGCTATCAAAATTTTGTAAGTAAGGATACGAGAATGAACGAACTTGGTTGATCGTAAATTTTGTGATTGATCAAAGACGAGACTGTAAGTCATCGACGATTGCTCGATGCGTATAGCATCTCGTGTGTCGACCCGCAAATAAGAAAGACTCAAACTTGATGCGAATAGATGTTTCGTAAATTGCGGAATCATCGACGGCAGTGCATGACTTGACTCGGAGGATAATTGCGCATCAGTTGCGCCGATAGAAATGGTTTGTCCGAAATTGGGTAGTCACATAGAATCGTCGGAACGTGATTTGGCTCCGAAATAAGATATAGCATGGTTCGTAGTAAACTGTCCTTCGGTGATGATCCACAGTTATCGAGCGTAGCTTCGGGGCAGCGGACCCTAGAAGACTTGACCGCCAAATCGAATTGAATGCTGCAGACCGTAAGAAGACCCATGCGATATCGCATATGAGATTGCACCGATAACAAATATAATACGGTGCATGTTGACGATAAGTCTAGGCGATTGCGAGGAACGTGCTATGCACGAGAGGGAATGATAAGAAAATGACTTACGAGTCATGTTGTTAGATTCGGATTCACCTTGCAATTGAGCTTGCGTGAATCGAACTTATATTCGATGTTGCGAGATGGATAAGTTGGGAATTTGGCTAGTGAATTCTTACTCGTTAGGAAATTGAATGTAAGACGCGTCGTAAAGACCTTCGTGCTAAGGCGATCGTTGCCTTGAGCACTGTCGCCTTGCTGTAAACTTTCGTGTCGGATAGATTATGGCCTTTGTGCAATGTCAATTTAAAGTTACGTCGGGAGAAGTTAAGTACGGTGCCTGGAAAAGTAATCTAGCGGGCATAGCCCAGAATGTTGATGCATTTGCAAGTCAACAAAGGAAAACGTATCGAGATAAGTGCATAAGCAAGACTTCGAGAATAGTTGGGTGACGACTTCGAACGCAAGGCATTGCGGAGACTCGTTATGATTGGATGCGCGACGGCTGGACGCGACGCATAGAGTTGGTAGTCCGTATGAAACATACGAAATGAGAAAGGCGATTTGAATCGCGTAGCGTACAGTGGCTTTATTGAATGAATCACGTATGTATCGAATATACGTATGCGATAAAATTTCGAGAACGGTTGCTAAGGATAAGTCCGATCGAGAGTACGAGATGGCAAGCATAGGATTGAAATTTACCTGTCAGTTTTATTCTAATTTGCTACGACTGGGCTTGGTCGAAATACATATATCTTCGGGACGCCTTGAATATAGGTACGAATCCAAATCGAGTTGTATACAAAATTCAAATCGAGCTGCGGGGATGACTTTAAAATGTTAATGGAAAGCTGGCGAGATATTATGAAATCGAACAACATTGGTGGGGCGAGATCGTGAAACGATCTATAAAACACTTAGTCGGAGTGTTGGTTTTGGTTCGAGGACGAACCTTGTTTTGAGTGGTATATTCTGTAATGCCCCGCTCCGCACGGCACATTACGCTGAAGCGTTGACTCAACGAGTCCCATTGACGCAAGGAAATGTATCGATGCAAAATGATACGAGAGCTAAGTTGTCCCGAGCAATGCATCGAACTAAGACGATGCGAAGAGTTGCCTTGTCCCGAAGAACGCATCGAATGAATTGATGCGAAGCGCCGCGTTGCCCCGAAGGATGAGTGCGTTAAATCGGCTCGAAGATTCTAAGAAATCGAATCGACCAAGGCGCAAGTCCAAATCGATGCAAGTCTTGACTTTAGTTGGTTTCGTGTGCAGGTTATACTTTGACGGGAAAATATTAGAGGTCGATCTTTTGCAAAATTTAGTAAGGGATCCGCGAAATCAAATCGTCGCCTTGCGACGGGCTAAGACCTGGGCATGCTAAGGCGAATTGGGCGTATAACTCAACAAAGCACGAAGTGCTCAAATGGCTAAGTCAGGAGAGTGGCCGTGCGACAAAGTTAGGGAATCGAGCCACATCGGCTCGGCGAAACGACGAAGGCGTATCGACTCAAGGTAGGAGGATTGACTTCTTTTACTCCTTCATTCGATAAGTCAAATATATCATTGTATGCTAAAGTTAACCTATCGACGCCACGGGCGTGGCCCGATCGGAGATAAATCATAGTGTGAGTCGAACACTAAGTTAGAACAATTGAATTGATACGTGCATAATATGCACGAGTCGCTATGGAACATTGGATATCGCTAAGACGAGCGCCTCGGTGCGCAAGCCGTAAAACATGGGATAACTGTACTCGGCGAGTGCCTTAGTGCACGAACCATACCGTGCCTTTGATGCACGAGTTAGACGGCTAGAACATTGAAAGACAATAGGCGAGCGCCCTAGCGCGCAAGCCCCGAACATTGAATGCTAAGTTATAGAACATTGGAAATACGGTCGAAACGTGCCTACGTGCACGGGATAATAAGAGATGGTTCGTTACGAAAGAATACAGTTGTGGCATGAATGTGGCGGAACTGTCGGCTATGACATGGTGCCTCGAAAGGTGTTCGAGACCTTCGGGTCGTTCCGTTGACGAGCATTGAGTTGAGGCACGATGCCATTGAACCATTGAAAATGAAGTATGAAACGTAAGAACACAAAAAGTTAACGGAAGAGACGCGAGATGATAAAGTCTGAGTCTTGGACTCAAGGCTATGCTTGGTTGTTTGAATGATAGTGCGTTGCATGGTCGAATGGGATGGGCTTGAGAATTTCTCGTGATAATAGCCCGTACACGGGTATTTCCCTCCGAACGGGTGCACCGGGGCACCGGGACCGTTCGGCCTAGGAGGGAAGTTAATCTTTGATAGGCGCACATCTGCGAATCGTCCGATTAGCTCTCGGTCGTAAATGTGAGAAGCCGCAAATGATGGTAGACACGCGATAAGTTTCGGTTGTTGGGGTAGCAACCCAACCCGTGAAACGCCGGGCTACCCAAATTCGAGAGAGAAAAGAAGGAGAGAAAAGAAAGTAAGGAATGATAAAAGAGAAACTCCTTTAGTCCATTCCGACGTGGATACGCCCACGACCTTCATATAGTTAAGGAACGATGGATTGAAAGTGTAGGCGCATATGCGTCCCGTATATAGATCCTGCTTAGAGTTGCACATATAACATGACAGGGAAGGAATGCGGCGTATTCACCTTGCGTCGGTACAAGGGCGAGTGCATCGACTTGGTAAGAAGACGCGCCACGAATCAAATACGAGATTGCTTGTTTGCTTGCCTATTCAATTTGATAACATGCTGCTACGATAACATGCTTTTCGCTTTCGAATATGCCATGAAATTGACCCTAAGGAGAACATAGCAAGATCATAAGCTAAGTTGCATGATTCAACATAAATATTACAAATGTCGATTTGGAAAGATGATCTTTGCTTCAGTACATGCGAGGACGAACGTACTGATCCTCCACCAGCTTCATGCAGGGTGCAGGGAATGGATGGCTCGCGGCGAAGCGTTGCTTGAACGTGTTGAGACTTGGAATACCGAAGCGCATTGAAGCGTGCAATCGCATTGACGCTCGGACTACGCAACTGGATTGATGCGGCCGGGATATAGAAGGCATGATGTATGGAACGGTGAAATCCTTTATGGGCAAGAGAGAACCTGAGTGTTGTAGCCAATCTGACATATATTGTTAGGCTATCGAAGCCTTTGTAATCTATGTTTCGAATATCAATAAAGAGAATTGTTTCGTATACTCTGTTTTTCTATCGTTGTAAACATCGAATCAAAAGATAACCATTTAAGAACTTGTCATCTTGCCTTGTACGAGCGTAACTTCAGGCTCGTGCGGCATCACGCCCCCCTGCGAGGACGATGATTCGGGTGATTCCGGGTCGGGGCGTGACATGCCCTACTCTGAAAGGAAGAAAGTGTGCCACCTTTGTAAGCCGATCTACTATCAGCCAAATAGCATCTTTACCACTTGGTGATCTCGGTAAACCGGTCACAAAGACCATTATGATGTGTTCCCACTTCCATTCCGGGATAGAAAGTGGTTGCAATAACCCAGCTGGCCTCTGCTGTTCTGCCTTTACTTGCTGACATACCAAGCAACGGGAAACAAATCTAGCTATCTCCCTCTTCATCCCGTTCCACCAGAAGTGCTGCTTGATATCTTGGTACATCTTGGTCCCTTCAGGGTGTATAGAATATTGAGAACTGTGAGCTTCTGTCATAACCTCCTGTCTGATATCTCCACTAGGCACACATAGGCGTGATCCAAACCTAAGCGTACCATCTTCATGAATTTGCATCTCCTTTCTGAGTCCTGACTCACATTCTGCTCTAAGCTTCTGAATCCTTGGGTCCTGTGCCTGAGCTACCTTGATCCTGTCTACCAAGTCGGATTGAACTTGTAAACTTGTTAGAACTCCTACATCACTAGGAAGTATAACTTCGATGCCCATCTCCTGAAGGTCTTCTAAGATGTGCTTCTGTGTTGTCAACATAAATGTGCCGCCTCTCCTGCTAAGAGCGTCTGCTACCACATTAATCTTGCCTCGATGATACTGAAGCTCCACATCATAATCCTTGATCAACTCCAACCATCTTCTCTGTCTCATGTTCAGCTCCTTCTGAGTAAAGATGTACCTCAAACTTTTATAATCTGTGTACATATCTACTCGATCACCATATAAGTAATGCCTCCATAGCTTCAAAGCAAATACTACTACCGCCAACTCCAAGTCATGAGTTGGGTAATTCTTCTCGTGGTCTCGAAGTTGCCTAGATGCGTATGCTATCACCTTCCCATGTTGTATTAGGACGCACCCAAGTCCTTTTCCTGACGCATCACAATATACTGTAAAACCTTCGGGTCCAACTGGCAATGTAAGAATAGGCGCTGATATCAACTTCTGCTTCAGATTCTCAAATGATGCCTGACATTCTGTCGACCAGACGAATGGTACATCCTTCCGTGTCAAGCGGGTCATAGGTGCTGAAAGCCTTGCAAAGTCTGATACGAACCTTCTGTAATACCCTGCCAATCCCAAGAAACTCTGCACATCTGCTATGGTCTTGGGTACTGGCCAACTCTCTACTACTTCTACCTTATTGGGATCTACTGCTACTCCAGCTCCTGATACGATGTGACCCAAAAAATGAAATATGATCCGTCCAGAACTTACACTTGCTGAGCTTGGCATACAACTGGTTCTCTCTCAGAACCTGTAATACTTTCCTGAGGTGGTCTTCATGCTCCTCTTCACTGGCAGAGTATACGAAAATGTCGTCAAGAAACACAACGACAAACTGATCTAAGTATGGCATAAAGATGCGGTTCATCAAATCCATAAATATCGCTGAAGCATTGGTCAAACCAAATGACATTACCAAGAATTCATAATGCCCATACTTCGACCTGAATGCTGTCTTGGGAATATCCTCCTTCCGAACCCTTACTTGATGATACCTTGAACGAAGATCTATCTTGGAGAAAACTCTAGCTTTGCTCAAGTGATCAAATAAGTCATCGATCCTGGGTAGTGGTACTTGTTCTTTACTGTCGCCGCGTTAAGCTTCCTATAATCGATGCACAATCTGGATGACCCATCCTTCTTTCCCATAAGTACCACTGGTGCTGTCCATGGTGATATGCTAGCTTGGATGAACTTCTTCTCCTTCAGTTCCTCTATGTGCTGATATACCTTGGCCTGCTCTGAATCCGTCATTCTGTAAACTCGATCTGATATTGGTTTAGTTCCAGGTGCCAATTCTATACTGAACTCAATATCTCTAATCGGTGGTAGCCCTGGAAGTTCTTCGGGAAATACGTCTAGAAATTCTTCAACTACCTTCGGAACTTGAACTTCTTCCATTGCCGTTATTACTCCCTGCTCTTGTTGAGTTGCCTCTGATCTGACTAAGGTGAATCTCTTCATGCCTAGAATATCAAAAGATACACTCCCTCTACGACAATCTATCGTCACATGACTGTCTTTCAGCCAGTCCATGCCTAAGATAACGTCGAAATTTCCAACAGGAAATTCTATTAACCGGGAGGGTAAGGAATGCCCGCAAACTACAACACTACACGCTATAATAACTCTACTAACTCCTACGAGCCCATTGCCAGTGAGTATATTCAACCTCCCTGGCAATGCCTCGAACTCCATTCCTAGCCGTGTCGCAAATTATGCAGATATAAATGAGTGTGATGTTCCTGAATCAAACAATGCTACTGCGGGATATGAGGCGACGAGAATGTTACCTGTCACAATATCTCCCGATGCTAATGCCTCCTCCAAGGACAGAGTGAATGCCTTCCCTCGACCTTCTTGTTGGTTCCTATGTTGCGGCCTAGCCTGGTGCTGCTGCTGGCCCCTGCCTTGATGATGTTGGGTGGTCTATGCTGGTGTTGCTGCATCGACGGTCCCTGCTCATGCCGAAACATCTGAGCCTGTGGCATTAACGGACGCTGGGCCAATAGTCTCACTGCCACTACGGGTCCTCGATACTGTCCTGCCCCTGGTGCTGGCAGAGCAGGAAACTGCTGCACTGGTCCTCCTGACCTTGAATTCATGGGACATATGGTAACCCGATGATCTGGATTTCCACATATCAAATACAGTCCGTTCAATGCCCGACACACATCTCTAGTGTGCCCCATCTTCCCACAATAAGTGCAGCCCGCTGGGGGTTGCAGATTCTTCTTCTGTTGCTGTTGCTGCTGCTGCCTGGGTGGTGGTGCTGGCCCTCGCATTGCCACATCGTGAATGTGAATGCCAAGGGATGGTGCTATTGTTCGGGGCGCTGCTCCCCCACCTCCTTCAATCTGACTGTGAGATCTCTTCTGACCTTCAGTCCTCGTCGTGATCCTCTGAATGGTGATCTCATGTCTTCGGGTTGTCGTCAATACTTCATCAAAGGTCTGGTAATTGTGTCCCTCTATCAATTACAAGAGCTCAAGGTGAAACACTTGCTGGAACCTCATAGCCCTCTGGCTCTCTGTTGCTACTATCTCTAGGGCAAACCTGCTCAATCTGCAAAACTCTGCTGCATAGGCATCTACCGTCTTGTCGGCCTGCTTGAGGTTGATAAACTTCTGTTGTAGCTCAAACTGCGCCACAACCCCATAGTACTTTATCTTGAATCTTGTGGTAAAATCGTCCCAAGCAACAGGACGTCTGATGCCCACTTCCTCTGATTCCCACCAATCACGTGCGAGATCCTGAAGTAACAACTTTACTTGATCCACACGTTCTTCTGTCGGCACCTTAGCTGCCGTCAGAATAGCCTCAATATCCTTAAGCCATGCATCTGCTGAGATGGCATCCTCCGTTCCTTCGAAACGGCGGGGGTTGAACTTGCAAAACCTGGCTGATGCTCCTGAATCTGTCCTCGCCCCTCTTTCCAAAGCCGTCTGTAATCCTTGGTTGAGTAATACGTTCTGCTCTTGCAACTGAGCGTGCATGCGCTGCTGGGCTAACATCTGATGTTGCTGATTAGCCATCATCCCTCTCATGATCTCCAGAAGAGCCGGTGTGTCCATTTCTGTAGGGGTAGGTGGAACTGTTGGTGGTGGTGGAACCTCCGGATACTGCGATCCAGCTGCTGCTTCCACTATTACTTCTTCTTGGATAGTCTCTTGAGTTAGTACCGGCCCTTATTGCTGACCAATATGGTCAGGTTGTCCGTGTTGCTCTTGTTGTTGTTGTCCAGTCCTGGCAGATACGGACGAAGTGCCCCTAAGAAAAGGGACAAAAGAACAATCAAACGATCGGACAGGAAAGATCAATGAAGTCAAAGGATACCGAAATGTCAAGCTAGAGTCGAGAGTAACGAATCATGAGATCAAGGGGGAACATGTGTGATTGAGACATCCTATAAATTAAAATACCCCACAAGTCTGAAATCAGACCTACATGGGCCACCACTAAAACCTTGTCACGCTCCAGAACCAGAATACTGGAGAGCGGGGGAATGACTCAGCCAGCTACGTATTACGGGTAGATGAATACCGTATAATACGATCAATGCTGTCTAAAAGACGAGGGGGTACATACTACATAAAATTCTCACTATGGTCATTTTACATCTATTGTCTCAATCATTCAAATAAGAAACAGAAATAGAGAACATGTAAGATAAAGCAGTAAGGCATCCCAAACGCTCAGTCAAAATGTTCTTGATATCCGGCTTTACAAAACATAGCCAGATGATGTAGCAAAGTGTACACAATTGTTATCAGCTGCAGTCTGACTTAATTACAATTATGTAAAAGTAAGTACAAGACAATCCGACTAACATGTCGGTGCCAAACGGCAAGGTATTAAGTAAATAACAAAACGAACGGGGAAGTAAGGAACCCACTCGAGTCCTTCTGCGATCATCCCTCTAGTATTGACCATCTTGGAGGTGGAAGTAAGCTGAGTCCTCGGGGACCGGCTCTAAATCTGGCCATGCAAAACCAGAAAGGTTAGACCTCTAATAGCAAGTACCGCAAGGAAGCACGATATGAGGAATTAAAACCAGTAATAAGAGAATATGATAAGTAGATCTCTGCTTGCCACGAAGATTCACATAACATCACGACACTTCGAACCAACCTCCCAACCAAACAAGGACAGAAGTTGGCCCGTCATGTCCTGACATTCTGATCATCTCAGTTAGGTAACAGAGTAGGTACAGTACACAAACAAATCAATTTAAACGGCCATGCAACTACTACGGCTTGCTACTGTGAGTTCCAAGTTATCCTGGAATTATGCAATAAAGGACTCCTCAGTTCTTACTATGTACAAGCAAGGCTAGTTTACCCAGTCAATCAATTGCGCCAATCATGAATTAGACGAGTCCCAGCGGGATGCCCGTCATCAATATACAATATACAATAGATAATATAACTAGATACCGCTCCATGCCCGTGTGGCAGATTTGCAGTATCTGTGGGGACCAACCGGCCTGTCGGGCACTACTAGTCCCAAAAGGGCTGCCATGTAAGAACTCGGGCATCCATTCTCTCCATGCAATCATTATTTTATTTAACTTAATAGTCTTTACGTTGAGTGAAATCCCATGCCGTAGATCATGGTCATTCAAATGAGTACTTCCGTACAAGTACGATATGCCCAACTCTACAACGATACCCGTGCGGTTAGGTTGTAGGTCTTATATAGCGTAATGCAACAATCAAAACTAACCACAGAATAATCATGCCTTGACCATCAAGTACACATGCTACTTTGGTAGAAAAATAAATAAATAAATTGAGTCGGATCGTCCCCAAAATACATACATTTCAGCCAAGCCTTGTGATAGAGAATCCGCCATCACCACTCGAGTCGGATCGTGCACATATTCGGGCGTCCCTGATATACGTGCATGTCAACCGAACCTCATGAGTGGTGCCTCCACTATTTCCTATCATTTTGCACTCGGACATCTTTCGAACCGCTAGGCTATGTCTTTCATCAGTACTGGAATCATAGTTCCCAAACAACGATATCAACACTGACCCCATCCTAAGGTCGAACCAAATCGATGGTACGGGGTTTTCTATCCAAGCTCGCATCACTCCGATTTCTAAACATCGAGCATCGATTCCCTACACACATCCCAATATTCGACGCACGGGGTACGAGTCATTCGGTAAAGCCATCCTACGATAACTCACATTTCGACCAATTTTACGTCATATCAATATCGTTTTATTTATTAAGCCGTTTCGTATAGTTTATCTCTTCGAGCACGTTCGACATTAATTCGCCTATCATTCATTATCAAATCAAGCATGCTATGACACAATTCATCTCTAAACCGTAATTCATATTTCACATTTCCGAAATTATCTATTCCAATTCACGTAATCGATCACAAGGTCGTCTGACTTAACAGTATGCCACGCTCCGATCTCACGCGAGTCCGATTATCCACGGTGGGCATGAAATCACCATGCAACGCTCCCGCGGAATAATTATTCTCATCGGGATGTAACACTTGTTTTAGGTCAAGACTAGTTCATTCTCGATGCGCGGATTGGACCTACTCAATCCTCAAGTTTCATTCAATCACCAATCACAAGTCCTAACATTCTCGAGTTCTCCTTCGCATCAAGCAACAAGTCGAGACAATCAAAGTTGCCGCGTCCTGATTTTCCAAGTTCGATCATTCCTGCGACATGAATCACCATGTCAGCGCTCACGCAGAACGATCGCCCCAAATCCGACGCAACGTATGTGCAAGGCTGGAGTCGTGCTCGTACAGGACAAGAATGTCGACGTTGTGGTTATTCGTGTATTCATTAATATACGATCACTTTCATCCAACATTAGTCTCAACCAAAGTCCTAAGTATTGCATCCATTTGGAACGATAACACTTGCGCGATCGTCATTCACAGTGTCAGATTACCCTCGAGTTATCGCATATCGTCTTTGATACGCCTCAATATCATCGACGATATACGTAACCTGACGATCTTCGTTTGCAACAAATTCTGAGTCGTGCGAATGATGCTATCGTCCGACTGGATAATCTCCTCGACATTCAAATTCAATTTCGATCATTACCCCTCGAATCGTTCACAACATCAATTTCGACAAACCCAAATTCACGTATCGTTCATCCGTCTATCTTAAGTCATCGACCAACGTATTTCTTCAATTCGTACTATTCCTTGCTAACTCAATCATCGAACGATATCCATTCTAATCCTCAGAGTCATTCGCGTAACTTTAAAATCGAACATTTCATGCACGCTACCTACCCATCGTGTTAACTTTTCGTATACGATCCGTATCAATTTCCTCGATTCGATTTCACCTACTCAATCGTTTTCGTGTTTCATACTCGTGCAATCCTCAATCTTTCGTTCGAATGATTTCCAAGACGGACCATACACCACTCGGGATTCGAGTCATCCAATCTAGTCCAAATCACGTTCGCGTTATTCGCTAAGACATGTTTCGGATTCGTTCGACGAATCCCTAGCATAATTGTTCACGTCGCATCGACGCACTAAGTCGTTCACACTATTCCTCAAAATCCAAAACAATCTTCCGTGTAGGCCTAAGCGTTAGTCCAATAGCACTTCTATCGATATACACTCTAAGCGTATACCCGTTCCCGACCGAGCGATACTTAATATTGCTCGTGACTCGTTTGCACCACAAGGTCGAGGTACAGAATAATCGGCATAACTTGCCAAAGGCTGTGTGCATAACCATCCCATTTGAACTATACTTCGGTCTCGTGTGCTCGTTCGCTATTGTTAGCGTAAGGTCGTTCAAGCACGCAATGCGGTTGCTAACTTTTAGCACGTGTCTTCTATCAACTCAAGGTCGGCACCGTTCGGCCCAAAGGCCTATCAACGTATCCGGCGATGGCCTACCGATGCGTTCGATGGAACGCTTGTACGAGCTTTTGAAAATATTAGACTTATTGTATGGACATCCCGTAGGACAATTGAGAGAGAGCGCACCAACGATATCGACTTTGCGGAAGCAACATTCAGAGTTCGCGGAAACATCAGAGTTAAAGAATTCAATCGATAGTCCAAGGACGTAAAGCCGTCGTCTGATACCATTATGTCACTCCTCGCTCTCGTAGGAGCGATCGTCCTCGCTAAGGCGTGATGCCGCACGAGCCTAGATTGCGCTCGTGCAAGGCGGGTTCCATAACGGCCGATTACAGCGGCTGCGACGGGGTCGTCGCACAGAAGTCCCAAGTAGAGACAATAAATACGCAGCAGAAATTTAAAACGAAACACAAGTTACTCAAAAGATGATCTTTATTGATATCGAAACAACGGTTGCATTGGGGGCACAAGGCCAAGATTACAATCACTCAAGCTCACTCTTCTCACTTTACAAGTCACTCTGCTCTCTCTCATCTCTCGGTACAATACTTGAATCCAGCGGAAGCTTCGGAAGGCGATGTCCATACATTATGTCCCGTATAAGTCTAGTCTTCATGCGGCCACACGCTTCGAATCGCCAAGGAACTTCGTGCCTCGACGCATCCAAGCGAGCCCCGCACCACGAGCTTCTACATGTGCCTGCACATAAACACTGTGTGGGTGTCAGTACTCAACTGTACTGGTGGAGTGAGCTCCTCGCCCACCCATACAAAACCGACACATTTATTATTCTTTGTGCGATACAAGCCCCTTTACTCTTGTCTTTCTAGTCTTGCCTTAGGATCGATTTTAGGACCGACGCCTTGGTCTATTCTGTGTCTTTTAGACCGTTAGCGTTCCTTGCACTAATAGTGTACTCATACTTTACCGCTAGACCTTCTCGTTCCAATAATGTCGACTTATCGCCTCGTGCTTGCCTTTCGTGCCATACTCAGGGACGTAACGACTCGGTCGTACAATAAACTTGATTCGTGCTTTAGTATCACCGAGGCAGTACCTCCTCGCTAAGTCTTACATAGACGTGTTGACGCGGCCGTGCCTCACATTTCGAGGTCGTACCCAGAAACTCAACATGACTTAACCAAACTTGCCCTACGGCCCTTCTCGACTTAACTCGTAACGACTAACCCGACTTGTGGAACCGATGTTGGGAACTCAAGCATGACGCCGTATCTCGTACCGAAGCACTTGTCTTTACATATAGCCGAATCGTAGGCATTATAATACCTTGGGTGCAACCGAGCACACATTTCACCATTCAACGCATACCGTGCTTACACTTTCTTTGTTACGATCGACACCGTGCATGTGGATTCACCGCTTAGCACATCAATTATCTATATGAAAGGCCACTGGCATGACAAGCCATCGCGGACATAGCTCGGGTAGGCGGCGGATCCTTTAGCGCAGGTAGTAAGCCCCGTTGAAAGCCCCCGACTACCCACGCAATAAAAGCATGCACTGCTATAACGTCTACCTCCTAGGATGACTGGGCCTAGTGCCCCGGCGTATAACCAGTCTAGGCAGAAATCCTTGTCGATAAGGTGTCCAATGACCACGCACCTACGAGACATCTAGACTCACGTAAATGCATGGCCTAATTTGTTGGTACGACTGAAACTATACTTAGCAACTCGTGCTCTGAACCACCCTTTGCATTACGTGCATCGGGACCGCGAGACTCCCAACCGAGGGACCGCCTCGAACATCTTAACGTGGATAGGAACGCGAGACTCCCAACCGAGGGATCGCCTCGAACATCTTAACGTGCATAGGAACTCGAGACTCCCAACCGAGGGACCGCCTCGAACTTCTTAACGTGGATAGGAACGCGAGACTACCAACCGAGGGACCGCCTCGAACATCTTAACGTGGATAGGAACGCGAGACTCCCAACCGAGGGACCGCCTCGAATATCTTAACGTGGATAGGAACGCGAGACTCCCAACCGAGGGACCGCCTCGAACTTCATTGAACTCGAGGGAACGACTACTACATAGCCTTCCAACTTAACTTGAACAAAAGTGTTCCCGAAGTGCCATAGTCCGTGGCTAATCTTACATCGTGCCAACCGTGGCTCGTGCCTTTAACTGACTTACGTCCTACGCGACGCTATCACCCAAGTCATACGTCATATGACGGCCCTTGAGATCGTGGGACTATTTGACTTGACAACCGCAGAAAGAACGGGACGACACTTGAAATGACTTAGGTCGATCGGCATAACTTTGCCTAACTTACTCAAGCCTACAACTTAACCCGAGGGACGAGCCAAGGCTATGCCAAGCCTTGCGCAGTGGACACATACATGCTTTATCGAGCATTTACGCGGACAACACCTATGACTTAGGCTAACTCATCGTTTGTGTCGAATACCAACTTTTCCCTCTCCCAAGCCGCGGGAAGAAGGATCGAGTGTCGTTTTCAAAGCACACCGTGCACCAACTCTAATCCGACCGTGGGACGTTTTCCATGTTCTAAACTCGATTCGATCCGTCGGGATAATTCCCTTTAGCTATGTGAATTCGTCTCTTTTTATTATTAAGCCTACTTGTGCAAGTTGAAAACACACGAATTATTAAGTGAAGGCTGAGATGAGGCAAGTTCACCGAAACTACACCACCTGAGCGATGTCTTCGAGTCGCCGTTGTAAGGCCAAGTCCGAACGCCGTCGGCGTTTCGATTCCTCCGATTGACTTTTCGGGACGGGGCACTACAGTATCCTAAGATACAAATCAGTATCTTAGAGGGTAAAAGTAGAATTTTGGGGTAAAGTCTAATAAGGGTTGACCTAGGGTTGACCTAGAGTTGACCAGTTAACCAAAAGTCAACTGTAAGTCAACCTTTGACCCAGATTGACCTAATTTGACTTGGATTGACTTTCTGTGACCTTGTTTGTTCTAGTTTGGCTCAGTATGACCTAGTTTGACTTAGACTTGCATATCATGATTTGATTAGCTTTCCTTTCATTATTAAATCCTGTTTTGACTTATGATATCTCATCTTTAGGTCTGTGATTACTCTGAGCATCTGTTCACCTTAACAGCTCAGGACCGCAGGCGAGTACATTCACTGATAGTTTTCATTGTCTTGATATCTGCTATATCCGATTCAGTTGTAGTATCTTACTCGATTTCCAGTCACGATAGTTCACGGACTAGTATATGTTGGATCATGACATGGGATGTTATTCCTAGATTTTCATGGTATATTGGTACATATTCTGTCTTATTTCCATGTATTGGTATAGACACCGATTCCTAAGGGGACTTGCTATCCTCTTATGGAATCTCGTGTCATGACGTGTCATGTCCAGATCCATTATACTATTCGGGGATGTGGGAGTTATTAGTGGTTGTGTGATCAAAATTCTCACATTGTTATATACATTGTTCATAGCTATACCCTCGCCTCACGATGGGTAAAGCCTTACCCTACATCGTTCATAGCTTTCCATGGTGACCGGCCTTACCGTTCTATTGTATACATTGTTCATAGCCGGTCGGATGGAAAGCCTGATCATATTTTCCCAAGCCGATCACATAACGCACTAATAATTCAAGGCACCTTTTATATTTATTATCGTAGGAGGCTAAGTTCTGTTCGGGAGAAGGGTTACAACCCCGGTCCTTGTTTGGTTTAAGGGTTGTAACTCAATTTTCGAATAGTTTTCAGGTCGTCCTATATATATATTGTCGTCCTATTCAGTACTCACATCTTGATATATATATTTCCTGTTGATTTTGTCTTGTATTTCATTACACTGTCTCTTATAGAATTTGTCAATTCATATGGAACTGCTGTTGGTGTTTGTACTTGCTCATTTTTCTGACAGGATACTGTTGATATATTACAGATGATTTTGAGGCAGATTGTCCGACCTATTATGGGGTCGAGTCAGATGGAGTAGACCTAGACCATGGCTTGTTAGTAGAGCCACTAGACTTTGCACTCCCAGAGTAGTTAGTTTAGTTAGGCTTGCTTGGACTGCGATCCAGCTTCTTGTTTTAGACTGTAGTAGCTTATATTTATTTTCTGTGACTTTGTGGTGTTGTGTATAGCTTTGGACTTGTGTGGATCTCGAATTTATTTTCTGCTTTCATCTATCATATTTCCTTTCCGTGCTATCTACCTTAGTTTTACTTTGTGATTGAGACTGTATTGCTATGTTACCTCCATTTGGAGTATATATACTATACAGGTGCCTTTATACTGTTTAGTATAGTTTTTGTAGACGACCTATACAGTATTCTACCACCGATTCTGCGGCGTAGGCTGGACGTAACCACGTACTCGTGCCCCTAATCAAGGTGCGGGTCGTGACACGTGCTATCCCTTATTCTTGTTTGGTTGTAGGGGTACTCCACTGTTTCGATGATGAGATATTAGATCTTGTTACAATTAGGACTATTTTACTTTACTTGTGATTGATGACATATTATATATATTCAGTTATGTGGCATGTTCTTTATGTATCTTGTTACATTCCTCTGAGGACTTGGTTATCTCTCCAGGTGTGTGCTTTGTGACTTTTCGCAGGTGTTCTAGCCATGGCCGTGATCTTCTCCATTCCTTCGAAGATGATTGCTATTGGTTCGTCTTGCCATTTTATTGATCATTTCTTGTATATTTTCTTTCATTCTAATTAGTTGGTAGTGGATTTGTCTCCGCCCATGATGTAGCGTAGCATCCTAGTCCCTCTAGGATTCCTTTTCTTTTCCTCTTCTCTTTTGGATTCCTTTTTCTTTTCTTTACTTTTTTTATAATCATATTTATGATAGGATTCTTATTTTAACTTTATCTTTTATTAGGATAGATTTTATCTTTATTTTATTAGGATTAGGTTGTCACAAAAGCCCTATAAATAGGCACCTTTTGTATGCAATTAAAAACAACTTTTAATCAATAAAATTCTTCTTTAAAGTTTGAGATTTGTTCTCTTATTTTTTTGGTCGTGGACTCGACTGTTCCGTGGATTCGGAAGTCCCTCGCTTGAGGTTTTCAAGCAATCTTCGTGCGGACCCCTCATAAGGCCCTCCGTTGGAGTTTTTGCGGCACCGCTTATCTCTCACCAAGCAACGGTGGTCCAGTTATCATCATCACCGATCGACTTGGCCATTGCCAAGCACGAAGGTAAGCCCGTTTCGCTATCCCGCAGCGTCGAGTGGTATCAAAGCCCCACAGATCGAGGATTCCAATTTATTTTGGAAACCTTTGGGAATCTTTCTTTTTCAAAACAACAATGGCGAAACCAGTAACGTGCAAGGAGTTTGGACATCCAGTATGTATCGTTAGGCGACTACTGTTAGCCCCAAAGATTAAAGAATCACCCCAGCACCACAATGTCTTCCGAACCCGATGCAAGGTCAAAGACAAGTTATGTGACATCATCATTGACAACGGGTGTACAAAGAACATTGTTTCAAGAGCAATGGTAGAGAAGATGGGACTGACCAAAGAAGCACACCCGGCTCCATATAAAATTAGCTAGATGCAACAGGGCCATAATATGGTCATCTCAGAAGTTTGTCGCATACCCTTCTCCATCGGAAAGACCTACAAGGATGAAGTCACGTTCGATATTGTCGACATGGACTATTGCCACATCATCCTCGGTCGGCCGTGGCAATTTGAGAAAAATGTCACTTACCGGGGAAGAGACAACACATATTCCTTCCTTCAAGATGGACGACGTCTCACTCTCCTTCCATTAGCATCGGATGATATTCCTAAGACCAGTCCACAACCACAAAAGGGGCTCGAGCATTCCCACAACAATTGTCCCCTCATAGCACCAGTTGTCATTGTTAACTATGAAGACAACAAGATTGCGAAGAACATATCAAAGTCGGATGAACCCATTGTAGATGCTGAATTGAAATCTTCAACGCTTCAAGAAGATATGAATTTGAAGGTTTCTAATCAAGAAACAGAACTAACTGAAGAGAAGGACATGATAATCTTTGGTAAAATTATTGCGGACGCTACGAAGATGCATTTTTCATGCCCTCAAGAAAATTACCCAAAAGAAGACAAGATCCTCGTCGAAGATGACGATCAAGAACATGGTGCAGGATCTCTACAGAAAATTTTGAAAAGAAGTATCAGCAAAAGTTTACACGACAAACAGAGAATTTCAGTGGAGTCAACCAACATTATTATCATCATCATTTTCATCGTTATTTTCTCTTGAGTGTACGACTCAGCAAGAGAATTTTTTCTGCGACGGAGCATTGAAGAATTTACCAATATTGAAAGCTCCCAATGCCAAAGAGACGAAAGCTCATGGATGTGAGCTTATGACAAAGAAGGATGGCTCGCGGCGTATGTACATCGACAATCGGGCTATCAACCACATCACCATCAGCTGCTTTCAAATCCGGATCCAACCTGATGATGAGTGGAAGACTATTTTCAAGATCCGAGAACTACTCGAATGGCTATTTTTGCCCTTCGAACTTTTGAATACGTCAAAGACCTTCATGGCCATCAAGAATCATATTTTGAAGCCATTAACAAGAAAGTTCGTAGTCATCTACTTTGACGATATCCTGATTTATAGCAAGAGTTAAGCTGATTATTTGAAACACCTCAGGGAACTTCTCAACCTTCTTCGAATTAAGAAGTGTAGATTATTTACTAACCAACTCATCTTCTTGGAATTTGTGACTAGCATCGATGGCCGCAGTGTTGATGAAGAGAAGATTCGAGCAAGCCACGACTGACCTACACCAAAGATAATAACTGAAGTTCAAAGCTTTTATGGTCTCGCCAACTCTCATCCGCAACTTCAGCATTAAGACACACATACCTCTCCAACTTTCAATGTCGTCGATCTTTATGAATACTTTTCATCCGACGAACCGCTTTATTTCTGAGAAGAACTCAGGGACGAGTTCTCTTGAAGCAGGGGAGACTGATGTAGCATAGAATTCTAGTCCCTCTAGGATTCATTTTTTTTTCCTCTTCCCTCTTGGATTCCTTTTTCTTTTCTTTACTTTTTTTATAATCCTATTTATGATAGGATTCTTATTTTGACTTTATCTTTTATTAGGATAGATTTTATCTTCTTTTTTTTAGGATTAGGTTGTCAAAAAAGTCCTATAAATAGGCACCTTTTGTATGCAATTAAAAACAACTTTTAATCAATAAAATTTTTCTTTAAAGTTTGATATTTGTTCTCTTATTTTCTTGGTCGTGGGCTCGACTGTTCCGTGGATTCGGAAGCCCCTCACTTGAGGTTTTCAAGCAACATTCGTGCGGACCCCTCACAAGGCCCTCCGTCGGAGTTTTTGCAGCACCGTTTCGCTCTCACCAAGCAACGGTGGTCCAGTTATCGTCATCACCGATCGACTTGGCCATTGCCAAGCACGAAGGTAGGCCCGTTCCACTATCCCGCTGCGTCAGCCCAACTACATGTATAAATGACAATTTTCATAGTTGATTCACATTATTATTCTCTTATTTGGTGGATGAGATTTAGTTATCATGGTTTACTGCATTTCACAGCTTATTTACACGTACGAGGTTTTCATATATTGGAGTATACTTCGTATGTGTACAGCTGACATGGATACGTACTTAGTCCTAAGTATTTTGGGACTGGGCGTTACATGAAAGGAGTCGGAGTCGGAGACGGGGACCGAAGGACGGCCTGAACCGGGCGGTGGGGGAGAGCTGGTACCCATCCTCGGATGACGACTTCGACCTCCTGTTCGACGATGACATCGAGGTGTTCCTTTACTACTACATGTGGGTCAAGTACGCTGGTGAGGGACGACTTCATAATATCCTTCTTTTTCGTGCTTCTTTTTCTTCTTCTACGAGCTGTTGCTGCCATTTTGTGGGACTGCCAAAAAAGTTGGTAGTCGTAACATAATTTAGGACTGCCTACTTTGTTGGCAGTTCTATCTAAACTCCCTGTTTGGACATAGGACTGCCAACTTAGCAATCCTTACATCAATTAGGACTGCAACAAAGTTGACAGTCATAGTTGACAATCCTATTTGGTGTTAGGACTGTCAACTTTATTGGCCATCCTGAAAGTAATTGGACTAGCCTCAAGTAACAAATATGAGTGACTTGTAAAATTTTTGAAATTTTTTGGACTAGTCCTCAGTAAAACTTGGAGTACAATTAGCAAAAAAATTGGGTTTTTTCTAAGGGCACCACCCTTTTTGTTAGGGGCTAGCCCAAAATAGTTCAAGTTTATTACAAGTTTGCCATCAAAAATTTTTGCTAGGGGCTAGCCAAAGCACACCTATAAATACCAATTTTCATTTTCTCTCTCTCTCATTCTTCTATTTTCTTTTCTCCCTCAACTATTTTCTTCTCTCCTTCTCTTCTCTTAGGTCAAAGAATTAAAACCCTAATTCTTTTCTTTTCTCCCTACATTTTTGGTAAATTGTTCTCTCCCTCAACTCTAGGTCATTGACTTCTCCAAAGTTTTGGTAAGTCATCGAACTATAATATGTTTCATGTTTTAAACAAGAATTTCACATATAAAAGTTGAATTATGTGTTAAATATAGAAAAATATTGAACATGCATCAATCGGGATCATCAAACGTTCCCGCCACGTCCGAAGAACACGTTCCCGCAACGTCCGAAGACAACTTTGATGCATCGAAAGCTCTCTTGGTAACTACATTTGAACTTGTCATCGGATTTAAAATCGTGCTGTGACACAGAGGACTGCCAACACTCTGGCAGTCCAGATCATAGACTAGGACTGCCAGAGTGGTAGCAGTCCTTCACAGAAGAAGGACTGCAAGGACCCTGGCAGTCCTACAAATATGTAGGACTGTCAGGGTCCTGGCAGTCCTTCTTTTGTGAAGGACTGCCACCACTTTGGCAGTCCTAGTCTATGATACTAGAATGCAGAGTTTTAGTCAGTAAAGGTGTTTGTAATTTATGAACACCAATTGCTGTACAAAAGACGGTCTTGATATTAACACAATTTGCTATTTATGGACACCAATCTTATGCACGGGCCTAATCTATGAAACCTATTTGCTTTAGGATTTTGTCTAATTGTACTAACCTTTAAGTTTTATTGTAGGACTTGAGATCTTCCGATTTTGCGGTGCCGGCTCCAATTGCAGTCAATGTAGCCCATTTATTTTGGACCGATCTATGTTTTGAATCAAGCGAGGGTACGGTACATTGGTGTCGAGAAGTCGGACAGGAAAACAACATTGTTCTAGTGATATCCAGATCGGCCCGAAATCGACCGGGACGACAAACTGTGGTGGTGGGCTGTGAAAGAGGTGGTGTGTTCAGAACGCAAAAGAAAAACACAGTTATCCAAAGTAAAGTTCCAAGAAGAAATGTTGGAACGAGGAAATGTGGTTGTCCATTCACGATACATATTAGAAACGAAGAAGAAGGGAAATGGACAGTAGAAGTGAAGAATGGAACCCACAACCATGAGATTGCCGAGACACTATTGGGTCATCCGTATGTCGGACGGTTGAACAATACGGAGAAGAAGATAGTCGAAGACTTGTCCACCTCCGGATTTGCACCGAGACAAATATATTCCGTCATACGACATGAAGATGAGAAGAACATGTCTACAATGAAGTCAATATACAACGCCCTAGCTTCTTCAAACGCTGTCCGGATGAAATCAAGAATGACGATGCAAGAAGTGCTCAAGTTGCTTGCCGATAATCATTATGTTGAGTTCCATAGAAGACATCCCCAGAGTAATAAAGTATTATCAATCTTTTGGGCTCATTCTGATTGCACAAATTTGGCCAGGTCTTTTGCCGACGTGTTAGTCCTTGATTGTACGTACAAGACAAATAAGTTCAAGATGCCTCTCTTTCATGTTGTCGGGTTAACCTCTACTTGGAAAACATTTCCAGTGGCATTTTACTTCATAAAGAGTGAGAAACTTGAAGACTACACATGGGCATTGGAGAAACTGAAAATACTTTACACTGGTCATACAGAGCCGTCAGTATTTGTTACCGACAAAGAGTATGCCCTCATTAATGCTATTCGTATTGTTTTTCCTCAAGCGGATACATTGCTATGCACTTGGCATGTCAATCGTAATATTCAAGCCCAATGTAAGTTGAAGTTTCGGAAGGAGAATGGTAAAATCGACATGCAAATTTTTGACGAATTCTACAATGATTGGAATTATGTGTGGCGAGCATCTACGATTGCCAGTTACGACATCGTATGGTACTTGTTCAAGCAAAAGTGGGAGGCGAGGGAGCCGGCATACATTTCTTACATCAAAGATACATGGCTTGAACCGCACAAAGAACAATTCGTCTTAGCATAGTCGAATGTGGTGAAGCATTACGGCACGACAACTACCAACCGTGTCGAAGGAGCACACTCTTTATTGAAGAGGCACCTAAAATCATCTCTCGGCAACTTCGTCTCTGTTTGGCAAGCTATACATTTATCAGTAGACCGGACGGTGAATGAAATTAAGGCATCATTTGAGATGAGTTTGAATATAGTCAAGCATGAGCATAGAAAGAAAGTACTCTTAGATGCTTTAATGCGCGTGGTATCTCACAAGGCATTGGCCTTAATAGCTGATGAGATTGAAAGGTCAAAGTTTGTCGGGCTTGATCCCGAGGTTTGCAGGTGTGTATATCGACATACACTGGGCCTCCCTTGTGCACATCAGTTTAATGAATATCGCCGTGAATCCATTCCTATTCCAGTAGATGCTGTCGATCAACGTTGGAGGCAGTTATCTATGATGCCCCTGGTGAAGACGGACGATGATTTCTTCTCTTTGCCACAAGTGAAACTTCTTCACGCAAGGTGGTGTGCCTCAGTTGGAGTGGAACGGATGTCCATTGAGCTTAAAATCCAAGAAATTGCATATCCGGTGACTACTAGAATGCATGAGCCGTCCGTTGTTTCCAATCCTAAAGGCAGACCGTAAACAAGATTGACTAGTTCACAGAAGAGAAGGCTGGAGTCGACTAAGAGAGATCTATCGTCCTTTGAGCATGTTGAACGAAGCTTACAGCAACCTTTGCCTGCACGGAAGGACAAGATTGTCGTCCGCCGAAAAATGGAGAAAATGGACCTCCCAAGAAAAGATACAGTTGCAAGCGAAACAACGAGTTTGTATATTGACAAATTTCAACCTGCGCTTCGAAGTTACATTTGGTCTATTGTCGATGTCCCCGGTGATGGCCATTGCGGATTTCATGCCCTTGCAATGCATCTTGGTTATGATGACAAAGACGGATGGAGACGGATGAGGCAGGAGCTGTACGAGGAGTTAGAGACTCGTCTTCCATTCTACTCCCGCATCCTAAGCGAAGAAACGGTTGCAAGTTTGTTGTTAAGTATCCCTTGTACCGACAGTGTTACTGGGACAGACCACTACATGTCAGTCCCGTCTGCCGGCTATTTATTTGCTAATAGGTACATGATACCTGTTGTACTTATCTCGCCGGATATTAATAATACATTCTTTTCGATGTGCGCTCCTCTGACGGACCACGGAGTGTCTAACCTATGTACTATAGGTCTGATCGGGGATCACTTCGTTGTACTAAAGATGATCGCTCATTCTCCGATTCCTTCACCTTCAACAGTTTGGTACAAAAGATCACCGGTCGAAGCCATCGCTTGGACCACACCTTTCATTGAGCAGATCAACCATTGTAAGAGGTTGTTGAAGATTGAGGAGCCAAGAGACTTACCTGCTGACTACTACGACGTCGAAATCGACTAAGTATAGATATATTTACAGTCTGACATTTTGTATATGGAGGACCACTTTTGTATACAGTAAAATATGAAGTCCAATAATATATATATATAGAGTAAATTTTGAGTTATATGTGTTTGATTTTGCCTACCTGTACTGTTATATGTGCCTACCTGTGTTATATGTGCCTACCTGTGTACTATATGTGCCTACCTGTGTTATATGTGTTTACCTGTGCCTACCTGTGTTATATGTGCCTACCCTACCTGTGTTATATGTACCTACCTGTGTCTTATCTGTGTCATTTAGTTTGAGAAACTGTCACAGAGTATCAGTATCAGGACTGCCACACCCATGGCAGTCCTACACTGAAGTAGGACTGCCAGGGTCATGGCAGTCCTAATTAAAACTTGCTGTAACAACAAGTTTTAGTTAGGACTGCCAGGACCCTGGCAGTCCTACTTCAGTTTAGGACTGCCATGGGTGTGGCAGTCCTAACTATGAATCTCTGTTTGAATTTTTTATTGTGTGAATCATCACAACAGAGTTTTATAGTTAGGACTGCCACACCCATGGCAGTCCTACATTGAAGTAGGACTGCCAGGGTCCTGGCAGTCCTAACTAAAACTTACTGTAACAGCAAGTATTAGTTATGACTGCCAGGACCCTGGCAGTCCTACTTCAATGTAGGACTGCCATGGATGTGGCAGTCCTAACTATGAAACTCTGTTTGAATTTTTCATTGTGTGAATCATCAAAACAGAGTTAAGAAGTTAGGACTGCCACACCCATGGCAGTCCTACATTGAAGTAGGACTGCCAGGACCCTGGCAGTCCTACTTCAATGTAGGACTGCCATGGGTGTGGCAGTCCTAACTATGAAACTCTGTTTGAATTTTTCATTGTGTGAATCATCACAACATAGTTTCATAGTTAGGACTGCCACACCCATGGCAGTCCTACATTGAAGTAGGACTGCCAGGGTCCTGGCAGTCCTAACTAAAACTTGCTGTAACAGCAAGTTTTAGTTAGGACTGCCAGGACCCTGGCAGTCCTACTTCAATGTAGGACTGCCATGGATGTGGCAGTCCTAACTATGAAACTCTGTTTGAATTTTTCATTGTGTGAATCATCACAACAGAGTTAAGAAGTTAAGATTCATCACAAAAAAACAATATATCACAAGTCATGAGACAGATACTCTGTACATTAAGATTCATCACAAAAACTCAATAATCCAACTACAATAAAAATCATCACAACTACAATAATTCATCACAACAGCTTAGTCCCGAACATTCCACATCCAAATTAAGTTTCAAACAAGCAAAATATCCACAATAATCCATCAAATGTACGTAACTATTCCACATTCAAAGTTTGAAACATGAAAAATATCGAAATCCATCTACATATTATGTCGGGCCTTTGAACGAGACTCCCTATTGTTCATGAAGGGGAAGTCGACCACGTCGTCGATGCGATCAAGCTCGTTGGCGACCGCGACACAAGTCTCACTTTGGCAACCTCTCCGGAGTGTCTGCGCCAATTCCTTCACCCTTTGAGACTGAAAATAAAAGTATAAATGAATTAAGTCTACAAACATGGAAATCTTAGTCTTATTACAAATACGGAACTCACCATTCTCACCAACCCAGCATACAAGGCATTTTTGGAAGGAAGAGCTCCAACTGCTCCGACGGCCACGGGACCGGGGTTGGTAGGGTTCGACAACCTAGGATGTTCGACCCCCAGGAAGTACTGTATGTAGTCCTCGCTGCAGTCGACCATCTCGATGACCGGTTGTCTTTCAGATTCTCGAAGTACACGTCGTTGCCACTCCGAGTAAAAGTCGGTCACCCAGTCGAATTCCGCCGGTTTGTAACTTAAAGGTTGGGTTCCGCGCGGAGGCTCCAACAGCCGTAGTGTGCGCTTCGGCACAGTTTGCACGAAGCCAAACTGACGAAGTACTATATCGGGCATGTACGGCTCCCATAGCATGTGATCATGCCATGAAATAAAGAAACTGGTTGGACATCCCGATTCAGCTCACGTAAATCCCGGTATGGATTCCAAAAAATCTGTAGAAAAATAATTAACAACAAAACAAAATCAACATGAAAAAGTTAGTCAAAAATTAGTACCTCTTCTGGCACCAAACTGTCTAATACTTCACGAATGAAAGCCAGTGTTTGCCAATTTTTGGTTTCCAGCTGGGATGGCCTCCATCGACACACTCTGGAAAGGTGTTCAAGATACTCTGTGTAACACCTGTTTTCTGAAATTGGGGATTTTTGAAAAATTATTATTTTTTTATTATTTATTAGTGGTATTTTAGTCATGGTATGATTTTCTGGTGATTTTAGTTAAGTTAAACCATTTTCTAAGTCATGACTTATGACTTTGTGATTTTGGTTAGTATAACTTAGTGTAAACCCTAGTTTTCTCTAACCTAGAAGTTGCCATGACCATGAGAGCTTAGCCATAGGCTTAGAACACCAAATTAGTGATTTTTAGCCTAAAGGGTATTTTGGTAAATTTCTAGGAATTATTTGGAATTATTTAGATTTATGTGTTTTTATTATTGTTTAATTATTGTTAAGTGTCATGATAGTCCCTAACCAAGTTTGGCCTAATCTAGGGATTAGTCACTAACCTAGAATGCTAAGGGGATAGATATTTGCATAGGGTTAAGGTAGTATAAATATCTTAGAATGACTTTATAGGATATTTTGCTACAAACACTCAAAATATCAAGACCTTTTCACCAAAGTCCATGCCTTAGCCATGAAGGAAGGGCAAGGACACCCCCCCTACTATGGCCGGCCATGGGGTACCCCCCTAGCCCTACACCATCCTATATTAACCTATTGTATCATTCATGAACAATTTTACATGAAATTAAACCTAGAAAAATCCTATTTCTTCAAACCTACACAACTTGATCAATTTTGATCTAAATCACCTCTAGTTTCTTGCATTGGACTCCCCTACACTAGAGGGTACTAGTTAGGGCCTGCTATCAAGGAAATTGAAGGGCTTTGGGCATCACCAAGTGGAAGAACACCCCCCCTACTTGGGTGTTTTCTTGATTTTTCACCAAATAGGTAAATGTCCATAAACCATGTTAATTTTGTGTTTTCTCTTTATATTTGCATGCATCTAGGTACTAGGATACTGTAGAACAAATTTGGTGAAGGTTTGAGTTGGTTTGATGTCCGTATCGGACACGTATCCTAGACTAGAAAACTGTGTTTGTTGAAATGCCACAAAGAAATTAATTTTATTATTTTGTAAAACAAATTTCATAATCTTGTAGCCCTAGACTTATAGTTTACACCCACACTTGACTGAACACGACACGGTGTCATTTTGTGTCGAAAATTCGACTTGGACACGCTGCCAGGACACAGCACTGTGTACACCTTAATCCCCTGCTACCCGACACAGTTTTCTCCACGAATTGTACACGTGGACACGTGCCACTTGGCACAGAGGAGGGGGCATCCTCTGACAAGCCCCCTCTCGAATTTGAGGCACTCTCGTATCGTGTCGGACGAGAAATCCGACACGTACTGATCGCACAGTGCACTGCACACAGTGTTAAACACTCACTGACACGGCCTTCGTGTCGCACGGACACGAGTCGTGGACACCTCGTGTTTGCACGAGTGTGTAGCCCAACATGTGGGCTACACGTGGACGTGACCACGAGGCCCCACGTGGCTCGTATCGTGTCCACGAGGCGCGTGACTCACTGCACGACGCAGTGTAAACAATGTGTATCAGTCGAGAAAACTCGACTGATACGGTGTTTGTGCCGTGTCCTGAGGATACGTGGACACGGTGCAGGGTGTTGGAAAGGTACCCTACCCCTAGGCGCACCTTCGTGCATGAGCACGAGACACGGGTGCGTGTGTGTCGTGTCCTAGAGTGAACTGAACACGTGCACGACGCTGTGTACGTGTTTGTGTATCCTAATTTACCCGTGTGGTGTTTTCGAGTGATTGGACACGTAAAACCGTGTCGTGGTGTCGTGTCAGGCACCTAGGATACTAGGGTATCTATGGGGTGTCAGTTACCAACCTAGGAAATCGAGCCTTAGCTCGTTTTTGTGTGTGTTTTGGGATTACCTAGTTCGAGTTCACAGTTCCTATGTTTCCAGATTTTAGGATATTTTCAAGTTTTGTAAAAATGAATTTCAAACCTAAATTTGATATAATTTATACTTTGTATTAGTGTATTTCAGTATGTATATATGTAGTATATATGTGTGTGTGAGTGTGGGTGAGATTTGGGGTTAAATGGTAGTGTGTATAGGTAGTTGTGTGTGATATATACATATATGTATATATGGACTGTGTGTGTGTGTGTTGGGGAGCCAAGTTTGGTTCCAAGAATACTGGAACCCTCCCCCTTCTCTGTTCACAGTCCTCTCTCTCTCTCATTCTCACTCTCTCACTCTATATCCCTCTCACTCTTCCCTCTCTATATATATGTAATATATAAATAGGTTTTATATATATAAATATATATGTGTATATATATATATATGATATATATATATTTGTATTAGTTCTCATGTAGTAATATTATATATATATATATGTATGTGGGTTTGTATTATATATAGTATTCCTATTTTGACATATGGGTAGTAGGTAGATAGAGTCTATATATATATATATATATAACTACTAGGTATAGGTTCTATGAAACCCCATGACTATGGCCTATGGCCAAGATTATTAGCCTATGGCTTGAGGGTTAGCCCTAATGGCCCAAAACCCAACTTGTTAACCTTTGTTGACTAAAGGTTGACCAAAGTCAACCTTAGGTCAAAAGTGACCTAGTTAACCTAGAAATGACTAGGAATGACCTAAAATAACTAGCTTGACTAGTGTTGACCTAGCTTTGACTATTTGACTTAGAATTGACCATTGTTGACCATGGTTGACTAAAGTCAACTATTGGTCAAACCATGACCTAATTGACCTAATAAATGACTAGCTCAATTAGTCAGACCATGTTTGACCTAATTACCTTACTGACTGGTCTTTGTTTGACCAATACCTTAGTTGGTCTAAGTTTGACCTAGACTTGATCCAGATTGATCATGTTGACTAGTAATTGACTTGTTTGACCTTGTTTGACCTTATTGACTTAGTTTGACTTCCTGTGACCTAGTTTGACTATTAGAGTTGACCAAGAGTTGACTTTTGACCAGATTGACCTAGAATCATGTAGTATGCATTGTATACTTTATTTTTACCATTGTGGATACATTGTGACTTGTATTGCTCTGATTAGGAGCCATACACCTCTCCTCAGACAGTATATCTTCTTCAGACATTCAGTTATCAGGCGAGTACATTCTCTGACCGTTTCATATTTGCTAGGATTTATATTCTTGCTCTAGATTACTTTACTTGATGCTGACACGATTGTTATCACGGATTGGTACTATATGGATCTTTTCATGAGATGTTATCCCCCTCGGGAGCATCAGATACAGCATGTTTGTGCTTTTCACGAATCATCATGTATCTCTATGCTTTCATAGATTCACGAATCGCTTGTGACTCATGTACTCTCATGCTCACAGAGCCTCTCATGAATCTCCCATTTATGGGCTTATCATAAATCTTAACATAACTTGAACGGATCCTTGTGTATTGATTGGGGATGGGGGAGTAGAAATAGTCATATGGATATTACCCCAGTAGCTGTAGTCATGAATCACTCCTAGCTGTAGTCATGAATCTCCTATGCTATTTCACATGTCTATATTTTACTCTGACTCACTAGACACTGCTAGTTCTCTATTATAGTAGATATTTCATTACTATTCTCTCTTTTGCTACATGTATCTTCCTTCAGCGTTTCCTGTATTTTACTCTATTGCATGCTTTATATTTCCTATCATACTATGCACTGCGTAAGATGTATTGTGCTCGTTCCTGTCCTGACTGGACCTGTTGAAAATATTATAGAGGATGAGGATGAGGCCCTGGTGTCTACCTATTATGGAGCAGGACTAGATGACACTTATGTTGTGGACCCTCGCACGATCCACCTGCAGCTGAGGATGTTGTTCCAGTAGTCTAGACCAGTTTAGTCTAGGCAGTCTTTCTATATTATCTTTTTGTCTCACATTCTGAGTTGTATTTTGAGATGTGGAGATGTATAGACTCTTAGACCTATTGTATTATGAGTTGACGTTCTGATGTTATGTTATCCTAGACACTTGGACTTATTTCATCTATTCTACTGTTCTCTTTGAGTTACTGTCTATCTATCTATCTTTCATTCTTCTACCTAGATGTGATTGAGATTATTTTCCGTTTGTCACCTCCATTCGGAGAGTATAAACTGTACAGGTACTTTATATTGTTAGATGATTGACCTAGGACAGCGTTCTACCGCCGACACTGCGGCGTAGGCTGGACGTACCCACTTTTCGTGCCCTTACTCTAGGGTGCGGGTCGTGACACGTTTTTAGTGGTGGCCCATGCAGGTCTCGAGTTTATGTAGTGGTATTCGAACTAGAGTATCACTACAGCCTGTGATAGGATTTAAGGAATAGGCTTAGAGAGAGTGGATACTCAATCACAATTAGGCAATTTCCATGGATTTGAATCTACTGACTATTGTTCAAATCTGTATAATCTATTTCATATTGTCCTTTGATACTATCATCCTTGTACCGTTATTGACTTCCTTATTGATCTGTCTTCAGGATGGTGGAGACACGATCACAGTGTCTCGGTCCAGGTGACACCACTGAGAGGTCTGCCACCTCTCGTCCAGCTCACCAGGACCCGGGGACCACAGCTCCCCTTACTCCAGCTCATGTGGGAGCTTCTGCCACATTTAGGGGTGCACCTCTACTTATTCGGGGGACCATCCCAGCTACCCCAGACATGCCTCCCCTACAGTTTCGTCAGCCTCAGTTCCAGCAGCACCAGCAGCACCAGCAGTACCAGCAGGAGTATCAGCAGCAGATGCCATCTGGATTTGTGGATGCTGTACAGATGTTTACATATTTCCAGCAGTTCCTAGAGTCGCAGCAGACCCAGCAGCAGCGTCAAACGACGGCATTTACCAGAGGCATTGATGAGGTCCATCAGCTGGCTAGAGTGACGATGGAGAGGTTGGCAGTCCAGCCACATGGAGGATCAGGACAGCCGCGACAGCAGAGGATTCCGGGCATACAGGACTTCAAGAAGATGAACCCTAGAGACTTCTTGGGGACAGAGGGGATTCTTTATGCTGATGACTGGATTGAGCACATTGAGGAGATCTTTCGACTGGCGGAGATACCAGCCGGACTCCAGATAGAGGCAGCAGCCAGCCAGATACAGGATCTTGCCCGTACCTGGTATCAGACGGACCCGAGAGTAGGCACTCCAGGGCAGACATGGAGAGTTTTCAAGGAGCTCTTCAAGGGAAAGTTTTTCCCGGATCAGGCAGTCGGTGCTTTGGAGACCCAGTTCGAGAACCTGGTTCAGGGGAACCAGACTGTAGAGGAGTACTCCGATGAGTTTTGCCGGTTGAGCAGATTCGTGGAGGGCCTTAGCGAGACAGCGAAGGCGAGGAGGTTCAGGAAAGGCTTGGTCAAGGAGGTCAAGTCCTTGACCAAGAGTGACAGGAATGCCACCTTTGAGGAGATCCTAGCAGGAGCGATGGCAGCTGAGGATGATCTTGAGCTGAAGCTCAAGAGGGGCCGTGATACATAGGGAGCAGGCAGCAGTGGAGGTCAGGCCAAGAGGCCTCACTATCAGCATCAGCAGAGGCAGCCACAGCAGTATCAGCAGCCGAGACAGCAGCAGCAGGCCCCGAGACAGCAGACTACCAGTTGTCCCTACTGTAAGAAATCGGGACATGGATGGGGAGAGTACAGGAAGAGGTTGGGCTCGTGCCTACTATGTGGGGCAGCAGACCACCAGCTGAGGGAGTGTTCCCAGTTCACAGGCAGAGTAGCACAGGGAGCAGCACCAGGAGCAGGAGCCAAGGCTCCGGTAGGACAGCAGTAGAGAGGACCGTTACAGCCACAGCAGCAGAGATTTTTGCAGTTCCAGCAGCAGGCTGGAAGAGGTCAGCAGGGGCGTGCTTACGCCATGACAGTTGAGGATGCTCAGGCAGTTGGCGATGTGCTTGTAGGTTCTGTTCTTCTAAATTCCATTCCTACCTTGCTTCATTATATCTATCTTAAAATCCAATTCCATCTGCTCCTACCTGTTCTTTATTAGTGATCAGTTTGACCTGTTAGTTCTTTTGATTTTGTCGAATGTTGTTGTTTCTTCATCTCTTACTTAGGAGTAGGAGTAGGAGTAGTTTAGTTGTTAATATAATTCTTGACTAAACTCTTTTGTCAAGAATTTTTCCCTTAAATAAATTAGTGTATATATGTTATGCCTTTTGATAGAGTAGCTCTGACCATAGAATGGTAACCCTTTTAGCCCTGTGTTTTATTGTTTCCTTATCTTCCTAGTCTATACCTATGACCAGGACTGTCCCACCTAACCTGTCCTTTACACTACTATTTCATCACGATTTTTGGTTCAATTTAGGCCATAGACTTTTCCTACTCTGAATTATGATCATCGTAGACACATTACCGTAACTTTTAAATTTGGAGCACAAGACTAGTTGTTTTCTCAAAACTGACTTCACATACATGACCTAGACATGACATACTACACCCATGACCTTAGTGTCCCACTCAGGTATACCATCGTGTGCTTCATTTGCTTAGTACGATTTCCTGACCCGAGACTCCATCCTGATTTACCCCATGGAGTTACTTTTGGCTTCGATTTGAATTAAGGACACCTTATGACCTAAAACTGTTAGCCAATTTTTGGACATGACCCAGTATAGGTCTACTACCCATATTTTGCTTGTTGACCTTGTATGTTTCTTAGGTAGTGGCTTCGTCCCTGATTGTTGGAGGTTTGACCTAGGAGGAGTACGACCATCTAAATTTCGAGGACGAAATTATTTTAAGGTGGGTAGACTTGTAACACCTATTTTCTGAAATTGGGGATTTTTGAAAAATTATTATTTTTTTATTATTTATTAGTGGTATTTTAGTCATGGTATGATTTTCTGGTGATTTTAGTTAAGTTAAACCATTTTCTAAGTCATGACTTATGACTTTGTGATTTTGGTTAGTATAACTTAGTGTAAACCCTAGTTTTCTCTAACCTAGAAGTTGCCATGACCATGAGAGCTTAGCCATAGGCTTAGAACACCAAATTAGTGATTTTTAGCCTAAAGGGTATTTTGGTAAATTTCTAGAAATTATTTGGAATTATTTAGATTTTTGTGTTTTTATTATTGTTTAATTATTGTTAAGTGTCATGATAGTCCCTAACCAAGTTTAGCCTAATCTAGGGATTAGTCACTAACCTAGAATGCTAAGGGAATAGATATTTGCATAGGGTTAAGGTAGTATAAATATCTTAGAATGACTTTATAGGATATTTTGCTACAAACACTCAAAATATCAAGACCTTTTCACCAAAGTCCATGCCTTAGCCATGAAGGAAGGGCAAGGACACCCCCCCTGCTATGGCCGGCCATGGGGTACCCCCCTAGCCCTACACCATCCTATATTAATCCATTGTATCATTCATGAACAATTTTACATGAAATTAAACCTAGAAAAATCCTATTTCTTCAAACCTACACAACTTGATCAATTTTGATCTAAATCACCTCTAGTTTCTTGCATTGGACTCCCCTACACTAGAGGGTACTAGTTAGGGCCTGCTATCAAGGAAATTGAAGGGCTTTGGGCATCACCAAGTGGAAGAACACCCCCCCTACTTGGGTGTTTTCTTGATTTTTCACCAAATAGGTAAATGTCCATAAACCATGTTAATTTTATGTTTTCTCTTTATATTTGCATGCATCTAGGTACTAGGATACTGTAGGACAAATTTGGTGAAGGTTTGAGTTGGTTTGGTGTCCGTATCGGACACGTATCCTAGACTAGGAAACTGTGTTTGTTGAAATGCCACAAAGAAATTAATTTCATTATTTTGTAAAACAAATTTCATAATCTTGTAGCCCTAGACTTATAGTTTACACCCACACTTGACTGAACACGACACGGTGTCATTTCGTGTCAAAAATTCGACTTGGATACGCTGCCAGGACACAGCACTGTGTACACCTTAATCCCCTGCTACCCGACACAGTTTTCTTCACGAATTGTACACGTGGACACGTGCCACTTGGCACAGAGGAGGGGGCATCCTCTGACAAGCCCCCTCTCGAATTTGAGGCACTCTCGTGTCGTGTCGGACGAGAAATCCGACACGCACTGACCGCACAGTGCACTGCACACAGTGTTAAACACTCACTGACACGGCCTTCGTGTCGCGCGGACACGAGTCGTGGACACCTCATGTTTGCACGAGTGTGTAGCCCAAAATGTGGGCTACACGTGGACGTGACCACGAGGCCCTACGTGGCTCGTGTCGTGTCCACGAGGCGCGTGACTCACTGCACGATGCAGTGTAAACAATGTGTATCAGTCGAGAAAACTCGACTGATACGGTGTTTGCGCCGTGTCCTGAGGACACGTGGACACAGTGCAGGGTGTTGGAAAGGTACCCTACCCCTAGGCGCACCTTCGTGCACGAGCACGAGACACGGGTGCGTGTGTGTCGTGTCCTAGAGTGAACTGAACACGTGCACGACGCTGTGTACGTGTTTGTGTATCCTAATTTACCCGTGTGGTGTTTTCGAGTGATTGGACACGTGAAACCGTGTCGTGGTGTCGTATCAGGCACCTAGGATACTAGGGTATCTATGGGGTGTCAGTTACCAACCTAGGGAATCGAGCCTTAGCTCGTTTTTGTGTGTGTTTTGGGATTACCTAGTTCGAGTTCACAGTTCCTATGTTTCCAGATTTTAGGATATTTTCAAGTTTTGTAAAAATGAATTTCAAACCTAAATTTGATATAATTTATACTTTGTATTAGTGTATTTCAGTATGTATATATGTAGTATATATGTGTGTGTGAGTGTGGGTGAGATTTGGGGTTAAATGGTAGTGTGTATAGGTAGTTGTGTGTGATATATACGTATATGTATATATGGACTGTGTGTGTGTGTTGGGGAGCCAAGTTTGGTTCCAGGAATACTGGAACCCTCCCCCTTCTCTGTTCACAGCCCTCTCTCTCTCTCATTCTCACTCTCTCACTCTATATCCCTCTCACTCTTCCCTCTCTATATATATGTAATATATAAATAGGTTTTATATATATAAATATATATGTGTATATATATATATGATATATATATATATATTTTTTTTATTTTTTATTTTTTTTTATTTTTTATATGATATATATATATATATATGATATATATATATATATATATATATATATATATATATATATATATATATATATATATATATATATTTGTATTAGTTCTCATGTAGTAATATTATATATATATATGTATGTGGGTTTGTATTATATATAGTATTCCTATTTTGACATATGGGTAGTAGGTAGATAGAGTCTATATATATATATATATATATATATATATATATATATATATATATATATGTATAACTACTAGGTATAGGTTCTATGAAACCCCATGACTATGGCCTATGGCCAAGATTATTAGCCTATGGCTTGAGGGTTAGCCCTAATGGCCCAAAACCCAACTTGTTAACCTTTGTTGACTAAAGGTTGACCAAAGTCAACCTTAGGTCAAAAGTGACCTAGTTAACCTAGAAATGACTAGGAATGACCTAAAATAACTAGCTTGACTAGTGTTGACCTAGCTTTGACTATTTGACTTAGAATTGACCATTGTTGACCATGGTTGACTAAAGTCAATTATTGGTCAAACTATGACCTAATTGACCTAATAAATGACTAGCTCAACTAGTCTGACCATGTTTGACCTAATTACCTTACTGGCTGGTCTTTGTTTGACCAATACCTTAGTTGGTCTAAGTTTGACCTAGACTTGATCCAGATTGATCATGTTGACTAGTAATTGACTTGTTTGACCTTGTTTGACCTTATTGACTTAGTTTGACTTCCTGTGACCTAGTTTGACTATTAGAGTTGACCAAGAGTTGACTTTTGACCAGATTGACCTAGAATCATGTAGTATGCATTGTATACTTTATTTTTACCATTGTGGATACATTGTGACTTGTATTGCTCTGATTAGGAGCCATACACCTCTCCTCAGACAGTATATCTTCTTCAGACATTCAGTTATCAGGCGAGTACATTCTCTGACCGTTTCATATTTACCAGGATTTATATTCTTGCTCTAGATTACTTTACTTGATGCTGACACGATTGTTATCACGGATTGGTACTATATGGATCTTTTCATGAGATGTTATCCCCCTCGGGAGCATCAGATACAGCATGTTTGTGCTTTTCATGAATCATCATGTATCTCTATACTTTCATAGATTCACGAATCGCTTGTGACTCATGTACTCTCATGCTCACAGAGCCTCTCATGAATCTCCCATTTATGGGCTTATCATGAATCTTAACATAACTTGAACGGATCCTTGTGTATTGATTAGGGATGTGGGAGTAGAAATAGTCATGTGGATATTACCCCAGTAGCTGTAGTCATGAATCACTCCTAGCTGTAGTCATGAATCTCCTATGCTATTTCACATGTCTATATTTTACTCTGACTCACTAGACACTGCTAGTTCTCTATTATAGTAGATATTTCATTACAGTTCTCTCTTTTGCTACATGTATATTCCTTCAGCGTTTCCTGTATTTTACTCTATTGTATGCTTTATATTTCCTATCATACTATGCACTGCGTGAGATGTATTGTGCTCGTTCCTGTCCTGACTGGACCTGTTGAAAATATTACAGAGGATGAGGATGAGGGCCTGGTGTCTACCTATTATGGAGCAGGACTAGATAACACTTATGTTGTGGACCCTCAGCAGGATCCACCTGCAGCTGAGGATGTTGTTCCAGTAGTCTAGACCGGTTTAGTCTAGGACAGCGTTCTACCGCCGACACTGCGGCGTAGGCTGTACAGGTATAAACTGTACAGGTACTTTATATTGTTAGATGATTGACCTAGGACAGCGTTCTACCGCCGACACTGCGGCGTAGGCTGGACGTACCCACTTCTCGTGCCCTTACTCTAGGGTGCGGGTCGTGACACTCTGGGTTTTCGTCAGTCCGTCTAAGCATAGGAAAGTGCTCGTATATCCATGCCTATTCAATTTATAAATGAATAGTAAAAATTAAAACAACAAATTTAAGTATACAAGATTAAATTGTTAGAAGTTTTCTTACATGTAGCAGAGTCTGACAGCCGACCATAGTCTTAGTCCCGACACGGGATGCGATGCCGAGCTCGCGGTAAAGATTGGCCAGGATACCGCTTCCCCAGGATATATCGATGAAGTCATCCACTTCAGATAAGTTTAGTATGTACCGAGCATGTATCGACGTTCCGGACTTGTCCGGAATGTCGACCGTTCCTAGGACGAACAACATATACGCACGAGCCACTGCGTCGACCGTATCATCGTCATCGTCATCCACCTCCATATCCATGAACTGGTCCACCAGAAATGATAGAGGAATTCCGTACGACTTCTTGAAGCCTGGTAGACTTGTAAAACTCGTAGCCGGAACTCCAAGGTGAGTTGAGACGAACTTGACGATCTTCTCGTACCATTTCACGGATTTCTCATTCGTGTAATGTTCTTTGGTCATTACACGCCCGGTCACTGGCAGCTCCAATATCTGGTAGACGTCGTCAAGTGTAATGGTCATCTCCCCTGCTGGGAGATAAAATGTGTTCGTCTCCGGGTGCCATCTCTCCACGAAGGCGGATATGAGGGCACTATCCATTGTTCGGTAGGCGTTTTGTGCCAAATTGTGCAAGCCGCTCGGTATGATTTTGCTCTGGACGACCTCCGATAAGCTTGCAAACTGCCAGGACACGGTTTTCTTCCCGTGACTCACAGCCCTAAGGATACGATATGTCCTCTGTATATCGAACAACAAAAACCATATCAATTATGAAATACATATATATATATATAGTATACTAAACTGGTAGCTTACAACGTCATGTACATACCGGGTTCTTCCATATTTCATACGCAATGTGGTTCTCAAAAGAAACCAACATTGAGCAACCGGGCGGACGGACAGGCGGCTCAGAAGGACCGGCCTCCTCAGAAGGACCGACCTCCTCAAATGGAGCAGAACCGTCTTGACGTGATAGGAGTCGGGCAATTGGCACGTCGTCGTCGTCGTCGGAAGGAGGCGTAGGAGTAGGAGCTCGTTGCTTCGACCGAGCTTGACGTGCCGGTGGCGATGTTCGAGACCGAGCTTCGGGCGCCGGTTCGATAATTGTTATCGGACGCTCGAGAGGACGTTCCGCACGTTCCTTCCGCTTTGACGCGGTGGGCCGTATTCTTTTGTTAGCGGCCGGTGGACTGCATAACAACATACACTTATTAAGTAATAGAAACAGCATGCACTTACCCAACTCCCATATGTCATAACAAGTATAAGTGCCAGGCATGTGGCAGTCCTAATTTTCATTAGGACTGCCACATGCCTGGCAGTCCTACTGTCGTGAACCCGAACTCCCATAACGACATCCTACTTTGTCGTGTTCTAGGGTTAGGGTTTCAACATAAATTTCGGGTTTCTTGTGTTCGAAAATAAGGGAAGAGAACGTGCAAGAGATTATAAACCTATTTTACCAAAACTTTTTCAAGAATTAAACCATTTCTAGGGTTTCGAATATAATGTAAAAAATTTCGAAGAAATTAGGGAAGAACGTACCTGAATTCCGGTTGCTTTGACTTGCGTGTCATCTCTTCGAGAATCTTCGTGGAGGGATTGAGAATGGAGTGATGGAGAAGAAGAAATTAGGGTTTAGGAGAGGGAGAGGGAGAGGGAGAGGGAGAGAGCTTTCTTTCTTTTCTTCTTGAGGAGAGAGAGTCAATAATGAAAATGAAAGTGAATTTTTTGGTTTGGGGGGGTTGGGCTGCCCCTAGCAATTTTTTGGTGCCTCATAGTAATTTTTCTACATTCATGAGCTACCCCCAAGTAAGGACTGCCTCCAAGCATTTTTGGTGGTGCCCATAGAAAAAACCAAAAATTGGATGAAAATTACTATACCCGTACAAGTTGCGTACCAAAATTTCCCTTTATGAACGGCCTGTACTAAAACTGGTAGCCCAGTGCGTATTCATACCGACTCCGCATCCTATTCCGCTTGGTCGATAGCGATGGGGATTGGAAGAGGATGGAGAACTCGTCACCTCTTCTTCGTCGTCATCCCTCTCGTCCTCTTCCTCCCTCTCTTCTTCTCCGGTAACTTCACCTCCCTCTTTCGACGGACACGCTCACGTGTCGGACACGACACGGTTACTCCGCGTACGCTAGATACACTAAGATCGGTGCAACATAGCCCAGTACTGACCTAACATTTTTTTAAATTTTATTTTATTTTGTCAGTCTCCCAATTACGCAGTGACCGTGAGTCCGTCGCGCGGAAGCCCTCTAAGAAGTCCGACCATGTGATCCTCGGCCCCGCCGCAGGCCAGGGCCTCCCCAACCGACTCCAATGCCAAGGTCTGCTCTACTGACATTAACTCCTCCGACCTTTCGGATTCTTGCATCTGACATTTGTCGTCGTCGTCGTTGTTGATTTTAGGGCTTAAAGCCATCAATGAGCTACACTCGTCGAGATCGGATCTGAACGTTAGTAATGGCGACTACGCCGTCTCGTTCGTCACGGTGTTTACCATCTACAACGCCTCGTGGGGGCGGGGCTCGCCTGCGGACTCGGTGACTGTTGGGAAGGCTTCGATGAGCAAGACGGAGAGGTCGATGGCCGTACTCAACACCTTTGTCGACTTCATCCAGGTAAAATATGCTTGTTAGTTAATTAGTTATAGTTTGTCGAACTTAGGTTAGTTGTCTCGACACAATTTGTTGGTGAAGTTACATGGTTTATAATTTTTAGAAATGCTTAATTTCAACTTGATCTATTCAAGTTTTTCTAACTTGATACCATAAACTTTAATATTAGACAACTCAATATCTCAACTATAATTGTACAAATACCCTAACAATATTAACAAAAAAAATCTAAATAACAAAAACACCCCATTCTCTCCCACCCCTCTCTCCAGCGGCAGCGGCGCCTGCAGCGGGGCAGCGACGAACGCAAAGGCGGTAGACGGCGGCAACTGGGAGCGGTTGGCGGCAGCATGGGGGGGGGGATAATTTGGTCCTTTTTTGTTTTTTGTTTTAACGGGAAATTTAACCCTTGATTGACAGAGAGTATCAATTTGAAAATAACTAAATAGTTGATGGTATTAAGTTGTCTAATATTGAAGTTTATGGTATCAAGTTGAAAATCTTGAATAGTTGAGGCTATCAAGTTGAAATTAAGTCTTTTAGAAATGAAATACCTCGGGTATTTTTGTGTTAACTATATACTTATATGCCTCTTCATTTGGGAATGCCATACCTTTTCTATCTCTGACTTGTGTCGAAGAGATAAGGCAACATTTCTCTATGGCCTATGTTGAACGGACATGAATATGGGACATAACAATATTGACATGGAGAGACAGGCACGACAATGGTTTTGGAGTGTCCTAGTGTATTTTGGAGTGTGTGGGGTCAGGGAAAGGTGGTGTGGAGGGTGGAAGGGGAAAGGGACGTAGCAGGCCATGTTGAGAGAACTCAAGTAACCAGAATGTCTAATCTCGAGGTATGATGGATACCCATATAGCTGAGGAGTGCATAATGGGGAATATTACATAAGACACTCTTACATTGGTGTTTCTTGATTGCATGACCAAAACAATAGTTAAGGGTTGTGGACTGTGTTAGAGAGGCGATCAATTCTGAAATTTATGGAGTTGTTAACTTGATGGATTAACTGCTAGTTTTGACCTCCAAGAGCAAGCAATGGAGATTACAGATTGGTGGATGGTTAGGATAAATTAACTATTAATGAGATTAGTAACCTTATTTAAAAACAGTTTTTTTTATTCTTTCAAAAAATTGCTCAACAAATGATTTAACTTTTTTAAAATTGATTGCGTAAGCGAAGCCTCGTAGCACTCAGACACCCTTTTTATTTCTTATTCATTCTGAAAGTAGATGTTACATTTTGGTTTATAATTTAACAAACTATGCTTAAATTAGCAAAGAATTAAGAGAATATGCAAAACAAAATCTAGAATCAATTATAAGTAGTCCTGAAATTCTAGTAATATTTATGTTGGCTCGGAGTACTAGAGCACTTCTTCTATGATTGACCAGTGGGTTTAGATTTTATTTGCAGGAGAATATTGCCGCTGTCAGAAGCTAAGTAACACAAAGATTTCAAAAGCTGGTAATATTTTTTATATGTATAGGCCTTAATTGAAATCCTAATGATGAGGAATCCACTTGATTAAGGTTCAGTCGCTAAACAGAGAGTATTTTGGTGAAAGTTTCTGCTAGCTTATAGAAATATTTCAACACAAAAACCACCTGAATACTGTCAAAGAGAACTCCAAAGTTTGCTAAACTAAAACTGGACATGAATTGGGAAAGTACGTATGGAAGGATATTTATAGGGTTCTGGTGATGAACTGGATGGAATAAGGCTGCTGGAATATGTTGTAACAGAACTGTTACAGTTGGGTTTGTGGGGGATTATGGTTAGCTCATGGGTAAAGTTTGAGAGAAGGCCTGGTATAGGCTGCTTATCAGATTCAAGGAAAAGGAGAGTTACTGTCATATGTAGAGGGAAGGGGATGTTGGCCCATTGGTCATATGGTCAAACTGATTTTAATAATTGATCAAACTTTGTCTCGATATATGGAGCTAGTCAGGATATCTCGGACTCTTGGACATGATCAAGAACGGCTATCTACTCAGTTCAAGACCGAAGTGTTATTTGCCTGTTCGAGTCTGTATTTCTTTGAGCAATGTAATCTTTTATTTTATTGAGTCTAGAAATACATTGTACACCGAGTCGTACTGGCAAATAGGCTATTCCAAAATGATTTCAAAAATGTTTTTAAAATGTCCTTAGTTTTGAAAAACATTCGTATTTACAAAAGCTCCAAAAAGGTTTTCAAAATTTTCCAAAATCTACTTTTGAAAAATCCTAACCAAACCCTGACAGAACTCGGCCAGAGTGCGGCCAGAGTCCGGCCAGAGTTCGGTTTGTTGCCGTTTTGATTTTTGAATTCCTTGGAACTTGGTCCTCCTGCAGTTGCGGATTTGACCGAGATTTGCTCATCGAGTTCTGTCCGAATTCTGCCCGAATTCTGCCAGAATTCTGTCTTTGGAACTCCTATAAATAGAGAAGGATTTCGATCATTTTAACTCACTCATTCACTTTCAATCTTCTCTCTATTTAAAGCCTACTGTCTTCCAAAGAGTTTTTCTCGAGCTTTAATTTTCAGATCCTAAGCCAGTTACAATTCTCTAGTCGATTTGCCAGTGCGGTGCGGTCTAGAAGTTTCAGAGTGATTGTAATCAGAGGCTTGATAGAAGAATACCTCTTCACAATTGAAGTTGGACGAGTTCTTCGTATCAAAGCTCGCGTTGTAGAAGTTGTAAGAAATTCGTAAGAAAACTTACGGTTTTGCAAATAGTGGATTCAACTGGTAGCAAGAGTTCTACCGACTGGACTAGTCCTCAACAGAGGGAAACCAGTATACATCACTGTCTTTGCGTTTGCTTTCTTATCTCTGCCTTTACATTATTTAGTTGTGATTATTATTCTGTGATCTTGCTGCTAACAAGCTTTTAATTAGCATTATTCCGCTGCCAACTCTATTCACCCCCCTCTAGAGTATTGCGCTTTACGATTTCGTTCCTACAATTGGTATCAGAGCGGGTGTTACAGGTAAAGCAAGGTAAAACAGCAGTTATATTAAATTTTATATAGATCACAGCTTTACACATGACAACTGTGAAATTCACAAGTGAAGGCCAAGCCACAAACAGACCTCCACTGTTTGACGGCACAAACTACACTTATTGGAAAACACGTATGAACTTCTTTCTGAAATCTCTTGATTTTGATTTATGGTCTATTGTTATTGATGGCTATCAAAAGCCACCTCGTATAAATGTTGATGGAGTTTTAACTGAAAAATCCCATAACAGATATACAGAGGAAGAAATGAAAAAGGTCAGTCTTGACGCACGTGCTATTAACGTTTTATTTTGTGCTTTAGACAGAACTGAATTTAACAGGGTGTCTATCTGCACAACTGCAAATGAAGTATGGAAACTTCTTAAAGTCACACGTGAGGGCACAACTCAAGTCAAAGAATCAAAGGTCAGCAGACTTACTCAAGAGTATGAGGTGTTCAAGATGAATCCCAACGAAACAGTTACTCAGATGTTCGAAAAATTCTTGGATATTGTAAATCCTTTGTCCTCCCTAGGCAAAGATTACAGTAACCATGAAAAGATTCGTAAACTCCTGCGAGCACTTACAAAGAACTGGATTCCGAAGGCTACTGCAATCATTGAAGGAAACGATCTTACTACTATGACACTTGAAGTACTCATGGGTAAGCTACTCACTCATGAACTAGAGCTGCAAGACTTTGAAGAGCCTGCACCAAAGGAGAAGACGATCGCTTTCAAAGCTCAGCACAGAAAATCTACTGAAGATGATTCAGACAACAGTGAATATGATGCTGAAGATCAAGCACTCCTTGCAAGAAAATTCAAAAGATTCTTGAGATATGAAAAGATGACAAAAGAGAACAATGGCAGCAACAACTGGTATCAAGATGACGCTGTCTGCTACGGCTGCAAGAAGAAAGGACACATGAAGAAGGACTGTCCTACAAACACAAGCAAGAAGAGCAACAGATACGAGAAAGGGAACCTGAAGAGATCAACATCTCGGAAGTATGCCAATACCAGCATATGGCATGAAAGTGAAGCCAGCGACTCAGAAGATGAACAATCAGAAGACGCTGCAAATGTATGCTTTATGGCATCCGATCAGGTACTCTCTGAACCTATAGTTGATACATATGATGACTTCACCTTTGAGCAATTAGGAGAAGCCTTCAGTGAACTGATAAGTGATTACAGAAAACTGCGTAGCAAATGTCAGACCTCTAAGAATGTACTCAAAGAGTACAAAGGTGAAATAGGAAGACTTACCGACCTACTAGCTGAGGTTAAAGATAATGTTAGTGAGTCTGGTGAGCTTTCTTCTATTAAGCTCTTATTACACGAGACTACCAAGTCATCCGAAGAAAAAGACGAGGTTATTGACCAACTGAAAGAAGAACTTTCTAAAGAGAAGAAAAGTCTTCAAAGTGCACAAGTCAGAATGGAAGCACTCACTTCTGACTATACTAAGTTGTATGACACTTCCAAAAGATTGAAAATTAGGTTAGGAAAACAGCCTGAGACTGCTGCTTCCTACCCTAACACGTGTCACTTACCGAATAATCGGAACATTCCCAAACCAAACACTGTCAGACCTAACCATATCAAACCTTTACCCCAAAAGGTTAAGCCCAAACAGGATTATAGGTATGCTTTCTTCTATACTAGAAAAACCTAAACCTACCAACCATGCACACCACTCAGCTTTCAACACTCAACATGCACAATGTCATTATTGTGGCCACACTGGTCATATTTCTCCTGTATGTAGAATCAGAAAGCTTGTTGATTTAAATATTTATGCATGGATACCAAAAGCTAACATTTCAGGACCCTACAAGAAATGGGTACCAAAAGTTTCATCTGCAAATTGTTTTGTAGGTGGAACACCTTTCACATGCTAAAAGCAAATGGATCCTCGACAGCGGTTGTTCACGGCATATGACCGGTGATGCTTCATTATTCGCAACACTGTCGAAGAGGAATAAAGAAGGATACGTCTCCTTCGGCAATAATTTAAAAGAGTATATAATCGGTATTGGTGATATTGGTAAAGCTCCCTATCCAGTGATTAAAGATGTTTGTCTTGTTACTGAGTTAAAACATAATCTGCTCAGCATAAGCCATTTAGCTGATCACGGTTATGGTATTAACTTCGTAAAAGACAAATGTACTATTATTGATAGTTCAACTGGTAATACTATATTTGAAGGTATTAGAGAAGACAACATATATGTTTTCTATTTGTTGGAAGAAACTAACATTTCAGGTAGATGCTTAATGGCTAAAAGTGATGAGAGTCATCTGTGGCATATGAGACTCGGTCACACAAATATGGACACAATCTCAAGATTATCCACGAAGAAGCTAGTACGCGGTTTACCGGACATAACATTCAAGAAGGATTCGGTATGCAGTCAATGTGAAAAGAACAAAGCTACCAGATCCACATTCAAGTCAGTAAACGCAGTATGTACTACTAGATCTCTACAATTGCTACATATGGACTTATTTGGTCCTAGCAGAGTTGCTAGCCTCGGAGGTAAGTTATATGCTTTTGTAATTGTAGATGATTACTCTAGATACACGTGGGTATACTTTTTGACACGCAAGAATGATGCATTATCCGAATTTGTCGCCTTTTGCAAGAAAGTACAGAATAAAAAAGGTTACATGATCACTCGTATTAGAAGCGATCATGGTGGCGAATTCGAGAATGCAGAGTTTGAGCAATTTTGTGACACACACGGTTTTGTACACGAGTTCTCCTGCCCTAGGACTCCACAACAAAATGGAGTTGTGGAACGTAAGAACAGAACTCTATCCGAAATGGCCAGAGTAATGTTAAACCAGTTTAGTCTACCCAAATATTTCTGGGCTGAAGCTGTCAATACAGCTTGTTTTGTTCTCAATAGAGTTCTAATTCGACCCAAATCGAAGAAGACTCCATTTGAGTTATGGTTTGATAGAATTCCATCAGTTTCATATTTTAGAATATTTGGTTGTAAATGCTTTATTCTTAATACAAAAGATAATTTGGGAAAGTTTGACGAAAAGGCCGATGAAGGTATAATTTTAGGTTATGCGGCCAAGAGCAAAGGATACAGAGTCTTCAACAAACGAACTATGATCATCGAAGAATCAATCAACGTCACCTTTGATGAATTGAATCAAATGACTATCGATGACAATGACGAAGATCTAACTGTACCAAGCTCAACACCAGCTGATTCTCCAAGAGAAGAACCCGGAAGCAGCTACCTTCGGAGTCTGCCAAAAAGATTGAAATTTACGGCTGATCATCCAAAGGATTTGGTAATTGGTGATATTACCAAAGGTGTAAGTACTCGTACATCCAGTAGCGATATTGTTTCTAGTGTTGCATTCATTTCACAGCTGGAACCCAAAACCATTGATGAAGCATGTAGTGATCATTTTTATTTAGATGCTATGCATGAGGAATTAAACCAATTTGAACGGAATCAAGTTTGGAAACTTGTTCCCAGACCTATTGATCATCCGGTCATTGGCACCCGTTGGGTATTCCGAAATAAACTTAATGAGAATGGTTTAGTGACTCGTAACAAGGCTCGACTCGTAGCTCAAAGATATAATCAGGAAGAAGGTATCGACTACGATGAGACTTATGCCCCAGTTGCGAGATTAGAATCCATTCGCATGTTATGTGCATTTGCATGTTTTCATAATTTCAAATTATTTCAAATGGATGTCAAGAGTGCATTTTTAAATGGTTTTATAAAAGAATAAGTTTTTGTAGCACAACCTCCAGGTTTCACAGATTTTAAAAACCCTGATCATGTTTTCAAGTTGAAGAAAGCTTTGTACGGTTTAAAACAAGCCCCTCGTGCTTGGTATGATCGTCTAAGCTCTTTCCTACTTGACAACGGTTTTTCAAAGGGAAAGGTTGACACTATATTTTTTATTAAGTCTTTTAATGGCAAGCTTCTCTTAATACAAGTCTATGTTGATGATATTATATTTGGATCTACTGATGAATCTCTTTGTCAAGAATTCTCTAAGTGTATGCAGAATGAGTTTGAGATGAGCATGATGGGAGAGCTGAAATTCTTTCTCGGACTGCAAATCAAACAAACTGACAATGGGACATTCATAAATCAAGCCAAGTACACAAAAGATTTGCTAAAGAAGTTTGATCTGGACAATGTCAAACCTATTGGCACTCCGATGGCAACTTCAACAAAGCTTGATATTGATGAACAAGGCAAGCCTGTCGACACACGTAAGTATCGAGGTATAATCGGTAGTTTACTTTATTTAACTGTTAGTCGTCCAGATATTATGTTTAATGTTTGCCTGTGTGCACGTTTTCAAGATAATCCAAAGGAATCACATCTGTGCGCAGTTAAGCATATCTTTCGATACCTTAAGGGCACTTCTTCTGTTGGCTTATGGTATCCCAAAACTAAGTCCTTTGACCTTATTGGTTACTCGGATGCAGATTTTGCTGGATGCAAAGTTGATAGAAAAAGTACCAGCGGCACATGTCATTTCTTAGGCAAGGCTTTAGTCTCATGGTTTAGTAAAAAGCAAAATTCTGTAGCCCTATCAACAACAGAGGCTGAGTATATCGCCGCAGGACGTTGTTGTGCTCAGATTTTGTGGTTGAAACAAACCTTGGAAGACTATGATTTATTTTTCACACACATTCCCATTTTCTGTGACAACACGAGCTCAATTAATTTGACTAAGAATCCAGTATGTCACTCTCGTACTAAGCATATCGAGATCCGACATCATTTTCTTAGAGATCATCATCAGAATGGAGATATTGACCTTGTATACATAGACACTGAGAATCAATTAGCTGACATCTTCACAAAACCTCTAGCAGAAGATCGTTTCAATTATTTACGTCGAGAATTAGAAATTTTGGACGTCAATAATGTTAATTAATTTTGTTTTATGATTATATTTCAATACGCAAAAACTGTGTTAGAGACAAGCCAATAAAGAGTCTGTCTGTCACCACAACTACGGTTGAAGCGAAGCGGTATGTAAGCGTTCCCCGGTGAACCTCCGCCAGCTGGGACAGTACTCCTACAGCTAATCTGAGACAGTCGCTGTGTAACGAAATTTAATCTATAAAATAATATTAATTATATTAATTGAAGGTTAAAATTACTAATCTTTGAATTAAATTTTTGAAATGAGTCAATGAAAAAGAAAGTGGCTCAAACCAACTAACAGAACCCCTAGGCGAATTCGGCTAGAGTTCGGACCGAATTCGGCCCAAGTTCGGTTAGTGGTATCTGGTTATATAACCAGAACCCGAGAGCCTCTTCTTATTCATTGCTTCTAAAACCTCTTCCACAGCAACAGCAGCCGCGCGAAGCTCTCCTAACCCTAGTTCTTCACCACTTCGTTTCTCCCAATCTACGTGGTGAAATCCATCCAAATTTTGAATTCATGCGGAGATCGTTGTCCTCTACGGCATACTTGAATCTCGGGAGGTATAACTCCGTATTTCTCTTTTCAAATTCGTGCATATTTACTTTATTTGCACAATGCCTAAGGGATTCAACCCCTTCAAGAGGAAGAAGACGACCAATCCTAGTGAGGAAGGATCATCGTCAAATCCACACACGGATTCCCTCTTTTTGCCAGTTCAATCGAGCGATGGCGCGTTCGATGGGTTTTATTTTCAAACCCTAGATCAAGCCCTTCTGTGGTATGGAGACTTTTCTATGAGATCCATATGCACAGGCGCTCCTATCAAATGGACTGTGTTTCCAGATCACCGCCCTTATTTTGAGGCATTAGGGTTACAACACTTTGCTAAACTGGCGAAAAGAGGGAATCCGTGTGTGGAAACACAGTCCATTTGATAGGAGGTGATCTGGAAACACAGTCCATTTGATAGGAGCGCCTGTGCATATGGATCTCATAGAAAAGTCTCCATACCACAGAAGGGCTTGATCTAGGGGTTTGAAAATAAAACCCATCGAACGCGCCATCGCTCGATTGAACTGGCGAAAAGAGGGAATCCGTGTGTGGATTTGAAGATGATCCTTCCTCACTAGGATTGGTCGTCTTCTTCCTCTTGAAGGGGTTGAATCCCTTAGGCATTGTGCAAATAAAGTAAATATGCACGAATTTGAAAAGAGAAATACGGAGTTATACCTCCCGAGATTCAAGTATGCCGTAGAGGACAACGATCTCCGCACGAATTCAAATTTTGGATGGATTTCACCACGTAGATTGGGAGAAACGAAGTGGTGAAGAACTAGGGTTAGGAGAGCTTCGCGCGGCTGCTGTTGCTGTGGAAGAGGTTTTAGAAGCAATGAATAAGAAGTGGCTCTCGGGTTCTGGTTATATAACCAGATACCACTAACCGAACTCGGGCCGAATTCGGTCCGAACTCTGGCCGAATTCGCCTAGGGGTTCTGTTAGTTGGTTTGAGCCACTTTCTTTTTCATTGACTCATTTCAAAAATTTAATTCAAAGATTAGTAATTTCAACCTTCAATTAATATAATTAATATTATTTTATAGATTAAATTTCGTTACACAGCGACTGTCTCAGATTAGCTGTAGGAGTACTGTCCCAGTTGGCGGAGGTTCACCGGGGAACGCTTACATACCGCTTCGCTTCAACCGTAGTTGTGGTGACAGACAGACTCTTTATTGGCTTGTCTCTAACACAGTTTTTGCGTATTGAAATATAATCATAAAACAAAATTAATTAACATTATTGACGTCCAAAATTCCTAATTCTCGACGTAAATAATTGAAACGATCTTCTGCTAGAGGTTTTGTGAAGATGTCAGCTAATTGATTCTCAGTGTCTATGTATACAAGGTCAATATCTCCATTCTGATGATGATCTCTAAGAAAATGATGTCGGATCTCGATATGCTTAGTACGAGAGTGACATACTGGATTCTTAGTCAAATTAATTGTGCTCGTGTTGTCACAGAAAATGGGAATGTGTGTGAAAAATAAATCATAGTCTTCCAAGGTTTGTTTCATCCACAAAATCTGAGCACAACAACGTCCTGCGGCGATATACTCAGCCTCTGTTATTGATAGGGCTACATAATTTTACTTTTTACTAAACCATGAGACTAAAGCCTTGCCTAAGAAATGACATGTGCCACTGGTACTTTTTCTATCAACTTTGCATCCAGCAAAATCTGCATCCGAGTAACCAATAAGGTCAAAGGACTTGGTTTTGAGATACCATAAGCCAACAGAAGAAGTGCCCTTAAGGTATCGAAAGATACGCTTAACTGCGCACAGATGTGATTCCTTTGGATTAGCTTGAAAACGTGCACACAGGCAAACACTAAACATAATATCTGGACGACTAGCAGTTAAATAAAGTAAACTACCGATCATACCTCGATACTTACGTGTGTCGACAGGCTTGCCTTGTTCATCAATATCAAGCTTTGTTGAAGTTGCCATCGGAGTGCCAATAGGTTTGACATTGTCCAGATCAAACTTCTTTAGCAAATCTTTTGTGTACTTGGCTTGATTTATGAATGTCCCATTGTCAGTTTGTTTGATTTGCAGTCCGAGAAAGAATTTCAGCTCTCCCATCATGCTCATCTCAAACTCATTCTGCATACACTTAGAGAATTCTTGACAAAGAGATTCATCAGTAGATCCAAATATAATATCATCAACATAGACTTGTATTAAGAGAAGCTTGTCATTAAAAGACTTAATAAAAAATGTAGTGTCAACCTTGCCCTTTGAAAAACCGTTGTCAAGTAGGAAAGAGCTTAGACGATCATACCAAGCACGAGGGGCTTGTTTTAAACCGTACAAAGCTTTCTTCAACTTGAAAACATGATCAGGGTTTTTAAAATCTGTGAAACCTGGAGGTTGTGCTACAAAAACTTCTTTTATAAAACCATTTAAAAATGCACTTTTGACATCCATTTGAAATAATTTGAAATTTATGAAAACATGCAAATGCACATAACATGCGAATGGATTCTAATCTCGCAACTGGGGCATAAGTCTCATCGTAGTCGATACCTTCTTCCTGATTATATCCTTGAGCTACGAGTCGAGCCTTGTTACGAGTCACTAAACCATTCTCATTAAGTTTATTTCGGAATACCCAACGGGTGCCAATGACCGGATGATCAATAGGTCTGGGAACAAGTTTCCAAACTTGATTCCGTTCAAATTGGTTTAATTCCTCATGCATAGCATCTAACCAAAAATAATCACTACATGCTTCATCAATGGTTTTGGGTTCTAGCTGTGAAATGAATGCAACACTAGAAACAATATCTCTACTGGACGTACGAGTACTTACACCTTTGGTAATATCACCAATTACCAAATCCTTTGGATGATCAGCCGTAAATTTCAATCTTTTTGGCAGACTCCGAAGGTAGCTGCTTCCGGGTTCTTCTCTTGGAGAATCAGCTGGTGTTGAGCTTGGTACAGTTAGATCTTCGTCATTGTCATCGATAGTCATTTGATTCAATTCATCAAAGGTGACGTTGATTGATTCTTCGATGATCATAGTTCGTTTGTTGAAGACTCTGTATCCTTTGCTCTTGGCCGCATAACCTAAAAATATACCTTCATCGGCCTTTTCGTCAAACTTTCCCAAATTATCTTTTGTATTAAGAATAAAGCATTTACAACCAAATATTCTAAAATATGAAACTGATGGAATTCTATCAAACCATAACTCAAATGGAGTCTTCTTCGATTTGGGTCGAATTAGAACTCTATTGAGAACAAAACAAGCTGTATTGACAGCTTCAGCCCAGAAATATTTGGGTAGACTAAACTGGTTTAACATTACTCTGGCCATTTCGGATAGAGTTCTGTTCTTACGTTCCACAACTCCATTTTGTTGTGGAGTCCTAGGGCAGGACAACTCGTGTACAAAACCGTGTGTGTCACAAAATTGCTCAAACTCTGCATTCTTGAATTCGCTACCATGATCGCTTCTAATACGAGTGATCATGTAACCTTTTTCATTCTGTACTTTCTTGCAAAAGGCGACAAATTCGGATAATGCATCATTCTTGCGTGTCAAAAAGTATACCCACGTGTATCTAGAGTAATCATCTACAATTACAAAAGCATATAACTTACCTCCGAGGCTAGCAACTCTGCTAGGACCAAATAAGTCCATATGTAGCAATTGTAGAGGTCTAGTAGTACATACTGCGTTTACTGACTTGAATGTGGATCTGATAGCTTTGTTCTTTTCACATTGGCTGCATACCGAATCCTTCTTGAATGTTATGTCCGGTAAACCGCGTACTAGCTTCTTCGTGGATAATCTTGAGATTGTGTCCATATTTGCGTGACCGAGTCTCATATGCCACAGATGACTCTCATCACTTTTAGCCATTAAGCATCTACCTGAAATGTTAGTTTCTTCCAACAAATAGAAAACATATATGTTGTCTTCTCTAATACCTTCAAATATAGTATTACCAGTTGAACTATCAATAATAGTACATTTGTCTTTTACGAAGTTAATACCATAACCGTGATCAGCTAAATGACTTATGCTGAGCAGATTATGTTTTAACTCAGTAACAAGACAAACATCTTTAATCACTGGATAGGGAGCTTTACCAATATCACCAATACCGATTATATACCCTTTTAAATTATTGCCGAAGGAGACGTATCCTTCTTTATTCCTCTTCGACAGTGTTGCGAATAATGAAGCATCACCGGTCATATGCCGTGAACAACCGCTGTCGAGGATCCATTTGCTTTTAGCATGTGAAAGGTGTTCCACCTACAAAACAATTTGCAGATGAAACTTTTGGTACCCATTTCTTGTAGGGTCCTGAAATGTTAGCTTTTGGTATCCATGCATAAATATTTAAATCAACAAGCTTTCTGATTCTACATGCAGGAGAAATATGACCAGTGTGGCCACAATAATGACATTGTGCATGTTAAGTGTTGAAAGCTGAGTGGTGTGCATGGTTGGTAGGTTTAGGTTTTCTAGTATAGAAGAAAGCATACCTATAATCCTGTTTGGGCTTAACCTTTTGGGGTAAAGGTTTGATATGGTTAGGTCTGACAGTGTTTGGTTTGGGAATGTTTCGATTATTCGGTAAGTGACACGTGTTAGGGTAGGAAGCAGCAGTCTCAGGCTGTTTTCCTAACCTAATTTTCAATCTTTTGGAAGTGTCATACAACTTAGTATAGTCAGAAGTGAGTGCTTCCATTCTGACTTGTGCACTTTGAAGACTTTTCTTCTCTTTAGAAAGTTCTTCTTTCAGTTGGTCAATAACCTCGTCTTTTTCTTCGGATGACTTGGTAGTCTCGTGTAATAAGAGCTTAATAGAAGAAAGCTCACCAGACTCACTAACATTATCTTTAACCTCAGCTAGTAGGTCGGTAAGTCTTCCTATTTCACCTTTGTACTCTTTGAGTACCTTCTTAGAGGTCTGATATTTGCTACGCAGTTTCCTGTAATCACTTATCAGTTCACTGAAGGCTTCTCCTAATTGCTCAAAGGTGAAGTCATCATATGTATCAACTATAGGTTCAGAGAGTACCTGATCGGATGCCATAAAGCATACATTTGCAGCGTCTTCTGATTGTTCATCTTCTGAGTCGCTGGCTTCACTTTCATGCCATATGCTGGTATTGGCATACTTCCGAGATGTTGATCTCTTCAGGTTCCCTTTCTCGTATCTGTTGCTCTTCTTGCTTGTGTTTGTAGGACAGTCCTTCTTCATGTGTCCTTTCTTCTTGCAGCCGTAGCAGACAGCGTCATCTTGATACCAGTTGTTGCTGCCATTGTTCTCTTTTGTCTTCTTTTCATATCTCAAGAATCTTTTGAATTTTCTTGCAAGGAGTGCTTGATCTTCAGCATCATATTCACTGTTGTCTGAATCATCTTCAGTAGATTTTCTGTGCTGAGCTTTGAAAGTGATCGTCTTCTCCTTTGGTGCAGGCTCTTCAAAGTCTTGCAGCTCTAGTTCATGAGTGAGTAGCTTACCTATGAGTACTTCAAGTGTCATAGTAGTAAGGTCGTTTCCTTCAATGATTGCAGTAGCCTTCGGAATCCAGTTCTTTGTAAGTGCTCGCAGGAGTTTACGAATCTTTTCATGGTTACTGTAATCTTTGCCTAGGGAGGACAAAGGATTTACAATATCCAAGAATCTTTCGAACATCTGAGTAATTGTTTCGTTGGACTTCAGAGTTCGGCCAGAGTTCGGTTAGTGGCCGTTTTAATTTTTGAATTCCTTGGAACTTGGTCCTCCTGCAGTTGCAGATTTGACCGAGATTTGCTCATCGAGTTCTATCCGAATTCTGTCCGAATTCTGCCAGAATTCTGTCTTTGGAACTCCTATAAATAGAGAAAGATTTTGATCATTTTAACTCACTCATTCACTTTCAATCTTCTCCCTATTTAAAGCCTACTGTCTTCCAAAAAGTTTTTCTCGAGCTTTAATTTTCAGATCCCAAGCCAGTTACAATCCTCTAGTCGATTTGCCAGTGCGGTGCGGTCTAGAAGTTTCAGAGTGATTGTAATCAGAGGCTTGATAGAAGAATATCTCTTCACAATTGAAGTTGGACGAGTTCTTCGTATCAAAGCTCGCGTTGTAGAAGTTGCAAGGACTTCGTAAGAAAACTTGCGGTTTTGCAAATAGTGGATTCAACTGGTAGCAAGAGTTCTACCGACTGGACTAGTCCTCAACAGAGGGAAACCAGTATACATCGCTGTCTTTGCGTTTGCTTTCTTATCTCTGCCTTTACATTATTTAGTTGTGATTATTATTCTGTGATCTTGCTGCTAATAAGCTTTTAATTAGCATTATTCCGCTGCGAATTCTATTCACCCCCCCTCTAGAGTATTGCGCTTTACGATTTCGTTCCTACAGGGGAAATATGAGTACTTCAGGCTTCACAGCAAACAAGAGAAAAGTGAGCAGCTGACTAATATAAAGGCTAGGTAAGGGTTAGTGAAAAACAAAACATACTAAAAATAAATAGAAGGCGTCAGACATTTTCTTCTAGAGTTGCACACCCAACTGAATCATGCAATTATAGTTAAAACTGAAATGAGAGTTCTGAGGCACACAAATAATAAGCTTCAATCTATTATTATTACTACAGGTTAGGGTCATTATATAGCCTCTAACAAGAAGTTCTGAAACAAATAGGACTGCTGATCCTAGTATAAGTAATTTTATTAAAATCAGGGACAATTTTTTAGAGACTTACAAGTAGGAATAACTTTCAGAACATATAAAGCTCCTAATCCTGAATCCCTGATACAAACAGGAATCCTAATACAAACGGAAACGACTAATACAAGTAGTACCAATTCAGTTAACTTAAACAAACTGAAATGGGACACTTGATTTGAACTCAAAATAACAATGTTCTAAAAATCGCTAGGCGGACTCGGTGCGGCGGAGGTCCGCCTAGGCGGCCGCCTAGAATTTTTTTTTTAAAATTTTTGAAATTTTGAAATTTGAAATTTGAAATTTCAATGTTCTAAAATCCAAATACTATCTTAAAATCCAAACAAATATACAAAATACAACTAAGAATAAACAAAATCAAAAAAATCAAAAAAAAAAATCAAAATAAAAAAAACCGCCGCCTAGGGCCCGCCTAGCCCACCGCCTAGGGGTTTTCGGTGCGGTGGGCGGGCGCCTAGCGCCTAGGCGGGCGCCTAGGCCGATTTTTAGAACACTGCAAAATAACAATAGCAAAGCCTCTATCCCAGTTTTGGGGTTGGCTCAAACCCAATGGGACACTTGATTTGAACTCAAAATAACAATAGCAAAGCTTCTATCCCAGTTTTGGGGTTGGCTCAAACCCAAAATTAAAACCCAATAAAAGAAATTTCAGAAAGCTTGCTGAAATAGAATACTTGACTCATGCTTCGTTCTGTTCTTATTACGACAGGTTAGGGCCATTATATAGCCTCTAACAAATAGTTCGAAGCAAATTGGACTACTAATCTTAGTAGGCTAGTATAAGTGATTCTATTACAAGTAGCGATAGTATACAAGTAGGAATATAAAGCATATAAAGGCCCTAGTCCTGATAAAACAGGAAACTTAGTACAAATGGGAAACTACCGAAATGTCGATTCACTTCTAGAACTTAAATAAACTGAAATAGAACACTTGACTTAAACTCATAAGTAAGACCTAATAAAATATATTACACCAATGCTTGGTGCACTACTCAAGTCTTGAATTGTGACTAACTATTCCCCATCATTCTTCTTCGCTTGGAAGAACTAACCTCTTGTCAAATGATTGTGGCAATTTACATAAAGTCAGTTTAACTGTGCTACAAACTTTTCCTGAACCAAAGGGTAAAATTCACGACCTTATCATGATCATGAGTATATCAATGTCCAATGAGCAGATTTCATAGCAAGAAAATGAAGGACACAAATGTTCTTGATATGAAAACTCCATACTTCAGGATTTTTAAGGACATTAAATTTGTGGGTGACCATCTTGTAAAAAAGGGAATCCTCTTCTGAAATCATCAAGGTCCATATTAAGGAGTTCAGTTGGGGTGAACATCCAATAGGTGACTTGGACCTCTAATTGGCTGCTACAAATATTGTATTTGCAGAGGCTGTACTTCTAGGGTTGCAGCCCTGGAGGTTTAAACGGCAGATGTGAAGATGGTAACTCCATATGAAATTTGCCGACGCTCTTCACCAACAGTCCAGTAGGCTTTTAGATATTACGAGCCTATCTTTGACTTTCCTTAGTTCTTATTATCTTCTTGATTGTGTTATGTGATCGAGAAACTCCAAAAACCTCCTAAAGAGTCTCCAGAAGAGGATTCCCTTTCTCTACACTGTTGTTTCTGTTAATGATTGTTAATGCTGGTGATTATGTTCTTCTACATTACTGTTGTCTCATCTATGATGCGGAGCTCTAATATTTTTTATATTATGTAACAAGCTGTTCATATTTGACAAATATACTCGAGTCTGAGGGAGTTTTAAATAAGTTCTTCTATGTAGTCTCCTTTACTCCCACATCAAGTATGTACTATGAGGAAACCCCTCCTCGTCCTGTATATATGTACCCAAACCTTCTTATTAATACATTCCTCTAATTAGGTTTCTTTCTCTTGGTAACCTGTCAACAAGGTGCATTGGGTCTACGGTTTGGATTTGGAGGAAGTGGGGAAGTAGGAATGTAAGGTATTTGTAGGGTTTTGTTGATAAATTGGATGGAGAAGAAGGCTGCTAGAATATGCTGTGACAGAACAGTTAAGTTCAGGTTTTGGGGGAGTTGACTGATTTGCAAGGTTGGAAAGAAGGCTTATGAATATGGTGGAGCACTACTGCGCCAAAGGAAAGGAGAGGAGGGCTGTTGATTGCTGTTTGATCTAGAGGAAAGGGGAAAAATGGTTGCTACTGGTTTGTTTCCAGCAAAGGGGAAAAATAGGGAATGGTTAGGGGGAAAGAAAATGAAAGAAGAAAACCGGAGGAAGTAGAATTCACACCTTTCCGTATATGGTTTCACACCCAATGCATCACATAATCCCCATTGGCTTTCTAGGTTCACAAGTAATAAGCTTCATCTTTTCTTATTACAGCCCCTTGGGTTCTGCATATAGCCCAGCAAGGAAATAGAACTTGTTTTCTTAGTACAAGTGGGAATCCTCATACAAATAAAAGAATACTATAGAAGCAAATAAAATCCCTAACCATACATAATACATGGAAAATCCTTATGCACGCAGGATACTACTATTAACATAATACAAAATCAGTCCCAACTCAAATGACTTGACATTAGACACTTTATCTTGACTCAAACTAAAACTAAAACCTTGTAAATAAACTGCCCAAGTTCTAGCTACGATCCCTAATATCTTCATCTCGAGTTGTGACGAAACGTGATTGTTCCGATCATCTAACTTCCTTAAGAACTCACCAAGAGAAAGGAATATTTGCAAAACAAATATATTTGTTCCAAAGAGGAAAAGTACAATTCCTGTTGATCTCTTTTGCAGAATACTATGATTTTACATACAGCTTTTATAGAACTCCGAGAGAGAATAAAAGAAACCTTTTAAACTCTACTCTAAAGGGGAAAGAGGATGTACTTTTCGTTGGAAGAAAAAGAAAGAAGAGGGATATAGGACAAAATTGGAATAAAGGACAACCCACAAGCTTTGATGTTCTCCAACCCTTCTCATGTTTGATCACAGGCTTGTTGTGAAGCAACCTGTAGTTTTGGGTTGACTTAGTATTGGGCTTGTGTTGCAATAGCAGGTCATGTTCAGTTTTGTTCTACATTAAATGCTAAGACAAGCCAATGAATTGTGTATGATATCATCTGATTCAAAGGCTGTGTCAAAGGCTGTGGTCATTTCATGGATTCTAGTAAAAGTTATTTCCCAGTTGCACTTTCTTTTCCTGTGAGGGACTTGACAAAAATCAGATATAGGCATAACACATAACTGTCAAAAGAAATGCTATCATAAGAACTGTGAACATTATATCTTCTATTCAAATCTTTAATCCATTCCTTTCAGAAAATGTGCGCCTTCCAATCATCAGTTGTTGCAGTATCCTATACCTTTACTGACGTATGAGGCACTGAGTTCTTCACTGGACATTGATTAAGAGTGGAAACATGTTGAAATATATTGTCAATTAAGTAGCTTATTTCATCTCAATGTTGATTTAGCTATTTGTTTACTTCTTTTTCTTATGTGTAGAATGCCGCAGGTTTCGATGCCAACAAGCAACGTAATCATATTGACCGATCCAGCTTCCAGTTTCTCAATAAACAAAAGGTCAACTACAGTTTTACCCATTCAAGGAGACTATTCCCGAGGACAGCTGATGCTTCAGAGGATCAAGTCTTACATTGTAAGATTGGATTTTGATGGATCTTGCACAGCAGCCATATGAAAATTTCCACAATATCATTCTTCTAGTGTTATCATGTTGCCATATATTGCTCTCATTAAGTCGACAAATGCATGATTAACAATGTTGCATGTCTAATGCATTTGCAATGTTATTTTGTTTTAACTTCATCACATCTATGAGTTTCAGATTATTTATCATTTAATGATTTTTTTTATCGAATATTGCCATAAACTTCTACATGCTACTAGACGCTTTGGTCTTTTATGGTCTGAGATTTCTATTTGTTCCATAATCTACTGCATGTGGTACAAGACTGTTCTATTACTGTATAGGATATTGTCCTTGAATTATTACTTCTATAACTTCTTGTTGTTCTTAGAAGCAGTGAAATAAAAGCGTCTTTTACTATGAAAAAGGAATATATGATATTGTATTATACATAATTATACTTGTATGGTTTTGACTTTTGAAAGAAAGCCAGATTAGCAAGCATATAATCTATAAACTAATGCTTACTACCAGTTTCCTGACAAATGTTGCAAATGCAGTTCATACCATGCAGGCATGCTAAACATTGACACATCAAAACTGATGGAAGGTGTAAAGATACTGCTTACAATACTGTTCCACATATCCACTGCTTTAATGTGTTCAACGAAAACCACATGGAAATCCAAGTTATATACCAAAAATTCTCATGATCTGCGACGTTTAGATGCCATAAAATCTTCTGGGGTATTAATTTGACCTTCCTAAGTTATGCATCAACTGGTTACAAGATGGACAGTCCCACAGAATGTTGAGTTATTTTTTTCTTTTTTGCATTTTATAATACCCAAATTCTGCCGAATTTTCTACATGTTATTTTAATCAATGGAGATGATTACCTTGGTATGGGTTGTGTAACTACAGCCCCGAGTCCCCGACATTTAGACATCAGAAACAAGCTTTAAGGAACAACTTTTGTATAATGACTTGATTTATAAGTAGCATCCATAAAACAGCTTTGTTCTTTACGCATAAATGCCATATATGATGACCAATATAGTTTCTCAATATGTTGGTCAATGTACTTTCGAACTAAAAGGATTGAACTCATATAATTTAATAGCATTGTAGATAATGAATATGTAGCATTGTAGACAATGAATATGTGTGTGATTGTGCCCGTAGAGGAGAGGTTTAGGAGAGGAGGAAGAAACATTAAAAGTAAAATTTAATTCTTAAGTGAAAATCACCTTAATGAAATTGGCAAAATTGTTATAATATTGGGTTGTTTTGTAGCCTTACATTGAAAAATGAGGAGAGAATGCCCAAAACAACTTTTCTTATGAAGAAACTCAGAAATTGATGAATATAGAATCATAGCAAGTGTGGGAGTCAGTGGGGCTTCAGAAGATATCCAAATAAGCTATCAGTTCAGCTTGAATTAGTTTAAGTTTTAGATACGTAATTATTTTTAGTATATTTTTCCGATTCTGGTCATTTGACAATTCTATCCAAAGTAGCATGTAGTTTTATAGACATGATAGATGTCTATTACCCTTTGCTAAAGAAGGATTGGCAGGCAAGTTGGGGCAGTTTATAGTTAGTGATTTCTTTGTGTTTTCACCATAACATATGATTGTGCTAATTTAGGTATTCATGGAGTCCTATTTTGAGAAAATCAGTATTTTCTCCCTTTGGGTCTAAGACCTGACAATGCATTATATTTTGTAGTGTTTAAAGATTAATAGAAGTTATTTTGGTGACTATATGCTTTCATTTCTGTTCTGCTAATTTCTCCTTTCTTGTTACTATTTTCTTTATCTGCTTCCCTTCCTTGATTCTCCTTATTTCATTCTTCTATCTTCATCATATCTGTAACTTAAAAGTTTTAAATTGATATCCGTGCCAAAATAAAAGCCGTGTCCTTAGCGTGTGCGTGTGGCACTGTGTTCATATCCGTGAAACATAATCTTTAAGAAACAAGTTTCACAATATTTAAGAAACAAATTCTGAGAGAGTTATCTGTTTTGTCCCTTGGTCACATGATATGCTGTTAGGCTTGCCTAGACTTGTTCTGCACTGTGATTTGAACTTCTTCTAGAAGTGCTTTAACAATAAGAGGAAAAGGCATAGAGCCAGAATAACATTTAATTATTTACGCATTTAAGTTCATCGGATAGCCAAAAGTTATGTAAAATGTCGAGGGACATTTTTATCGAAATGCCTCACATAAGCCCCAAAACTGTGCTCTGCAAAGCACCAATCTAGCTTGTGTGTGGACGAAAAATTGTTTTAACGATAAGCCGGAATGTACTTCTGAAATATAACAAAGCAGCTTCCCAAAACTCAGCATCATGTTTGGCACAGAAAATACTGAAACATCCTTTTGAATTCAAAACCAAAGTACGGCTGTGTGTTCCGTCACATGGAAGCTCTTGCTAGGTAAACCTATTGGGTATTCGGTTTTATCACGGAAGCTCTTGCTAGGTAAACCTATTGGGTATTCGGTTTTATCTTTAATCATTTTTGAGGTAGACTGAGTTTCTTTTGGTGTGTTCTGCAGCAACAAATTGTATGGGGTATTCGGTTTTATCTTTAATCATTTTTGAGGTAGACTGAGTTTCTTTTGGTGTGTTCTACAGCAACCATCTTTGTATGTGCTATCAGGAATATCCAATTACATTGCATGTCTGATTTCATTAGCACTTCCATGAATTGCTTGTCATGTGATCACTATGGTTGTATCAACTGCTTGAGGATATTGTGATCTCTAATCTTGTTGCTTCTGCTGTATATGCACTTTTTGTGATGAATTTGGTTGGATTGGCTGAGATTGGTGATATTCTTTATGCATTAACTGATTGAAAATGTCATGTAAAGTATGCACTATGCAGAACATCTTGCTCTGTTGTTATTCTCTACACTCATATTTTTATATTAATCGTAGTTTACCAATCTGTACTACTGCTACTTTCACTTAAGAACTAATGTACTTTACTACTTTTGTATGTTTTTTTAATCTTATAGTTTGTTGACTTTTTTTTATGTCCAAGCAGTCCTTTTTGGAGTCACGGCTGGATAACCAGTTTGAGAAGCTGAAACATCATTATATCTTCACTGATTCTGATGTTGCAGTAGTAGATGATCTTCGACACATATTTCAGAAATATCCGAAGTTCCACCTAGCTCTCACCTTCCGTAATAATAAGGACCAACCATTGAATTCAGGATTTATTGCAGTAAGAGGGACCCCTGAGGGAATCTTGAAGTTAAGTTCGCTTTACCCTTTTTAGTAACGACAATTCTTTAATTTACTGATTCAGAGCATAAGACATGATTATTTGGCTGCAGGGCAAAGATCTTCTTACAAGAAGTCCTGGTTGAGTACAGCTCAAAATATATGAAGGCTTCGCGGATGCTTGGAGATCAGTTAGCCCTTGCATCAGTTATTAAATCTCATCTGACATCTGCTACAAGACGATTTGTCAAGGCAGAGGCATTTTCAAGTGAAATCAATGGAGCATCAGTACTTTTTCTACCTTGTGCCATTTATAATTGGACTCCACCTGAGGGTGCTGGCCAGTTTCATGGGATGCCCCTGGATGTTCAGGTATCAGGATTTGAACCATATCTTATTATTGTTGGTTTGTATGCATCTTACACATTATTTGCAGTAATTCTATTTCGGATGCATACACATTTTCAAGAAATGAATGTTCATGGTGCATATTTAAGAAATGTCTTCTAATTGTCTAGTGTTTGATTAGGAAGCATAAGTTGATAAAAGATTTATATTATTTCTACATTATTCTGGCATCTAAATGGTTATTTGTAGAATACAGTTTTTTTTAATTCAAACTATTATGATGCCTTTTTGTTTTGATGATGTATCTGTAATGTGCACAAGGAGAGGAGGTAATGATTTAATTTCTCATGTTCCGTTAGGAAAAGGCACTATGTAGATCTGGACATATTAAGACTGTTCAAATGTCAAGCTTTCCTAAGGATAAAGGCTGTGTAAGTTGTTAGGTTGATGTGGGAATGGTTCAAGAGATGGGCTGTACACGATTTTCACAAAGAACCATTATGTGAACTAGGAGCTAGTATCCATATTAGATAGCCGGCAATGGCTGGCATGAAGAGAAGAAACCCCGTAGTGTATTTTGTCATTGGATGTTGTAGAAAGATAGGAAAAGAGAGAATAATTGAATGCTTTATCAAGGGGGTGTGGACCCCTATTTATAGTATGAGGATTGAGGTCCTTTTATTACATAACAGATGTAGGACTAAAAGTGACTGGCTAATAAGAAATAAATAAAAAGAGACCATAATACTCTTTTAGTGTTGTGATTTGGATAAATCCAAACATGGATGCGCTTATCCATATCCACAACTACCTCTATATATTCTCTCTTATATATATTATTAATGAGAATAAGTCCCGTACATATTAATTCGGACTCTTCTCTTTCTCTCTCATTTTCACAACACTTACAGTGTTTGAGTAATTAATCATGCCGAAGGATGATGTATTTCATCAAAGCGTCCCATTATAATGGGGTTGACTATGGAGCATAAGAAAGATCCGTACAAAAATTTGACAAAAGTTCTTATGACCGACTGTCAACCTGACGTCAACTTTCTATGTTGATGCCAAATTCATAGCGAAGGTAACGATGAGCATGAAAGGCTCATACCATAAAACTTAGACGACAAGTTGGCCTATAGGTACACCTACCTTTTCAATATGCAATTTAAGCTCATGCAAACAAGAAGCACCCTCCAACTTCGTCCTTTTATTTACGTAACCGATGTGAGACTAAAAGTGGCCAGCAAATAAGAAAATAAAATAAAATAAAAGAGACTATAATATTTTCTTACAGTGTTGAGTAATTAATAATGGCAAAGGAGGAGGTATTTCATCCAAGCCTCCCATTAGAAGTGGTTTGACTATGGAGCATAAGAAAGATACATAAAAAGATTTGACAGAAGTTCTTATGAATGACTGTTAATGTGACGTCCACTCATTATTTGATGCCATATTCCTAACCAAGGTAGCTATGAGCATGAGATGATCATGCCATAAAACCCAGACGGCTAATTGGCAGGTAGGTACGTCTACCTTTTAGATATGCAATTTAAGCTCACGCAACCGAGGAACACCCTCCAAGTTCCCCTCTATAAAGAGTTTAGATGATACGATTTTCTATGGAGAATTGCATTCATATCTATGACAAATTAAGCCAAAGTGTTAAGAAGGAATGACAATCTCATATGTTGTATTTGCAATAAATACTTCTAAAGCAAATTATTGTAACAAATTGGAGAATCATTTTCAAACTTTTTTTGTAACTTATTTAATTTACTAGATATTAAATGGGATAAACAAAATACTATTTTTGTGAAAGAATACTTGCTTCCAGTTTAGTGGATAATTAAGTAACATGCAGGGTAATTATTAATACCTGAGATTTGTTAGACCAAATATGGAGGACACTTGCGAGTTGTATATTTTTTAGCAAATAGTAGGCAAGGTGTTAAGTCGTTAGTAAGGCGGCAATGAAAGGTAAACTATGCACACGTGTTATAACCTAAGAGGCCAAGACCCTGAGGTTTTGAATCCTGAAATCATGACTACAATCATCAAATAAACTTGCCTAGATTTTCCAATAATTAACATATTAGTTACATAATATGAAATTGAAACAATTTCTGATTTATAAGCTATCATTCTTCACACAATTTGTTCACATCCTCAACTATAGATTCCCATTCATCTCATCCACATATTTTAACCTCAAATATAACAACATAAAATTTCTTCCATTCAAAGTCCACTTCCTATTTTTACATCATTATATGCATTTACAGTTTAATACACCATGTACCATCTATGTATCATCCTACACTAACTATGCACTAACCATCAAGTACAATTGCACAGTCAAATAATAACATGACTAGTACCACTTTAGGACAACAGAAAAAATTCTGAAGCCTAGCAGTTCCTGTCACTTGCTAATCTGAAATGTTTTCCACAGAAGGGTGAGCAAACCACAACTCAGTAAACAATACGACTATATAAACTTGCCTTAGATAAGAAATCAAATAACTATATGGACAATCAAGTACGAAAGTAGGGTAACAATAGACGAACACAAAAACAAGAGTTGCGACCTCAAATTATGTATTGGATTTATGGTCCAGAGACAAATATGCAATTATGTTGCGGTCCAAAGTGACAATAATTCACCAACCAAGCACAGAAATGATGTAGCCATCTAGTTATAACTACCATCTCAGTGGAACATACCACCTAAGATCAATCATGAACCCCCATTGGCAGTATGGGATGAATGTAGCGATCTGAACATGAGCAGTAATCTGGAGCATAGCCGGTCAAAAGAATCATATTTGTGTGCGCAAAAGGATTAGTAAATCCTCATGGTAATGCCACCTGGTGAAGGGTATTGGGTTCTTATCACAGTCATAATGAGTAGTGATGGCGGTATGGGATGAATGTAGCGATCTGAACATGAGCAGTAATCTGGAGTATAGCCAGTCAAAAGAATCATATTTGTGTGCCCAAAAGGATTAGTGAAACCTCATGGTAATGCCACCTGGTGAAGGGTATTGGGTTCTTATCACAGTCATAATGAGTAGTGATATAAAGAAATCTAAAGGGACTATAAAATCAAAGTACAAAGTCTAATATGTTGTATCTAAATAGTACCCACAATTGAAATATGAGAAGCGTGTGCAATATATCAGATGAAAGAAAAAAAATAATATTATTCTTAATATAATCATGACTTTATTATTCCGACCCCAAAAATTTGGGCTAAAGGCTTTGTTGTTGTGTAATCATTGTTGTTGTATAATCATGACTTTATTATGGAAGTTCTTCAGCTGATACCAAAAATCCTACTTTCTAATGTAATACTACGTCTCCAAAGTTGTATGGTAACTTTGCAAAGAATGATACTGATATTGGTTGGTGTCTTGTATTTTCTTTAGCATGAGTTTTAACCGATCAATAATTTTTACAGGTGGTTCATTTCAAGGGATCAAGAAAACGCCTCATGCTGGAATCTTGGAATTTCTTCAATTCAACTTCTAACATGTCAGATATGCTATGCCTTATATTAAAGAGCGGGAGAAGAAAGTATGATTTTTGATGTACATGCTGCGACATTTATATCCAGATCAATTACAGGAGGTAAGAAAATAAATTATAGAAATATTGGACATCTCTTATAATCCCTTGCCAACCCTTAAGCTTTAGTCCTTATTATATCTATAAGGATTCACTTTCGTGCATCATCTCCAATCAGGCTGAAAGGATATTTTACCCGTTACCAAACATTACACGACAGCCACTCTTTATAGCTTGCGCAAGACTTGTTTAGTTGTTTGAAATGCCTCATCTTAAACTTTGCATGTGTTTGTAAACTGCAGGTTCTCACCAAATACTGTTTCAGCAGGATTACATAGTTCAAAATTTTCCAAATGTACAGATCTATGTTGTTTTCCGTTACGATATATTGGCTACCAACACCACCTGGAAGTAGTTTCAGGAGCTTGAAGTTGCAAAAACATGTCAACTACTCTGGGGAGAACACTGAAGCGAGTATGATTTCCGTTGATGTCATGGATCTTCTCCAAGTGGAGTATACCGTTCAGATTAGAACAGTACTATCACAACATGTATAGAATATTGATTTAATTCAGATTCGTTATGATCTTATTTTATGTACACATCATATCTGCTTCTGCTGATAGAAGTATGTATTGTTTTAATTCAGGTTCGTCGTGATCCAGTACTGGAATGATACACTTGGAAATTCGTTTGTTGAATGTGCACTAGTTGAACATCCTGAACATTTATCATTTAAGCTGAAAATCGAATTATATCTGATATAACTTGTCCTTAATTGGCTGTACGGATACCATTTGGGAATCTTCACTTTTACACTCTTGGCTGTTAAATTATGAAGCAGATTTTGGCCCTCCCGCCACGGTGTCAGCAACCACTTCCTCGACCCAGTCTCCGGCTACAGTTTCTCCACGTCCAGCTACGAGCCAGACCCGGACCACCAGGGCAAACAGTATGGTCCCGACAACAGGTAGATCACCGAGAAGATGATCGGGCAGTTGATCCTTGGAAGAGAGGGAGGTGTTCAGCGAGTGACTGTTCTATTGCTAGGCGATCACGGAATGGCTATAGGATTCCGCTGGTCATCGGATTGCCGGATGAAAGCTACAAGGTGATGCTGAAGAGGCCCAAGGGGAGCCAGTGCGGAGGTGACCATGGTTATGACAATGCTTTCTTCTCCATGAGGACCATCTTTTTTGGAGATGGGCCTCGCTTCGGGGAGGTATGGTAGGTGCTCTCGATAATGTTGAGATTTCTACAATGTGATATCTGCAAGGTTCTAAACAATGGTAGGCGGATGCGTGGCGGAGGGGGTCCGTCTGCTGACTACCGTCTAAGGCGATCGATATATTTTGGACATTTTTACTATTTTATCATTATTTTTTGCACAACATGCATATTTTAATGATGTTTTATGTATAATTAAGTTGTAGAAAATATTTATGAAATTTCAGTCTTGTAAAAGCGAATCATAGGTCCATAATGTTTGCAAAACAGTTTTGCCAAAACATGTAGTCAAGTATTGCTTCGTCTAGGCGTCTGCCTATGCCATCTCACCTATGCTGCCAAATCTCTACTGTCTGCCTACTCCACCGCCAACGGTAAATGCGGTGCGGGGAGCAAGCGTTTATGTGTCGTCTAGACGCCTAGACGACAACCTTGATTGCCATTTAGAACATTGGATATATGACATTCTTGATCTGAAGGGGCACCTAATGGTGGATTTGTTTCGTTTCCGGAACCCATTTTGTTGTCTACATATTAGCATTGTTCGTATGTATTATTTTTGCTTAATTTTATTGCGCAGTGATTTGGAATGACGTGTTTGTTTGTACTCAATTTGAATTGGGGTTGTGGCAGCTGGGAAGTATTTTTGCCAAAGTAAACCCAGGTAATAGTTTCCATTTTTGCTGCTACATGATATGGATGGTATGATTGTGTATGCGGGATTCAGGTATTCCTAGTGGTACTATATTACCATTCTCTCGTACTTTATATTTTGTATCATGATATATTTTGTTGGTTAGTCTAGTGTTTGTAGACTCATGTTATTTCTTTCGAGTCTATTCGGACAAGTGTAGCATGGGATGCACACAATGATATACATTCTTCATTCTTGTATCTTGTACTATTGTGGATTGAGACAGAGAGATATTTATTGAGCTGTATAGATAGTCGACCTTAAAGACAACTTAAGTGCATGATTGGGGGTTTTCATAGAATGTGTTCGGCCTTGAGTGTGTACCAGCTAGCCAAGTCATATGCTCGTTCCGTGAGTTATAGAACTGGAGCGTGACATGACATGATTATCAACCGTTAGAACATAAGCCAAACCATTCTGGACAATATGAGTATTATACGACCGTTATGACATAAACATAATTTTTTAATGTTATTCGAGACCCTAAAACTAGATAACCCAAAATAATGGGCCTAAATAACCTACAAATGTGCCACCGGTGGGGAGGTAAAATCTGTAAGGTACTGTAACATTTTACATTCATTAGAGAGACTGGGGGGAGAGAAGCAAACCCATATCTTTACTTTCACATCTTCCCTAGGAACATGGACGTTCCAACAAGCCATACCATGCCCGTGCCCGTGTCACTTCATGTCAGATGCGTATCACACATAGCATGGACACTCTAAATACCAAAATAGATACTGAATTCCTGTCGTCATGTCCGAATTGTTCCTTATGATATTATTTGTGTCTGTGCAATATATATAGTTCCTGACCACTGGATGTAAAAAGGTTACTAGGAAGCAAGAATCTTATATACATGCTAGAAGTTATCAGTGTTTGTCGTAGCAAGGTTACAAGGTACTGCTGGTTTACCTCCTTTTTTTTGGGCAAATTCTGCTTGATAGCTCGAGTTCGACTAGGCCTCGCGAGCATCTCTGCTATGAGAGTTCTTGAGGTATCCAAGCTGAGTGTATTGTGCATGCAATATATTGAAACATGCATGAAAGTTGATATGATAGTAATAGTGATTTATAGTTAGATTTATCCTACAAATTAACAGCTTATACGTATTCGAGTTGGATTAGAATCCACTTAATAGGTAGCTCGCATGCAGTGTTTCAGAAAATTTTCTATAGCAGACCCATTTTTACTGAAATTGCACTGACCATAATATGTTTTACAAAATTGCACGAAGAAGTCTTTTCTGCCAGACTGTCTGGCGGAAATTGAACACCTTCAATTTCAGCCAGACCGCCTAGCGGAATTTGCGGTGGGAGGGGGAGAGGGGGGGGAGGGGGGGAGGGGTATAGGGTATATACTTAAATTTGTTTCAAATTACACTTGAATTTGCAGTCCTACTGGACAACCCATGGCATTCAAATCAACTTTTATACAGAACAAATTCTTACTACTCTCCAATTTTTTGGCGTCAAGAAAATTTGAAAAGAACATAAAATTTTGAATTGCATACAAGTTGTTCCAAACATTATACGATAGATGATGCCCATTTTCAGTAATTTAAAAACCAACCCCAAAATTCATTTTTAAGAAAGCAAATTTAAGTATATACTCTCCTCCACCCCCCGCCCCCCTCCTACTCCCGTGCGCAATTTCTGCCAAACAGTCCGGCGAAAAAGATTTTTTCGTGTAATTTTGTAAAACATGTTATCGTCAGTACAATTTCAGTAAAAATGAATCTGCTGTAGAAAATTTTCTGTTCAGAAATTCTGATAAACACCCACCCACTCTTAGGGTCTGCTTGGTAACGGTATTTTCACCGGTTTTGGAGTGTTTTTGAACCGATCGTTTATGAAAACCCCTGCTTGTTAATTTTTTTGAGGCACCGGTTTTGGTCGGCTCAAAAACCCCCCAAAACCGGTGTAATGTATCTTTGGGTGGCTTTATAAACACCCCAAATCGGTGGATTTTGAGCGGCTCTATTTTTTTATTCCATTTATATCCTCACAAAAATATATATAATTATAACTACTGATACCCTTCCCTATTTAATTTATTCGTGTAAAAAAATTTCAGAACCGCTCGTTAGTGAATTACCAAGCATGGATTGGACTTGTTTAAAAGCCGCTACTTAAAAACCATCCAAAATCGGACCCCTCATAACCGCTCATAACCGGTACTCTAAAAACATTTCATAATCGCTACCCCTACAATTGCCAAGCAGACCCTTAAGTAATTATTAACCCTGTTCTGTGCCAGAGAGTTTTGTCGCAAGTATCTTCCCTATATATGGCTATGGACCACGTAGTGATTATACGTACAAGCTTACAAGAGCTATTTCGGCATGTGACCTACAATAGCTCGTGAAGCGTTCGACAATGCATCGCCAAGGACAGATTCTATCCATTCAATAATTGCAACAAGACAACCGGGAGTTACTATCGATCCGGGGATCGACACCGACTCTCGTGCACGGGATTGGCAGGATGTGCAACCCAACGTTTTCCACGAGCAACCAACTTTGATCCCTTTGCGTTCGTTCGTTCGTTCAGTCCTTGCACTAAATTCATCAACCACGTACACACTAACTACAAGGCCGCGTCATTACTCACTACCAAGCCACAACTCCTCGCACTAAAGAACGGTTTGGATAAGTTAAGCCACAACACCTCACACCATATAAAGAACTGATTGGATAAGGGAGAGTGTATTCGAAGTGATTTAGAATTGTCATTTTCCTTACAATGGATCCTTGATTGCATGTGATTATGATATGATATATTTATACTTTTATTATAAATACTTCGAACAGTTACAAACATCAAAACAGACTCTAATATGAAAGAATAATGCTATTTGTACCTCCAAATTGTACTTTCAAACCGTCCCTCCTTATGTGGTAGCTGACGTGATATATTGATATGACAGCTGACGTGACAAATTTTAAAAATTCAAATTTAAATTAACATTAAAATTAATGTTAACATTAACATTAAAATTAATAGGATAAATTGTAAAAAACTCCTCGTTAGATTTTCGCTTTTTGCACTAAAAGATCCCATGCTCTTAACAAACCCAAAAGTATGAAATATGCTCATTTAGTCCCTTTTCCGTTAACTGGAATTAAGTGGCCTGTACAATGACCATTTTATCCCTCTACTCTCTCTCCCCCCCCCCTCTCTCTCTTCGGTGGTGCAGGGAGGAGGAGGAGGGGGGCGGGGAGGAGACGGAGGCCGGCGGGAAGGAGGGGGTGTAACACCCAGTTTTCTGAAAATGGGGTATTTTTGAAAATTTATTATTTTAATTATTAATAATGATGATTTAGTCATGATATGATTTTTGGTGATTTTTAGTGTAATTAAAACCATTTTCTAAGTCATGACTTATGACTTTGTGATTTACTAATGAAATCCTAGTGTAACCTTAGAGTTACTTGTCCTAGAGACCAACCATGATCATGTGAGCCTAGTCATAAGTTTAGAACATCAAAATTGTGGTTTTAGCCTAAGGGGTATTTTGGTAAATTTCTAGGAATTAAGTAGGATTAGGGAGATTTTACTATTCATGGACTTTTGATTAGTGACTTGATAATCCCTAACCTAGTTACCCTAATCTATAGGTTAACCCCTAACCTAGAATGACCAAGGGTTAGATTTTATCATAAATCAAGGTGTCAAAATATCTATTTCTACTTTAATAGATATTTTGCTTGATTTATGCAAAATATCCATTTAAGGCACAAAAAGTCCTTAGCTTAGCCAAGAAGTTTTGAACCCCCCATGCCTAGTATGGCCGGCCAAGTGACCCCATGACAGCCCCTTGCCCCCCCTCTCTCCTATATAGCTAACACTTAGTTCATATTCCCATAGTTACATGAAAAATCAAAACCAAGAAAAACCTAGAAAACCTTCCACTCATTCTTCCATAACTTTCTCATTTCAAGAGCTTTGAACCTCTAGTTTTCTCCATTAGGTCACCTACAATCTAAGGGAGCCTAGGGAAGTGTGCTACTCAAGTTTCACCAAGAGAGGACAAGTTGAGGCTAGAGGATACATCACCCTCTTTTAGGGATTTTCAAGACTTTGTGCACCAAGAGGTAATTATTCCTAAACCTCGTTAATATAGTGTTTTTCCTCACAATTGCATGCATCTAGGTAACCCTAGCTCTGTTTTTAGGTTTGGTAAATTTTAGGGTTTGTTTGGTGTCGTATCGGACACGTATCCTATTTGTCAAAACATTGAATTTTAGTGTAAATAGCTTACTGTCACATGAAAATTTACTCACTGTTTTGTAAATGTATTTGAACCAAAATGAAGCCTAGACCTAGCTAACCCTAACCCCTACTCACTGAGCACAAGTTGGCCTTATGTCGTGTCCAAAACTGGACACAAAGCCTGTCACGCCCCAGAACCAGAATACTGGAGAGCGGGGGCAGACATAGCCAGCTACGTATATTGAAATAGAATACGGCTGTCTAGATATGAGGGTTTACTACAAGCCAGCAGTCTCTTAAGGTCAAGCCTATTGTCTCAATCTCAAACAATTAACAGAGTTACAAGATGTTAGAGCATCAAATATATATATATATATAAGGCATCCCAAATATTACATATTGGATGATCATGAAGCTAGTCGTACAAAATGATAGGACTAGCAAGAGTTCAGTCATACATGATCAACCCTAGGATTTGTTAATCATGTTTACAGCCCGTAGGCAGACAGTAAGTAAATGTGCATCGAGCTAACAGGTGCTCGTCGGCTAAACGCCTCAAAAGAATAAATTTACATATAAGTGGGTGAAACAAAAAGGAAAACCCACTCTTGGCCCGGGTTCCGTCTAGTTGTCACCATTGGGCTGGAAGCTTGGTAGATCCTCGGGAGCTGCTCCGAAATCTGGCCACACAAAACCAGCTGGGTCAAACCCCCAGAAAGAGCAAGTGCCACAAAAGAGGCCATAAATAAGAACAAAAGCCAGCATATCAGAACATAAGGAATAACATGAAAGTACAAGTAATAAAGTACACAGGGCGATAAACGACTAGGGACGTGGAACCATTCCGGGAGCCAGGTTACAATCCTTAAACCAAACAAGGACCGGGATTGTACCCCTTCGCCTGAATAGCTCACTGTCTCTACCCATTTATCGTTAGAGATAAGTAAAACAAACATGCTCAGGAGATAGCAGGTACTGGAGCTAGACAAGACTTAGACAAGGCTGGACACCATTCATTCACAATCGGCCAGGCAAGTACTACGGCTTACTACTTTAACTAACTAGGGTTATCACAAGCCTAATTACTAACAAGATGCAAGTGAGAATTTCCAGTCCCAAGTCCTGCAGACCATCCAGTTATCCTTCCGCGGGTTGAGAGTTATAGGTGGGTACATTGCCCGGGAGACAAATGTACCCTTAGGTGACTTAGAGGGTGCAACACATGACAGTGTGCTGGAAATGTACTCTACTCGTCGGCAAGCTACAAGTCCATTAAAGCGTCCAGATAACGAGATTGCCTGTGACTGGGAATTCTCCATGTTCTAGTTTGATCTAATCATTAGCCTAATCCAATTTAGCGCGAGTCCCTGGCCGTGGTACCCAAGAAGTCGCGTCCTAGACATGATGCAAGACAAGACAAGTGGATTGTACAAGCAAGCAAGTAGGAACACCCACGGTGTCAAGTTGATTATACGAGTCAAGTTACAAGTTACAAGTCAAGTCAAGTCAGGAGTGCGCCGCCACGGGCCACTATCAAGTTATCAAGATAAATCATGTCAGGGTGCTTGTTAGGAGTGCACCACTACGGGTCACTGTCATGTCAGGTTGGTCATGTCAGGAGTGCACCACTACGGATCACTGTCGTGTTATGCTAGGTCCTTGTCATACCATGCCATGTACAATAGTCATTCCAAACATATTAAGTAAAATCAAGTTCATGTCAAAAGGCGTAAGGATATAAAATGGACATAAAATATCTAATAGAATACTAATATATATAGGACTATAGAAGAGCCAAGCTTAAAGAAATAAACAATCATCATAGACAAGTAGGTTGTGCAAGGGGGGTCAGGGGTTGGTCTGCGCAGGGTGTGTACTGCGCATGGAAGAGCTGCGCAAGAGTTGCCTTGCGCAAGGGTTACCTTGCGTAAGGGTAGACTGCGCAGGGGTGGATTGCGCGAGGGTGGATTGCGCGAGGGTGGATTGCGCAAGGGTGGATTGCGCGAGGGTGGATTGCGCGAGGGTGGATGTGTTGTGTTGAGGGTAGAGTGTAGGCTAAAGTGTTCCACTCATGATGAACCAAACCAAACCAACTTCCACAAAATAAAACCAAGCCATGGTCCAAAACCCATTTACGAGAAACCAAAATCTGCAAGTCGAGAAAATTAAAATACGTGCCAAAATCAAATACGAGCATAAATACGTAATACAGGAAATGGGGGTGACAAAGCCCTCGGGACACACTGCACAGTACACAGGGAAAATGCCCTGCTACCACTGTGTCAGTTCTCACTGGACACGTCACTTGGACACGTCAAACTTGACACCCACCTTGGGGCATTGACTGACAGGTCATCCCCAAAGTTTGGGATGACTTCGTGTCGTGTCGGACACGAAATCGACTCTCAAAGGGTCGTTCAGTGCACAGTATACACACACAGACACCTAACTTTGGGCGTGTCGTGTCCACTGTACACGACACGTAGACACTTCGTACTGACACGAGCACGTAGCCTATACTTAGGCGAACACGTGGACACAATTTCGTGGTGTCTCGTGTCCTGTGTCACGAACACGAGACACGAGAAAACACGTCTACACGGTCTGAAACACGTATTTTAGGGTTCCGATACGCGTCTCGTGTCCGTTATACACGAAACGTGGACACGTATCAGGCCCGTGGACACGTATCAGGCCCATGGACACGAAGCCCAACCCTAGGCGCACCTTCGGGCACGAGCACGAGGCCTGTGTCGCTTTGTGTCGTGTCCTAGGTCGTTTTCTAATTTGTACTGATACGTGTGTATCAGTTTAACCTAGTTTACCCGTATGACTTTGAAACCTCGTGGACACGCCGTGTCGCATCGTGACACCGTGTCAGGATGCTAAGATCCTAGTCTAACCTAGGGGCTACAGTTACCAACCAACCTTGGGCCATTTTAGTTTGATTTAGGTTGTGTTTGGTTTAACCTAAGATCTAGGTTTACTGTCCAATATTCCATTTCCAGTTTAATTCCCAGTTTTCTAAATTGGATTTTGATTGTTAATTAATGTTGATTTTTTACATATAATGCTATGTTATTATTAGGTTAACATGTTGTATAAATGTTAGTGTGTGTGTGGGTGAAATTTGGGGAGAAATGGATGTGCATTCATGTATTTTCACACATGTGTATAGGAGGGGCCTGTTTAGTGTATTGTGTGTGTGTGTGTGTAGAGTGTGTGTGTTCTTGGTGTGTTCAGTCACTGTTCAGTGACTAAACAGAGGACCCCCCCAATTTTCAGTCTCCCCTATTCTCTCTCTCTATATGATTCTCTCTCTCTCTCATTATATCTCTATATATATATTGTATATATATTGTGTATATATTGTATTAGGTATATATATACATATACATATATATGTCTATATGTTATATAGTTGTGTGTATAAATATAAGTTATATATATTTGGGTATGGGTATATACATATTGACCCCTATATATAGGTATAATGAATAGACCCTATTATAGGTGTAAACCTATGAACCCTATAGCCTTGACCTAGGAATACTAACCTATGGGCTATGATACTAGCCTATGGCCATTAGGCCTAACCCTAATTGACTAGTAAACCAAGACTTAGCTAGTTTGACCCCAATTTGACTAAGTGTTGACCAAGGTCAACCTTAGGTCAAATTTGAACTAGCTTAACCTAGTTTTGACTTAAACTAACCTAGAATGACTAGTTTGACTAACCCTAACTAGTTTAACATTGTTTGACCTAACTTGGACTAGTTTGACCAGTTTGACTTTTAGTGTTGACCAAGGTTGACCAAAGTCAACTATAGGTCAAACCTTGACCTAATTGACCTAGAAAGGATTTAGATGAACTCTAAATGACTTAATGATCTAGGTTTGACTAAACCCTAGACTGTTGACTAGTTGATTATGGTTTGACCCATTCATGGGTAAATTGTGACTTAAAGTTAAATGAGTAGTCCTATGTAAATGAAGATATGTATGGGGTTAAGTAGAATACTTAGGAATTAAGTCTTGATTTGAGTTAGACTATGGTTTTAGCTTGATTATAAGGTTAAGGTTGTATTGTACTGTATATTTATATGTGGTATACCTTATATAGGAAGTTGGTTATACCTTAGCTTTGTATTATGGTATCTTAGGTAACCTAAGACAAGTTAGCCTATGGTTAGTTGAGTTAACCTTATAGAGTTGACTTGGATAGTTTACCCTTGACCCAATTACCTTGTTGACTAATCTAAAGTTGACCAGAACCTTGATTAGTCTAAATTTGACTTAAGTTGACTTTTGACCAGATTGACCTAGAATCATGTAGTATGTATTGTATACTCTATTTTTACCATTGTGGATATATTGTGACCTGTTTTACTCTAAATAGGACTCTGTGACACCAGTTCGGACATCTATTCATATCAGTCATACAGGATGACAGGCGAGTACATTCTCTGATCTTTTCATGCTTGTTAGGACTTATATTCTTGCTTTAGATTACTTTACATGATGCTGTCACGTCATTATCACGGATTGGTACTATATGGATCTTGTTATGCGATGTTACCTCCCTCGGGGTGCATCAGATACAGTTGTCATGTGCTTTTCATGAACATCTTGTATTTCATGTACACCGCTTTCATGTATACTCTTGTGCAATCTTGTACTCTCATGATCACGTGAGCAACCATGATAAAAACCTCTTGTGCAAGGTAACGTAACTTGACTGGATCCTTGTGTATTGATTGGGGAGGGTGAGTAGGAAATGGTTATGTGATCAAAATCCCATCTTGTACAAATTCTTGTAAAATCTTGTGAAATCTTGTATATGTCCTAAGCCCGTTTATATAACCATATCATGCTCTAAATCACATGTTACCTACAGTTCTTACTTATCATATATATAGATATTTCCAGTTATCAAATCTCTCTCATTTTACATATATTCTTTACAGTTCATGTATCTTACTCTATGCATGCTTTACATTTTTCAACCTGATATGAACTGCGTGAGATGTATTGTGCTCGTTCCTGTCCTGACTGGACCTGTTGAAAATATTACAGATGATGATGGTGACTGTCCTACCTTCTATGGGACACATGAGGGTGACCTTCAGGAGCCTGAGGAGCATCTAGCTCAGTAGAGGGTGTCTAGTCTAGTCTAGTGTTTACAGTTTTCATTTTGTATCGGACTGTTCCGATTGTTAGTTGTGACTTAGTTATATTTCAGGTCTTGTACTTATTTATGTTGAACATCTACTTTGTGTAGTGTGGTAACTCTATATATATATTCAGTTTCTTCCTTTCGTCTGATTCCATATCATGCTCTACCTTTCCTAGACTTGTGTTTGAGATAAAGGGTTGAGTTGTTATGTTATACCTCCGTGCGGAGATGACAGGTTTATATGTCTTATTGTTAGATGTTAGTTATTATAGATGACCTATACAGCGTTCTACCGCCGACACTGCGGCGTAGGCTGGACGTACCCACGTTCTCGTGTCCCTAATCAGGGTGCGGGTCGTGACAGGGGGGAGGAGGAGGCCGGCGGGGAGCAGGGGTGTGGTGAGGAGGGGAGTGCGGGGAGGAGGAGGCCGGCGGTGAGGAGGGGGTGCGGGGAGGAGGAGGAGGAGGCCGACGGGGAGGAGGGGGGGATGAGGTAGCCGACGGGGAGGAGGGGGTGCGGGGAGAAGGAAGCCGGCGGTAAGGAGGGGAGGGAGGGAGGAGGAGGGAGGGAGGAGGAGGCCGACAGTGAGGAGGGGGGCGGAGGAGGGAGGGGGCTGTGAGGAGGAGGGGGGGGGGGGGTGCTGGTGGGGAAGAGGGATGGGGTGCTGGTGGGAAGGGGGGGGGGGTAGTTTAGGTTTTTTTATTTATTTTTTTTTTTATAAAAAAATCACTAACGGTCAACTAACGGTGAAAACTAACGGTAGGGGGCTGACTGAGCAAGTCATAGATTGCGGGGGTCTTTATTTGCTAAATATGACTAAAATGTCTTTCTACGCAAAAGGTATACATCTAACGAGGTTTTTTTTTACAATTTACCCAAATTAATATTATCATTAATATTAACAATAATATTAATATTAATATTAACATTAATATTAAAATTAATATTAACATTAAATTAACATTAAATTAACATTAAATTAATATGAAAAAAATTGGATAATTAACTTTTTGGTTTAAAATTTATCATGTAATCGGTCATGTCAGATGACACATAATATTATTTAACATGTCACGTCAGCTGTCACGTAAGGAGAGATGTATTAGAGGAAAAATTTGGAGGAAGGAGCATTACTCAATATGAAAATTGGCGGTGAAAGCAATTCTAGAGTTATAAATAGATCTCCTTCCTTCTTCTATTCCTTATCATCATAACCATGGCTCGAAACTCAGAACCAACCACGGCTCCCCTCCTCCACACCCCCGCCGCCGCCACTACCACAAAATTGAACAAGTTTGTAGCTCTCCTCGCCTTCCTCTCCCTCGCCTCCGCCGTCGTCTTCGCCGTCCTCTACTTCTCCAACCTCGGCTCGGCCAGCAACGCCAACGACGACAAAGCCGCCCGCCCCCTCTCCACCCTCCGCCGCCCCGCCGTCGTCCTGATCTCCTCCGACGGCTTCCGCTTCGGCTACGAGCACAAGACCGACCTCCCCAACATCCGCCGCCTCATATCCAACGGCACCTCCGCGGACGCGGGCCTCATCTCCTCCTTCCCCACCCTCACCTTCCCCAACCACTACTCCATCGCCACCGGCCTCTACCCCTCCCACCACGGCATCGTCAACCACAAGTTCGTCGACCCCGCCACGGGCGACCGCTTCAACATGTCCAGCCACGACCCCCGCTGGTGGCTCGGGGAGCCCCTCTGGGAGACCGTCGCCCGGCACAACCTCACCGCCGCCGTCTACTCGTGGCCCGGCTCCGAGGTCAAGAAGGGCGCCTGGGACTGCCCGCCCAAGTACTGCCCTCCCTACAACCTCTCCGTCCCCTTCGAGGAACGGGTCGACGCCGCGCTCGCCTACTTCGACACCGACGAAGGCGAAGACGTCCCCTCCCTCGTGACCCTCTACTTCGACCAGCCGGACCACCTGGGCCACCAGTTCGGCCCCGACGACGAGGTGATCACCGAGTCCGTCGCCCGCATCGACGACATGATCGGGAGGCTGATCGCGGGGCTCGAGGAGAGGCGGCTGTTCGAGGACGTGAACATCGTGCTGCTGGGCGACCACGGCATGGTCGGCACCTGCGAGAGCAAGCTCGTCTTCCTCGAGGACCTCTCCCCCTGGGTGGACGTCCCGCGCGACTGGGTGGAGTACTACTCCACCCTCCTCTCGGTCCGGCCCCCCCCGGGCGTGTCCCCGGCGGAGGTGGTGGAGAAGATGAGGCGGGGGCTGGGGTCCGGGCGGGTCGAGAACGGGGCGAAGCTGAGGGTGTACCTCAAGGAGGAGCTGCCGGGGCGGCTGCACTACTCGGACAGCGAGAGGATCCCGCCGATCATCGGGATGCCGGACGAGGGCTACCTGGTGCTGCTGAAGAGGTCCAACAGGAGCCAGTGCGGGGGCGCGCACGGCTACGACAACGCCTACTTCTCCATGAGGTCCATCTTCGTCGGACACGGCCCCCGCTTCCGGAAGGGGTGGCAGGTGCCGTCCTTCGAGAACGTCGAGGTCTACAACGTCGTCAACGCCATCCTTGGGATAGACGGGGCCCCTAACGATGGCTCTCCTTCCTTTCCTCAGTCCATTCTGCTGCCTACCAAGTAGTTACTAAGGATGATGTGTATGTGGGTGTGTAACGTGTGTTGCATGGTGGTACGTGTTACTTTAGAACGTTACAAACTACAAAGGTGTGTGAAAGGAATTAATAAAGTAATCTTTCCTTCTCTCTGTCAATGCTAAGTTCACTACCAAATTCTTACAACCTTTTTACAACTACTTTCTCCCACCCTTTACACATGGGTCCCACCGGGTCCCACCACCACTCTCACTTTCCCTGCTACATGGGCTCCATCCGGCCCCACCATTTTTTCCCCTCCTCCAATCGAAATCCGACACGTGTCCGGTTGTAGAGTGTTTGTAAAATTTGGTTGTAGGCATAGCAAAGCTCTTTCTTGAGGCCGTCAGCTTGGGACCATGACCGTCCTGGGACCACCCAGCCATCCTATCCTCTTGGGACCTCCCCCAAGTGAGCCTCCCTCCCTAACTACTTGGGCTAGGGAGCTTGGACTTCTCTCTGTCAATTCATTTACGCATCATGTTTGGTTCACGAATCGAATTTAAAAGAGTGATGACATTTGTCCCTCCAAATTATTATTTCAAACTATTTTTTCTTAAGTGACACCTGATGTGGTATTTGAAGTGTCAGCTTACATAATAAATTTTAATCCAAAAAATTAATTATCTATTTTTTTTAATGTTAATATTAGTATTAATGTTAATATTACTGTTATGGCTAATTGGAATTTAGTTCCTGAATTTTATAACAGCTTATATTTTAAGTTTTAACGTGTCCAATTGGGAAGTATAGCTAGGCCCTGGATTTTTTTTTTCCTTCCTTTAATCGTTTCCATTAGAGTAATGCATGCCTACAACCCCCCTACAACTAAGGGGTTACAACCGGCCTCCATTGGAGTGGGGTCGGGTAGGACCATGTTAGCATAGGGTAGAGTAGGTTGTAAGAATGTTATAAAGGTTTGGTTGTAATCTTAGCATTATTCTTCCCATTATACCCTCCATTTTATATCTAAAAGTTTCATTCTCAGGCATTGGGAGTACGTCATAATGGAAAAAAAGAAAGAAATATTGAAACTGCCTATTTTCAAAAATGATGGTAAATTTGTCATTTTTCATATTCCTATACTTTTGTAAATATTTATTTATTATTATTGTATTTTGGGAATTTGTTTAGTCGGATTGGAGTTTCGTCTAGTTTTGATTTGTGTTAATGGTCCGGGTAGTTTAGACTCTAGTCGGGACCCAAAGATTAGATATGCATGGCCCACAAACTCATCTCATTAGGCTAGTGCATTTAGACTAAACCCACATGACAAGTTTAGTCATTTAAAGATTAGAAACTTGACCCTTTTTGTAGTGCCCCGTCCCGCTCAGTCAATCGGAGGAATCGAAACGCCGACGGCGTTCGGACTTAGCCTTGCAACGGCTTGATCGGAGACGTCGCTCGGTCGAGGCGATCGCTCGCTCAGGTGGGGTAGTTTCGGTGAACTTGCCTCATCTTAGCCTTCACATAATAATTTGCATGTTTTCAACTTACACAAGTAGGCTTGATAATAAAATAAGACGAATCCACATAGCTAAGAAAATAATCCAAACGGGTCGAATTGAGTTAGAATATAGAAAGGTCCAACGGTTGGCTTAGAGTTGGTGCACGGCGTGCTTTGAAAATGACACTCGATCCTTCGTCCCGTGGCTTGGGAGAAGGAGAGTTGGTTGAGTAGGCGAAGTTATGACGTAGCCTAAGTTATAGGCGTCGTCCGCATGAATGCTTCATAAAACATGCACGGTCCCATCGTCCAAGGCTTGGCAGAGCCTTGATTTACCTATGAGTTAAGTGCGTTGAACAGATTGTGACCTAAGTCTAGGAACCCAATAACTTGGTCGTTCGAAGTCGAATGCGTGCACGGCATGTTTCCATGATGTAAGGCTTGACGCAGTCTTTGCTCGTCAAGTTGTTGCAAAGTTAAGTAAGGCAAGGTCTATCAAATAGGCGTTCATGAGTTGAATAGTACCACGATCCCAAGGCCCGTCGTATAAAATACGACTCGGGCGGTAGTGTGCATAGAACATGGTTGGCACTAAGGCACGATGCACGGACTTAGTGTTTAAGGCACGAGCCACGGTTGATTTAAAGTGAGTTTAAAAAATGGGGACTATCAAATAGTCATTCCTAAGTTGAGTAAAAAGGATATTGCATCGAGGGAGAAGGCTCGCGACCGTGGGTCGTCGAGGGATCTCAAGGATAAAAGTCTTGAACTTGGTTTTGAAAGAGAGGTGACACTGAAAGAAAGATGACTGTGTGAGACGTCAGTTGAGTCGAGTCTTGCATGGCCATGGACAACTTGTCGACAAGGGCGATGTTTTCTCGAGCGGCAACCCGGGACCACGTGTAGTTCCCCGTCCCGCAAAGTCAATCGGAGGAATCGAAATGCCGACGGCGTTGGAACTTAGCCTTGCAACGGCTGTTCGAAGGCTCGCTCGTCCGAGGCGACTCCTCGTACAGGTGGGTAGTTTCGGTGAACTTGCCTCATCTTAGCCTTCACCTAATAACGCGCATGTTTTCAACTTGCACAAGTAGGCTAATATAAAAGCTACGAACGCACATAGCTAAGGAAATAATCCCGACCCGTCGGAATGTCTTAGAACATGGAAAATGGTCCCACGGTCTTCATAGAAGTCGGCTCAGCGTGCTTTTAAATGACACTCGATCCTTCGATCCCGTGGCTTGGGAGAAGGAAGTTGGCTTAAGTTGCTAAGTTGCCCCGACACTTGAAATAGCCTAAGTCATAGGCGTCGCCTGCGTGAATGCTTGGTAAAGCATGCACGATTCCGTCGATTTGTCCCGACACTCGAATTAGCCTAAGTTATAGGCGTCGCCCGCATGTATGCCTAACAAAGCATGCACGGTCCTGTCCCGCAAGGCTTGGCATAGCCTTCGCACGTCCCGCAAGTTAAGTCGTCTCGTACGGCTCGTTGGCTTAAGTCTAGGCACCCGAAAAGTTGGTTGTCCAAGTCGACCCCGTGCCTAGCACGTTCCCTCGATGCGAAGCTCGGCGTAGCCTTTGCCCGTCGAGTCGTTGTCCGAATAAGTTAGACAAGAGTTGTGCTGGGCTATCAAAGCCATTTTTAGCACTGTCCCGCTCTAGCTGCGGTTGTCAAGTCGCACAGCCCCTTGAGAACAAGGCTCGTCGTATAAGTATATGACTTGAGCGTTAGCGTCGCCTATAGAACCAGGCCTGTCTAAGGCACGAGCTACGGTCGGTTTAGTGAAAAGCTTGCCACGAACAAAGGAAGTCCATGCGACTTGTTGTCATCGAGATCGGTCCCACTACTTGGGAGTCTCGCTAAGTCTTGATATGTCCCGTACACGAGATCGGTCCCCTGGCTTGAAAGTCTCGCTAAGTCTTGATATGTCCCACACACGAGATCGGTCCTCCGGCTTGGGAGTCTCGTTAAGTCTCGATAGAAAGAAGGAATGCATGGTCATGTTAAGAAAGGACTGGATAGATTGGATAGATCGAGTATGCATGGTCATTGGACAACTTGTCGACAAGGTGTAGTCTTCTCGAATGATCTCCACCGGGACACCGGGATCATTCGCCCGGGGGAAGCGAGTGCGGCTCAACCAGGATGCCGGATAACCGTATAGGAGTATCGGCGCTTCCGGGGCTAGCTACCCTTAGAAGGGCGGACCGATACCCCCGCCGAGCTGTGTCCAAGATAGCTTGACATTGCTAGTGACCACCTCATGTAGATGTGTCGGCAATAGCGGCACACCGCGTGTATGCCTTTGGATTGAGTCTAGAACTTGAATGCTGGTCTAGTCTGTAATGCAATGTCTGGGCCTAAGACTGGGTTGCAGCATAGGCACCGTACTTGGCACGCTAGATGGCGTCGAAATGTTCATGGATTCGTCACTACGGTTCATAAGTCTTGTCTAAGTTAACAAATGAGTTGAACAAGAAGGCCGCAAGGCAGTAGCAGGATAAGTCTGGATAAGTTGCGAGGTACGCCCTCAATCTTGAAGCATGTACAAGTCTAAGCATATCTTAAGGCACGAATCAAGTCTAGCGGCACGGCCTGCACGAGTCGTTCCATTGCCGTCTTTGGTATTTGAATCATAGGCACGAGAATTGGCCTAGTGAACTTGAGTTTAAGTGAAAGTCTTGGCACGGCCGAGTCCACATAAGTTGCTCCTCGGCAAAGCACAGTCTTGAATACGTTAAGGTCCCGAATAGAGTATGGCACGACCCTGCTGTCCCGAGTTCAAGTTTGGTCAAGTTCATGCATGATGAGGCACTGCCTCGATCGAAATACACGTTGGTATTGTTGCACGACCATGTCGTTGCACGTCGAGTTGGATAGACGTCAAGTCTTAAAACTGATCCTAAGGCAAGACTAGAAAGACAATCGAAAGGGTTTAAAACTGCACAAAGTAAATGAACGTGTCGGTTATGTATGGGTGGGCGAGAAGCTCACTCCACCAGTACAGTTGAGTACTGACACCCACATAGTGTTCATGTGCAGGCACAGGTAGAAGCTCGTGGCACGGAGCTCGCTTGGATGCGTCGAGGCACGGAGTTCCTTGGCGACTCGAAGCGTGCGGCCGCGTGGATTGAAGACTTATACAGGACATAATGTATGGACATCGCCTTCCGAAGCTTCTGCTGGATTCAAGCATTGTATCGAGAGATGAGAGAGAGCAGAGTGAATTGTAAAATGAGAGAAAAGTGAGCACGAGAGACTTATAATTTAGCCTTGCGCCCACCAATGTAATCTTGTATTCAATATCAATAAAGAGCTTCTTTTGAATGACTTGTGTTCATGAGTGTTTGTTCTAAATTTTCGCTGCATGATTCAATATTTCTGCTTGGGACTTCTGTGCGACGACCCCGTCGCCGCCGATGTAATCGGCCGTTATGGAACTGCCTTGTATGAGCGCAATCTAGGCTCGTGCGGCATCACGCCTTAGCGAGGACGATCGCTCCTACGGGAGCGGGACGTGACATAATGGTATCAGAGCACGGCTTTACGTCCTTGGACTTCACGTAGAATTTCTCAGTTTTGAAAGCTCGTCGTTGGGAAAATAAGTTTGTGCTCTCTCTCAAATGTCCCTCGGCATGTCCATACAATAAGTCTAAATATTTTCAAAAGCTCGTACAAGCGTTCAACCAAACGCATCGGTAGGCTATCGTCGAATGCATCTGTAGGCCTTTGTACCGAACGATAAATTTGACTCGATAGAGAACACATGCTAAGTTAACATGTCGCGTGCATGCCTAACTAGTCCTACGTCGACCCTAGCAATTGAGCGTGCAAACTTGAACATAGTCCGCACGGGATAGCCATGCGCACGGCCTTTTGGCTAAGTTGCGTCGCGTATCGCGCACCTCAACTTATTGGTGCTAACGAATTGCGAGTGATATCAAGTATCGCTCGGTCGAAAATGAAGCTACACTTAGAGTGTCTATCGATAGGAACGCTATCGAACTAACGCTTAGGTGTGCGCAAAAGATTGACTTGGATTTTGAGGAATAGTGCAATCGATCTAGCGCGTCGATACGACGTGAGCGATTACGCTAGAGATTCGTCGAACGAATCTGAAGGATGTCTTAGCGAATGATATGAACATGATCGAGGACTAGATCGGATGGCTCGAATCCGAGTGGTGTATGGTTTGTCTTGGAAATCATTCGAGCAAATATTGAGGATTACGAGTATGTCGACGAGGCGATGCGATCGCACAAAGCCTTAGAACGTGTCACACATTGTTGGTCGTGACTTCGAATGTCCCGAACGAGCATCTCGTTCGGACAACTTGTGAATAGGCAATGCAAGTTAGAAAATGATTCGGAACGATGAATAAAAATGAATGGTCTTGATCGAGGAAACTTAGAGGATCGCGCGTACGATGTCGGATTGTTTCAAATGGAATATAACTTGAGTTTTGAACAACGATCTGAAACGAGCTTGAGGAAGAGCGACTGAACTTGATCTTGAATATCGAGGAATGGTGGTATATCCAGTTCGGACAATAGCATCAGTCGTACGACTCGAAATTGGTTGCAAAGAAAGATCGTCAGGTTACGCATATCGTCGATGGTATTGAGGCGTATCAAAGATCGATATACGATATCTCGAGGGTACTCTGACTCGGCGAATGACGATCGTGCAAATGTCATTGTTCCGATGGATGCTATACTCGGAATATCAAAACGTGTCGAAGAAAGGATAAAACTTGGCTCGAGGATTTTCTGGTTGAATGAATGACGGTCGGACTATCAAATCGAAATCTTGGCTTGGATGAAAATGAAACGTTTGGATTTGCTTCGTCGATAACCACAGCTTTGACATTCTTGTCTTATGCGAGCGTAACTCCAGCCTCGCACATACGTTGCGCCAATTTGAGACGATCATTCCGCGTGAGCGCTGGTATGGTGATTCATACAGCGGGGGTGATTGACCTAGCTTGGCGTGACAATTTGTGTGCTTCGATTTGTGGTTTGACGCGAAGGTAACTCGAGAATGGATTTGTGTGCTTGAAAAATTGAACTTGAGGATTGAGTAGGTCCAATCCGCGTATTGAAAATGAGTTAGTCTAAACTCAAACAAGAGTTACGCCCGGATGAGGATGATTATTCCGCGGGTGCGTTGCATGGTGATTCATGAACCACCATGGATAACCGGTCTCGCGTGAGATTAGGGCGCAACGTATTATCGAGCTAGATGACCTCGTGATTGAATGCACGAATTGGTTGGAGTTGGTGATTTGGATAAAATCGAATATGTACAACGCATATATTAATGCGAATAGGTGATCGTGCTCGATGTTTAGAAATCTGAGTGACGCGAGCTTGGGTAAAAAAACCCTATATTATCGAACCTGGTTTAACCCTAGGATTGGGGTCAGTGTTGGCATTATTATTGGAGAACTATGATTCCAATCCTGACATTGACTTAGCCTCGCAAAGATTGGCCTAGCGGTTAGGCGAGACGCCCTGTTTCATGAGTTATCAATCGAAGGATTGATCTTGAGGATTGGCATGGATGGATAGTATGAATCACGAATATAGGAAAACCCCTCACGAGATTCGGCTGACATGCATATATTTTAGGAACGCCGGAGTATGTGCACGATGCGACTCGAGTGAGAATGACGAATTTGCTATCATGCGGCTTGACTGAATACATGTATTTTGGGGACGCCTGGAATGCGTGCACGATCCAGCCAAGTGATACGTTGAATAGAAATGAGACTTGGGGAATGGAAGAGTATCGAGAATTCGAAATCGTGTTGAAGGAAAGAATGATAATAGTGCAAGTGTGGCTCGGACTCAAGGAAACGCATAGGCGTATCTCGCTCGACTGTTATAGTCCCGTGTCTAGGCTCGATTAAGTCTTGACCATAGAAATGGTAGGATGGCTTGCCTTCAGAAAAGTCTCGAGGACGAGACTTGTTCTGAGTGGTGTATGATGTAGTGTCCCATCCCGCAAAGTCAATCGGAGGAATCGAAACGCCGACGGTGTTGGAACTTAGCCTTGCAACAGCTGCTCGAAGGCTCGCTCGTCCGAGGCGACTCCTCGCACAGGTGGGGTAGTTTCGGTGAACTTGCCTCATCTTAGCCTTCACCTAATAACGCGTATGTTTTCAACTTGCACAAGTAGGCTAATATAAAAGCTACGAACGCACATAGCCAAGGAAATAATCCTGACCCGTCGGAATGTCTTAGAACATGGAAAATGGTCCCACGGTCTTCATAGAAGTCGGCTCAGCGTGATTTCAAATGACACTCGATCCTTCGATCCCGTGGCTTGGGAGAAGGAAGTTGGCTTAAGTTGCTAAGTTGCCCCGACACTTGAAATAGCCTAAGTCATAGGCGTCGCCTGCGTGAATACTTGGTAAAGCATGCACGGTCCCGTCGATTTGTCCCGACACTCGAATTAGTCTAAGTCATCGGCGTCGCCCGCATGTATGCCTAACAAAACATGCACGGTCCTGTCCCGCAAGGCTTGGCATAGCCTTCGCACGTCCCGCAAGTTAAGTCGTCTCGCACGGCTCGTTGGCTTAAGTCTAGGCACTCGAAAAGTTGGTTATCCAAGTCGACCCCGTGCCTAGCACGTTCCCTCGATGCGAAGCTTGACGTAGCCTTTGTTCGTCGAGTCGTTGTCCGAATAAGTTAGACAAGAGTTGTGCTGGGCTATCAAAGCCATTTCTAGCACTGTTCCGCATGGCCTGCACGAGTCATTCCATTGCCGTCTTTGGTATTTGAATCGTTGGCACGAGAATTGGCCTAGTGAACTTGAGTTTAAGTGAAAGTCTTGGTACGGCTGAGTCCACATAAGTTGCTCCTCGGCAAAGCACAGTATTGAATACGTTAAGGTCCCGAATAGAGTATGGCACGACCCTGCCATCCCGAGTTCAAGTTTGGTCAAGTTCATGCACGATGAGGCACTGCCTCGATCGAAATACACGTTGGTATTATTACACGACCATGTCGTTGCACGTCGAGTTGGATAGACGTCAAGTCTTAAAAATGATCCTAAGGCAAGACTAGAAAGACAATCGAAAGGGTTTAAAATTGTACAAAGTAAATAAATGTGTCGGTTATGTATGGGTGGGCGAGAAGCTCACTCCACCAGTACAGTTGAGTACTGACACCCACACAGTGTTCATGTGCAGGCACAGGTAGAAGCTCGTGGCGCGAAGCTCGCTTGGATGCGTCGAGGCACGGAGTTCCTTGGCGACTCGAAGCGTGCGGCCGCGTGGATTGAAGACTTATACAGGACATAATGTATGGACATCGCCTTCCGAAGCTTCCGCTGGATTCAAGCATTGTATCGAGAGATGAGAGAGAGCAGAGTGAATTATAAAATGAGAGAAAAGTGAGCACGAGAGACTTGTAATTTGGCCTTGCGTCCACCAATGTAATCTTGTATTCAATATCAATAAAGAGCTTCTTTTGAATGACTTGTGTTCATGAGTGTTTGTTCTAAATTTCCGCTGCATGATTTAATATTTCTGCTTGGGACTTCTGTGCGACGACCCCGTCGTCGCCGATGTAATCGGCCATTATGGAACTGCCTTGTACGAGCGCAATCTAGGCTCGTGCGGCATCACGCCTTAGCGAGGACGATCGCTCCTACAGGAGCGGGGCGTGACATAATGGTATCAGAGCACGGCTTTGCGTCCTTGGACTTCACGTCGAATTTCTCAGTTTTGAAAGCTCGTCGTTGGGAAAATAAGTATGTGCTCTCTCTCAAATGTCCCTCGGCATGTCCATACAATAAGTCTAAATATTTTCAAAAGCTCGTACAAGCGTTCAACCAAACGCATCGGTAGGCTATCGCCGAATGCATCTGTAGGCCTTTGTGCCGAACGATGATAAATTTGACTCGATAGAGAACACATGCTAAGTTAACATGTCGCGTGCATGCCTAACTAGTCCTGCGTCGACCCTAGCAATTGAGCGTGCAAACTCGAACATAGTCCGCACGGGATAGCCATGCGTACGACCTTTTGGCTAAGTTGAGTATGGGATTCATAATATTTCGAGTACGAAATATGTTGGATTCGATTGAGTAAATGAGATGACTATCGATAGGGGTGCTATCGAGCGACGATAACGTCGGTGCGATATAGATTAGCGTGCTTGGAAATTTCGAAGAATGGTTCGAACAGAAAATTTGAAGAAGTTAATTTTGATTCGAATGACAAGTTGAGGATTTGTAGAATGACTTCATCCCTGAGTGGTGTATACAATAGCTTCAGGGATGTCGATCAATTGAGGATGTGGGGTGTCGGCGAGTCTATCAGCAGGCGTCGTGTTGTGCAAAGCCTTATATAGAGTGTCATTAAACAAGTTGAAGTCTTGAAGATTTGGATGAGTTGATTCGAACAACTTAGAATTGACGCGTACGAAACGTGCACGGGATCGAGGATTGTGCGAGTATGAAATGCAAAATAATTGAGTAGGTGAAATCGAATCAAAGAAAAGTTAGGGTGTACGAATGGATGACTTGATCGAGGAAATTAATACGGATCGTATATGAAAAATTAGCACGACAGGTAGATAGCGCGCATAAAAAAGTTAAATTTTGAAGTTACGTGAATGACTCTGAAGATTGGAATGAATGTTGCTCGATGATTTGAATTAGCAAGAAATGATGCAAATTGAGAAAATACGTTGGTCGATAACTTAAGATAGACGTATAAACAGTATGCGAATTTGGGTTGAGGAAATTGATGTTGTGAATGATTCGAGGGATAATGATTGAACTTGAATTTGAATGTCGAGGAGATTATCCAGTCGGATGATAGCATCATTCGCACGACTCAAAATTTGTTACAAGGGAAGATCGTTAGGTTACGCATATCGTCGATAGTATTGAGGCGTATCAAAGATCGATATACGATAACTCGGGGGTACTCTGACTCGACGAATGACGATCGTGCAAGTGTTATTGTTCGGTTGGATGCTATACTTAGGATTTTGATTGAGATAAATATTGTATAAAAATGATTGTGTCTTGATGGTTACGCGAATAACTACAACGTCACATTCTTTTCTTGCGCAAGCACAACTCCATCCTCGCACATGCGTCGCATCGAATTTGAGGCAATCGTTCCGCGTGAGCGCTGACATGGTGATTCATGTCGCGGGAATGAATCGAACTCAGAAAATCAGGACGCGACAACTTTGATTGTCTCAACTTGTTGGTTTGATGCGAATGAAAATTCGAGGATGTTTCGACTTGCGATTGATGATTGAGTAAACTTGAGGATTGAATAGATCCAATCTACGTATCGAGAATGAATTAGTCTAGACACAAAACAAGAGTTACGTCCTGATGAGGATGATTATCTCACGGGAGCGTGCATGGTGATTCATGCCTACCGTGGATAATCTGAATCACGTGAGATCGGGGCATAACATGTTGTTAAACTAGACGACCTCATGATCGAATACGTGAATTGGGATGAATGACTTAAGGGAATATGAAATGTGAATTATGGTTTAGCGGTTAATTATGTCGTAGTGTGCTTGACTTGGAAGGATTGATTGACGGATTATGTCGAACGTGTTCGAAGAGATAGACTATACAAAATGGCTTAATGAACGAGTGATATTGATATGTCAAGGAATTGGTTGAAACGTGAGTTATCGTAGGATAGCTTTGCTGAATGACTCGGACCCCGTGCGACGAATGTCGGGATGTGTAGGAAATCTATGCTCGAAGTTTAGAAATCGGAGTGATGCGAGCTTGGGTAGAAAATCCCGTACTATCAACTTGGTTTGACCTTAGGATGGGGTCAGTGTTGATGTCGTTGCTTGGGAACTATGATTCCAATACTGACGGAAAGACATAGCCTAGCAGTTAGGCAGACGTCCGAGTACGAAGTGGTAGGATTTGTGGGGGCACCACTCGCGACTCTCGGTTGACATGCACATATATCAGGGACGTCCGAATATGTGCACGATCCGACTCGAGTGGTGATGTCGGATTCTTTATCACGAGACTTGGCTGAAATGTATGTATTTTGGAGACGCCTAGAATATGTGCACGATCCAACTAAGTGATACGTGAATCAAGTGAGACTTGAGGAACAGGGAAGTGTCAAAGATTTTGAGATCGTGAGTTTTGAAGAAAAGATTTTGGGTAGCACGAGCGTGGCTCGAATTTGAGAAACGCATAGGAGAAATGTGTACGAAGAAAAGTAGGATGTTGAATCAAGTATAAGTCGATAGGTATACTCAGTTAGTTTCGAGGACAAAACTTTTTCTGAGTGGTGTATGATATAGTGCCCCGTCCCACTTAGTCAATCGGAGGAATCGAAACGCCGACGGCGTTCGGACTTAGCCTTGCAACGACTTGATCGGAGGCGTCGCTCGGTCGAGGCGACCGCTCGCTCAGGTGGGTTAGTTTCGGTGAACTTGCCTCATCTTAACCTTCACATAATAATTTGCATGTTTTCAACTTGCACAAGTAGGCTTGATAACAAAATAAGACGAATCCACATAGCTAAGGAAATAATCCCGACGGGTCGAATTGAGTTAGAATATGGAAAGGTTCAACGGTTGGCTTAGAGTTGGTGTACGGCGTGCTTTAAAAATGACACTCGATCCTTCGTCCCGTGGCTTGGAAGAAGGAAAGTTGGTTGAGTAGGCGAAGTTATGACGTAGCCTAAGTTATAGGCGTCGCCCGCATGAATGCTTCATAAAGCATGTACGGTCCCATCGTCCAAGGCTTGGCATAGCCTTAATATGCCCATGAGTTAAGTGCGTTGAACAGATTGTAACCTAAGTCTAGGAACCCAATGACTTGGTCGTTCGAAGTTGAATACGTGCACGACACGTTTCCACGATACAAGGCTTGACGCAGTCTTTGCTCGTCAAGTTATTGCAAAGTTAAGTAAGACAAGGACTATCAAATAGGCGTTCATGAGTTGAATAGTACCACGATCCCAAGGTCCGTCGTATAAAGTATGACTCGAGCGGTAGTGTGTGTAGAACACAGTTGGCATTAAGGCACGATGTACGGACTTAGTGTTTAAGGCACGAGCCACGGTTGATTTAAAGTGAGTTTGTGTCACTCCCATTTTCTGTTATACGTATTTTCAAGATACGTATACGGATTTCTGACAATTGTCAGGTGGCCCGTATTTTTACTTATCTTGCTTAACTTAGCCTTGGTTTAAATCTTGACTTGATTGGTTCAATTTGGTTCAACATGACTTGGCTTGGCTTGGTTTGGTTTGGTTTATATTGGGTTGAGATGAGAGGGGTTGCTATATAAGTCAACTTCTTCTCTTTCCTCCATTATTTTGCATTTACTTCTTCATCCTCTTCATTTACTCCTTCCACCTACCAAGCCTAGGCAAGTACAACTTGCTTCATGATGGATCTCAAGTTTTATTTTTCCTTTCCCCCCTTACTTCATTCTAAGCCTCTTTAGATCTTGACATTTTTGGATTTGATGGATGGATTCTTGTAAATCTAAGTTTGTAATCTTTTTGATTTTTCTTAGTTTTGATCTCTATAACTTGGTTATTTTCAAAATCTAATAGTTTCATGTTGTAGGAAATTCAATTCTACCCAATTTTGGCTTTTGAACCGCTTGATTTCGACTTCGTATGTGAACGTTATGCCATTTTCATGTTTATGGGTTCTCCACACCTTTTGGTGCTGTTGGGACGATGAACAGTGCCGTGCGCAGTGTATTCGCTGCCGCGCGCCGTACACCGTAGGCGATTTTGCCCGTGCGCAGATTTTGCCCTGTGCGCAATGTGCAGGTTGTGCGCCGCGCGCCCGCGCACTTCTCTGCCGTGCGTCCGCGCGCCGCGCTTGCGCTCAATGTGCGACGTGGACAATTTTGCTCGCACGCAATGCGCAGGTTGCGCGCCCGCGCACTTCTCTGCCGCGCGCCCGCGTGCCGCGCTTGCGCGTAACGTGCGCCGTGGGCGATTTTGCCCGCGCACAATGCGCAACTTGCGCGCCCGCGCACCGTGCTTGTGCGCAACGTGCACCGTAGGCGATTTTGCCAGCGCAACTTGCGCGCAGGTCACTCCAAATGACTGTTTTTGCTTCTTTGAGCTGTTTTGTAGCTAAAATCTTAAAAAACTCAAAATATGAAAGTTGTAGATCTTTTCTTTGGCTTCAAGAATATGTCATTAGTTATTTTATGTAAGTTTTTCTTATTCATGATAATGTAAGAATAGAACACGATAGTGGCCCGCTGTGGCGCACTCTTGACAAGTAAACTGACATGATATATCATGACATACTGTTACGACAGCTAGCCTGACATGACAAGTATGAAAGACCTGGACACCGTGGGCGATTGTGTTTGTATAAATAAACTGGTACTATCTTGCGTCATGTCTAGGATGGAGATTCCTGAGTACCACGGTCAGGGGTACCTACTAAAATTGACTAAGGCTAATTAACTAGAATGATACATTAGTCATGAAGAGATTTCCAGCTACAGGCAATTCCGTTATCTGGACGCATTCAGTGGACTTGTAGCCTACCGACGAGTAGGGCACATTTCCAGCACACAGTCACGTGTTGCATTCTTCATAAACGGACATTCGACCTGGATAACCGAATGGTCTATAGGACTTGTGGCTGTTGGGATAATCTTATTGCATCTTACTAGTAACTAGGCCTGTGATAATCCTAGTTAGTTAAAGTATCAAGCCGTACTCTTTGCTTGGCCGTGATTGATTGGATGGAATCTAGCTCAGCTTAGTCTTGTCCTGATCCTGTATAAGATTGTGACATGACATGATTATATATATTGGCCTCAGCAATAAAGATTAGGGGTCCAGTTCTGTTCAGGCGAAGGGTTACAACCCCGGTCCTTGTTTGGTTTAAAGGTTGTAACCTGGCTCCCGGAGCAGTTCTGTGTCCTCTCTTTATTTATTGTCTTCACTGTACCAATAGTATTTGAGACGGGTTTCTATTCAGGTGAAGGGCTGCAACCCCGGTCCTTGTTTGGTTTAAGGGTTGTGACCTGGCTACTTGAATGGTTTCCTCGTACTCAGTTTACTGTTGTTATCTCTATTATTATCAGTTCTTTATTTATTATCTTTAATATTCTATTGTGAATTGCTGGTTTTAGTTCCTAAGTGAAGCCTCCTTTGTGGCACTTGCTCTTTCTGGGTCTGACCCAGCTGGTTTTGTGTGGCCAGATATCGGAGCAGCCCCAGAGGATCTACCTATCTTTCAGCCAGATGGTGACCACTAGGCGTAACCCTGGCAATGAGTGGGTTTCTTTTGTCCTCTCACTTATTTGTAAAATTATTCTTTTGAGGCATTTAGCCGACGAGCACGTGTTAGCTCGTATTGCATCTTTATTTACTGTCTGCCTACGGGCTGTAACATGATTGACAGATCCTAGGGTTGATCATGTATGACTAAACTCTTGCTAGTCCTCATATTTTGTATGACTAGCTTCATGATCAGCTGAATATGTAATATTTGGGATGCCTTACGATTGTATATTTGGTGTTCTTGCATCTTGTAACTTTTACTTACTTGCTTGTGATTGAGACAATAGGCTTGTTCTTGACCATAGGAGACTGATGCCTTGTAGTTAAACCCTCATGTTTCTAGACAGCCGTGACCGTATAGCGAGGCGGGTTGCACTTCAATATACGTAGCTTGCTATGTCCGCCCCCGCTCTCCAGTATTATGGTTCTGGGGCATGATATGGTTTAAGTGGTGGCCCATGCAGGTCTTGTAAATCAAAATATGTGAGGGTTTACCGAATAGATGTCTCAATCAGTACTCGCCCTTGATCTCTACTCGTATCCTCTGAATCCCTGAATTCTTGACCTGATCACATGCTTGTATCGTTGATCTGTCCTGGTCCTTCCTTATTGTTCCTTATGTCGTCTTCTTCAGCTACATTGTTCCTGGACCTACCGATCAGCAAGGCGGAGCACCCCCTGTGGACCAGCAACATCCTGGAGATCAGGCCCAGCATTCAGGAGTAGCCTCCAGAGTCATGCCTACCGGAGGAGAGCCACCAGTCCAGCCAGTTCATTAGCTTCCCAAGATCGTCGGTGGTTTTAGGGATGGATTGGTTGAGGGACCAGTATGCTAGGATAGACTGCCATATCGGCAGGGTTGTTTTTAGTATTCCAGGCGAGCCAGAGTTTTTCTTTTCCCGAGGCGAAGTTAAACCTTCTCCTCCAGTATTGCGGATGGCGGTAGCAGCCGTGCAGTTACCCCGGATAGTCGAGGAGTTTCCAGATGTTTTCCAAAAGAGCTTCCAGGGATGCCGCCAGAGCGGGAGATCGAGTTCACCATCGACTTGATTCCCGGAACAGCTCCAGTGTCAGAGAGATTCTACAGGATGGCGCCGTCAGAATTAGAGATATTGTACAAGATGATTGAAAAACTTAGAACCAAGGGATTCATTCGTGCTAGTGGAACGCCTTGGGGAGCCCCGATGCTTCTTATAAAAAAGAATGATGGTACGTCAAGATTATGTGTTGATTATCGTACCTTGAACTCAGTGACAATCAAGAACAGATACCCTCTCTCGAGGATAAATGACTTGTTTGATCAACTCAAGGGGGCAGCAGTATTCTCGAAGATTGGCTTGCGGTCAGGATATCATCAGATAAGAGTCAGAGAGCAGAACATCCCGAAGACAGCTTTCAGATCTAGGTATGGGCATTGGGAGTTCCCTGTTATGCCATTTGGAGCAACCAATGCGCCGACTGTATTCACGGACCTCATGAATCGTATCTTCATGCCTTATTTGGATCAGTTCGTGATTGTATTCCTAGACGACATCCTGATCTACAGCAAGAGTGAAGCAGAGCTTGAGCAGCATCTCCGAGTTGTCCTTCAGATTCTCAGAGAGCACCAGTTGTATGCCAAGTTTAGTAAATGCGAGTTCTGGCTCGATTGCATTTCGTACTTGGGTCATATCATCACCAAAGGTGGAGTGGAAGTGGATCCCCAGAAGATATTGGCCATAGAGACGTGGCCAGCACCTAGCACCGTCGCAGAAGTTCAAAGTTTCCTAGGATTGGCTGGCTATTACCGACGGTTTGTATCTGACTTTGCTTGAATTTCAGCACATTGACGCAGTTGACCCGCAAGGATGTGCAGTTTGCTTGGACAGCAGAGTGTCAGAGTTCATTCGAGGAGTTGAAGCGAAGATTGATGACGGCACCCATTCTCACGCTTCCAGATGGAACCGGAGGATTCTCAGTATATTGTGATGCTTCAGGCAGAGGCTTAGGATGTGTTCTGATGCAGCATGGGAAGGTAATAGCTTATGCGTCACGTCAACTTCGTGATCATGAGAGAAATTATCCAACCCATGACTTGGAGTTGGCAGCAGTAGTGTTTGCACTTAAGTTGTGGAGGCACTACCTATATGGAGATAGGGTGGAGATTTTTACCGACCACAAGAGCCTGAAGTATGTTTTCACCCAGAAAGATCTTAACATGCGTCAGAGGAGGTGGCTGGAGCTACTTGTGGATTATGATGTCAACCTGCAGTATCATCCTGGAAAGGCCAACGTCGTTGCAGATGCATTGAGCAGGAGAGCCGGAGTTTATTTTCTAACAGTGCAGCCGGAGTTGTTAGCAGATCTTCAGAAGATGGGTATAGAAGTTTTCTACCTTCCAGTGTGGCGTTGATAGCCAGCATGCAAGTTCAGTCCACTATAATTGAGAGGATCCGGATGGCGCAGTCAGCAGATTCCAAGCTTCAGCGACTCAGAGCAGAGTGTGAGGCATGACGAAGACCGAAGTTATGCATTCATGAAGACGGTACACTTCGACATGGAAAGCGTCTTTGTGTACCCAGTGGAGATATCAGACAGGAGATCATGACAGAGGCTCACAGTTCGCAGTATTCCATTCATCCCGGCGGTACGAAGATGTACCGTGATATCCGTCAGCACTTTTGGTGGAATGGCATGAAGAGGGAGATAGCCCGATTTGTCTTTCGATGTTTGGTTTTCCAACAAGTTAAAGCTGAACATCAGAGGCCAGCTGGACTTCTTCAGTCCTTGCCAATTCTAGAATGGAAGTGGGAGCATATAACTATGGATTTCGTGACTGGATTACCTAGATCTCCAGCTGGCAGAGATGCTATTTGGGTTATTGTAGATAGGCTCACGAAGGTGGCCCACTTTCTCCCGTTCAGAGTTGGTCAGTGGACGGCTCAGCTGGCAGAGATGTACCTGTAGCTTCCCTTCCCGGAGAAATTTTTTTATTTATTTGATTTAAATAGTAATTTTAGAATTTTATAAATGTTTATTTAGTTAATTATTACGGTAGATGATTTTCGCCATGGTTGAGATTTAGAGTACAAGGTGACTAGGAATCATGGTACGGATAGTACAGTGGCATGCTTTGACTAGTGTTTAGCCATGGTAGGGGAAAGCCGAGCCATAGTGATGTCCAAACTAGAAAAATCAGGTCAAGGTGCGACTTAACCTCTAAAGACATTTTAATTGTTTAATTATTTAATATTTAGATTATTAATTTTAGAAGACTCGGTCGCACCAAACTGACCCGAACCCAACCCAATCCCGTGTAGGCTCGTAGTGAGACCAAAGGCGTCCATCTAGACGTATGTCGTATCACTATTCTAATTTAGTGACCCGATAGCCGAGTTCACAAAGGTGGTTGTATTTATGTATATTATAAGTTCTTAATACTAAATAATGTTTTGTGATGATATAGTAAATAATTGTCCTTAACAAATATGTTGGACTTTATAGGAATTATCTAGGTTATATTTATACTTGTATATATATATAGAAGCGTATTTATGGTATATGGCAAAATAGGCTTATATATATATAAAATATTATTGTATTTGAGTTATGTGAATTTTAGTATATAGACTTAAGTATATGGTATTTCTATTATAAATTGTATTTAGCATATTTTATTCCTTATGTTTGAATGTATACATGTATGTGTATATATATAAATATTCGTATATATAAATATATAAATATTTATATATAAAAAAAAAAAAATATATATATATATAAATATTCGTATATATATATATATATATTTTTTTTTACGTATATATGTATAGATAGATATATATATATATAGTTTTAGATACATAGATATAAATAAATATATAAATGTTTGTGTATGTATATATATATATAAATGTATATGTGTACATGTGTATATATATATATATATATATATATATATATATATATATATATATATATATATATATATATATATATAAATATATGTGTATGTATATATATATATATATTCTTCTTCTTTTTTTTTACATGTGTAAGTGTATACGTGTAAGTATATACGTATATATATATATATATATATATATATATATATATATATATATATATATATATATATATTGGAAAAACCGTTATATATTGGAAAAAAATATATATATATATTGGAAAAACCGTTACCTTTATTGAAAAAGAGGGTAATGAGTACATCCGACCTCTACGGTAACAGAGAAAAATAAAACAGAACAAAGCAAAGCACTAATCCCATGCCCACTGCGGGATAGACGGAAGATGACGACAACCCGAGAGCGACTTCCGAAACTGCCGCTTCACCTCCCGAACCAAGAAAGCAGTACCAGCACTACGCCCCTCATAGCGCTGCTTGTTCTGATTTTTCCAAAGCACCCAAATAATCGCACCGGCCAAGGATCTCCGATGATGACTATCCGGGCCACGCCACCATCTTTGAAGGAAAACCAAAAAATTATGGTGCATCCTCGCCTTGAAAAAACTTCGGAAGACAGACCATACCTCCGTAGCAAGATCCCCGTGGAAAAGAATATGCTGAAGAGTCTCCACTTGCCCATCCTGACAACAATGACATCTGGATGCCATATGGAAGCCGATCTTTTGAATGTTATCATCAGTGGGAAGTCGGTTGTGGCATACCCGCCATAACAGAATGCTCCACTTCGCTGGAATACATTTACCCCATATGTGAGAAAGTAAGGGAGAAGTTAGATGGTGAGTCCGACATAACCTCCATGCCGCTGCCAGAGAGAAAGATTCTTGCCGATCACCCCAGACAAAGGAATCAGGCACCGTAGTGCAAGTCAGATTGGCCGCATTGAGACGCCGTACTGCCTCTTCCCCAAAATGCGCCGAGATCAAAGGCAGATTCCAACCCTCGGCTGACCAAAACGATCGGATATCAGGGCCTCCATTGTCCGAGTTCCTCGCCCTAGAATCTCGGATCTTCCTTCCCCTTTCCGATAGAACCCTCACAATCATCGGTCGATGAGGATGGAAAACCCCCCTCCCGGCCAATCTGGCCGACCGACGAAGCACCCCCGTGCCACCACCCGCCGCTATCCGCCCCGGGGGGTGCGCCCGACGCTGGGAAGGAGCCGCCGAATCAGCGCCCGCCCTCCCGGGAGCCGTGGATTGGCCCGCCAACCCAGGAGAAATCCCCCGCGACCGTCTCTCCGCTCCACGTCTGGCCCCTGTAACCACACCAACGACCGTCGGATCAGCAACACGACCCAGCCGAGGACCTTCCGGAATCCACGCTTCGCACCATGCTGAGCCCTCACCACGGCCAAGTCTAAAATAAATATGAGGTTCCGCCAATTTCCTCCCCCGTAAAATCCGTCACCAAATGGGAGAGCACTTGGACGTCATGAAAGCTTCGCAAGGATGACGCTTCCGAAAATATTTCGATTTAAAGAACTCCACCCAAAGTCCCCTCCCATGACGCAACTTCCACCATAATTTCATAAAGAAGGCATCCAAAATATCCTTCAGATACTTGATCCCCAAACCCCCTTCAGATTTAGTCCGAGTAGCGAGCCGCCACGCCAACCAACTCCTCTTAGCGACACCATCCTTGCTACCCCAAAAGAAGGCCACAAACATCCTCTCAATTGCCCTGATAACGGCTTTGGGTGGGCAACAGGCTCCAATGTATACATAGGGATAGAGCAAAGAACATTCTTAATAAGAACCTGCTTACCCCCAGGAGAAAGAATTTTATTTTGCCATCCCGTCAGCTTCGACCTTATTTTATCAATCAGATTCCTGAACAACCCCGCATTCCTTCTCCCGTACGTTAAAGGACAGCCCAAGTAAGTAAGAGGCAAAGTACCGGTGCAAAAACTAAATAAGGAAGAGATAGCCCGTGCACGATCTTCGGCCAATGGAGCCGCAGTATAAAAGGCAGATTTGGAATAATTAATCTTCTGACCTGAGACAGCCTCATAACGATGCAACACCTTCTGAAGAGCACGCAAGCCAGAAATATCCTCCGAAGTAAAAATAAGAACATCATCTGCGTAGGCCAGGTGTGATATACGCGGTCCCCCGATCGAAGTATGAAAAGAGGATCTCCGATTAGTGTCTTGAAGAAGCTTGAGGTTCTGAGAGAGCACCTCCGCAACAATAATGAATAAAGCGGGGGAAAGAGGGTCCCCCTGCCGGATCCCTCTAGACGCCGGGAAGAAATCTGTAGGAGCTCTATTGAGAAGAACCCCATACCGGATGTCCGCCAAGAGACGATAAATGAGATCACAGAAGGCTTCATTAAAGCCAAATCTCCGAAGAATCCGCAAGAGGAATTGCCAATTAACCCTGCCATAAGCCTTCTGCATGTCAAGCTTGATAGCCACGTTGCCCCCATGATTGGGTTCCCTCATAGATGCCACCATGTCCTGGGCAATAATAATATTGTCAACAATCTCCCGCCCTTTAACAAAAGTACTTTGCTCTGGAGAAATAATTTTGGGAAGAAATTTCCGTAACCTGCAAGCAAGAATCTTGGAAATAATCTTGTTACAGAAATTGCAAAGACTAATAGGGCGAAAATCTGAAAGATTCCTGGGGTGCTCGACTTTGGGGATAAGGAATAAGAAAGTATCGTATATAGAAGCCGGAAGATGACCACCCAAGAAAAAAGCGCCAATGGCTTTCTCCACGTCAGAAGCGATAATATCCCAACAATAAGAGAAGAATCTCCCAGAAAAACCATCCGGTCCGGCGCCACTAGACGGGTCCATCCCACGAACAATCTCCATCAATTCCGATCTATCCGTACACCGGACAAGATCAGAATTGTCCTCCGCAGAGATAATGCTAGGAACGACATCGAGGAAATCATCATCATCAATAATAGACTCAGCCCAGAACAACTTAGAGTAGAATAAGGAAGCCTCCGCCGCCACCTCCGCATCAGAGCCTGTTTCTGTAGCATCAGCACGAATAATTTTCTGGATAGCAGCCTTTCTCTGCCTACTCTGGGTGCACGCATGGAAAAATCGAGTATTCTTATCCCCTTCTAGGTCCCACTTCAGTCTGGCCTTCTGTTTCCAGAAAGACTCCTCAACCTGGACCTTTTGCTTCAGTCTGGCTACAGCCTCCATCCAGGAAGCCCTCCCCCTCTCCGAAGGATGAAGATCATAATCCCCTTCCGCCGCCAATGCAACGTCCTCTGCCTGCCGGACCTCCTGAAAAACATCTCCAAAAGTAGATCTGCTCCAGCCGGCCAGGACCTGACCCGTCGTCCGCAACCGCATGCCCAGACGCTCTAACGCATCATAATGCCAGCATGATTCCCAAGCCCGGGCAACTACCGTAAGGAACTCGGGATGAGATGTCCAAAAGTCGAGGAAACGAAAGCCTCGACGCTGAACGAAAGAAACTGGCTGGTTGGATATCAGGAGAGGAGCATGATCAGATTCTGCCCGGTTGAGATGCTCACAGGAGACCTGGACTCCATCCAGCCAGGAACCCGTCGCTAACAAACGATCGAGGCGAGATCCCTGTCGGTCAACCCCAGACTGACCGTTCATCCAAGTAAAAGTGCTCCCTCTGAAGCCAACATCTGAGAGCCCGGCCGCCAACTGGAAGTCGAGGAAATCCGCCATGGCCAACGTGTCAGGTGGCCGGCCTCCAAATTTCTCGTCCGGAGAAGCAATGATATTGAAGTCCCCGTCCACAGCCCAAGGCAAAACAAAGTCCCTGGCTTGGACGTCCAGGAGGTGCCGCCATAGACGCCTCCTCTTCTGACGTGTTCCTACACCATGAACAACAGACATCCGTACCGGATCCGAGAAACAGCTCAAAGAAAGTTGTACCGTAATAGCCTGATCACAGGAATCAATACAGTTGAGCCCAGTACCCGATTTGCTAAAACACCATATATTACCCTTCTTATTGCAACAACTAGTATCAAAACCCAACCTCAATTGATAAGAAAGGAGCTTAGAGGATACCACCTTGGGCTCGATAATAGCAAGAACCTGAATAGAGTTGGTCCGACACAAGGACCTGAGATGGCATAAAGTAGATCTGTTCGCCGTCCCCCGAACATTCCAAATAAGGAAATTAACCATGGACCCTCTGGGGGTCCCGCCTATCCCGGGATGCTTGTGATCGAAGAAGACGATCCGATTGAGGTGCCATCGACTTTCTTCGCTTACCAACCGCCTTTTTGAAAGGAACCATCTGCCATCCCTCTTTACGACCCTCCGAAAGAATAATAGAAGTTCTATCATCAGGCAACGAAACTAACTCATCCCCCGGAGAAGGATCATCATCCCAGGCGGAGATGGGGCCATGGGCGGGCTCCTTTCACACCACTAAACTGCGTTCTTCCGTGTCAGAACCATCCGCTATGACTCCTTGTCCCAGCTGACTATGAATAATAATAGGAAGGTCCGGTAAGGCGATGGGACGAATAACCCGCTCTGGCCTCGAGTGCCCGTCCAGATACGAACCCGGAATGCTGCAACCACTCTGCATGGGCCACCCAACATCCGACCATAAAGCCAGCTGTCCCGAAGATGACTCCCCCACGTGCCAGAATGGCAGAACGGAACACGCGCGATTGCCTTCACTCCTCCGTAAACCGGGTTACGATAACCCCTACTAGAATCACGCCCCTGGACGTGCCTCCAAACCTGTCGTATCCCCTTCCCCTTCTCATGCCTGGATCGACATTGCCGACGGCCCCTGCTGACGCCATGTCCTCCCACCGGGCCATCTTTTTCTAATGTAACGCCAGAGGAAGGGTCGTCAATAACGGGTCGCCTTACTGCCACGTCCACCGCCGGCTTCGCCACCTGTGGCCGACCACAATCACTCTCTACATGGCCATGTAAGCCGCATGCAACACAGTATTGTGGAGTCCGCTCATACACGACCGGCTGCGAACGAACGCCATCAGGAAGTTGGAAGAATACCTCTTGTTGTAATGGTTTACTGACGTCCACTTCAACCAAAACCCTAGCAACACCCGGCCTGGAAAAGGAAGCCATCGCGCGGTCCGTATACAGCGGAGTGCCAATACCCGAAGCTATGGAGAGAACCGTATTAGTATCAAACATGCAACGTGGAAGCCCGGGGAAGGCAACCCAGATGGGAACTCGAGGATCCTCTCTCATCGACAAAAAATCCACCGAAGACCTGAATAACACCATCGGAACCCGTCCAACGAACCAACAGTCCTTGGATCTAAGCCGAAGAAAATCGCTCTCATCATAAGGTCGAATGAGGACGTGACGATCGTCAATGGCCTTATCTTCAATCAAACCCCTGAATCCCCTCGAAGCAAAATCCTTCTTAATGGCCTCAATCAGAAGTCTCCGTCGAGCGAACTTTCCAATAAGGTCCAGTCCACAAGGCGCTGTAAGTGCCTCCATGTCCATCGTGGAGAAGACGACCACCTTTCGACCGTCAACAGCAATGGCTGGATGGAAAGACACCCTTGACGAACCGCCCGCCAAACCCGTCGCCGAGCGTCCCACCGCCGCTGCAGAGTAACTCATCGGGCCATTCATCCCGTCTCCTGCTCCCGTTGCCTGAGCCGACTCAGCCGAAGGAGTCATCGGCGGCCTCACCTCCGTAAGAATCACGGTAGAAGGCCCACGCTGAGGGGCGGAGCCCCCCCTCGCATCTCGACCTCCCCTTTGGGTGGCTGACGAGGACCCCTGAACCGGCGGCCTCACCTCCGCAGGAATAACGGTAGAAGGCCCGCGCTGAGGGGCGGAGCCCCCCTCGCATCCCGACCTCCCCCTTGGGTGGCATCTGACGAGGACGCCTGAACCACCCTCGGCAGCGCTAGGGGGCCATGGGGGGCGGAGCCCCCCGCCGTTGCTTCCATCCGCCGCTCACCTGGAAATCGCACAAATCGCCAGGAATAGGGCTCCGCCAAATCCGCTCCTCTTCTAATTCGATATATATATATATATATATATATATATATATATATATATATATATATGTGTGTATATACATATGTATATAAGTATAACAAATAGAAATGAATAAGACAGCAGCCCTTGAGCCAGGCCAGCCCAGCTGAGCCCGGGCTCAAGCCAGCCTGGCCCATCCACCACAAGCTTTAACAAGTTAGCACCAGCCCGAGCTTTTGAGACCAAACAGCATATAGGTATAGATACGAGAAACAGAGAAGAAGCATCGACATAACACGAAACCCTAAATGAACCCAGCGCCTCCACCACGCGCAACCATCCCACGAAGCTGGCGCACCCCCACACGCGTGCGTGCCGCCCTGGGCCACCGCCTGCTGCCGGCAGCGTGGCCGAGCGCGCAACAGAGCGGAAAGGACAGCAGTAGTAACCATGCGGCGAGGCCACTTCGCGGTAAGGTTTCTCTTCCGATATTCGATCGTTTCTGTTTTCGTAAGTTCCTACGGATAGACAAAATAACCCTCTTGAATTCCCACCAAGGGGATTCGAACATGACAGCTCGACCCTCCCGCGATTTTGACGCAAAGTCGATGGTTTCTGTTCAAAAAATAGAGCATAGAATTACTCCAAACCCTTACATAAGAAGCCAGTTTTCGAACCAAATACTAGGGTTTTTGAAAATCTGAATGAAAATAGTCAAAGACATTATATACGAGACTGAAATGCACCTGTTAGATCAACTTTTCGAATTTCATGCATAAAGTTATTCATTATTAAAGATTCACGAAAAACTGTAATTTCAAAACTAGAAATTCAATACAACCCTCCGATACGACGTGCGTCCCGCCATTCCGGGCGACGTGGTCGCGAACCGAAAGCATCGAAAGGTGCGTAACAGCTTCGTGGTCGTGTGGGCTTTAACGGAATTCAAATTGGTCGCGTGTGCGCGACGAATTTGATACGTACCCGTCAAAATTCACCGTATCGGCCTCTGTGCAAGTTTTTCAATTACTTCGTGCACGTTCGTTAGATCGAGAAGAAACTTGCGCCAATAGGACCGTATCATTTTTCTAGTCCTGTATGCCAAGTTTGGTCCGATTCTGAGACAGTTGATAAAATCGCCGTTTTTGCGGGCTCCACGGTCCGACTCAACGGGTGATTTTGTGCACGGCCTGCCGGAATCCAACTTTGGACATACGGTTGGGTTTGTATCAAAAAACCGGACCTGTTGACATATAGTTTGACGACTTTAGAGACCATTGACTCTGGCACGCTTTTCGGTGCAAAGCGGGTCCAACGGCGGATACCATTTTTGCCCAAAATTACCGTTTTGCCCCTGTGTCCAGAATTGGACTTAAGGACAGGCAATCCTAGCTAATTTGACTATTCTGAGAATGTTGGTAATATTTGTTTCAGCTTTTGGAGACAGTTGTGATGACTTGGACTGTATGGCTTACCAGTCGACTATATATTTGTTGGATCTGCGTGCAACCTCCAGGCAAGTATACCTTGTCTTCCTCTACAGTTTATTTACATGCATATTTCTATTATTATATAGTTTTACTAGTTGGTTATTTACATATGATTTGTATATCGTACATGCTAGTATAGCTATAGTCCTTGTACATGGTTAGCCTTGTAGTTTATATTGGATGGGTTCTCTCGTGTATCGTGATTGCATCGTGTCGTGTCTTCACCTGTATCTTGACTGAGTCGTGTATGCAAGTATGTATGAGTGAACTGCTATTCCTTTGTCTTTTCCACAACCTGCGAGTCCACACACGGGACGAGGGTTGTCCTTTGCACCTTGAGATGGTACCCCATACTGTACTACCCGGAGGTTTATTGCTTGACGCAGCCCAGGTGTTTAGATATTTCCAAGAAAGGATGTTGGAGTCACAGAGAGTTCATGATGAAGCCATGAGGGAGCAATACCAGAGGTTGCTACGTCTGCGGGACTCTGTGCTTCCAGGAAGAGAGCCTAGCTCCAAGAGGGCGAGGAGCAGTACCCAGTCCTACCCAGAGTTTGAGGAGTACCCATATATCCAGCCTATATCATCATACCCAGCTCAGTCTTCTGTCCAGCAGAGGCCAGCAGAGGCCAGCTGAGCCAGAGCCTATCTGTACCTACTGTAAAAAGTCTGGGCACAAGTAGAACTTCTGTAGAAAGAGACTAGGATTGTGCCTAATCTATGGGTCAACTGCACACTGGATGCAGCACTGTCCTGATATACCTGCCCCAACCAGGGCCCTACTTCCAGAAGGGAGTTCTAGTTCTCAGACCTAGCTGGAGGTGAGTTTTGACCTAACCTTAGTATCCTTTTTGAGAATATTTGATGCATCCCTTGCTTGTATGTTTTGATACCTTGTGATTGCCTAGTACTGTAGCATGTTGGTGTAACTAGATGAGACCCCAGACTGATATTACATGCCATGACCCGATAGGTTACACTTTCCAACTGTATGATTTAAATAAGTTTCTGAGACTATGATTGCTGGCGGTTTAACCTAGAAGGAGTACGATCATCTTAATTTTGAGGACGAAATTTTTCTAAGGTGGGTAGGATTGTAACACCCAGTTTTCTAAAATAAGGGTAATTTTGAAATTCTATAATTTTAGTCTTTTAATAATGATAATTAAATTATGATATAATTTTTGGTAATTTTTAAATTATTTTAAAACTATTTTAAATCATGACTTATGATTTTGGTGTTTTGATAGTATAACCTTGGAGACTGGTTGACCTAGAGCCTAACCATGTTATTGGGATACTTATTTGTCATTTTAGCCTAGAGGGTATTTTGTCATTTTTAGGGTTATTTGAATTTAATATAATTTATTTGAATTTATGATTTATTTTGATTTGATTTGAATGATGGTTGAATAGGTTGACTTTGACTAGTGTTGACCTTGGTGGACTGACCAATTAGTTAATCCTAGTCATGACCACTTGGTTAGACTATGAAACACTAGCTTGACCTAATTTAGTGATACCCTATTCATTAGAATTAACTTAGAATAGGAATTGATTAGACTAGAGAATGGTTTATGACTTCACAAGTCATGACTAATGACTTAAGCCCATAGAAGTCCACAAGCCCAGCACCATGTAAACCCTAACCTAATTGCTATGGCCAGCCAACCCACCTAGGGAATCCCCCCTATAAGTACTCTTCTTCATTAGGGCTAGCCTCTTTAGAAATTTTTTAAGTTTTAGAAAGAGGTAAGTCTCCATCTTCATAAATCCATAGAAATTCTATTTTATCTCCTTTTTCCCTCAAATAAATTACAATAGGTTCTAATTAGTGTTTTCTTGCTGTTGGTATATGTTATACTCAGTTTCATAGCAATTTGGAGAAGTTGGGTGGCTTTTGGGGATCCTCTTTGAAGGAGCTTTTTGTGTTGAAGAATACACATAGGTAAATTCCTATCCACCCATTCAAATTAGGTTTTCTTTGCATAAATACCTAGCTCTAGGTGTCCTGGTCCTGTAGGAATAGAATTTGTCCAATTTTGTGTCCTGTACGTGTTCGTATCGGACACGTATCAGTGTTGGGCACAGGTGTTCGATGAAATGCCCCAAAGGGCATTTCGATTTGTTTTTGTGAAGGTGTTTGCATAGAAATTTGTGTTTTGGTGTCGCTTAGGGGTTCCCAAGTGTCTGAGTTGGTGTCGTATCATTTTGGTGATGCATTGGACACTTGGACACGCCGCGCGCGTGCAGGACTGCACTGTTCTGCTGCTCGGGGGCAATTGCGCCTTGGACACAGCACGAGGACACGTGAGATTTTGAGGACACATTGGGGCAGTGTCTGACACGACACTCCCCAAGTGGCATGACCTCTCGTGTCGTATCGGACACGTAATATAGAGTGCACTGGTTTTACACTGAGTCGTTCGGTCGACTTTATGGCCACTGACACGGGTTGATAACTCTGGACACGACGCATTAGGACACGAATCAGGGTGATGGACACGAAGACCTATCCTAGACGAACCTAGGTTGGTGAGCACGAGGCCTGGTTTGCTCTGTGTCGAGTGCACGACACGCGTGCACTTGTGCACGAGACTGCACTGCTGTGCAGTAGCAATTACACTGTTTTGGTTTTTGTGATGTGGACACGCCGTGTCCAGCTATGGTGGACACGAATTGGTCTGTATGACACATGCACATATCTAGGATGTGTTACCAACCATTTGATTTACATTTTAGAATGATTTAAACCATTAATCTCCATTTTTTCATTTTTACTGATACCTAGCATATCTCAGTTTATTTTCCAGTTTTAAATTGAACTTTGGTCGATCTATTAACCCATTTAAATGTTGTTAATCTCATGTTTAAGTCCCTAACATTATTCTCCTATAAGTAATCTACCTGTGTGCAAAATTTGGGGGATTTTGGTTGTGTTTTGATTTTGAAATAAAATGGGAAGTTTTATGACTGTTTTCAAAGTCTAAAATAGGCAACCTGAGATTGCTTTGATGTTTTGAACTCAAATCTGAGTTCATATGAAACCTGAGATATTGTGGTTTGTACTGAATTGAATTCCTTTTCTTTTTATCTGAGATTAGGTTGATAAACCTGTAATATGCATAACCTGGTAATTCATCACTGTTGCATTCACTAATATGATTTCCTTTCCTATTTTTCTGAAACTGAAACCCTATGTTTCCTCTTCACTCTCACACTCTTCATTGACACACACACACACCCCTATAGCTAAATACCTGTGACACACACTCTAGTTTACACACTCTCACACACACAAGCATCTACACACATTTAATTCCAAGTTTCTCACAGTCACTCACACTTGCCTCCCACTCTACACTCACACACATCTGCTACTCTCTACATACATTGACAATTGTTTACTGTTTTCCTGTTTAGGATATCACACTTTAGCACATCACACATACTCTATTATATTTTCTGTCAAAAAACTGAGGATTGAATGATGATTTCAATGTGAAAAACTGATTTTATTCCAAAAACCTGAGAACATAATCCTAAGGCTGGAAATTCCTAAGTATGCACATTGCCCATTTCCTAATTTCTATGTTCTTGTATATATATGTATATACATATATAGGAGATGCACATATGTATCCTATATATTATATATATATGTGTATTATAATTAGAGATATGTATTGATATATGTATATATATAATATAAGTATGTGTGTGTAATGTATGTATATATATATATATAATGTATAGTGTAATGGTATCACATATATGTGTATGTATCTATATATATATGTATATGGTTACCCTATTGTGTGAAATGACTTGTGGTGTCTTGGCTTGAGTTGTGGTGCTAGTATAGGGTTGTACAGCCTTGGGTAGTCTTAATAGACTAGTATAGGCTAGTTTGACCTAATTTAGACTTGTTAGACCTAGCTTGACCATAGTTGACCTAGATTTGACTTCTTGGTTGACCAGGGTTGACCAAGAGTTGACTTTGGCCTAGATTGACCTAGATTCATCTAGAATGCATTGAATTGCATCTTGTTATCATTTAGACTTATTGTGACTTGTACTGTTCTGATTAAGAGCCAGACACCTTTCCTTTGACAGTACATTTCATCCGGACACTCAGATACCAGGCGAGTACATTCTCTGATCATTTCATATCCTGTTTAGAATTATTTTCCTGCTTTAAATTATTTTACTTGATACTGTCACGTTGGTCACACGAATTAGTACTATATGGATCCCTTCTTGAGATGTTATCCCTTCAGGGAGCATCGGGTACTTCATATTCTGTGTGTTTCACTTACATTGCGTATCACTATGCTTCATTGGTTCATTGATCACTTGTGACATATACTCTTATGATCACAGAGTCTTCCTTGAATCCTCCCATTTATTAGGCTTCGTAGAATCCCCATTTATGGGACTACCATGTACCACCCTTCGGGGGCCATTACATGGAATCATAACATAACCTAGTTGGATCCTTGTGTATTGATTGGGGGTACGGAGGAGTAGAAGTGGATATGTGAATAATACCCAAGTAGTATCTCATCAGAATCATTCCGTAGTGTCTCATCAGAATCATCATATGCCATTTACATGTCTATATTGTACTCTGACTCACTAGCCACTGTTAGTTCTCTATTATAGTAGATATTTCTATTACAGTTCTCTCTCTGTTTATATACTGTATTTCTTTCAGTACCTGTATCTTACTTTACTGTATGATTATATTTTCTAACCTGCTATGAACTGTTGAGATGTATTGTGCTCGCTCCTGTCCTGACTGGACCTGTTAAAAATATTACAGAGGACGAGGAGGAGGCCTATGTGGATACCTTCTACGTGGCAGCCCTAGACGACACTTGTGAGCTGGACTCTCAGGAGGACCCAGCTCTAGCTGATGACATTATCCCTACTGCCTAGACTAGCTTAGTTAGGCTTTATATTACTTATGTTGTCTTGAGACTAGTTAGTTAGACTTATTTCTGTCTTGAGACCTGAGTTGTATATATTCTTTCATATTCAGTAGGTGAGACTTGTACTCTGGATATTTGCTGAGATGTTACCTTAGACTATTTGATCATCTGTATTTCCTTGAGTTCTATATTATATCGTGCTTCTTCTTCCTTAGTTGTGATTGAGTTTACATTCTGCTATGTCACTCCCATTCGAGGAGTATAAACTGTTTAGAATTATATTGTTAGATGTTGTGACCTAGGACAGCGTTCTACCGCCGACACTGCGGCGTAGGCTGGACGTACCCACATCTCGTGCCCTTACTCTAGGGTGTGGGTCGTGACAGTGCCAGTCAGTATCGTGTCCGACAGAGATTCAAGATTTATGTCGCACTTTTGGCAGAGTCTTCAGAAGAGTTTGGGGACTCGTCTCAAGTTCAGTTCAGCTTATCATCCGCAGACAGATGGTCAGTCAGAACGTACGATCCAGACTCTTGAAGATATGTTACGGTCATGTACACTCGACTTCGGTGGTTCGTAGGAAGATCACCTGTATCTCGTAGAGTTTTCCTATAACAACAGTTTCCAGGCCAGTATCCAGATGGCACCCTTTGAAGCGCTATATGGCAGGAAGTGCAGATCACCTTTAGCTTGGGATGATATCGACGAGAGACAGATGCTTGGTCCAGAGATGATTACGCAAACAATCGAGGTGGTCAGACAAGTCAGAGATCATCTTCGAGTTGCCCAAGACCGTCAGCGCCATTGGGCCGATTCTCATCGGCGTCCCCTTGAGTTTTCTGTCGGCGACCATGTGTTCCTTAGGATCTCGCCTACCCGTGGCGTCATTCGATTCGGCGTGCGGGAAAAGCTTAGTCCTAGGTATATAGGGCCGTTCGACATTCTAGAGCGAGTAGGTGATGTGTCCTATCGTCTCGCTCTTCTGCCGTCGTTATGTGAGGTACATGATGTCTTCCATGTATCCCAATTACGACGGTATATTCCGGATCCGAGCCATATCCTTAATTATTCAGAATTGGTTGTTGGTACCAACCTTTCGTATGAGGAAAGGCCCGTATCCATATTGGACCGAAGAGAGAAGATACTCAAGAACAAGACTATTAATTTAGTACGTATTGCTTGGGGTCATCACTCCTTGGGTGAGTCAACGTGGGAGCGTGAGGATGATATTCGCTCACGATATCCACACCTGTTTGACTCATAAGGTATAATATCTTCCTTATGCCTTATGCTTTTACTTTTACTTTCTTGCTTGCATGAATGATTGCTTGATTGACTGCTAGTCGTGGCTTGCTTAAGATTAATATAGCTGGTCCTGACACCTCTAGCCTCTTGATTAAATTACGAGGATAGAATTCTTTTAAGGTGGGTAGAGTTGTCACTCCCGTTTTCCGTTATACGTATTTTCAGGATACGTATACGAATTTCTGACAATTGTTAGGTGGCCCATATTTTTACTTATCTTGCTTAGCTTAGCCTTGGTTTAAATCTTGACTTGATTGGTTAAACTTGGTTCAACATGACTTGGCTTGGCTAGGTTTGGTTTATATTGGGTTGAGATAAGAGGGGTTGCTATATAAGTCAACTTATTCTCTTTCCTCCATTATTTTGCATTTACTTCTTCATCTTCTTCATTTACTCCTCCACCTACCAAGCCTAGGCAAGTGCAACTTGCTTCATGATGAATCTCAAGTTTTATTGTTATATTCCCTCTTTTAATTTATTCTAAGCCTCTTTAGAACTTGACATTTTTGGATTTGATGGATGGATTCTTGTAGATCTAAGATTTGTAATCTTTTTAGTTTTTCTTGGTTTTGATCTCTAAAACTTGGTTATTTTTAAAATCTAATAGTTCCATGTTGTAGAAAATTCAATTCTACCCAATTTTGGCTTTTGAACCGCTTGATTTCGACTTCGTATGTGAAAGTTATGCCATTTTTATGTTTATGGGTTTCCCACACCTTTTGGTGCTGTTGGGACGATGAACAGTACCGTACGCAGTGTATTCGCTGCCGCACGTCGTGCGTCGTGCTTGCGCGCAACGTACGTCGTGGACAATTTTGCCCGCGCGTAATGTGCAGGTTGCGCGCCGCGCGCCCGCGCACTTCTCTGCCGCGCTTGCACGCAACGTGCGACGTGGGCGATTTTGCCCGTACGCAATGCGCGGGTTGCACGCCGCGCGCCCGCGCACTTCTCTGCTGCGCGCCCGCGTGCTGCGTTTGTGCGCAATGTGCGTCGTGGGCGATTTTGCCCGCGAGCAATGCGCAGGTTGTGCGCCGCGCGCCGTACTTGCGCGCAACGTACGCCGTGGGCGATTTTGTTCGTGCGCAATGTGCAACTTACGCGGATGCGCGCCCGTGCACCGTGCTTGCACGCAACATGCGCCGTGGGCAATTTTGCCAGCGCAACTTGCGCACAGGTCACTCCAAATGACTGTTTTTGCTTCTTTGAGCTATTTTGTAGCTAAAATCTTGAAAAACTCAAAACATGAAAGTTGTAGATCTTTTTCTTGGCTTCAAGAATATGTCATTTGTTATTTTATGCAAGTTTTTCTCATTCATGATAATGTAAGAATAGAACACGATAGTGGCCCGCTATGGCGCACTCTTGACAAGTAAACTGACATGATATATCATGACATGCTGTTACGACAGCTAGCCTGACATGACAAGTATGAAAGCCTGGACACCGTGGACGATTGTATTTGTACAAATAAACTGGTACTATCTTGCATCATGTCTAGGATGGGGATCCCTGAGTACCACGGTCAGGGGTACCTACTGAAATTGACTAAGGCTAATTAACTTGAATGATTCATTAGTCATGAAGAGATTCCCAGCTATAGGCAATCCCGTTATTTGGACGCATTCAGTGGACTTGTAGCCTACCGACGAGTAGGGCACATTTCCAGCACACAGTTACGTGTTACATTCTTTATAAACGGACATTCGACCTAGATAACCGGATGGTCTGCAGGGCTTGTGGCTGTTGGGATAATCTCATTGCATCTTACTAGTAACTAGGCCTGTGATAACCCTAGTTAGTTAAAGTATCAAGCCGTACTCTTTGCTTGGCCGTGATTGATTGGATGTAATCTAGCTCAGCTTAGTCTTGTCCTGATCCTGTACAAGATTGTGACATGACATAAATATTTATGCTGGCCTCAGCAATAAAGATCAGGGGTCCAGTTCTGTTCAGGCGAAGGGTTATAACACCGGTCCTTGTTTGGTTTAAGGGTTGTAACCTGGCTCCCGGAGCAGTTCTGTGTCCTCTCTTCGTTTATTGTCTTCACTGTACCAATAGTATTTGAGACGGGTTTCTATTCAGGTGAAGGACTGCAACCCCGGTCCTTGTTTGGTTTAAGGGTTGTGACCTGGCTACTTGAACGGTTTTCTCGTACTCAGTTTACTGTTGTTATCTCTATTATTATCAGTTCTTTATTTATTATCTTTAATATTCTATTGTGAATTGCTGGTTTTAGTTCCTAAGTGAAGCCTCCTTTGTTGCACTTGCTCTTTCTGGGGTCTGATCCAGCTGGTTTTGTGTGGCCAGATAACGGAGCTGCCCCAGAGGATCCACCTGTCTTTCAGCCTGATGGTGACCACTAGGCGTAACCCTGACAACGAGTGGATTTCTTTTGTCCTCCTACTTATTTGTAAAATTATTCTTTTGAGGCGTTTAGCCGACGAGCACGTGTTAGCTCGTATTGCATCTTTATTTACTGTTTGCCTACGGGTTGTAACATGATTGACAGATCCTAGGGTTGATCATGTTTGACTAAACTCTTGCTGGTCCTCATATTTTGTACGACTAGCATCATGATCAGCTAAATTTGTAATGTTTGGGACGCCTTACGATTGTAGATTTGGTGATCTTGCATCTTGTAACTTTTACTTACTTGCTTGTGATTGAGACAATAGGCTTGTTCTTGACCATAGGAGACTGATGGCTTATAGTTAAACCCTCATGTATCTAGACAGCCATGACCGTATAGCGAGGTAGGTTGTACTTCAATATACGTAGCTGACTATGTCCGCCCCCGCTCTCCAGTATTCTGGTTCTGGGCGTGACAGTTTGGAAAAAGGGGGCTATCAAATAGCCATTCCTAAGTTGAGTAAAAAGGATATTGCATCAAGGGAGAAGGCTCGCGATCGTGGGTCGTCGAGGGATCTCAAGGATAGAAGTCTTGAACTTGGTTTTGAAAGAGAGGGTGACACTGAAAGAAAGATGACTGTGTGAGACGTCAGTTGAGTCGAGTCTTGCATGGCCATAGACAACTTGTCGACAAGGGTGATGTTTTCTCGAGCGTCAACTCGGGGCCACGGGACCGACTCGGCCTAGGAGGAAACATGATATAGTCGTGCATAAGGTTTTAGCACGGATTAAGCGGAGGCTTGCAACGGAGCTAGCTACTTACGTTGAAAGGACCCCGATTAACAAAGCTATACGTCGCAGGATAGCTTGTTATGCTGGTGGCTAAGTTCATATAGATGTCGGCAGAATAGCGGCTATCCGCGTGTATGCCTTTGGATTGAGTCGAGTTGAATGTGTGTACAGTTAGAACACAAAGTTTGGGCCTAAGATTGGATTTCAACATAGGCATCGTACTTCGGCGCGAGATGGGGCGTCAAGTCTTAAGTTGTTGGATAGAGTTGCATAAGTTGGCTTGAGTCGTTGGAGTTTAAGTCAGAAAACTGCCGTAAGGCAAAGTTGGTTGAGTAGCACTAAGTTCACAAGTCTCGATTGGGTAAGTTGGTGACCAAGGTAGCAAGGTCCGCGAGGCGACGATGTGGTTTAGTCTCACTGAAATACGAGGCACGGCCTCAATATGGTTTTGTAGCACGGTCACATGGAAATGGAGTCTCATCGCGTATTTGCGTCTCTGATTTTAAGTCGTAAGACAAACACGACTTGATAGGTTAACGTTGTCGGTACGAGAAGAGTCTAAAGGCAAGATATATGTTAACGTTGTTGTTGCAAGCACGGGATGATCTAGAGATACAAAATAGGCCAAGATGTCTGTCCTAAAACTGATCCTAAGGCAAGAGTAGGAAGACAATCATAAAAGGACTATGTTGCACGAAGTAAATCAAACGTGTTAGTTTTGTATGGGTGGGCGAGGAGCTCATTCCACCAGTACAGTTGAGTACTGACACCCACATGGTTTTCATGTGCAGGCACAGGTAGAAGCTCGTGGCGTAGAGCTCACTTGGATGTGTCGAGGTACGGAGTTCCTTGGTGATTCGAAGCGTGCGGCCTCATGGAGTTAAGACTTATACGGGACATAATGTATGGACGTCGCCTTCCGAAGCATCCGCTGGTTCAAGACCTGTATTGAGAGATGAGAGAGATCTGAGTGACTTGTAATGTGAGATGAGTGAGCTTGAGAGACTTTTAATCTTGGCCTTGCGTCCCATTGTAACTTTTGTTTCAATATCAATAAAGAGCTTCTTTTGAATAACTTGTGTTTTGTTCTAAATTTCGCTGCTATTATTCAATGTCTCTACTTGGGACTTCTGTGCGACGACCCCGTCGCAGCCGCTGAAATCGGCCGTTATGGAACCCGACTTGCACGAACGAAATCTAGGCTCATGTGGCATCACGCCTTAGCGAGGACGATCACTCCTACAGGAGCGAGGCGTGACACTTTTGACCCCAAACCTTTGCATGATTTAGATTAACCAAATGGGACCTTTTAGGGGCATATTAGACATTTCCTATTGGCCCAAACCTAACTCTTATGGCAGCTAAGAGAGGGTTCCATCTCCTTTTTATTTGCAAAGTAGCCTCCATTCCTATTTTAGTGTTCTTTCCAATCTTGAGAGCAAATCCCATTGATTCATCTCTCAAAATATTCTTTTTTCTCCACCAAATTCTTTCATTCTTGCAAGGAAAGGGAGCTACAAGGATTGTGGAGCCAAGAGCAAGGAGGGGTGTCCATTTGCTAGAAGAGTCCGTGTCAGATTCGTGTCCTTTGTGTTGTTCATTGGAAATCAACTCCCAATATCTATCTCTTTCTAAACCTTCTCTATTTCATCTTTCCCTTGCATATTTGTTAGTTTTGAACCCATAGGAACCACCCCCATGCATGAACCACCATTAGAAATATTTTAGAGGCTCTTTTGAGTCCTCTTTAGGAGTTTAGGATAGGTTTGGTGTTGTAACGCCCCAGAACCAGAATACTGGAGAGCGGGGGCATACATAGCCAGCTACGTATATTGAAATAGAATCCACCTCGCTATACGGTCACGGCTGTCTAGATACATGAGGGTTTAACTACAAGCCATCAGTCTTTTATGGTCATGAACAAGCCTATTGTCTCAATCTCATGCAAGGAATAGCAGTTACAAGATGTTAGAACATCAAATATACAATAGTAAGGCGTCATGAACAAGCCTATTGTCTCAATCTCATGACAGTGTGCTGGAAATGTGCCCTACTCGTCAGTAGGCTATAAGTCCACTTGCGCGTCCAGATAACAGGATTGCTTGTAGCTGAAAAATTTCTTCATGACTACTGGGTTATTCTAGTTATTAGCCTTAGTCAATTTCAGTAGGTACCCCTGACCGTGGTACTCAGGGGTCCCTGCCCTAGACATGATGCACGACAGTATTGGTTCATTTGTACAAACACAATCGTCCACGGTGTCCAGGCCATTCATTTTTGTCATGTCATGCTAGCCGTCGCAACAGCATTCAATAGTTCCCACCAGGCTTGCTTGTCATGTCTTGTCATGTTATATAATGTCATGTCAATTCACTTGTTATACCATGCCATGTACAATTATCAGTCCAGTCATGTCAATCGATTCATGATTATCAAGTTCATAAAAAGTGCAAGGACATAAAGACAATCGGGTACGCAAAAGGGGGCTCAAGACTCTACGCTAGCGAACCTCTACGCTAGGCCAGGAGGTCCCAAGCGTAAAAGTGGCTTTACGCGAGCAAGACCAAGGAAAGACCGCTTCTACGCGAGCGGAAGCCTTACGCGAGAGGGAACTCTACGCGGACAAGGCTCTACGCGAGCGAGGGAAAGTCTACGCGAGCACGACTCTACGCATGCGGGAGTGGCCCACGCGTAGAGTTCAAGTGAACTCGGCGTAGAAAGGATTATGCTGGCACGCAATGCGTGTGCTTAAGGGGGACACTACGCTGGCACGTTTAAGACGTGTGCATAAAAACGGGGGAAACACTAAGCTAGCACGTTAAAACGTGTACGTAAAGGAGGAAATGCTACGCTGGTACGTTAAACGTGGGCGTAAAACTAAATACTACACTAGCACGTAAGAACGTGTACGTAAAACTTCATCTTCTTCCTAAGGCCATGACAATCAGGCGTAAAAGCTCAAGAGCTCAAGAAAGCCCCATCTCGGTCAAGACTCGATGAAATCCAACCATTCTAAAACCAAACTTGCGTAACATCAGAATGCCTTCTACATAGAACTCTTAGTTTTTGAAAACAAGCCAGTTTAGTAGCTCAAAACCGAAAAATCTAAAAATACAACAAACTTAGATCTACATGAAATGAACCAATGAAACTAAAAATGTTAAGTACTAAAGTTTCTTAGAATCTCGTGAGGAAGACAATGGAACAATAAAACTTGAGTTCCTCCATGAAACAAGTTGTACTTGCCTACGGTGGTGCTCGGTGGAGAAGAAATGAGGAAGAAGAAAAGAAGTAGTAAATGAGTAATGAATGAGGAGAGAGAATGGTTGTTGGGTTAATAAATGAGGGATGGTGGTAGGTAGGGGTTTGCATATCAACCCAAACCGAGCCCAACCAAGCCGAACCCAACCGAACCCAATACAGGCCATGGCCAGGATAAACCACATGAACCAGAAAATGCTAACTAATCCATGCCAATGCAAAACCCAAGACTAGCCAGTCAAGACAAGTCGAACCAAGATGAACACAAAATAAACCAAGGCAAGATTAAACCAGGATCAAGCTAAGCAAGACAAGTCTAATTACGGGTCGGGATTCCGTACACGTATACCAAAATACGTAATACGAACTACGGGCGTTACAACTCTACCCACCTTAAAAGAATTCCGTCCTCGAAATTTAATTAAGAGGCTAGAGAGGCAAAGACAAGCTATATTAATCACAAGCAAGTTATAACTAGGCAATCAATCAAGCAATCATTCATGCAAGCAAGGAAGCTGAGGGTATAAGGCATAAGAAGGACATTATACCTTACGAGTCAAACAGGTCAGAATATCGCGATCGGATATCATCTTCACGCTCCCACGTTGACTCGCCTAGAGAGTGATGACCCCAAGCAACACAGACAAAACTAATAGTCTTGTTCTTAAGTATCTTCTCTCTCCGGTCCAATATGGATACGGGTCTCTCCTCATACGAAAGGTTGGTACCAACAACCAATTCCGAATGATCAAGGACATGACTCAGATCTGGGATATACCATCGTAATTGGGACACATGGAAGACATCATGCACCTCACACAACGACGACGGAAGAGCGAGACGATAGGATACGTCTCCTACTCGCTCGAGGATATCGAATGGCCCTATATACCTAGGACTAAGCTTTCCTCATACGCCAAAATGAATGACGCCACGGTTAGGCGAGGTCCTAAGGAATACATGGTCGCCGACAGAAAATTCAAGGGGGCGTCGATGTGAATCGGCCCAATGGCGCTGGCGATCTTGTGCGACGCGAAGATGATCTCTGACTCTTCTGACCACCTCAACTGTCTGAGTAATTATTTCCGGACCGAGCATCAGTCTCTCTCCAACATCGTTCCATGCTAGCGGGGATCTGTACTTTCTACCATACAGTGCCTCGAACGGTGCCATCTGGATACTGGCTTGGAAACTGTTGTTGTACGAGAACTCCACCAGGTGCAGGTGATCCTCCCACGAACTACCGAAGTCGAGTGTACAAGATCTTAACATATCTTCCAAGGTTCGTATAGTACACTCTGACTGACCATCTGTTTATGGATGATAAGCTGAGCTGAACTGGAGGTGAGTTCCCAAACTCTCTTGCAGACTGCACCAAAAGTACGACATAAATCTTGAATCTCTGTCCGAGGTGATACTGACTGGAATACCATGAAATCTGATAATCTGCCTGAGGTACACCTCTACTAGCTGAGCCGTCGACTGACCAACTCTGAACGGAAGAAAGTGAGCCACCTTCGTGAGCCTATCTATAATAACCCAAATAGCATCTCTACCGGCCGGGGACCTAGGTAATCCAGTCACGAAATCCATGGTGATATGCTCCCACTTCCATTCTGGAATCGGCAAGGGCTAAAGAAGTCCAGCCGGTCTCTGATGCTCAGCTTTAACTTGTTGGCAAACCAAACACCGAGAGACAAACCGGGCTATCTTCCTCTTCATGCCATTCCACCAAAAGTGCTGACGGATATCACGGTACATCTTCGTACCACTGGGATGAATGGAATATTGAGAACTGTGAGCTTCTGCCATGATCTTCTGTCTGATATCTCCACTGGGTACACAAAGATGCCTCCCATGCCGAAGTGTACCATCCTCACAGATACATAACTCAGGTCTTCGCCCTGCTACACATTCTGTCCTAAGCCGCTGAAGCTTAGAATCTATTGACTAAGCTAACTTGATCCGCTCAACTATACTGGACTGTACTTGCAGACTGGCCATCAATGTCACACTGGTAGGAAGGACCACTTCTATATCCATCTTCTGAAGATCTGCAAATAACTCTGGCTGCGCTGTGAGAAAATAAACTCCGGCTCTCCTGCTCAACGCATCTGCTACTACATTGGCCTTCCCTGGATGATATTGCAGGTTGACGTTATAATCCACAAGTAGCTCTAGTCACCTTCTCTGACGTATGTTGAGATCCTTCTGGGTGAATACATACTTCAGGCTCTTGTGGTCGGCAAAAATCTCTATCCTATCTCCATACAAGTAGTGTCTCCAAAGCTTAAGTGCAAACACTACTGCTGCCAACTCCAAGTCATACATCGGGTAATTCCTCTCATGATCACGAAGTTGACATGATGCATAAGCTATTACCTTCCTATGCTGCATCAAAACATATCCTAAATCTCTGCCTGAAGCATCACAATATACTGAAAATCCTCCGGTCCCATCTGGAAGCGTGAGAAAGGGTGCCGTCATCAAGCCTCGCTTCAACTTCTCAAAAGAATCCTGATATTCTGCTGTCCAAGCAAATTGTGCATCCTTACGGGTCAACTGGGTCATAGGTACTGAAATTCGAGCAAAGTCTGAAACAAATCGCCGGTAGTAGCCGGTCAAGCCAAGAAAGCTGTGAACTTCTGCCACTGTGCTGGATACTGGCCATGTCTTAATGGCTACTATCTTCTGGGGATCCACTTCTACCCCACCTCTGGTAATAATATGACCCAAGTACGAAATACGATCGAGCCAGAACTCGCATTTACTGAACTTTGCGTACAACTGGTGCTCTCGGAGAATCTGGAGGACAATTCTGAGATACTGCTCATGCTCTACTTCACTCTTGCTATAGAATAAGATGTCATCTATAAACATAATCACGAACTGATCCAAGTATGGCATGAAAATACGATTCTTGAGGTCCATGAATACAGTTGGCACATTGGTTTCTCCAAATGGCATAACAAGGAACTTCCAATGCCCATATCTAGAACTAAAAGTTGTCTTCGGGATGTCCTGCTCTCTGACTCTGATCTGATGGTATCCTGACCGCAAGTCGATCTTCGAGAATACTGCCGCCCCTTTGAGTTGATCAAACAAGTCATCTATCATCGGGAGAGAGTATCTGTTCTTGATTGTCACTGAGTTCAAGGTACGATAATCTACACATAATCTGGACGTACCATCCTCTTTTTTCACAAGAAGCATTGGGGCTCCCCAAGGCGATCTACTTGCACGAATGAATCCCCTGGTCCTGAGTTCTTCAATCATCTTGTATAATATCTCTAACTCTGACGGCGACATCCTGTAGACTCTCTCCGACACTGGGGTTGTCCTTGGGATCAAGTCGATAGTAAACTCGATCTTTCGCTCTGGCGACATTCCTGGAAGCTTTTTTGGAAAAATATCTAGAAACTCCTCGACTATCCGGGGTAACTGTATTACTGCTACTGCCATCCGCAATACTGGAGGAGAAGGTTCAATTTCGTCTCGGGAAAAAAAAAACTCTGGCTCGCCTGGAATGCTAAAAACAACCTTGCCAACATAGCAGTCTATCCTAGCATACTGGTTCCTTAACCAATCCATCCCTAAGACCACATCATAATCGGCCATCGAAAACTCTATCAATCTAGCGGGGAACTCTCTACCGCTAACCACGATCCGACACGAAAAAAACACTCTATCTACTCCCACAAGACCTTTACCAGTAAGTATATTGAGCCTTACTTATAATGACTCGGGCTCCAGTCCTATCCGTGTCGCGAATCGTGCAGACATGAATGAATACGATGTACCAGAATCAAATAATACTGATGCTGGAGAGGAGTTGACGAGAATAGTACCTGCCACTACCTCACCTGGTGCCAATCCTTCTTCTACGGTCATCGCCATCGCCTGACCATGTCCTCTGGGTACGGGTCCCCTCTGCTAAAAACCTCTATGTATGCTCTGAATCAGGGCTTGGGCTTGTGCATACTGCTGGGGGTTTTGCTGCTGGAATGCTTGGGACTGAAGCGGCAAGGGCCTCGAAAACTGTTGCTGCTGCTGGACTGGTGCTGGTCCCCTTACCGAAGGACTAGAAAAGGTCGAAGAAGTGAAAATCCCTCTGTTCGGGCAGTTTCTAATCCCGTGATCCGGTGCTCCACAAACTAAGCACAATCCCTGTGCTCTGCGATATTCTGCCACCACATGTCCTGGCTTTCCGTAATGTGAACATCCAACTACGAAAGAGTGTTTCTGCTGCTGAGGGTTCGTCGGGGTTGAATGTTGAACCGACATCACTGAGGCCGCCCGCCTCGGAGTTCCAATTGTCAAAGCCCTTGCTGCCGGGGCTGGTGCTGAAGACTGATTCATATGGCCATGAGATCGCTTCCGACCTCCGGTCCTGTCCACGATCCTCTGGAAGGTATATTCGTGCCTCCTGGCTGCTCTCAATACCGCATCAAAAGTCTGATGCTCAAACTGCTCCACTGCCAATAAAATCTTCTGGTGGATTCCTTGCTGGAACCGCTGGGCTCTGTCGAACTCGGTCGCTACCAAGGTGGAAGCAAACCGACTAAGTCTCGAAAACTCGACCGCATATCCGTCGATCGTCCTGCCCATCTGCTTCAGATTGGTGAACCTCGTCTATAGATCGTACCGAGCTACAGTAACGAAGTACTTGGTCTGGAATCTCTCACGAAATACTATCCATGTAATAGGTGCCACTAATCCAACAGCCTGTGCCGTCCACCAGCTGCGGACAAGATCCAATAACTGTAGGTGTACTACCGCCACCTTCTCATTTTTGGGCATCTTTGTCACTTATAGAATCACTTCTATATCCTGCATCCAAGCATCTACGGCATCGCATTCTCACTGCCGTCGAAGAAGGGAGGGTTCAAACGCTTGAAGCTGTTGGCTGCCTGGTTCCCTTGATGACCGCCTCTGTTCAGAGCATCTTGTACTGCCTGGTGCAGGGCATCGCCCCAACGATCTTGAGATGCTAGCAATATCCTGATGAGATCCACCAAGGTGCCATCATCGGGCTCTACAGGCTGGACTGGCTGAACTGGTGGCTCTTGACCCCTTGTAGGCATGACTCTGGAGGCTACTCCTGAATGCTGGGCTTGATCTCCAGGTTGCTGTTGGCCCACGGGAGGTGCTCCACCTTGCCGATCGGTAGGACCAGGAACAATGTCGCTGAAGAAGATGACACATGGAACAATAAGAAAGGACCAGGACAGATCAAAGATACAAGCATGGGATCAGGTCAAGAATTCAGGAATTCAGAGGATACGAGCAGAGATCAAGGACGAGTGCTGATTGAGACATCTATTCGGTAAAGTCTCACATATCTTGATTCACAAGACCTGCATGGGCTACCACTTAAACTATGTAACATCCTAGAACCAGAATACTGGAGAACGGGGGCATACATAGCCAGCTACGTATATTGAAATAGAATCTACCTTGCTATACGGTCATGGCTGTCTAGATACATGAGAGTTTAACTACAAGCCATCAGTCTCTTATGGTCATGAACAAGCCTATTGTCTCAATCTCATACAAGGAATAGCAGTTACAAGATGTTAGAGCATCAAATATATAATAGTAAGGCGTCCTATACATTACATATTTGGATGATCATGAAGCTAGTCGTACAAAATGTAACGACTAGCAAGAGTTTTAGTCATACATGATCAACCTTAGGATTCGTCAATCATGTTACAGCCCGTAGGCAGACAGTGAGTAAAGTGCAATACGAGCTAACACGTGCTCGCCGGCTAAACGCCTCAAAAGAATATTTTTACAATAAAGTGGGAGAACAAAAGGGAAACCCACCCATTGCCTTGGTTACGTCTGGTGGTCACCATTTGGCTGGAAGGTAAGGAGATCCTCTGGAGCTACTCCGGTATCTGGCCATACAAAACCAGCTGGGTCAGATCCCAGAAAGAGCAAGTGCCACAAAGGAGGCTTCACTTAAGAACTAAAACTAGCAATTAGTACAAAACATAATTATATATTAAAACTGGAGATATGAAAAAAAATCATGAGGATATACGATGCGATAACCATAGGACTATTCAGATAGCCAGGTTACAACCCTTAAACCAAACAAGGACCGGGATTGTAACCCTTCATCTGAACGGAACTTGATTTTTCACCATTTATCGATAAAATAAAGCACAAGCAATCAGGTCATGTTACAATCTTGTACAGGATCAGGACAAGACTAGACTGGGTTAGACTCCATCCAATCAATCGTGGCCAAGCAATGAGTACGGCTTGATACTTTAACTAACTAGGGTTATCACAGGCCTAGTTACTAGCAAGATGCAATGAGATATTCCAACAGCCACAAGCCCTGCAGACCATCTAGGTTATCCAGGTCGAATATCCGTTCATGAAGGGTGCAACACATGACAATGTGCTGGAAATATGCCCTACTCGTCGGCAGGCTACAAGTCCACTTGCGCGCCCAGATAACGAAATTGCCTGTAGCTGGAAAATTTCTTCATGACTACTGGGTTATTCTAATTATTAGCCTTAGTCAATTTTAGTAGGTACCCCTGACCGTGGTACTCAGGGATCCCTGCCCTAGACATGATGCGAGACAGTATTGGTTCATTTGTATAAACACAATCGTCCACGGTGTCCAGGCCATTCATTCTTGTCATGTCATGCTAGCCATCGCAATAACATTTAATAGTTCATATCAGGCTTGCTTGTCATGTCTTGTCATGTCATGTCATGTCATGTCAATTCACTTGTTATACCGTGCCATGTACAATTATCAGTCCAGTCATGTCAATCGATTCGTGATTATCAAGTTCATAAAAAGTGCATGGACATAAAGATAATCGGGTACGTAAAAGGGGGCTCAAGACTCTACGCTAGCGAACCTCTACGCTAGGCCAAGAGGCCCCAAGCATAAAAGTGGCTTTATGCAAGCAAGACCAAGGAAAGACCGCTTCTACGCGAGCGGGAGCCCTACGCGAGAGGGAACTCTACGCGGGCAAGGCTCTACGCGAGCGAGGGAGAGTCTACCCGAGCACGACTCTACGCGTGCGGGAGTGGCCCCCGCGTAGAGTTCAGGTGAACTCGCCGTAGAAAGGATTACGCTGGCACGCAATGCGTGTGCGTAAAGGGGACACTACGCTGGCACGTTTAAGACGTGTGCGTAAAAATGGGCGAAACACTACGCCAGCACGTTAAAACGTGTGAGTAAAGGAGGAAATGCTACGCTGGCACGTTAAACGTGGGCGTAAAACTAAATACTATACTAGCACGTATTAGGCATTTGATTGACTCACCTCACATGGATTCGGCTCGAGAGAGATGGAAACCATCTCCCTTCCTTGAACCGTAAGAGCTTAACGAGAGTGAGTTGTTATCAATTATGTCTTTTTACGCCCATGCTGCAACAAGACCCGCATTCCTATGAGGTATGCTCACTGATTGAAGAGCTCGCGCTTTCTTGCTTTCTTCCCGACGAAGACATCTTTCTCTGATCCTTGAATGCTTCCTCGTTGGTTTGCCTTTCGAAGGATTCCCTTCTGCTTCCGCAATGAGTACGTACCCTTAAATCAAGGAAATCCCAATGCTTCTCTTATTCAGTAGTGAAATCATTCCTCATTCACTGTTAGAATGCCCTGCTCTAGATGCTCTCGAAGCAGTCGTAAGCCTAAGGTAAGGTTTGATTAGGGATTCCATCGCCTAGCCCTTTATCGGAATAGAATGCGAAGAAAATGGACAAACCGTGAAAGTGGCACGAACCAGGATATCCTCGTAGAAGGAAAATGGCATTTTGGACTAAATTCTCCGGTTTGAAGGTGCAGATGAATTGAATGCGCTGTTTGCTCGAATGGCTTGTTTGCAGGTTTGACATTCTCTTTAGCAAAGAAGAAAGCACTACTTCATGGGAAGTTGCCAAAGGGAAGTCTAAGTCTCCTTAAGGTAAGGCAGTTCACTCGTAAGGCCTCTCTCATCCCTTGCTTCCCACCTATCGCTCCCCGACTAGCACAAGACATAATGCTCCCTTCATCTGCCGATCAGACAGAATTTCATGTCGATTACACACCTGAGGTGGATAGTCGGTCATCACTAGGTGCTCATCTGATGGGGATTCCAGAAGGGTGCTTTATACGCGACCGGAAGAGTGCTTTCCTCTAGCCCTCCCAGGCAGATACTGAAGTCAGAACAAGACCGTTCGGGCGGGCCGCCTTTTGCACTCATTTCACCACGGCAGTCCTGCGGGACAGTTGACCCAAGGCCTCATCCGAATTCACCACGATTGATCACCTCTACTTACTTAACTTAAAGCTTCGCCTCCAATAGGTATACCCAGCAACAGAGCCTACTGAGATAAGGCGATCCGCCATCCCACCCAATGAATCATTAGGATTCGTTTTCAATGGAATCTGATGCAGTCACGGATTCCATTCCGTCTCGCAGTCCAGTCTGTGATTCCCTCTCTCAGTCTGTCTTCAATTCCGTTCATTCTTTCAGTACCGGAACCTCGCCCCCCTCAGGGTCATTCCAGCAGATGTTAATGAAGATCTTAGTAAGCCGTCCATGGCTATAGGACGAGAGGTTGGAACATTTCAATTTGCACTTTTTTCTTTTCTCCTCCAATTAGACCAGCCAGTTGGGATGAATTCATTATAGATGTAGCAGCACCTTCAGATACGGGCAGGCCATCCGTACGATCAGTCTTCTGACAGGCCCGCTTAGCCCGAATGCCCCCAGAAGGAATCCAAGTCAAGACCCTTTGCCCGACAGAACCGATACCCTTTCCGACAGACCAAACAAGGGATTCGTGCCTGCCACTCGTACCTATCAACCGAAGCCCAACGTGTGCGTAAAACTTCATCTTCTTCCCAAGGCCAAGACAAGCAGGCGTAAAAGCTCAAGAGCTCAAGAAAGCCCCATCTCGGTCAAGACTCGATAAAATCCAACCATTCCAAAACCAAACTTGCGTAACATCAGAATGCCTTCTACATAGAACTCTTATTTTTTGAAAACAAGCCAGTTTAGTAGCTCAAAACCGAGAAATCCGAAAATGCAATAAACTTAGATCTACATGAAATGAACCAATGAAACTAAAAATGCTAAGTACTAAAGTGTCTTAGAATCTCGTGAGGAAGACAATGGAACAATAAAACTTGAGTTCCTCCATGAAGCAAGTTGTACTTGCCTACGGTGGTGATCGGTGGAGAAGAAATGAGAAAGAAGAAAAGAAGTAGTAAATGAGTAATGGATGAGGAGAGAGAATGGTTGTTGGGTTAATAAATGAGGGATGGTGGTAGGTAGGAATTTGCATATCAACCCAAACCGAGCCCAACCAAGCCGAACCCAACCGAACCCAATGCTGGCCAAGGCCAAGATAAACCACATGAACCAGGAAATGCTAACTAATTCATGCCAATGCAAAACCCAAGACTAGCCAGTCAAGACAAGTCGAACCAGGATGAACCCAAAATAAACTAAGGCAAGATTAAACCAGGATCAAGCTAAGCAAGACAAGTCTAATTACGGATTGGGATTCCGTACACGTATACCAAAATACGTAATACGAACTACGGGTGTTACAGGTGTCCCCCATGGAGAGATTCCAAAGGGGGCACACCATGTGTTTATGTTTTTTCTCCATAGGCTTATTTGTCTTCTAATTTCAGATTTTTATGTGTTAGAGAGTAGATTAACCATGGTTAGGATGTTTATGTTTGTTCTTATTTGGATACTAATGTTTGAATCTATGTATTATGGCCTACAAGTCCGATTTTTTTGTAAAAATATCAAATATTGTTATATTTATGGATGTTGACTGATTTGGAGATTTTTGTATATATATATTGATATGTGTCTTGTGTGTATATGATAGAGTGTGGGTGTGTTAGTGTTAAGTTAGTGAGTTAGATAATCTAGTTAGTATCCTAGATAATATAGTTAGTATGTGTTTCTTTTGTCCAAGACAACCCAAATTCGTCATAATTTTCATCCACGTTTTTAGTAGCCAGAGCAACTTAGAAATACCATAACTCCTAGCTCAAGACTTCGATTAATCTTCCATTTTTTTAAAAGAACCGTATCAAATTTAGATTTCCAAATATATATATTAACAGGCCAAATTCATTCTAAAACTGTCTGTAAAACTGTTTGAGTGTCAACTGTCCGAAAGATGAACGTGTTTCGGTGTTTTCGCAATTTTGGGAGCTTCCGGACACGAAAATACGATCCGTTTGAAGTTTTGAAAAGCTAATACGAAGGGCTACGACATACTTTAATCCTAAAGTTTAGTGAATATGTCTAATAGGTGCAGTATTGATTTTAAGTAGAAAACTGACTATACGACATGGATATTTTGTGTATCCTATGAGCCTATGTAGTATGGATATCATGTGAATGTAGGTATCATAGGTTGTCAAAAATATGTATGGTATAGTACATATATACATATTATTGTTAGGTAATATATGTTAGTATAGTGTGTGTGTTTGAATGAGATAAGGATGTATGTGGTTAGTAGAGAGAAGTGAGATTGATAGAGGATATGTGCTAGTATGTGTTTGATGTTGTATGTAGTGTGTGTGTTGTGAAGGTGAGAGAGTTGGGAGGATCATGACATCCTATTTGACTTGAGGCTAGTATGGTTTGTTGAGTGATTTATGTTTTAGTTGAGTGGTAGTGTGTTTGTATATAGATGTATGTGGGTGTGTTAGAAGAGAGGGGGTGGATTTGGTATATGTGTTTGTGTGTGTGTTAGTATTGGAGTGGAGAGAAATTTAGATATTGTATGTATGAATATGTTAGTATGTTAGTGGTTATGTTAGAATCTATGTAGATGTTAGAGGTATCTTAGAAGTTAGATAGTGATATCTTGTATAAGTTAGATAGTTTGTTGTATTAGTCTATGTTATTGTTAGTTAGAGATGACATATGTTAGTTGGTTAGAGTTAGAGATGGATATATATACATATATGTTATGGTTAGATATTAATTAGTGGATGTTAGTTGTGTTAGGTTTCTAAGTTAGAATAGATGGTTAGAAGTTATATGTTAGAGTTGGTTAGTATCTTGTCTTAGAGATATAAGTTAGGATATAGAGTGATATCTTGAGATAACATAGTGGTATCTTAGGATATTTTGGGTATTTGTCTATTACCTTAAGGTAATATATTTACCTACAAGGTAAAGGGGACTTACCTACAAGGTAGAGGGGGTTTACTTTATACTAAGGTATTAGATACTAAGGTATTGTCTATCTAATATTTTAGGGTGGATGGTTAGAGGTTAGATATTTAAAGTATTAGTATTAGAGGTTAAGGTATTAGTTTCCAACCAAGGTAATGGTTTACCTTACCTTAAGGTAATGGTTTGCCTTACCTTAAGGTAATGGGTTTACCTTATTACAAGGTAAGGTATTGGGTTTACCTAGGTAACTAAGGTTAGATATCTGAGTTATTGGTTAGCTAGTAGCTTAGGATAGATATTAGATATCTAAGATTGGTATCTTGGATTTTTAACTAAGGTATTGGTATTAGGATATCAATAGGGCTAAGGTATATGGTATCTTGGGGTAAGATATAGGTTGGTATCTTACTAGTATCTAGTATCTATGTTAGTGTCTTAGGATATAGATGAGTGGGTATCCTATGATACAAATCAATATCTTAAGGGTAAATTAGTATGCTAAGGTAATGTCTAAGGTATTGACAAGGTAATGGGAATTACCTATAGTCTAAGGGTAAGGTATTGGTAGGATATTGAGATAGATGGTTAGATATATACTAGTCTAAAGTATTAGTAGGAGCTATTAGCCTAGGTTAGTGAGTTATCTACTAACCTAAGATAATATATTACTAAGGTAAGGGTATTACCTAGTATCTAAGGTATTGGGTTATCTTGGTAGGTAATGGTAGAAGTGGGTTATCTTGGTAGGTAATGGTTAGAAGTCGATTATCTTGGTAGGTAATTGTTAGAAGTGGGTTATCTGGGTAGGTAATGGTTAGAAATGTGTTATCTTGCTAGGTAATGGTTAGAAGTAGGTTATCTTGGTAGGTAATGGTTAGAAATGAGTTATCTTGGTAGGTAAAGGTTCGAAATATGATACTTAACTTAGATTTTACCCTGTTTGACTAAGGTTGATTGTTTTGACTCAAAGTCAATTGCAAGTCAACATTGGACCTAGATTGGACTAGGAGTTGACCAGAGTTGACCAGTTGACTAAAAGTCAACTGTGAGTCAACCATTAGCCAGTTTGACCTAGATTAGATTAGAAGTTGACCAGATAATCAAAAGTTAACTGTAGGTCAACCCTTGACCTAGTATGATCTAGATTGACTTGGTTTGACCTTGTTTGACCTACTTTGACTTTATTAGACCTAGTATTACTTAGTATGACTTAGATTTACTTAGATTGACTTAGCATGACCTAGTTTGATCTAGTTTGACTTTGTTAGACCTAGTATGACTTAGTATGATTTAGTTTGATTTAGTTTAATTTAGTTTGACTTAGTTGACTTTGTGTGACTTAGTTTGACTGAGTTTGACCTAGATTTGCATAACATATACTAGAAATCATGTCATACACTGTTAAACCCTAATTAATTCATGATATCTCATCTTTAGGTCTGTGAAATCATTCTGAGCATCTATTCTCACTGACAGCTCAGGACCGTAGGCGAGTACATTCACTGATAGTTTTTATTGTCTTGATATCTGCTATATCCGATTCAGTTGTAGTGTCTTACTTGATTCCCGACACGATAGTTCATGGACTAGTATACGTCGGATCCTGTCATGAGATATTATTTCTGGACTTTTCTAGTATATTGGTACATTGTTCGATCTTTTTTTTGTACTTGTATAGACACCGATTTGGTAGTGGGCTGGCCCCCTGCTTTTGAATCCTGAGTCATGACGTGACATGTCCGGATCCATTATACTTGTAGTGCCCCGTCCCGCAAAGTCAATCGGAGGAATCGAAACGCCGACGGCGTTGGAACTTAGCCTTGCAACAGCTGCTCGAAGGCTCGCTCGTCCGAGGCGACTCCTCGAACAGGTGGAGTAGTTTCAGTGAACTTGCCTCATCTTTACCTTCACATAATAAATTGTGTTTTTAACTTGCACAAGTAGGCTTAATAATAAAAGAGACGAATCCACATAGCTAAGGGAATAATCCCGACGGGTCAAAATGAATTAGAACATAGAAAACGTCCCACGGTCGGCCTAGAGTTGGTGTACGACATGCTTTAAAAATGACACTCGGTCCTTTTTCCGTGGCTTGGGAGAAGGAAAGTTGGTTTTCGACACAAAACTGTAAACTTGCCTAAGTTATAGGCGTCGCTCGTGTAAATGCTAGATAAAGCATGCACGTTTCTGAAATACAAGGCTTGGCATAGCCTTTGCTCGTCCCTCGAATTAAGTTGTAGGCTTGAGTAAGTTAGGCAAAGTTATGCCGGTCGACCTAAGTCATTCCAAGTGCGGTCCTGCTCATTCTGCGGTTGTCAAGTTAATTAGTCCCACGATCCCAAGGGCCGTCATATGAGGTAGGACTTGGGCGACAGCGTTGCGTAGAACACGAGTCGGTTTAGAGGCACGAGCCACGGTTGGTTCAGTGGAAAGTTAGCCACGGTCGGTCGATACTTAAGGAAACACGTTATGTTCAAGTTAAGTTGGAAGGCTATGCAGTAGCCGTTCCCTGAGTTCAAAGAATGTTAAGTCTAAGCGATGGTTAGTCGTCGAGAGAAAATATGTCGGGACTGTGGTTCAGTCGCCGAGGCAACCCTGGTTTGGGCTCTGCAAATAAAGTATGAAAAAGTGGAAAGAGTAAAGTAAAGGAACTAAGTGATGATGATGAGACCATGCATTACGTTAAGTCTAGAAGTTAGCGTAGGCGCGTGGTCATGGACAACTTGTCGACAAGGGCGATGGTTTCTTCGAGCGGCAGCCCTGGGCCATGGGCACCGACTCGGCCTAGGAAGAAACAGGTGATAGCCGAGCTGGGTAATAGGCAACCGGTAGGTCGGGGACTTGCATCGAGGATCGCAACCGGCGGTACAAGGGTCCTGAATGCCAGGCTATGTCCACGATGGCTAGTCAATGCTAGTGACCATTCATATAGATGTATCGGCACGGGCGGCAATCCGCGTGTGTGCCTTTGGATTGGGTTGAATGTGTATGCAGTTAGAAGACACAATGTTTGGGCCTAAGATTTGGCTACAACGAAGGCGGCGTGCTTCGGCATGAGATGTGGCATCGAGTGTTAAGTCGTTGGCATAGAGTTGCATGTGTTAGGCTTGAGCTGTTGCGAGTTAAGTCGAAAAGGGCCGCAGGGCAAGTTGTGTGAAGTTACATTGAGTTGCTGGGCACGACCTCGAAATATGAGGCACGGTCACTTTTTTACAATACAAGTGTAGGTGAGACTAAGCGGGGAGGCGCTGCCTCGAAAATATTGAAGCACGAATCGAGTTATGGCACGACCGAGTCGTTACGTCCCAGAGTTTGGCACAAAAGACAAGTATAAGTCGGTGCGTCGACAATGCAAGCACGAAAAAGGTCTAGAGGCAAGAAAATGGAGTCTTTCGTGTAGTTGCGTCTCTGATTATGGCCGTAAGGCAAACACAACTTGATAGGTTAACGTTACTGGCACGAGAAGGGTCTAAGGCAAAAGTATGAGTTAACGTCGTTGTGCAAGCACGGGATGGTCCTTAGACACAAGTATGCAAAGGCGTCGATCCTAAAACTAATCCTAAGGCAAGACTAGAAAGACAATCGAAAGGGTTTTAAACTGCACAAAGTAAATGAACGTGTCAGTTTTGTATGGGTGGGCGAGGAGCTCACTCCACCAGTACAGTTGAGTACTGACACCCACACAGTGTTCATGTGCAGGCACAGGTAGAAGCTCGTGGTGCGGAGCTCGCTTGAATGCGTCGAGGCACGGAGTTCCTTGGCGACTCGAAGCGTGCGATCGCGTGGATTGAAGACTTATACAGGACATAATGTATGGACCTCGCCTTCCGAAGCTTCCGCTGGATTCAAGCATTGTATCGAGAGATGAGAAAGAGCAGAGTGACTTGTAATCGAGAGAAAAGTGAGCACGAGAGACTTATAATTTGGCTTTGCGCCCACAATTGTAATCTTGTATTCAATATCAATAAAGAGCTTCTTTTGAATGACTTGTGTTCATGAGTGTTTGTTCTAAATTTCTGCTGCATGATTCAATATTTCTGCTTGGGACTTCTGTGCGACGACCCCGTCGCCGCCGATGTAATCGGCCGTTATGAAACTGCCTTGCACGAGCGTAATCTAGGCTCGTGCGGCATCACGCCTTAGCGAGGACGATCGCTCCTACGGGAGCGGGGCGTGACATAATGGTATCAGAGCACGACTTTACGTCCTTGGACTTCACGTCGAAATTCTCAGTTTTGAAAGCTCGTCGTTGGAAAAGACGTGTGCGCTCTCTCTCGAATGTCCCTCGGCATGTCCATACAATAAGTCTAAATATTTTCAAAAGCTCGTACAAGCATTCAATCGAATGCATCGATAGGCGACGGCCTTTGTGCCGAACGGTGTCAACTTGTCTTGAATGAAAACACATGCTAATGCTAGCAAAGTCGCGTGCATGCCCAAATGGTCCTACATCGACATTAGCAAGTGAGCGTGCAAACTCGAATATAGTCCGCACGGGATAGCCATACGCACGGCCTTTTGGCTAAGTTGCGTCGCGTATCGCGCACCTCAACTTATTGGTGCAAACGAGTTGCGAGCGATATCAAGTACCGCTCGGTCGGGAGCAAAGCTGCACTTAGGGTGTCTATCGATAGGAACGCTATCGAGTTAACACTTAGGCGTATACGGAGGAATGACTTGGATTTCGAGGAAATAGTGCGGACAACTTAGTACGTCGATGCGACGTGAGCGATTACGCTAGGGATTCGTCGAACGAATCCGAAGGATGTCTTAGCAAATGACACGAACGTGATTGTGGACTAGATCGGATGGCTCGAATCCGAGTGGTGTATGGATTTTCTTGGAAATCATTTGAGCGAAGATTGAGGATTACGAGTATGTCGACGAGGCGATGCGATCGTGCAAAGCCTTAGAACGCGTCACGCTTAGTCGGTCGTGACTCCGAATGTCCCGAACGAGATGTCGTTCAGACAACTTGTCAATGTACAACGCGAGTTAGAAAATGATTCGAAACGATGAATATAAGTAAATGTCTTGATCGAGGAAACTTAGAGGATCGTGCGTACGATTTTGGATTGATTCAATGAAAGGTGACTTGAGTTTTGAACGACGATCTTGAAATGAGCTTGAGGAATAGCGATCGAACTTGATCTTGAATATCGAGAAAATTATGGAATATCCAACTCGGACAACAGCATCAACGCACGACTCGAAATTGGTTGCAAAGGAAGATCGTCAGGTTACGCATATCGTCAATGGTATTGAGGCGTATCAAAGATCGATATGCGATAACTCGGGGGTACTCTGACTCGGATAATAATGATTGTGCAAATGTTATTGCTCTGACGAATGCTATACTCGGGATAATGAAACGTGTCGAGGAAAAGATAAACTGGGCTCGAGGATTTTTCTAGTTGAACGGATGACAAACGGACTATCAAATTGAAATCTTGGCTTGGATGAAAATGAAACGTTTGGATTTACTTCATCGATAACCACAACTTTGACATTCTTGTCTTATGCGAGCGCAACTCCAGCCTCGCACATGCGTCGTGCCGATTTGAGACGATCACTCTGCGTGAGCGCTGGTATGGTGATTCATACAACGGGGGTGATTGACCTAGCTTGGCGTGACAATTTGTGTGATTCGATTTGTGGTTTGACGCGAAGGTGACTCGAGAATGGATTTGTGTGCTTGAAGAATTGAACTTGAGGATTAAGTAGGTTCAATCCGCGTATCAAAAATGAGTTAGTCTAAACTCAAACAAGAGTTACACCCCGATGAGGATGATTATTCTGCGGGTGTGTTGCATGGTGATTCATGAACCACCGTGGATAATCGGACTCGCATAAGATTGGGGCGTAACATATTGTCGAGCTAGATGACCTCGTAATCGAATGCACGAATTGGTTAGAGTTGGTAATTTGGATAAAATCGAATATGTGCAACGTATGCATTGATGCGAATAGGTGATCGTGCTCGATGTTTAAAAATCTGAGTGACGCAAACTTGGGTAGAAAACCCCGTATTACCGAACCTGGTTTGACCCTAGGATTGGGGTCAGTGTTGGCATTATTGTTGGAGAACTATGATTCCAATCCTGATATTGACTTAGCCTCGCAAAGATTGGCCTAGCGGTTAGGCGAGACGCCCTGTTTCATGAGTTATCAATCGAGGATTGATATTGAAGATTGGCATGGATGGATAGTGTGAATCATGAATATAGGAAAAACCCCTCACGAGATTCGACTGACATGCATATATTTCAGGGACGCCGGAGTATGTGTACGATACGACTCGAGTGAGAATGACGAATTCTCTATCATGCGGCTTGGCTGAATGCATGTATTTTGGGGACGCCTGGAATGCGTGCACGATCCAGCCAAGTGATACGTTGAATGGAAATGAGACTTGGGGAATGGAAGAGCGTCGAGAATTCAAAATCGTATTGAAGGAAAGAATGATAATAGTGCGAGCGTGGCTCAGACTCAAGGAAACGCTTAGGCGTATCTCGCTCGACTGTTATAGTCCCGTGTTTAGGCTCGATTAAGTCTTGGCCATAGAAATGGTAGGATGACTTGCCTTCAGGAAAGTCTCGAGGACGAGACTTGTTCTGAGTGGTGTATGATGTAGTGCCCCGTCCCGCAAAGTCAATCGGAGGAATCGAAACGCCGACGGCGTTGGAACTTAGCCTTGCAACGGCTGCTCGAAGGCTCGCTCGTCCGAGGCGACTTCTCGAACAGGTGGGGTAGTTTCGATGAACTTGCCTCATCTTTGCCTTCACATAATAAATCGTGTTTTCAACTTGCACAGGTAGGCTTAATAATAAAAGAGACGAATCCACATAGCTAAAGGAATAATCCCGACGGGTCGAAATGAGTTAGAACATGGAAAACGTCCCACGGTCGGCCTAGAGTTGGTGCACGGCGTGCTTTGAAAATGACACTCGGTCCTTTGTCCCGTGGCTTGGAAGAAGGAAAGTTGGTTTTCGACACAAAACTGTAAACTTGCCTAAGTTATAGGCGTCGCCCGCGTAAATGCTCGATAAAGCATGCACGTTTTTGAAATGCAAGGCTTGGCATAGCCTTTGCTCGTCCCTCAAATTAAGTTGTAGGCTTGAGTAAGTTAGGCAAAGTTATGCCGGTCGACCTAAGTCATTCCAAGTGCGGCCCCGCTCATTCTGCGGTTGTCAAGTTAATTAGTCCCACGATCCCAAGGGCCGTCATATGAGGTAGGACTTGGGCGACAGCGTTGTGTAGAACACGAGTCGGTTTAGAGGCACGAGCCACGGTTGGTTCAGTGGAAAGTTAGCCATGGTCGGTCGATACTTAAGGAAACACGTTATGTTCAAGTTAAGTTGGAAGGCTATGCAGTAGCCGTTCCCTGAGTTCAAAGAATGTTAAGTCTAAGCGATGGTTAGTCGCCGAAAGAAAATATGTCGGGACTGTGGTTCAGTCGTCGAGGCAACCCTGGTTTGGGCTCTGCAAATGAAGTATGAAAAAGTGGAAAGAGTAAAGTAAAGGAACTAAGTGATGATGATGAGACCATGCATTACGTTAAGTCTAGAAGTTAGCGTAGGCACGTGGTCATGGACAACTTTGTCGACAAGGGTGATAGTTTCTTCGAGCGGCAGCCCTTGGCCATGGGCACCGACTCGGCCTAGGAAGAAACAGGTGATAGCCGAGCTGGGTAATAGGCAACCGGTAGGTCGGAGACTTGCATCGAGGATCGCAACCGACGGTGCAAGGGTCCTGAATGCCAGGCTATGTCCACGACGGCTAGTCAATGCCAGTGACCATTCATATAGATGTATCGGCACGGGCGGCAATCCGCGTGTGTGCCTTTGGATTAGGTTGAATGTGTATGCAGTTAGAAGACACAATGTTTGGGCCTAAGATTTGGCTACAACGAAGGCAGCGTGCTTCGGCACGAGATGTGGCATCGAGTGTTAAGTCATTGGCATAGAGTTGCATGTGTTAGGCTTGAGCTGTTGCGAGTTAAGTCGAAAAGGGCCGTAGGGAAAGTTGTGTGAAGTTACATTGAGTTGCTGGGCACGACCTCGAAATATGAGGCACGTTCGCATTGTTACAATACAAGTGTAGGTGAGACTAAGCGAGGAGGCACTGCCTCAAAAATATTGAAGCACGAATCGAGTTATGGCACGACCGAGTCGTTACGTCCCAGAGTTTGGCACAAAAGACAAGTATAAGTCGGTGCGTCGACAATGCAAGCACGAGAAAGGTCTAGAGGCAAGAAAATAGAGTCTTTCGTGTAGTTGCGTCTCTGATTATGGCCGTAAGGCAAACACGACTTGATAGGTTAACGTTACTGGCACGAGAAGGGTCTAAGGCAAAAGTATGAGTTAACGTCGTTGTGCAAGCACGGGATGGTCCTTAGACACAAGTATGCAAAGGCGTCGGTCCTAAAACTAATCCTAAGGCAAGACTAGAAAGACAATCGAAAGGGTTTTAAACTGCACAAAGTAAATGAACGTGTCGGTTTTGTATGGGTGGGCGAAGAGCTCACTCTACCAGTACAGTTGAGTACTGACACCCACACAGTGTTCATGTGCAGGCACAGGTAGAAGCTCGCGACGCGAAGCTCGCTTGAATGCGTAGAGGCACGAAGTTCTTTGGCGACTCGAAGCGTACGACCGCGTGGATTGAAGACTTATACAGGACATAATGTATGGACATCGCCTTCCGAAGCTTCCGCTGGATTCAAGCATTGTATCGAGAGATGAGAGAGAGCAGAGTGACTTGTAATCGAGAGAAAAGTGTGCACGAGAGACTTGTAATTTGGCTTTGCGCCCATAATTGTAATCTTGTATTCAATATCAATAAAGAGCTTCTTTTGAATGACTTGTGTTCATGAGTGTTTGTTCTAAATTTCCGCTGCATGATTCAATATTTATGCTTGGGACTTCTGTACGACGACCCCGTCTTCGCCGATGTAATCGGCCGTTATGAAACTGCCTTGTACGAGCGCAATCTAGGCTCGTGCGGCATCACGCCTTAGCGAGGACGATCGCTCCTACGGGAGCGGGGCGTGACAATACTACTCGGGGATGGGGAGTTATTAGAGGTTATGTGATCAATACCCTCATGTCACTATTCTTGTGCTTGCTTCACCCTCATCACACGTAGGGTGTAGCGAGACCTTATATTTCTTGTGTTCGCTTTCCATGTTGGCTGACTTGACCCTTCTTGAGATTTTCCTGTGATAGCCGGGCCAAATGGAATAGCCTGATCATTTGTCCCAAGTCGATCACATAACGCTATAATATCTCATGGCACCATTTTATGTTTATATTTATACATCATATATCCCTGTTATATTCTACATTCCTATATTTTATACCATGACATGATATCCAGTTTACATATTCTGTTTATATTTTCTGTCTTGATATTTTATCTTGTTTTTCATTATAATTGTCTATTATAGAATTTGTCAATTCATATGGAACTGCTGTTAGTGTTTGTACTTGCTCATATCCTGACAGGATAACCCCGTCGATGTTTACAGATGATCTAGAGGCCGACTGCTAGACCTTCTATGGCTACGGCATAGATGGCGAGTACGACTTGGATATTCCCGTGGAGGCGGTGCTCTTAGAGGATGCACCGTCTGCTTAGACTAGTTAGATAGGCTTGCCTGGACTGTAATCCAGCTAGTACTTCAAACTTGAAGTATATATATTATCACGCCCCACTCCCAAATGTATGGGATTAGGGCCTAACCTGGCCAGCTGATACGACCTAGAGTGAGCTGCCCAATTTAATGGACTCACTTAGGCGTACTACACTGTAAAAGTAACTACCCAACACATGCAAACATCTAAATCTCATCCATAGATAGCATAGAAAGGAAGTACTGAATATAAAAACAGAGTAGTCTGAATGTCCAAGTACAACTGAAAGGAAATACAAGTATGGTGGAAACAATCCCACAGTACATCAAAATGAAAGTACATGAATGAAAGATAACTAGCTAAGAGTATCAACTAACTAGATAAGAAACTTTCAGCCCAAGTAGCAGCATACCGAGGTCAAGGAAACTCCTCATGGTAGACCTCGTAGTCCTCAGCAAAGTCTTCCGCCTTAGCTCCAGTACCGTAGATCGTCGAGTATAGGTGCTCGTCGGGATCTGAAAATGAACCAGGTCCTCAGGGGACATAGCAAGATACAAATAGGAACATGCCATAAAGTAAATACTGATAAATACATAAGGGGGTGAGCTAACCAGTCTAAGTGAATGCATATGAAGACAACTGCGGAACGTATGGGTGGATAGATAAGAAAATGGCATCGGAGCACGAGCCGATATAAACATACAAACACTAGTATACCTCACGACCGTACCTAGCGCGCAGCTAGTGGCCGCTGTCGGATGTATCCCCTAGTGAATGTATGGCCCATTACCGAGTATCCATGCCCATAACCGGGTATCACTGAGACTAGAATAAAGTAACTGTATATCCCATACGCCTACTGGTTGTCTTCTCCGTCCAGTGATGTACAGGTCGCATCTACGACCCAAACATCTGCTCTCTATGATGAGTCAGTGTCACGATCTGCACCCGCTTTTCGGATACAAGACGTGTCCAAGTCCAGCCTACGCCGCAGTGTCGGCGGTAGTACGCTGTCTAATATACACAAGTCACGACAATCTAGAATCTTATGGTAAACTATATCTCATCCACAGAAAAATCGAATCACAATCATGATCAATAAATAAGACATAAAACTGGACAATAATAAATATAACTGAATATCTCCAAGAAGCAATGTCACGTCCGGTAGACAAAAATCCACTACCAATAGACGAAAAGAGAAAAGTACATGAAATACACTAACTGAGTACAACCTACTAATCAAGGTGACCTCAACTGCAAGTACTGCGGTCTGATGCTGACTCAAACCTCTCGTCTGCTCCTGATTCAAACTCGGCTAACCTGAAGAGATCATCAGGTCCTCAGAGGACTAGCAAGATACATAAAAACGAGCCTTTCTAACAGTTTATCATGCATGAAGAAAATCCAGAATAAACAAGTAAAACTAAGCAATGAATAAAACACGAATCTGTACACTGACTACACATAAATGAACTACTAAACGAGGACGAGAGAACTCATGTCAAGATGTCAACGGATAACCAAATCGAATACTCAAACCCTCTCCCCTAGTGTGGACTCGCAGGCTAGCATCACCTTCGCCCCTAGTATGGACTCGCAGGTGTGAACCATATACTACTAACCCTTGCCCCTAATATGGACTCGTAGGTTAGCTTCAAGAGAACACCCTCGCCCCTAGTGTGGACTCGCAGGTGCGGATAGATATCTACTAACCCTCGCCCCTAATGTGGACTCGCAGGTTAGCTTCAGGATTTCAAGACAAGGAGGTATAGCAGTTCAACTCATGACTTCTCGACCCATGACACGACTCAATCAAGACTCAAGTGAATACGTCCAATAAGACACAAGGCTAGGTGTGAACATGTCCTATACAGCAATGATAAAAATATACAAGCAGGATATGAAAAGTACATGTCAACAATAAAGAGAAAAACTGAATAATGAAAGACAGTGCATGTAAATAAAGCTGTGTAGAAAGGCAAGGTATACTTGCCTGCGGCTTAAGCTGTGGATACGGGTCAGAATCCGTATTAAGGTCCAAGTAACCTGTTGTTTGTACAATCGCAATGTCAAAACGTAAAATAGAATAGAATAGACTAGTTACTAGATTATCAGTTCTTCTAGGGTACTTGTTTCCTCTACTTACTAGGCCACTAGTTCCAGTTAACTATACTCCCTATGTAGTGGGTGTTTATTTCTTTATTTATGCATTATCCTCAAGAGCCTTATATAAGTTGGCAATTGTTGCATTCAGACTCTGCCTACTCTCCACTACTGTTCTCTCTACCCTTTGTTGTATTGCCCCATTTTACCCTTCTTCATATAACATACTCTCCCTCAATTTATGCATGGATGTTGTATGTCTTGCCTTTGCAACTGACAACCACCAATATTCATCTAATTTTGGGTTTGTAAATCTACATTAGGGTGCTGCTCTTACTTTTGTCCTGCTAGTAGTTGGATTTCCCCTACATACTTTCTTTCTTAATCTAGGGGTTAGAGTAATTTGCTATGGTGAAGTTAAAAACATCCTGTCAACACCCAGGGACTGAGGGTAGCTTGGTGGTTTTCCTATGTTAAGATAACTAGAATTTTCTGGGCTGAAACACCTAGAGCTACCCTGACCTATGCTCAGTTCACCAGGTGGGAATTTCTCCATGTATGCACCTGCTGTTTGTAACTCACCTATCAGACAGGGTGTCTATCCTGCATTGGATTTGATAATGAGATACTGCTATAGGCTCAAGTTTATGCCATGCCCAAATCGAGTTTTCATAAGTTGGATCCTGGATTCCCTTTCATATCTGATATTATGGTTGTAATGCTGCAGATGGGTTCATAGATAGAGGAAGGCTAATTTTGTATAAAGCATTTTGGTAATGGATGACCCCAACCATAGAACCTGGGTACATTGGTCCTTTGGTCACTGTCCTATTGGTTTGGTACACCAGTACACATCAGGTATCTGGCAGTAATTCCTGTATACGAGTGGTGCCACTCAGATGAATAGGATGCCAGTATTTAAGACTAAACCTAATATATTATAAATCTACAAATGGCATCCTCTAACCAAGTCTCTCTTACCTGTCAATTGGGTACACTCTCTAATCAGGTATTATGTGTCCCACACTCTACAACCATGTTATCCTCTGCTCTCTACTGCAGGCTACTTTCTGTACTGACACATTAACCAATTGTTTAGCATATCCACCTACCATTATTCCAATGCACCATGATACATCATAGACAGATAGGTAACACCAGTATATTCTACTATAGGTTCTCCCTGATACTGTCACGACCCGCTCCCGAATAACCGAATACGAGTCGGACACACCCAGCCTTCGTCGATAGACACGACAAAGTAAGCTGTACAATACTAAGGAAAACTAACCAGATATACAAGAGTAAATGTGAACACAGCATCTATAACGAATCCCAAATCCAGATACATGTTTCAGAATTTTATTACATTCCAGCAAAAGACAGAAAGTCTACTAGTCTCAATACAAGAAAATAATATAGAAATACTAAGGTAAGCTCTAGGCCTCTGCAGTCTCTAAGTCCTGGGCCACATCAACTGGCTCATAGGTGCCTCCAGGCTCCTGTCCATAGTACGTATCACAAATAGTCTCCAGCTCACCTGCAACATATCCTAGTCAGGAGCGGAGCTAAGTATATCCAAGGAAATGAACATGAACATCATGGTATGAATAAGAAACAGGAAATATATATAAAGAACGAGAAATAAGATAAGACATGAAACTGAGCAGGAAATGCTGAAAGTAAAATAGGGAACATGATATGAGTCCTGAACATAAAATACAACCTGAACATGAAGTACAATCTGAACATAAAATACAACCTGATCATGAAATACAACCTGAATCCTGACATGTGTAATATTGAAATACTTCTAGATTGTGTGATCGGCTTGGGTAGAAGCAATGAACATAAAATGGTACGGCTTTGGTCCTGCATGCACGATACAGGATCCAAGCTATTCACATGAATAGTAACAGGGTTTGATCACATATCTGTAGTATTTTCCCTCCCAGACACAAGTAATACATGAAACATGAAACCAGACAGTACCGTGATATATCTTGTCAACAAGGAGATACAAGAATGAATGTACAAGACATGAGAAATGAACAAGTCCGAGGAGTATACTTGCCTTGCTCAGGGTGATCGAGAAAGGGTAGTAAAGCTGGATGTCCTCCTGTTAAATGATTTACAAGTAATTAATAAACTGGCTAAATCTAATTTAGTCTATTTAACAACTCTAATCATGAATAATCAAGATACATTAGCTTAGCCCTCTACTTAAAATCTATCTCATAAATCAATTCTCTATCATTGCTACATAATAATTTAAACACAAGTTATCATGAAATATTACATCCAAGTTTCAGTGTAATACTTCATGTAGCATGTGAACCACTAAATCTAGCTAACCTAGTTTCTAATACTCTCACCCTTATACTTCACAAGTTTGGCCAACCTTCTAAAATTTGGTAGACTTGGTAAGGGAATACTATGAACTAACATTCATGAAGTAATACTTGTTAGACTGAAATCATTCCAGCTCAAACCTTATCCTAGGTTCTAGTGGAAACCAGTTGTTTGCAAAAACAAAAGTTGATCTTTATTTCAACAAACTTTGTAAAAGAAGATTACAAGAATTCTGGGAAAGTACAACTGTAGGAATCCAATCTAGATGACAATTGCTTTATTCCTTTGACGATGTGAACTTTGAAGACGGTAGCCTCTGAATTTGAAGGCGATAGCCTCGAAAGAATGCAGCAGCACTTGGACAAGAACTCCTGAACTCTCTGATATTTCTGAACTTTATGTCCGATCCCCTGGAATGAAGACTTGAAACTCTATTTATAGAGTTCTGGAAATAACTAACTTTTAGTTATTCTGAATGGCGCAAGTTGGATTGCGCATGCACTGGATTGCGCAGCATTAGACTGCGCAGGCAGTTGTCTGATCGCGGGCCAACTGTCTTGGACACATGGCATCATTTGATTGAAATGTGCATGATCGTGTACAGACGGTTGCCATGTAGTGAGTAATTGATGGCATGAATGCCATGTGTACATTTGTCAGTTTTTATGATGAAGTACGCTGACTTTGGATTGCGCTGAGATGGACCGCGCTGGGATGGACTGCGCTGGCATGGACTGTGCTGCAGGCAGATTGCGCTGCATGTACAGCTGTCCTCGAGCACTGTGCTGAACGATAAACGAACAGTTTTCTCGTTCTCCGTGCTGTCAGCTGTCAAAAGATTTGATTCTCTGTCAGGTAATGATGACGAGGCCACGTCAGCATGCGCACTTGGATGAGTGTACAGTTCAGCCTGCGCAATCGAATGGTTGCGCAATCTGTCTTCTGCGCAGTTCACTTTGAAGGATGTATAATTTGATTCTGATGATTTTATTGATGGGTTAAACTTGATTTTTAGGACCTACAAGACCCCCTTCAAAGTTTTTAAAGTTTGAAGATAATCAAAGCTTCGAAATACTTTGAATTTTGATTTGAAAATCAAGTTGCGCATATGATGACCAATTTGATGACACCACCGGCTGAGTAAAGACATGACATATTTCTTGATTCTAAAAAATAATTATATTCAATTATATCTGCTCAGAGGTAATATGGACGTGGCAAATATAATTTATTGAATATCATTATTTCAATAGACAACTTAATCAAAGATGACAAGTTGCTGATTAAAAACGAACTGGAAGTTTCGTCAAGGTAAATGAACGAAATGAATCGTCGGATGAAATGTAGTGAACGGGCGAGCTGTCAGATGATGAACGGGCAAACCGTCAAGTGGATCTGTGAACGGACGAACCGTCGGATGAATGTGAACGGACGAACCGCCAAATGGATATGATGAACGGACGAACCGTCAGATGAATGAACGGGTAAATCGTCAGATAATTGTGGAATGAACGGGTAATCCGTCAGATAATGAACGGGCGAACCGTCAGATAAATGTAATGAACGGGCGAACCATCGGATGAATGTGAACGGATGAACCGTCAAATAGATATGATGATGAATGAACGGGTAAACCGTCGGATGAATGTGAACGGACGAACCGTCAAATGGATATGATGAACGGACGAACCGTCAGATGAATATGTGATGAATGAACGGGTGAACCGTCGGATGAATGTGAACGGATAAACCGTCAAATGGATATGATGAACGGACGAACCATCAGATGAATGTGTCGCTTCATTGTCTTACAACTCTCTGTCTATAAATAGAACAAAAAATCAGAAGGGATGGTCACTTTCACTTTTCAACATAAAGATGTCGTCTGGAGATGCATCCAAGAAGGCTGAGGTCGTCCCGAAGGTGGAAGCGGGGACTGAAGAACGTCCATACAAGCCGGCTCAGCAGATGACAGCGAGTGAAGGTTCATCTGCCCCCAAGCCGCCAAAGGACATCTTGGACTTCCTTTTCGAACCAGAAAAGACTGAAGAAGAAGAATCTATGAGAATGGCTGCTTGCAAGTTCCTGGTGGGTTCCAGCAAGAATGTTCTCAACTCTGTTGCTGATCATGTCTTTGATAAGGACGACAGTGGTCCGCGTCCCAATTTTGAGAAGGATGATAGTGACCTTCCTTGATATTATATACTATCATTCAAGATGAAATAAACTGAATTTTATTTATGAACTTGTCTGATAATTACAATCACTGTCTGTTATATTTACACATAGTATTTTTTGAGGAATTTGCCATTGATAGGCATCATTGCAACTCGGCCGTCTAGCTCTGTGAGTTGATAGGCTCTATTTGAAAAGACTTTGCTCACGATGTATGGACCTTCCCACTTCACATCAAACTTGCCTTTGCTCGAGTGAGTCATAGTTATAGGACGTTTGACAGTTAGAACGAGCTCTCCTTTCTGAAAGGTTCTGACCTTAACTTTGCGGTTGAAAGTCTTTGAGATGCGGGCTTGGTATAACTCAATATGCTGTTGAGCCAATAGCCGCTTCTCATCGAGCGCTTCTAACTCTTGAAGTCGAAGAAGATCATTATTCTCTGTAGTGAGTTCGTTGGCGATAGCAATCCTCAAGGACGAAATTTGGAGTTTCAGAGGCAGAACTGCTTCACAGCCGTATACCAAAGAGAAAGGTGTACAGCCTGTAGGATTGCGGACCGTAGTACGATAGGCCCAAAGACATTCTCCAAGCTTTTTACTCCAGTTTCGTTTGTTAGTGGATACAAACTTCTTGAGGAGCTTGATAATAGTCTTGCTGAAAGCCTCAGCTAAGCCATTAGCAGCAGGATTGTAGGCTGTCGAAGCGACATTGTCAATCCGGTGATCGTCACAGAACCTTGTGAACTTTTGCCTGATGAATTGAGGTCCGTTGTCATGAATAATCCTTCGAGGTATACCAAATCGATAGATGACATGGTGTTTGACGAAGTTGATGACGCTGCTGGTCTTGACTTCAGCCAATGGTATAGCTTCGGCCCATTTGGAGAAGTAGTCGGTTATTGCCAGTATGAACCGATGTCCCCTAGAAGAAGGAGGATTGATGGGACCGATGATGTCCATGCCCCAAGCTTCAAAAGGCCAGGAAGCAGCAGTCGGATGAAGGAATTCCGACGGTTGATGAATGAAATCTGCGTGGATTTGACAAGCTCGACACTTCCTTGCATATTCGATGGCATCAGATACCATAGAGGGCCAGTAGTAACCCATACGTCGGATGCGATCCTGTAGTTTAGGACCGGATTGATGTCCTCCACAGACACCATCATGAGCTTCACGCAGTACTTGCTTTGCTTCATCACCAGTAAGACAGCGCAAGAGTAGGCCGTCATAAGTCCGTCGGTAGAGAGTTTTGGTGGTCTGATTGTAGTAGAACAGCAGAGACCGCCGACGAATACTCGTAGCCTCCTTGGGATCTTCAGGGAGTATGTCATGAACTATAAAATTGATGAAGGGAGTTCTCCAATCTTCATTGATAACATTGACTTCAGTAAGATTACTGAACTCAATATTACGATTGTTTTTGATGCAAAACAATTCCCGATTAGAGATGACCACCACCTGCTGTCTTTTGATAGGGATGGCTAAGACTGCTGCAAGATTGGCCAAAGCATCTGCCTCAGTATTGCAAGCTCGACGTACATATTCAATGAAGAAAGCTCTGAATGATGTAGCCATGTTGATTGCTGCTTCAAAGTAAGGCACTAGGTCTTGATGACGAACTTCATAAGTCCCTCTAACCTGATTAACAACCAGCTTAGAATCGCCATAGACTTCAAGATACTCGACGTCAAGTTGTTTGGCTAGCTGAAGGCCAATGAGTAGAGTATTGTACTCTGCCACGTTGTTAGAGCAAGGCTCATCTAGAGAGTAGGCTCTTTGAATAGCTGACCCGTCTGGAGAAACAGGAACTACTCTAACTCCTGCGACAATGGCACCATTGGGTCCAATCCTGGATGCACCGTCAAAGAATAGACGCCACGTAGGTGTAGTAACCCTAGAGGGGGGTGAATAGGGTCAAGCTAACTAATCAAGCACTTAGCACAAGCTAATTGGCAATTTAAAAATATAAGTGCAAGAGAAGAAGCAAACACAATACCGACACCCGATATATCCTGGTATCCTCCTAAGAGGCAGTCCAGTCCCGGAACTCTCTCCGGCTTTAATCCACTATTTGAGCAAATAGTTACACACGAGTTTGGATCCGAAGAACTCGCCAACTTCTTACACAAGAGCTTTAATCCGAAGGGCTCTCCGACTTCAACCGAGAGTTTGGATACGAAGACTCCCCAACTTCAACCGAGAGTTTGGATACGAAGACTCTCCAACTTCAACCTTTTACAATAGGTTTTGATCTCCTTATACAATAGGATGAAGATCTCACTTTTCAACTCAATAACTCTAACACAATTTGTAGATGGCAAATGAAGGCTTTGTAGAGTTGTATGTAGATAAGCTTTGGTGGTTTGGAAATTTTTAGGCTCAAAGCATCAACCTTGAATGAAGGGGTTCAAGGCTATTTATAACCAAAGCATTGAAAAGAGCCAAAGGCAACTTTTCAGTCACGAACCGGCATACCGCCGGTATGATCCGGCATACCGGCGGTATACCGGTCTGGGTTAGCAACGGCTAGAAATATAGCCGTTGGGATCATTTAATGCTGGAAATCCGACCGTTGGAATTTCAACGTTACTGAACCGGTATACCGTCGGTATGATCCGGTATACCGTCGGTATGCCGATTTTGCGGACAGAAACTTTCTGTGAACAAAAATCGGTATACCGCCGGTATGCACCGGTATACCGCCGGTATGCCGGTTTGCATCCAAAAATAATCTTTGGCTGGTTTCTACCCTAGCTTTCGATTTTGCCATCCATTTTTTGTGTTTACAATTATTCCTAAGACTCATTACAGACTCCAGATATACTTAGGCAGGTGCAGGCTTCTTCAGAGTCTTGAAATGATGATGGCACGGCTTGGCTTCTTCCTTTGATAGGTGCTGGCTTTTTCCCTTGGCGACAGCTGTCCAAAGATATCCAGTTTGTAAAAACTGAATACCTTTCGGGGGCTTCGCCCCCGAACCCCCGACGAGGGGCGCTGCCCCCTCGACCCCCGTCCGCTGACCGGGCAGCGGAACCCCCGGTGCGTGGCTCCAGAGATGTCGTCGGGTGGTTCAGAAAAATCTTGTGGGATCTATCGTCTTTGGCCCACCATGATTTCTTCATTGCATTGCATATGTCCATATTGATCTTGCTAATTGCTTTTCTGCATGTACATGTTAGACGAACAAAGCAATATACATAGTAGCAAGTATGATAAGTTAAAGCACATTAGGACTATGCAAAGTTTAAGTACAAGTGCTAAGGTGATGGCATAAATGTTAGTGATATCATAATGATTAAATTTAATTGAATGACCACAATCAAAAACATAGTTTTGATTTTGGCAACCCAATTAAATTTAAGATAGATAAGCTCATATCACTAAGATGTAAACCAATGGGCACATATCACCAAAGATATAAGTATAAGTAGAAATGCTATAGCGATTGTATGAAGATTAGTGATAAAGAAATGCTAAACTTAACATATTAACCATATTCAAAAATATGATACAATCATTGGGCCAACAGTAGGAAATTCTTCGGAGATTGTATTAGATTCTAAAGTCTCGTCCGGAATTTCATCATAGAGTTTGGACGTTTCTGGAACAGGATGAGCTGCTAAGAAATTTGCCAGTGCTTGACCTTTGACAGACTTTTGAGGAACATATACCATGTCATATTGGGCTAGCAGAATGGCCCACGTAGCCAGCCGAGAATTGAATGTGCTAGGTTTCTTCATCAGTACCCGAAGAGGATTAACTCGGGATATGACATGAATAGTTTGGCCAATGATGTAATGCCGAGTCTTCTGAACAACAAACATAAGAGCTAGGCATTCTTTTTCGACCGGACTATAACGGTGTTCAGCACCAATCATAGTACGACTGAGATAGTAGATAGCTTGTTCGTGGCCTTCTTTGTTCTTTTGGGCAAGTAAAGCACCCAATGAATGGTCTATAGCACGGACATACATTAAGAATGGTATGCCAGAGATTGGTGGCACCAAGACTGGTGGGTTCATGAGATACCTCTTTATGTCGTCGAATGCTCGTTGACATTCTTCGGTCCAAACGAAAGATACACCCTTCTTCATTAGTTGAATGAATGGTCTGCAGCGTCCAGACATATTTGAAATAAATCTCCTGATGTATGCAAGTCGACCATGGAATCCTCGTAGCTCTTTTAGGTTGCGTGGAGGACGCATCTCTTGAATGGCTTTGATCTTCTTGGGATCCACGTGTATACCCTTAGAGGTAATGACGAAGCCGAAAAATTTACCACTAGAGACACCCAAGAATGACTTAGTGGGATTCATTTTGAGTTGATGTTGTCGCATGAGATTGAAGATAGTTCTCAAGTCTTGGATGTGATCTTCTTTTAGACGACTTTTGACGGCAATATCGTCGACGTAGCATTCGACAGTTTTGCGCAGATGATCTCGAAATATGGTACTCATGGCTCGTTGGTATGTTGCACCAGCGTTCCTGAGACCAAATGGCATGACAGTATAGCAGTAGACTCCGCGAGGAGTACGGAAAGAAGTATGCTTTTCATCTTCAGGATTCATCCGAATCTGATTGTATCCGGAGAATCTGTCTATGAAAGATATTCTTTCGAACCCACAGGTGTTGTCAATCATGACGTCCGTGATAGGGAGAGGAAATTCATCTTTTGGAGATGCTTCATTAAGATCTCGAAAGTCAATACAGACTCGAACTTTACCGATTTTCTTTAGAACTGGGACGACATTAGCTACCCAATCAGGATGCTATTCTTCTCGAATAAAGCCACAAGCGATAAGCTTCTTAACTTCATCATCGATTGCGTCCATCATTTCTGGCTTGAAGTGCCGTTGTTGCTGTTTGACCGGTTTTGCATTCGGCAAGATGTTCAATTTGTGAGTAGTAACTTTAGGATCTAGACCTGACATGTCTTCATAACTCCAGGCAAAGACATTAATGTATTCTTTAATCAGGAGAATTAATTCTTGTTTATCAGCCTCTGGGAGGTTCTTACTGATGAATATTGGACGAGGTGACCCGCTCTCTCCTACATCAATTTGAACTAATTGATCTTCAGTAGGAGGTTCTCTTTGTTTGAAACAGAGTTCCTATTGGGTATCCATTCGTTGAGCCCAAGGATCAGTTTCAGGACTTTCTTCAATATCCTCATCATAACCTTCTGGAAGTTCGACGGAGACCATGTTAGAAGATACAGTCAACCGATGAACTTGACCGATGCTGGTATCAGAATCCCATGACCTGAAATCAGAAGAGTTAGAGCGCTCCTTGCTATCGGATTCAGAGGCTGCTGGGGATAATACCGAAGGTGAAGCATATCCGAGACCTCTTTTGGTCCTGCTATAATACATCTCTGACTTTCCTTTCGGCACAGCCGTACGAAGAAGAGTTCTTCTACCCTTACCGTAGTTGAGGCCACTCTTGAAGTCATAACCCATCTTTCGGATGATGTCTTTTGATTGTTGACTGTAACGACGGAATTGAAGATGACCCGTATCGTTAGTTTTGCTATCATCCGTATAGCTGAATTGTTGTTCCGGTTCTTTACTAAAAAGTATTGGACTTTCGCCTTTTTTTCGAGCGGGAACAATACGATATAAATCTTTAGGAGACTTCTGTCTGAAGAGATTGTATAACTCCCATTGTAAATGATTGAAAGCTATCCAACATATCCAAATAGCATTTAGCATGATAAATGATATCAGTATACTGGAAAGTAGATGCTTTTTCATTAATTTGTACATCTGTATTTACAGCAGGACCTTTAGCCTTGGCAGGCTTGGTCAGGTTGATTACAAGAGGGGGAGAAGAAGAACGTAGAGGAGGATTAGCCTTGTTACGACGAAGGTCGATAATAAGCGGCTCAGAGGAGGTGAGCTCCCTTTTATCCTTGTTATGAGATAAATCTATAACAAGTGGCTCAGAAGAGGTGAGCTGCCTTTTTTCCTTGTTACGACGTAAGTCTATAACAAGTGGTTCAGAAGAGGTGAGCTTCCTTTGATCCTGGTCATCATCGACTGGTTGCTTCTGGACTGGCAAATGAATAGCCAATGGCTTGGTGGACTGTGGACGAGAAACACGCCCTTTGACATGAATGATAAGGGTGTCATTAGGCACTGTTTCTTGCTCTTCTTTAGTGTCCAGAGATAGGACAATCTTCATGAATTCATCCTTGTACATACGAGCATCGTTGCAGTATGCTTCGACGCCTTTGAAAGGATAAAGATCAACAATCTCCTTTTGCACCTCTCCCTTGTCATCAACATATTTAAAACATTGATGGAGAGTCGAAGGAACAATGTTATGCTCATGCAGAAACGGTCTTCCCAGCAAAGCATTGTAAGAACAACCATGGTTGTCAATGATATAGAAGGTCACCTTTGTGCGAAGATTGCCTATTTGGAATTTTAGGCGAATCTTGCCCAGAGGTTCACTCCTTCCCTGGTTGAACCCAAGAATAGTGGTGATTGTACTGGAAAGGCTATGCACTGGGATCTTCAGCGCATCCAACATTGTCTTCGGCATGATACTGAGAGCAGACCCAGGATCTATCAGAATACGATCGACTTTCATCGAGTCGACATATCCTGTATAGTAGAGAGGACGGTCGTGCCTATTGTCTTCCATCAACATGTCATCCTGTGTGAAAGTTATGTTTGGAATTAACTCCAACACACTATGACAATGAAGGCAAGAGACTGGTTCTGCTTCCGGCTTCTTAAGCTGGACTAGACAGGTTTCTGCTTGCATGAGAGCCTCGCTCAGAGTTTCCCGAGTCTCTTTGGAAAGGCGCAAGAGCTCGAAGATTGACAGCCGGGCCGGTGTATTAGCCAACTGAGCTAAGATGTCAAAGTTGTAAGGCTTTTCAAGTCCGGAGGGAGATGATTTCTTCAAAGGTTTATCGAAGCGGACTTGCTGTTTGCCTTTGTCGGCTACCGTCGGCTTGGAAGGAATAGACACTACAACCGGTGAGGATGCAGTAGGAATATCCTCAGTGGAAGCCGGCTGCACTGGAGCAGGCTCAGAAGAAGAAGCATGATTCTCTTGAGCTTCGGGGTAATCCTTTAGATAGGCTTTTCCTGATCTGGTGCCCAGCAGGATTTTTTTATCAACTATGGGGTCAAAAGACACCATATTGCAAGTCTTTGTCTTGCCCCTGGAGCGATCTTTCTTCTTGGAGGAAGAAGGACGTTCGAACTCTGAAGCAAGATCCGGATGAATCTACATAATCTCGTCCTTGTTAAGAGACAAGGGGACGAGACCTTCACTTCGTGGAGGAGGGAGATTCTCGATCTCAAGAGTAGCTTTGGGGATAGAAATAACACCGTGTTGTACCATCTGGGGCAGAAAGTCACCGAATTGAACTGAGACCATGTTTGCGGTAACAGTTTTCTCGTCTTGCTGCAAAGTGACAACACCAGCATTGACCAGCTCCTGAATTTTGCCTTTGAGCACATAACATGCTCGAGTGGATGTCCGATGAATCTGTGATAGACACAGTACTTGGGATGATCAGTCTTACCGACTTCATCGGGCTTCTTGGGATCCGGGAGCTGGAGCTTATTGCTTTTGATCAAGCAATCAAAGATGCTCACTGTGTCATTCTCGTCAAAAGAGTATTCTACTTTCGGACGAGGTTCCCTTGGTGGAGGTGCTGAAGGAGTAGAAGTGGACGTAGGGGGAGCTACGATGACCGCCAAAGATTATTTGTTCTTATTCAAATTAATATTCAAAGTTTCTTTTCCCTTGCGGTTGTTCTGGCGATTACCACCAGCTGATGTCTGGTGTTCATTCCGGTCGGGATTAGACATTTGTACCCCTAGTTGCTTGAATTTGTCAGCGCTAACTTCAGCTGCTTTAGTATTGACAATGAAAGATGGCCAGTCTTGAAACTGAGTAGAGCCTGTCCATATGCTGATGATAGGCAAAAGATTTGCCTTACAGGTATCTATGGTGACAGCAGCCGGAGTTCCAGGGAGCATTTTCAAAGCTTTCCGGCGGAACCTTTCAATGAAACTCTCAGCAGTTTCATTGTGTCTTTGTTTGATTTATTGAGGACTGACATAGTCATGTCGTTGATCCCCTCATAGAATCATTCCAGGAAGATTTGTTTCAGGCCAGAGAAGGAGGTGATACAACCATCGGGCAAGCTTCTGTACCAATCGTATGCTACGCCGGCTAAACAGCCAACGAATACTCTGGTAAGAAGAGCGTCATTTGGTTGAAGTTGGACAGTCATTACCTCGAAGTGGTTAATGAACTGACTGGGAGAAGTGCTGCCGTCAAACAACGAGATAGTTGGAATTTTGTACTTCGGAGGAAACAGAACTTCTTTCTATTCAACTGGGTAAGGTTGCTTGATCCCCAACCTCTGCAAGTTGTCCTTCTCTTTGAAAGCCTCGAACTGAGTGTGTAAAGCTTGACAGCTTCATTTGCATCTTCTACTGACGTAGAAGGAGCAGGCTGAATTACGGTGTTGGGAGGAAAAATAGCGTGATAAGCACTACCCCCAGCACCTGACTGACTGGGTGTAGGTTGGATCTGTACAGGAGGTACTTGAGTAGATGCTACCCCCAGTCCTGCATTGACGGGCACCGACGATGCTATGATTTCAGGATTTACAGGAGGTACTATCGGTGGTACTGTATGCTGGGCCACAATGATGGAATGCATACTTGCGACCATCTCAGCCATGGTCTTCAGCTTGTCTTCTAATGCAGCGATTCGTTGTTCTTGACTAGCTGAACTGGAAGCATCGGGATCTTCATTGACAACATAGGCTGTCACTTCTCTGGGTACAGTGGAGGACACTGTCTGCTCCGAACTTTTGCTGTATACATCATAGTCGGAGAAAGAATCATCTCCGGAGTGAGAAAGAGGAAGATGACCGGAAGGATCTTGAAGATTCCTTTGACCAATTGTGTCTCGGCTTCGGGAACGGGTATGTTGGAATACTCCTTCAGAGGATTCTTGGAGTAGATCCAAATACCGCTGGCTTGGCCTGCGAGGCTTCCCGTGCTTGGAGCACTTCCTACCCCCAGTGTCTCTGGAGGTCATGTTGACAGAAGCGTACAAAACTTCGTCTTCATCTTCCGATATAGGTTCAGAGTTTGAAAAGTTCAGACGATCGAAGACAGATCGTCTTGTTGTCTGACAACAACACTTAATGACAACCTTATGGTTACAATGGTGTCCAAGTGGTTGCACAGGGGACGTTGAGATGTTATCCCGTTTTTGCTTGAGGTGTTCTCGAAGATCGGGAACAACAACTGGACGAGAAGAAGTTCGAGGGATGTGTTCTTTGATTACATTTGGAACATGGTTCCGATTCTTTAAATGTTTTGTCCCTTGAGTGTATAGGAAAGTACTCATTTCATTGGCATAGGTGTCCGGATTCTTGATCCTGGAGGTTTGCTTCTGATGATGGTTAGTCTTCGGCATTGGCTGTTTGCATTTCACCGAAGTTGGTCGATTGAGATAAGTTCTTAGATCAGCAAACTCACCCCCAGGGGCTTCTGTTTGAGACACCAGCAATTTTTTCTGTCTAGAGCGGGAGATCTGAAGAGTTGGGAGATCCTGGAACTCTGCTACCGGATTAGGCAGAATACCTCTCTGATCAGTACACTTCCTTTTAGCAAGGAAAGAAGAAGAACCCTTGTTAGAAAGAGTTCTTGTACTGACTGGTGCCGGAGCACATTCAGTTTGATCTTCTACGGTAAAAACCGAGAAAGACTGAGAAAAGACCAAAGGGCCTTTTCCTTTGTTTTGTAAAGAAGGGTTAGCTAAAGAGTGTTTCCCTCTGTTGTCTTCCAAGTCATGGGACGAGAAAGTTTGAGAAAAGACCAACGGGCCTTTTTCTTTGTTCTGGAGAGGAGAAGGAATAGCCAAAAGACTACCCCCAGTGGACTGCGCAGGAGCAACAGGGTGCTTGAGAGGAGGAGCAGAGCTTTTCTCCTTGCTGTGGGAAGAGAAAAGATTAGCCAAAGGGCTGTCTCTCTTGGATTGTGCAGGCACAGTTTGCGCATGGGTTGATGGCGCACTGGCAAGTTGCGCAGGAGGAGTTCTGGCATAATGTTTTCTGGCCAGAGTCTCAGTGGTTTGCGCATCCAGAGTCTTATTGCCAGAGTGCTTGGGTTGCACTCTGATTGCTGGAGTAGTGGACTGCGCAGAAAAAGTTGCAGCCAACTGCGCCAGAGGAATAGGAGTCTTGCACTTGGACAGGACAGTATATGAAGCAAACTGCGCATGAGTAGTAGAGGCAGATTGTGCAACAGCAGAGACTTTAGACTGCACAGCAGTCTTGGTGACAGAATTAACAGACTGCACAGCAGTATTGGGAACCCACGCTGGGCGCACTTTGCTCATGGCAGAAGTTGTCGTAGTGCGAGGGGTGGTCCTGGAGTTGATCATGGCTTCGTAGGTCGTCTGGTTGACCTTCACAACCAGCGTCTTCTGCGTCTTTCCGATAGACGTAACGTCACATTGAGTTGTCACTTCCTCGTCGGAGGAGAAAGTCGTCCGCAGCAGAGTCGCCATTTTGTTTGCAAAAACAAAAGTTGATCATTATTTCAACAAACTTTGTAAAAGAAGATTACAAGAATTCTGGAAAAGTACAACTGTAGGAATCCAATCTAGATGACGATTGCTTTATCCCTTTGACGATGTAAACTTTGAAGACGGTAGCCTCTGAATTTGAAGGCGATAGCCTCGGAAGAATGCAGCAGCACTTGGACAAGAACTCCTGAACTCTCTAATATTTTTGAACTTTATGTCTGATCCCCTGGAATGAAGACTTGAAACTCTATTTATAGAGTTCTGGAAATAACTAACTTTTAGTTATTCTGAATGACGCAAGTTGGATTGCGCATGCACTGGATTGCACAGCATTAGACTGCGCAGGCAGTTGTCTGATCGTAGGCCAACTGTCTTGGACACATGGCATCATTTGATTGAAATGCGCATGATCGTGTACAGACGGTTGCCATGTAGTGAGCAATTGATGGCATGAATGCCACGTGTACATTTGTCAGTTGTCATGATGAAGTGCGCTGACTTTGGATTGCGCTGAGATGGACCGCGCTGGGATGGACTACGCTGCCATGGACTGTGCTGCAGGCAGATTGCGCTGCATGTACAGCTGTCCTCGAGCGCTGTGTTGCACGATAAACGAACAATTTCTTCGTTCTTCGTGCTGTCAGCTGTCAAAAGATTTAATTCTCTGTCAGGTAATGATGACGAGGCCACGTCAGCATGCGCACTTGGATGAGTGCGCAGTTCAGCCTGCGCAATCGAATGGTTGCGCAATCTGTCTTCTGCGCAGTTCACTTTGAAGGATGTATAATTTGATTCTGATGATTTTGTTGATGGGTTCAACTTGATTTTTAGGACCTACACCAGTCCTTAGTAGGACTGGTACAACCAGTCTAATAACACTGATGTAGATCAGCTCTTTACAGGATTGGTATGCATCAGTCCTTCTCAGGACACACATTCTCACCTATTCCCAAACACTGCTTCTACTTGACAGTTCCCCATTCAGAAAAATAAAGGACTTTTAAAGCTTCATAATCACTAGAGAACCCTACCTTAAGTACAATATTAAATACTGGTGTAATTCAGTTTAGTCCAAAATCAGGACATCCTTCAGTCCTATACTAGTCCTAACTAAACTGTGATACAAGTTCCAAGCTTAAGGAGCCAAATCCTAACTAAGAATTTGTGTGTCTCAGCCCTTTATTAGAACTAAGAACAATTTAATCCAGGCATAACCTGCCCTGTCCAGCCTTGTACTTGCCATCAGTCTTATACGTGTCCCAGCCCCACATGATACCATAGCAATTCAGTTTGTAAAAGCTGACACCATGTCAGTCCTGGTTTCAGTCAAACATAGGATAGTACCAAATATATATTCAGTCCAATATTCCAACTATAGATATTCAGATATCAGCCCTATATATATTCAGAAAATCTGTTCAATGTCCCATTCAATTTACAGTTGATAATTCAGTCTTGAATCAGGACATGTTCAATCCTATATGTTGTATTGCCTAAAAGCACATCCTGAAATGATCCTTCACTCCAGATATCATTCAGTATATAATCAGTTATCAGTCCAAAACCATATCCTAGTATCAATTCAGTCCAACCAAAATATGGGAACAAATCGATCCGAACTAGAACAGCCTGAACTCAGTTTATAATAAGACTCACATGTCCTGCTTAGTTTCAGTCCAAGCATCACCAAGAATCAACCTCCCTAATGTGTCAAGCAAACAGATTTAATATTGAGAATTGTTAGCAGGCAGGAACTTTAAGCAGGGCATACTCTCATCCTCATTCTCAGGTTCTGAAATTGAACCCAATATTACATATGATTCTAACTCCTCTTTAATAAATTTAAGTCATTCCATCATTTATACATAAAGCCTACATGTTACTGCTATACAAAATTATGCCACATCCCTACTGTTATATCAGGTAACCCATTTAAAAGGGCAAATAGCATACTGCCAACAGTGTCCCTTAGAACATTTATCCTTGAAAATCAATTTAGAAACCAGATTTCCAAATCCAATGCTTCATCTAAGTGGCAGATTACTAACTACTCTCCTGATACCCTTAGAGTCATACCCAGTTTATTATCCAGTTGATACTCCCCAATCCTGAATCAGGACACTATCCATCTCAATGAGTACTGATATCATATCAGTCCATAATAGGATAATTCACTCAGGTTATTCAGTTATGGATACAATCAGTCAGTTCCAGTAATTCTGGTACAGACCAGTCTCCCCATGCCTGATTCAGTCCTAATAACTTACTCCTTTACCTATGCATTAGTCTAAAGTGCTTGCAACCTGAATCCTAATTTCATTAAGATTCCAACTAATTTTTAGTCCTAAAATAGGATGCTGCAAATCAATTGTCTGAACTAACAGTCCCCACAATCCTTCCTGTTATCTTATCAACCTTATGAACTCAGTTCATGATCCAAAGTTCAGCTATAGGTATAGATATCAACTTCTAGAAATATTTATTTTACAAGAACAGAAAATTGGCAGTTCTAAGAGAAATCAGTCCTGAACAGTTAATCTGAGATAATATGCAACCCAACCTGCTATACTCTAGTTCTCAATATAACATGGAATGAAAAGTCCCCTGCAAATTCTGAGTATGCAAGAAGCCTACAGTAATATCTACTAAATTTCCTACTCCCTGCCAACTGATACCAGCCTAGAGAAGAATACTAAAATAGAAACAACCAACATCAACTTGAATCAAATATAACCCATCTACATAACCACCCTTCCTCAATATACAAATCAGATATTAACCAAATTAGCTAAGGCTACTAGTGGCTAAATTTGTTTATAAACCCAAAACTGCAATTAGAAGATATGCTCAAGATCACAAACACAACAACCCCCATTATTGATGTATAACTCGAATTGAAAAACAAAACAACTTAGATTAGCAAAGTTTAGCTTAACTCACCCGGATGGATTTGGTCAAAAGCTTGATCGAAGTTGATCAAGAGGTCTGTACTTCCAATTTAATATCCTGATACTCCCAAAATGTCACCAGAATTATGAAAGAACAAGGCTAATATAAACTCTATGAAGGGATAATTACTCACCTCTACTATTCAATCAGGGATTCAAAGTGAGGACAGATTCTGATCAAAAGAATTCAAGATACGATCAACTATTTCCAATTGAGTTCATGCAGGATCAATTTGAATCATGGAGGAAAACAAACAAACACATTGCGATCAGAATTCCAATTGCTAATTCCATAGATAATTGATCATTGAAAATAATGATCGGACAACGATCAGAGATCGATCTATTCTACTCTCGATCGAAGTCGATCGGCCGAATCCAGAGTTGAACTGAACGATCCAATCGTTGATTCGATCATGTTCAAACTTCAGAACAATCAAATTGATCAAAAAGACAAAGAAGGTCAAAGAAATTACTTACTGAGCTTGTACACTGTCGATTTAAAGGTCGAGTCATCGATCCGCCATGGCTGGTCCAGAACAGAGCTCAGAGAGAATGGAATGGAAGAAAGAATGAGGAAGAGGCTAATTCGTTATGATTCCTTGGCAATTACTGACCTAGAAGGAGGGATTTATAGTCGATCAGCTTGGATCTCACGCAGCATTTGGCGCCAAAACTAGCCAGCTCTCCACCTTGGAAAAATCCGTTAGGATTCAAATCAATTAACAACCCACATGGTTGAGTGTTAGAGGAGGGAAGAGACTGAGCTGTGCAATGCACATGCTCCTCTCCTTAATGAAACTAAAAATGATTCAGTGGGCTGGGCTGGTAAGAGATGAAATGGTGGGCTGAACAATCAATTAATTTGGATGGAAGCCCACGGGCTAAAACACAAGGAGAATAATTATATGCATTAATAACTTCATTTAATTACTAAAATATAAAAAGAATTCTAATTGGTTTAATCCATATATATTTAAAATAAAATAAAAATTCAATTATTAGAAAGGTGGAGTTACAGATACTTAGTCTGAATGACCCAATTGATCTCAATGTTGGGGTACTAGGCCTAGCCTATTCTATTAGTAAATACCTGACATGGTTGTCCATGTTTCCTGGAACTAATGAACATTGCATGTACCCTCAGTATCATGTGCAAACAGTCATATATAAACCCTCCTCTTAACCTATATGCTAGATGTATTCAGGAAGTATTTAGGATATATATTGTAATACTAAAGTCACTTCAATGCAAAAAACCAATATACTACACGCCTACAATGACCTCTGCTAAGGGCCTTCAGCTATAGGGACTGAACCAAGCTCTGGACAGGACATGTGAGGAGGAGGTGATACACAGAAGGTGAAAACTATTCATGCATCCCACACTCTGCAACCCATCCTAACAAATGTCCTATGTGCTGCCCATGGGGTTTGAACATAGAGGTAATAGTGAAAGGCTACATCTGTTCAACTGAGTCATGGTACATAACATGGGTCTTCCATAACTATTTTGTTAGCTGGCACAATAGTTAAGGTTTTGTGTACAAATGCATTAATATGATGCCATAACCTAGGGAGATACAAGGTTACACCTGCTATTTAACTTACCCAGAATATATTGGGTACTTTCCATGTTGCAATGTATCAGGGTCAACTGACCCATGATATGAGTCCTAAAACTTTCTGTCACCACTACCTTTTTATAAGGCTAGGATTTCAATATCTGTACCCACCTGCCTAGGCCATTAAATACCCCAGTACTAGTTGGATACAAGGGACAGTTCCTTATACTTGTGTCTAATGAATAACTAGGAGAGTTTATGATGGATGAGGATTTGTTATACCCTTTTAACCTAATACCTGTCTGCCCCTGGTCCTACACTCCTAGGGTGTCCTGTAGCAGAGCCCCTAGATACATAGGTTTTGGTCTTGCAATGCATACTGCCGACCTGGTGGCTAATCAGGTACCAATCTGGCAGGGCCTAGTTTGGTTATCAGTATTTAGGACTGATACTTTAGGTCTTAACTCATCTTGGATAACTCGTATGTGCTGGATAATCGTGTATCCGTTACTACCCTCCCTGTCATTGTGATACCCCTGTTGATAATAGAGTTTTCTATAGGTACTGACTTCTTAATTCTCTATACCATATGTTCTATCAGGAATTTTAACAAATACCTATAACGTGATGATAATTTGCTGGATTAATAGGAGAAGGTTGTATAAAACGGAGTACATGTTGAAGAATTTGAATCCCTTCTCCACGTGATACGTCGAGGTGGATTCAACTGAAGGAGGACTGGTGGCGACAAGGTATAGGGTTTGGCAAAGAGGAACTGTTCGATCCTCTGCTACATATTTATACCGTGCTTTTAGATAGGGTCGAGGTTGATTTGGATAAGCCGAAATCGAATTCGAATTCGATAGGAAGTCTATCTATTAGAGTTTAAATCAGTCGACCAAGATGCACCTGGGTCTTTTAAATTCAAAAACAGGGATTTCCATACCTACGGCTAGGAAGAGTTTTAATAGTGCATTTTGTACTATAGTCTCTGTACAAGTTGGGTCTTGCAAAGCCACCCTTCATAATTCCTAACTAATTTTTAAATAATGACCCTTTTGCATTAAGGCCCTTGTCATTTCACTATTTCCTATTTGGTCCTTCTATTGTATTATAAAAAAGATATCACAATAAATGAGACATTAAAGGAATTCCTCATGTTAATAAAAAGGAAAATTTTGGTCAAGTGGTTAACATTCAGCTATCTAGAACCATCACTGCCCTATATATGCCGTCACACGAGCCACTCGTACTGATGGCCAGTCGAGAGCGACAGCGTGTGCCATAATCTGCTCTCACTCAGTGCCGTGTTGAAACATGTGTCATGGTCAAGGGAGTTGTAACAACAACTCCGCAACTAAGGGCACGTCACCTACTGCTAGGTCAAGTAGGTAGCCCTAAGTGTCGATGCCATCATCGACTATGCCCGAGATAATTCCCGGTCTCTACTAACCAAGTCTACGCTAACAAGAGTATAACGATGTTTATGTAAAGCAGTAATGCAAGGCAAGGTATACTTGCCTTCAATTTCGCAATGCGCAAGTAGTGCTTCGGTCCCTCCTGCCTCAATCACGCCGTCCAAGAGACTTACAATTACACAACCAAGACTTACGAAACGCTAAAAGAACATCCATGACTACACATCTAATCACACACAAAGTAGAGGGTACGTTTAACGTAATAGGCACCACATTCCCATACTAAGTTACATTTATCCAAGAAGGTGCACAACCACAAGTTACACATGACAAGTATATATATGTAAGCATAGGAATGTACGTACACTAGTCCTATATTTGAAATCACATGTTTGTATATGAGTGTACATAGAGCATGTATATATACAAGTGTACGTTTTGTGAAGGAAATATATATACAAATTGTATGTATATATAAAATGTGTTCACAAATGAGGTTACTAGGGTGTAGACACATAGTTTTAGAAAGCCTATATATATGGGTATTTCATACACGCATGGAAAAGTAGGTACATATATGTATATACATACATTTGTATATATGGAAAGAGTATATATATATATATATATATATATATATATATATATATATATATATATATATATATATATATATATATATATATAAATATAATGTATAATATTATATATTATATATATTTACCGAAACTCTTCCTTTTATTAATCAAGGCTCAAAATGCCGAAGCCTGAAGCGTATAGAAGGCCAAACGGACGCCTATACAAGTATACCACCAAAAGGAAGAAACAAGGGGGAGGCCACTCGACTGCCCAGGGTTAGAGTTGTAGCGAGGACCAAAATGCTGACGAACTGTGGGAGCACAGGGTGCTCCGCTTACGACATTGGCGGAATACTTCCCGAGTGAGCTGGTCGGCTGAGTATTGGTGACCTTCGTATCTCGCCTTGTTGCGATTTTTCCAAATCGCCCACGTAGTGGCCGCTGCGATGATCTGGTGGCCGTAAAAATACCCCATGAGGCCGCAAGATCGTGGAAGCGACCACCCCCTGGCTCTATACTGAAGTGCTGGTAAAGGGTCCTCCAGATACTGCCCGGCAGGCTCCCTTGACAGAAGATGTGGTCGATAGTCTCCATCTGACGGTCAGAACAACAATTGCAGGCTGAAGCTAAGCTAATCCCAATGGTGTTGAGGATATCATCGGTTGGAAGTTTCTTTTAATGACTCTCCACATGAGAAAGGACCACTTGTTGGGGATGCATGAGTGCCAATAGTGCGCAGTGAGATGAAGCGGCCGGACCAATCCTTGGCTAGCAATTCTCGTCGACCTCACCGAAAATGCTCCCGAGGCCTCGAGCGTCCACTTCAGTGCATCGGCATCACTCCCGATTCTTAATCCGCGCAATCGAATGCTCTCCGCCGTATCTATTCTGGCCCATTCGCGAATCTTGTCCCAGTTCCAGTCATCAGTAATGGGGTTCCACAAGTCTCTGATCCTACTGTTACTTGGGGTCTCCGTTAGATTCGGGATCAAGCTATCCCCGGTGCATCTCTCCAGGAATGGAGCCGACTTGCCGTCGCCTAATTGGAGTCTCATCGCAGGTTCGACAAGGTCTCGCCCACTAAGGATACGACGCCAAGCCGCAGAGGATCTGCTGTTGGATATGGCCACCGATGGATGGATGTGTTTGAAGTACCTGGCCTTCCTAAACCTAGTCCATAAATTCTTGCTCGTGCAGAGTTTCTACCACAATTTCATCGAAAATGCTTTAACGATGTGAGTGAGTTTGGTGAATCCCAGGCCCCCTTCCTCAGTAGGATGAGCCATGGAGTCCCAGCTAGTCCAGTGGTGCTTGTCTTGTCCATTGTAATGTCCCCAGAAAAAATTACAGAAGATCTGCTCGATCGAAGAGAGAACCTTCAAAGGCAGAGAACATGCGGCCAGGGTGTGAATGGAGATGGAGGTGAGCACGTGTTTGATAAGAATCATCTTACCGCCTGGTGATAAAGTGGCATTATGCCACCTGCCAAGTTTATTCCTGATTCTAGAGATCAATTTCTCAAAGATGCCAACGTTGGATTTTTCGTATACCAGAGGGCACCCGAGATAGTTGAATGGCGGATGATCAACAGAGAAGGAAGTTAGGTTTGAGAGCCTGATTGCGTGCTCTCTTTTAATGTTGTGGTGGGCATAGATGACGCTCTTGAAAGTGTTGATCTTCTGGCCGGAGCATGTAGAGTACCTCTGCAGGGTGTTGTGGACCACCGCCACCGCTCCTTCGTCCCCGGATAAGAAAATGAGTAAATCATCGGCAAAGGCCAGGTGGGTAATGATAGAGCATCCGCTGGATGTGTGATAGTGTTGGAAATTTGGAGTTTCGATCATGTTGTTAAGGTTCCTGCTCAGGACATCAGCCGCGATGATGAAGACAGTGGATGATAGAGGATCGCCTTGTCTAACCCCTCAAGTGGATTTGAAAAATCCTTCGACATGACCGTTGATGACCGTGGAGAACTATGAGTTGCTAATGGATCTCCACACGATGTTGGTCCATGTTTCGGAGAAACTAAAAGCCCTGAAGACCCAGATTATAAATTGCCAGTCCAGTCTGTCATAAGCTTTCTCTATGTCGATTTTGACAGCGATGTTCCCCCTCTTACTAGGAACTTCATGCAGGTTATTAACTCTTGGGCCAGCATGATATTGTCCTGGATGTTCCTTCCTCGGACAAACCCACTTTGCTCCTCAAAGATTATCTTGGGTAGGATCCCTGCCATTCTGGTGGCTATGATTTTAGAGATGATCTTGTTGGTGAAAGTACAAAGACTGAAGGGGCGAAAGTCTCGAAAAGACTCCGAGTTTTCTTTTTTTCGGAATAAGGATCAGCTTGGCGCTGGAGATGGCTTTGGGGTATGTGGCTCCTTCGAAGAATGCAATAGCTGCTTCGATGATATCCTGCTTGATAATGTCCCAGCACGTACGAAAGAAGACCCCAGAAAAGGCGTCCGGCCCAGGTGCACTGTGCTCGTTCAGAGCCCACACCGCATCTTTCACTTCCTGAGCAGTGGGCGGGCGTTCCAACTGGGTGTTGTCGGTGTCATTAATGAGAAGGGGAATTTGATCCAGTAAGGCGTTGTCTTTGTGAACCGTCTCTTTGGAGAATAATTTAGAATAAAAATCTGTAGCAGCCATCTAGATGCTCTTTTGGTCGATGATTATGTTCCCGTTGTCGTCAATGGTATGGTGAATCGTTAGCTTCTGTCTACGGCCGTTGACGCAGGCATGGAAATATTTCGAGTTTTTATCCCCTTCGCTGTCCCATTTTAATCTCGCTTTCTGCTTCCAGAAATCAGTTTCCACTTTGAGTCTGAATTTAAGCATGGCCTTGGTGAGGTTCAGGGCAGTCCTGGCCGCCGAAGAACGATCCGATGTGAATCTGGCTTCGACACGGGTGACGTCGTCCTCGGCGATCCGAACTGCTTGAAAAATATCCTTGTAAACTAGTTTGCTCCAATTAGACGGGGCTTTCCTTGTTGCCTTGAGCTTTTTGCTCACCCAGGAGAGGGGATTGGGTGAATCCTCGCTATTCCACACTTTTGCGATAATGCCCAAAAATTGGGGGTGCTCGGTCCAAAAGTCGAGGAATTGGAAGTTTTTTTTGGATGGATTAGTATTGTTTTTAATTTCCACCAGCAGAGGGGCGTGGTCGGATTCAGAGGAGTTGAGATGAGTCAGATTGGTTGTGATCCCCATGCCGTGGCAGAGGTCGTTCGTGAGGGCTCTGTCTAGACGGAAATATTGACGACGGTCACCTTCCTGCATATTGTACCAGGTGAAAGTATTGCCGGTGAACTAGAGCGAGGCTAGATGAGCATTGAAGATGAAGTTGTTGAAGTCTTGTATTGTCGTGATGGAAGGGGGGCGACCTCCGGTTTTCTCTTCTCTACAGGTGAGCGCATTAAAGTCCCTAATGCAGAGCCAAGGGGAGTTGATGTGGTTTAGGTGGATGTCAAGGAGATCGTTCCAGAGTTGTTTCCGCTCTGAAATATCATAACTGCCATGGACAGCGGAGATAATGATGCGCTCAGGGAGCATAGGATGTTCCATCCAGCAGGAGAGGGCCTGCCTGGTGTCCTAGATGATCCCAATGTTGACATCTTTAGTACAGAGAATCCAAATATCGTGTCTGCTGGCGATGGTCGTGGGTAGGCCCAGCTGCAGTTGGATAGATTTTAACCTTTTGTGGGAGATTTTTGGTTCAAGAATAATAAGAATATCGATCTTGTAGATTTTTCTAAGGCTGGTAATTCTCCTTAATGTAGGTTTGTTTCCCATTCCGCGGACATTCCAGGATAGGATATTAAGCATTAAGGATGTTGTGGGGGGTTTTTTTTTGCTCCGTTTGGCAGCGGATCTGGTTTGGATGGATGTGGATTCAATGGGTACTATCTTGACATTGACCTCGTTCAAGGTTGATGTTTCTGCCTTTATCGAGGCGGGGGTGTCCCGAGTTGATTTCTCGTGAAGGTCCGGGGGATGGCCGATCGATTCCCCAGCGGTGTCCAGGATGGGGTCCTCTGAGGGGATAACTAATGAGTCACTGGCACTCCCGATCAGAAGTATTGTTTGCTGGTGAGGGAAGCCTGCGGCTTGAATCTGTTGTCCTCTTCGAACTATGTCGAGGCTTAGAATAGCAAGGGCTTCTTCAACCGGGTCTTCGTTGGTGTCATGTTAAACAACGTCGATTGTGGCGGTGGTCGCTTCTACGTTCTCATAATAGGGGATCTCAGTAATGGATTGATCGACTTGGGGTTGTGCTGATTCCGTTGGGGGTTCTGCGTCCTCCGAGACAAGAGCGTCGAATTGGTTGGAGAGAGTGAGAGCTTGGGTGTTGAAGGGGATCAAGGCCCTGCTAGGGGGTTCGCTTTTGTCTGACTTGCCGTCGTTGGAGCTGAATCGTGTGTGTGAGTTTGGAAGAGGTAGAAGGGGTGACTTGGGTGTCCTCCCTTTTGTTTGCACTTTGTCATTCCGGACAGGTTTCTTCTTGAGTTCTAGGTGGAGACGGTGGCAATATTTTGGGAGGTGACCTCTTAAATGGCAGTGGTTGCAGAACATAATGTGGTTGTCGTAGAGGATTTGTTGGGTGTGGGTCTGGTTGCCCAGTTCGATGGTGATGAACTTTGGTGGTTCGGATGAAAGGTCGAGTTCTACACAAATTTTGGCATAGTGGGCCTTGGTGAGGTTTCTAGTCTCAGGGGCCGTGGCTACATATGTTCCAAAGGAGTTTGTAATACGCCTAAGTGCCGCTGGAACAAAGCAGATGAGGGGTAGATTAGGTAGGGTTACCCATGCGGCGGCCATCGCTGAGTCTTCTTTAGTGTTAAAGTCTGCTGATCACTTGATGATCTTCATTTGATGGAAGTCTATCCTGCACGTGCCTTTGAACCACACGATCCTGTGGTCGAGGTCAGAGGATAGGTAGAGAAGAATGTGCCTGGGATCGAGGGGAGCTACTCGGTAATGTGCCGAAAGGCTCCAGCTGGCTATCTCCTCCTGCACCCTGGAGAGTTTGGGGCAACCAGTGGAAAATTTGAGGATGAAGGTGTGGGGGAAGGATGATGACATAGAGGTCAATTCCAAGTCGGTGAAGGGTACGCGAGGCACCGGGGATTCCCGGGAGAACTCGATATCCTGAAGATGGACGTCTGGGAAAAGGCAGCTCTACTCACCAGCTAAATCCGGGTGAAGCTTAGCGGCGTAGGACGCCGGCCCGGCTCCAACCGAGGAAGGGACCAGAGGCTCCCCACGGGAAGGCAATGGGGCGATTAGGAGGGATAATGCTCGGTACTGGGGGTAGGGGCGGCAGAAACTGCCGGGGGACCCTTAACAGGGGAAGGAAAGGGGGCGGGCCAGCCGCAAGGACAGGGCGGGACGAGGTGATGGCATCGGGATACGCTGCCACCGATCCAAACGCCTCCGGGGGTGGCAAAGGACGATCCGACGGGACGGAGGTGCCTGGGACTCCCGGTTCGCCACCGGACAAGGCGGGCGGGGTCACCGGGGAAGCGGGGAGGCAGGCCGCAGGGACTCGGGGAGAGTAGGACTCCGGGCCAGAAGGCGCGGGGGCCGCACCGGAGGCCAAGGAGGGGCAAGGAGAGGAGGGAGGGGTGCAGCAAGTGGAAAAAGGATATATATATATATATATATATATATATATATATATATATATATATATATATATAATGAGACTAGAAGCAATTATATATATAAAAAGTGTATGTATATTTATACACACATATACATAATGAGACTAGAGGTGTATGTTTACATATGAAAAAGTGTATGTATATACAAAGAGTATTGTCACGACCCGCACCCACTGTGAGGGTACGAGTACGTAACGACGCCCAGCCTACGCCGCAGTGTCGGCGGTAGAGCGCTGTCCTAGGTTACTATCTAACCAGCAACTCACGCAATTATAATGTACTCATCATGATCAACTCCGAACGGAGGACAAGTATAAGATATTGAACTCAATCACAGTCTAAGCACGATAAGATAAACACAGAAGAATTAAACAAAGAACAGAAGAACAACTACTAAAATAATAACAACTCTCAACAAATCTCAAGTACTACACAAGTCTCAAAACTTCTATAACAAGATCAACATGAAAACAGATACTAGTCTACTAAACTAAATTCCGATCACTCCTGAGTGTCGGGGCCAAAGGTAGTCATCCCGTCTCCGGGTCCATAATGTGTAGGGCATGTATCCTCAGGACAATCATCTGTAAAATTTCAACAGGTCCAGTCAGGACAGGAACGAGTACAACTCATCAAGAAATCCCAATTAAATGACCGAGAACTATAAAGCAGTTATAAACAGTTTTATTGATAAAATATGGCAGTTTGTATACAGGTGATGGTATAGAGAAACAGTTAAGATGCAAAGAAAGTAAGGTAAGTAAAAACAAGAGAAGAACATAGCAATAAGGACTGTAAATAGAAACTAGCTGAACTAGAGCAACATGATATAAGTCCAGAATGTAAATGTAATCAAGTGCAAAACCTAAGTAAAACCAGACAACATGAATCTGATACCAGGTAATTCCAGTATAAGATGAGTCCGGTATGAGGTGAGTCCAGTTGGTGATCAAAGGTTCCAGGGTGAGTCCAGCCTATACTCTAACAGTGTGTTTTAAAATATCGGGATCGACATGTGAACGGCTGTAGGTAATACGGCACACCGTACACTCGGCCAAGTGTGGGATGGCTATCGTTCCAGCATAATTCCAAGGGAGTGGTTCCAGTATTTGGGTATGTTCACATGCCTATTCCAATATTTTCCCGCCCACAAGTACAAGTGAATCCAGAAAACGACACGAGAATCGAGATAAGTCCAGCCAAACATAATGATACCAGCAAAAGATTCCAGAGTGATTCTAGTAGGTGGTTCCAGTAGTGATTCCAGTAGGTGATGCCAGTAGTGGTTCCAGAAGGTGATGCCAGTAGTGGTTCCAGAAATAGAGGCCAGACAGATGGTATGTGTGTCGCATACATGAATCCAGAAATATCCATACGTGTTATAAGAATCACATAAAACTAACTAGAACTGAAGTATAGTAATTGATAAGTAAATGAAAGAACTATCAGAGAATGTACTCGCCTGTATCCGGTGAATCTGGAGAATATATACTGTCCGAGGAGTGGTGTCTGTCTCCTATAGAACAGTACAAGTCACAACGAGTCCAGAATAGTAATAAGATGCACTACGATGCATACTACATGAATCTAGGTCAATCTAGGTCAAAGTCAACTCCAAGTCAACCCTGGTCAACTGTCTAGGTCAAACTAGGTCCAAGTCAAACTTGGTCAACCCTGGGTCAACCCAAGTCAACTACACCAGTCAACTAGATTAATTGGTCACATCTAGACTCAATGTTGACTTTGGTCAACTCCAGTCAATCTTGAACTATTGGGTTAACCTTGGTCAATTCTAGGGTTTTGGGTCAACTATTGGCCAACATAGGTCCCTACTAGTCTAGGTTTATCTAAAACCTATATTAAAACTAAACTCCTAAGTTCTAACCCATAACCCATAACATATACTTAATTATATCTCATAGACATATATCTAATATGTATACATACACTATAATATTATTTCTAGGATACATTACCATTTCTAAGCCCTCAACCACAATACCAAAACACAAACTATCCTAATACATCATGTATATTACATTTTTTCCACCTTGCATATATATATATATATATATATATATATATATATATATATATATATATATATATATATATATATATATATATATATATATATATAACATATATAGATATAGAGATGTGAGAAGGGGCTATGTGTTGTGTGTGTTAGTATAGAGGGTGGGCAAGTGACAGGAAAAACCATGTGTGTGTAGTGCACTTGATACACTAATGTGTGAGAGGGCTTAAAGGGGAAAGGCCATGGAATGAAGGCAATTATGAATCAGAATTAAATGGCAGAGAACTAATGTGAAGGGAATGTTGTGTGTGTGACTTTACACAACAATAGTGTGTGTAAAGGCTAACAGGAAATGACAGTAGTGAAATGGAACTCAGGGAAATGGGTGTTATGTGATGATAAGAGGGTTGAAATGTACATGGTCAATTAAAACCTCTCAGAAAAAACTGTGAGCAATGACAGTTAGTCTCACAGACTTTTATAGGAATCATTCACAGGTTATATAGCATCACAGAAATCAAGAGTTACTCAATGTAGTTTACAGAATTAAGAGATTAAAATCTCAGTTAAAAACAAGGAAGAATCTCAGATTTAAAACAGTCAAGCCCCTAGCTAATCAGTGAATCACTCTCATTCTCAGATTTAAAACAGTCACACAAGGGAAGAAAATCAGGGCATAAGCATACTGTTAAGGGTTTAGTGTGTGTGAAACCAAGCAAGTGAAATGGCAGATGATTAAAACATAAAATCAATACCAAAACAGTTAGAAGAACACAGAATCAATTTCAGGAAATGAGGTTAAGTCTCATGCATTCAGAAATCAGTGAATGTGCATCTATTGTGTGTATACATGTAAGTGTCCACACAAATCAGTGTAATGTGAAGTACAAATCTTACTTAGCAGTAACTAGTACCTATGTAGAAATCACTGTGGCAAGTTAAACTTCAATCATAACAGTAAAAAAGAGAATGAAGGCTCAGATTTGTTCAACAGTGGAGAAGAAACTGAAACCAGCAGTCTACCTTCCCATTTTAATGTTCAAATTTTGATTCTTCAAGTGAAAACCTAATCTAGCTTATAAAACCCAACTAGCAACAGTTAGTACACATGTAGGAATCATTCAGGGATTTAAAACAACATTTAAAATCAGTTTAAAAGGAAATCAAATTCAGGAAATTCGATTTTAAATGCATGGTATCAGTAATATTGGGAAATATAAAATTAACAATGAAATTTTATTTAAAACCCAAATACAGGGGTTGGTAACTAATCTAACACATCCCTACGTGTTGTATCAAGTGGTTTTGTGTCCAAAAAATCGGACACGAAGTGTCCAGACGCCTCGGGCACACACAGACACACTCGAGCACACACAGTGTTGTGCAGGCGTGTCACAGAGTCGTGTGCATGACACACGACACGTGACACGTCGTGCTTGTGTCCAGATACTCGACAGAGATAGGGAAACGTGTCCCACTGCCTGAGTCGTGTCCACGAAACTTGTGGTGTCGTGTCGAACCGCGTATCAGCGCGCGTTTGCACGGGTATTCGACAGCTCGCGCGTGTCCCGTACGACCAGTGCGAGGAGGATTTCTTCTCGCACACAAAATGAGGGGCTCCCAAAATTTGGGAGCATGGTGGCAGTCACTGCCCCAACACTCACCCAAAATTTCGTGTGTCCTCGTGTCCTGTGTCGTGAGAAACAGACCCCGTGATGTAGGACACAGGGACAGTGCACAGACAGCGTGTTCGTGTCCTCGTGTGGATACGACACGACACCAAAATTAGGAAATAAAAGCAAAAATTATTAAGCAAGCCCTAGAACTAAAATTTCATTCAAAAACATTTCAGAAATTAGAACAAAATATTGGTTGAGGCATTACATCAAACACATCAAACATGACACTGATACGTGTCCTGTTAGGACACGAAATGGACACAACTTTTAGGGATTCCTATTCCTAGAGTTAGGTTAGGGCTAGGGCATCCTAGAAATGCAATTAAACAGGAATTTCATGGGTTAGAATAGATTATACCTATTGATGTGCAAAGTTCACAAAAGCCTCAAATGGAATGGTTCTCCAAGCCTCAAAAACTCCCACAAATTGATCCTACTCTGAAATATTCTTCACAAACAGAAAGAATAGAAGAATTAGGTCCTAATGCAATTGATTTGAAGGAAAATGGAGTTGAAATGGATTTCCTATGATTTTAGAAAGATGGAGACTCACCTCTTCCAAAACTTGCACAAATCCCAATGGAGACTAGCCCTAAATTCTAGGAGGGGATTAAATAGGGGGAAAGGATCAATAGTGGCTGCCATGGGCTGATTAGGGTTAGGTTTGGTTCATGGTGTGGGCCTATGGGCTATAAGTCAAGTCATTACTCATGACTTATGAAGTCATAAGCCATATTAGTCAAATCAACTCCAAATCTTTCCAAACAAGTTCCAATGACTTAAACTTCACTAAATTAGGTCAAACCAAGTTTACTTAACCTAACCAAGGGGTCTTAACCTAGGTTAGTCACTAGGTTAGTCTTCTAGTCAACACTAGTCAAAGTCAACCATAGGCCCAAAATCAATTCTACTAAAAATTATTAAAAATCATAATATGAAATAAATATCCTTAAATAATAATTATAATTACAAAATTTCAAAAATACCCTCATCTGGAAAACTGGGTGTTACAATCCTACCCACCTTATAAAAATTTCGTCCTCGAAATTAAAATGGTCGTACCCCTTCTAGGTTAAACCCAAACAATCAAGGTTAAGAGATAATCATGCAAACAAAATCTTACTGGTCGTGATTCCACAGTCTCGTACAGGATAGCTACACTATCTAGCAATCACAAACAATATCCTGGCAGGTACTAAGGGAATCACACAGGAAAGTGGGGAGGAAGAATGAAAAGGACAAACCTGCTAACCCATCACCTGCAGCGTCGGTCTCCTCGACCGCCATCGCAAAAGCTCTACCCCTCTGGTGCTGAGCTACAGGTGGCCTAGCTCCCTCAAAAGGAGGTGCAAAGGGACAGTCTACCATCCTATATGAAACTGGTAAAGACAACTAGGAATTAATTATGAAGGATTACCATTCCAAAGATGATCAAATCGAAAGTTTAAGGCACGAGTGTCAATTGCATTGAAATCCAATAACACAATATATAAAGAAGATTTAGTCCCGGTACGATCTAAGTTGATCAATTTCAGGATATACTGAAGTTTGGGCAAGATGGAGAACGAGGCCATTGAAATCTGAGCACGAGTACCCAAGATTTGATATCCATGTCACAATTGAATTAATTCAATTGAATAAGATCCCAAACACTGGATGATAAGGAGGATGACCCGGTCGACTGGTCATGATCAAGGAATTAGAATTTAAAGGATGATGCAAGGATATAAAAATAAGACAATTTCTTCCTTCGGATAGGGAAACTAAACATGATACCTCAGTGCCTTTTCTTTCTGAAATATGCGAAAGGCAAAACAATAAGGAGTTCAAGGACGACGCTATTAAGTACAATACGTGGTTCATGAACGATGGAAATAATTCAAAGAGAGTTGCCAAAGCTGTCGTGGATGAGACTCTAGGGCAAAATTAACTATGTCTCCCTCCACATAGAATAACATGTAAAAAAAATGAACCAAAGTGCAATAGGTTGATCAGACCATCATGCACCGGTTCTAATTAGACAATATGTTAGTGGGTGCCAGCCCCCAATAAATATGTCATGATCAAGCTTGAATAAGATAAGCTTGCAAAACTGGTGCTAAATTAGCAACATAAAATAGACAAAATATAAGTAAGGATAACGATGAAGGAAGTTAATAGTCCAAGATTCTTTAAACATCAAGGAGTGAGGGTGAATCAAAACAAGAGGAAAAGGATTTTCAATTTGAAGTTCATAATGAGATTCTCAAGGGTCGTCCAGGAATCTCTCAAGTTGTCCTAACTGTGATTGAGTAACCTCTCCGGTAAGGCCTATCTCTCAGTCCTATCGCAGGCTCGCAGTAGTACAACTAAGTCGCCGTACTACCACGATATCGCACTAATGCGACTCTCGACCTGCATGGACCACCACTAAAAATGTGTCACGACCCGCACCCACTGTGAGGGTACGAGTACGTAACGACGCCCAGCCTACGCCGCAGTGTCGGCGGTAGAGCGCTGTCCTAGGTTACTATCTAACCAGCAACTCACGCAATTATAATGTACTCATCATGATCAACTCCGAACGGAGGACAAGTATAAGATATTGAACTCAATCACAGTCTAAGCATGATAAGATAAACACAGAAGAATTAAACTAAGAATAGAAGAACAACTACTAAAATAATAACAACTCTCAACAAATCTCAAGTACTACACAAGTCTCAAAACTTCTATAACAAGATCAACATAAAAACAGATACTAGTCTACTAAACTAAATCCCGATCACTCCTGAGTGTCGGGGCCAAAGGTAGTCATCCCATCTCCGGGTCCATAATGTGTAGGGCATGTATCCTCAGGGTAATCATCTGTAAAATTTCAACAGGTCCAGTCAGGACAGGAACGAGTACAACTCATCAAGAAATCCCAATTAAATGACAGAGAACTATAAAGCAGTTATAAACAGTTTTATTGATGAAATATGGTAGTTTGTATACAGGTGATGGTATAGAGAAACAGTTAAGATGCAAGGAAAGTAAGGTAAGTAAAAACAAGAGAAGAACATAGCAATAAGGACTGTAAATAGAAACTAGCTGAACTAGAGCAACATGATATAAGTCCAGAATGTAAATGTAATCAAGTGCAAAACCTAAGTAAAACCAGACAACATGAATCTGATACCAGGTGATTCCAGTACAAGATGAGTCCGGTATGAGGTGAGTCCAGTTGGTGATCAAAGGTTCCAGGGTGAGTCCAGCCTATACTCTAACAGTGTGTTTTAAAATATCGGGATCGACATGTGAACGGCTGTAGGTAATATGGCACACCGCATACTCGGCCAAGTGTGGGATGGCTATCGTTCCAGTATAATTCTAAGGGAGTGGTTCCAGTATTTGGGTATGTTCACATGCCTATTCCAATATTTTCCTGCCCACAAGTACAAGTAAATCCAGAAAACGACACGAGAATCGAGATGAGTCCAGCCAAACATAATAATACCAGCAAAAGATTCCAGAGTGATTCCAGTAGGTGGTTCCAGTAGTGATTCCAGTAGGTGATGCCAGTAGTAGTTCCAGAAGGTGATGCCAGTAGTGGTTCCAGAAATAGAGGCCAGACAGATGGTATGTGTGTCGCATACATGAATCCAGAAATATCCATACGTGTTATAAGAATCACATAAAACTAACTAGAACTGAAGTATAGTAATTGACAAGTAAATAAAAGAATTATCAGAGAATGTACTCGCCTGTATCCGGTGAATCTGGAGAATATATACTGTCCGAGGAGTGGTGTCTGTCTCCTATAGAACAGTACAAGTCACAACGAGTCCAGAATAGTAATAAGATGCACTACGATGCATACTACATGAATCTAGGTCAATCTAGGTCAAAGTCAACTCCAAGTCAACCCTGGTCAACTGTCTAGGTTAAACTAGGTCCAAGTCAAACTTGGTCAACCTTGGGTCAACCCAAGTCAACTACACAAGTCAACTAGGTCAATTGGTCACATCTAGACTCAATGTTGACTTTGGTCAACTCCAGTCAATCTTGAACTATTGGGTTAACCTTGGTCAATTCTAGGGTTTTGGGTCAACTATTGGCCAACATAGGTCCCTACTAGTCTAGGTTTATCTAAAACCTATATTAAAACTAAACTCCTAAGTTCTAACCCATAACCCATAACATATAGTTAATTATATCTCATAGACATGTATCTAATATGTATACATACACTATAATATTATTTCTAGGATACATTACCATTTCTAAGCCCTCAACCACAATACCAAAACACAAACTATCCTAATACATCATGTATATTACATTTTTTCCACCTTGCATATACATACATATATATATATATATATATAACATATATAGATATAGAGATGTGAGAAGGGGCTATGTGTTGTGTGTGTTTGTATAGAGGGTGGGCAAGTGACAGGAAAAACCATGTGTGTGTAGTGCACTTGATACACTAATGTGTGAGAGGGCTTAAAGGGGAAAGGCCATGGAATGAAGGCAATTATGAATCAGAATTAAATGGCAGAGAACTAATGTGAAGGAAATGTTGTGTGTGTGACTTTACACAACAATAGTGTGTGTAAAGGCTAACAGGAAATGACAGTAGTGAAATGGAACTCAGGGAAATGGGTGTTATGTGATGATAAGAGGGTTGAAATGTACATGGTCAATTAAAACCTCTTAGGAAAAACTGTGAGCAATGACAGTTAGTGTCACAGACTTTTATAGGAATCATTCACAGGTTATATAGCATCACAGAAATCAAGAGTTACTCAATGTAGTTTACAAAATTAAGAGATTAAAATCTCAGTTAAAAACAAGGAAGAATCTCAGATTTAAAACAGTCAAGCCCCTAGCTAATCAGTGAATCACTCTCATTCTCAGATTTAAAACAGTCACACAAGGGAAGAAAATCAGGGCATAAGCATACTGTTAAGGGTTTAGTGTGTGTGAAACCAAGCAAGTGAAATGGCAGATGATTAAAACATAAAATCAATACCAAAACAGTTAGAAGAACACAGAATCAATTTCAGGAAATGAGGTTAAGTCTCATGCATTCAGAAATCAGTGAATGTGCATCTATTGTGTGTATACATATAAGTGTCCACACAAATCAGTGTAATGTGAAGTGCAAATCTCACTTTGCAGTAACTAGTACCTATGTAGAAATCACTGTAGCAAGTTAAACATCAATCATAACAGTAAAAAAGAGAATGAAGGGTCAGATTTGTTCAACAGTGGAGAAGAAACTGAAACCAGCAGTCTACCTTCCCATTTCAATGTTCAAATTTCGATTCTTCAAGTGAAAACCTAATCTAGCTTGTAAAACTCAACTAGCAACTGTTAGTACACATGTAGGAATCATTCAGGGATTTAAAACAACATTTAAAATCAGTTTAAAAGGAAATTAAATTCAGGAAATTCGAATTTAAATGCATGGTATCAGTAATATTGGGAAATATAAAATTAACAATGAAATTTTATTTAAAACCCAAATACAGGGGTTGGTAACTAATCTAACACATCCCTATGTGTTGTATCAAGTGGTTTCGTGTCCAAAAAATCGGACACGAAGTGTCCAGACGCCTCGAGCACACACAGACACACTCGAGCACACACAGTGTTGTACAGGCGTGTCACAGAGTCGTGTGCATGACACATGACACGTGACACATCGTGCTTGTGTCCAGATACTCGCCAGAGATAGGGGAACGTGTCCCACTGCCTGAGTCGTGTCCACGAAACTTGTGGTATCATGTCGAACCGCGTATCAGCGCGCGTTTGTACGCGTATTCGACAGCTCGTGCGTGTCCCGTGCGACCAGTGCGAGGAGGATTTCTCCTCGCACACAAAACGAGGGGCTCCCAAATTTTGGGAGCATGGTGGCAGTCACTGCCCCAACACTCACCCAAAATTTCGTGTGTCTTCGTGTCCTGTGTCGTGAGAAACAGACCCCGTGATGCAGGACACAGGGACAGTGCACAGACAGCGTGTTCGTGTCCTCGTGTGGACACGACACGACACCAAAATTAGGAAATAAAAGCAAAAATCATTAAGCAAGCCCTAGAACTAAAATTCCATTCAAAAACATTTCAGAAATTAGAACTAAATATTGGTTGAGGCATTACATCAAACACATCAAACATGACACTGATACGTGTCCTGTTAGGACACGAAATAGACACAACTTTTGGGGATTCCTATTCCTAGAGTTAGGTTAGGGCTAGGGCATCCTAGAAATGCAATTAAACAGGAATTTCATGGGTTAGAATAGATTATACCTATTGATGTGCAAAGCTCACAAAAGCCTCAAATGGAATGGTACTCCAAGCCTCAAAAACTCCCACAAATTGATCATACTCTGAAATATTCTTCACAAACAGAAAGAACAGAAGAATTAGGTCCTAATGCAATTGATTTGAAGGAAAATGGAGTTGAAATGGATTTCCTATGATTTTAGAAAGATGGAGACTCACCTCTTCCAAAACTTGCACAAATCCCAATGGAGACTAGCCCTAAATTCTAGGAGGGGATTAAATAGGGGGAAAGGATCAATAGTGGCTGCCATAGGCTGATTAGGGTTAGGTTTGGTTCATGGTGTGGGCCTATGGGCTATAAGTCAAGTCATTACTCATGACTTATGAAGTCATAAGCCATATTAGTCAAATCAACTCCAAATCTTTCCAAACAAGTTCCAATGACTTAAACTTCACTAAATTAGGTCAAACCAAGTTTACTTAACCTAACCAAGGGGTCTTAACCTAGGTTAGTCACTAGGTTAGTCTTCTAGTCAACACTAGTCAAAGTCAACCATAGGCCCAAAATCAATTCTACTAAAAATTATTAAAAATCATAATATGAAATAAATATTCTTAAATAATAATTATAATTACAAAATTTCAAAATACCCTCATCTGGAAAACTGGGTGTTACAAGTATACATTTATATTTGGGATTTTTTTTTTGGGATATGTATATACATTTATATTTGGGATATATATATATATATATATATATATATATATATATATAAAAAAAAAAATATATATATATATATATATATATATATATATATATATATATATATATATATATATATATATATATATATGTATATGGGATATGTATATATATATATAGTGAGTATTTATACATATATATGTACATAATGAAGCAAAGTGTATACTCTTTATGTAGATACACAAAATCCTCTATGTACATTGATGCACCATTTCTAAACACATGTTAAACCATTTGTACCTATACATGATCCTCATAGATGTATGTGAAACCATCTATACATATGTATAAACCATTCTACATAGATGCATATGAGAACTATGTATAAAAACACCCATTGTTATTTATTTGAACCCATATACATAACTCATTGCTCCACAATAAAAACTAGGTTAATTCTAAAAATTATCCAACATTTATCATTTATGTGTAAACACGAACATGTATATATATAAAAAATGTATATATATATATATATATATATATATATATATATATATATATATATATATATATATATATATGTATGTATGTATAATAGATCATGGAAGAAGGAGGAGGGATTACCTATGAGAGAGGTGATAGTGAAGAGGGTGGTGGTGCTGCCGGCCTTGTAGTGCCCCGTCCCTACATCGTGCCCCGTTCTTCATCCACGGGGTACGCGAGAAAGGAACACTGTCGCTATCGACTCGGTCGGGACCGATAGGTTGGGATCGATCGAATCGATCGAACGGGAACGGTTGAATTAAGGTCCATTCCCCGTTATAGAATGGCTTCTTCGGAACCAAGTCCCATATTCAGTAGGTTGTGCCTCAAGGATTGACTCTGCGGCTGAGTTGGGAGAGACCTCCCGTTGCTCTGCTTTTCATCCCGCTTGCATTGGTTTTGGCTTGATTTTCTGAATGCGTTTCATGAATGTTTTCGATGGTTTTCATGGCTTGCGTTTCGAACTTGCATTTTCTATCGAACTTCTTGAATAATACAGTGTTCTAATCTGTTGCTTGTGCGATTTTAGGTAATCGCGTAGGCGACGTCTAGTGCAACCAACAAGTTCTCTCGCCTAAAGTAAACTTAAAGTGAGTGGCTGACCTTTCTCTTCTCGACCCCTTCTTAGGAAAATCAATGATGTTGTTGCGAATGAAAGAATAGATGCAAGGGCACGGACACGATAAAATAAGCAAGTTTCAAAGAGAATGTAGGCTATATCTTAATAACTAAAATTGTCCTTGCACGGTCATTGGATAACTCGTGCACGAGGAACGGCTTCCTCAAGCGATACCCCGAGACACGGGATCGTTTTGGCCTAGGAGGAAGCAAAAGATAGCTGAGCTCGACAAAAACAAAAATATGGTTAGTCGAAAGAACTTGTAGTGGGGCTCGCTACCCGTGCTGAAAGGGTTGCCGTCTAACCCAGCTATAGTCCAAAATGGCTTGTGGTGCCAGTGACCTTCACGTACCCAAAATTTTATACGAAAATGATAACAACTGAAAAGAAAGAACATGGTAAGTCTCAAAAGGTGCGGCACGGTCCGCCGTGGGTAAGTTCTAACGTATTTTACATTATGCTTGTCATATGCTTATTTGAAATTCATTAGGATGGTTAGAAACATTCATACACGAAGTCATATAAACTCTTCAACCAAATGAGAGCTTGGAACTTAAATAGCCACGCACCAGTACAAAGTGTAATGTACTGATCCTCGCTCTCCACGCAGGTACCCCGAACCATGAAGGGCGTGCCACTTACAGCTCAAGGCGGCGCGAACACTTTTGAAGCCTCGTCCGTATTTTGAAGGCTTATTTCTGAATCCTTTTGAAGACTCCGCACTCAGTACAAAAGAAGACAAATGGCGACTCGAGTCCCTTCGATAGCAGGTGGAAAGTGTAATGGTTTTTGCTTATAAAAAGGGATATAATGTATGGAACGACTATCTCATCAGTATTCGTTTTGTAAGTCGAGTCATGTTGTAGCCCGCACGGCAATGATTGTAATGAAGTCAATGTAAATGAAGTTTTATTATCAATGAAAAAGTTTACTTCTATTTCAAATGTGTCATTCAATTTTCTCTGCGTACTCTAACTTGATGTTGTGATTCGGATAACCTTATGACTATGCCTTGTGCGATCGCAATTTAGGTTCGCACGACATCACGCCCGGGGGACGAATATCGATTCTACGAAATCGAGACGTGACATAATGGTATTAGAGCACGGCTTTTAGGGCTGTGCGTAATTAAGTCAAATCGACCAAATCGAACCAAATCAAATCGGACCGATTGGTTTTAAATCGAACTGATGGTTCGGTTGGTTTGGTTCGGCTTTAATTTTTTCCAAAACCGACCGGTTCGATTCGGTTCACGGTTTGGTTATGCCAAAAACTGTCTAAACCGAACCAAATTCTTATTAAATAATTAGGGTTGGTCGGTTGGGTATGGGTTCATTGGGTTATATTATGTCGGTTTGGTTCATTTATTCATATCACAGCTATTTATTAAGTTGAAGTTGAAAGCGCTCTCTCTCTCAGTCTCAAAGAGGAGGCTCCTATTCTTTTCTAATTGCTCATGTGCACACGAAAGAGGCTTTTGGTTGAATGTATATGATTTTTTTATGTATAATTGGCATTTTTTCACCTGCAAAGTGCAAGTTGAATTGAAGCTGCTGAATTGTATTTACTGTTGCAAAGTACAAGTTGACTGAGGTTTCACAAAAAAAGCATATAGTCCATTTTTTTATGTGACCAAAATCGACCAAGTCGAACCGATCCAAACCGAACCAAATCGGTCGGTTTCAAAACCGAACCGACCATTTGGTTGGTTTGGTTCGGTTTTGTTTATTTTTAAACCGATTAACTTTGGTTTGACTTCGGTTGGGACCAAATAGGTCGACCACCGACCGATGCACACCCCTAACGGCTTTACATCCTTTGGCCTCGCGTCTAGAGTTTCAAATTTTTGATCTCACATCGATGAGATAAGTTGTTCCATATAATGAGTCCGTAATAAGTTGTGACTGAATGCATTTGCCTTCGTATTGCAGAAGTGCCGGAACCCACGACCGAGCAAGAGCATAGCACTTCTAGCAGCTCTAGTAGTTCGTATCGTTCGCGGGCCGGACCTTCTAACAGTACCATCGAAAGGATACTGTGCATGATGGAGGCGCAGCAGAACCAGTTCGAGACCTGACATCAATAGACAGAGGTACGACAGGCCCAGTTCGAAGCTCTTTTCGACAGACAAGCTAAACTTCAACAAAAGCAGCTGGATACTCTGCAGCAGATCTGTAACGCCCATAGTTCGTATTACGTATTTGGTATACGTGTACGTATTTTAGCTCATATTACAAGTCTCCTTGCATGGTTTATTTTGGCATTTTATTTGCTTGGTTCGGTTTGGTTTTCTTAGTTTGGCTTGGTTCGGTTTTTGTATGTGGACCAACCCCACCTACCACCCACTCTCTTCCTTTATAAGCAAACTAACCACTCTCTCTTCCAATAATCCTCATAACTCTTCTTCTTCCTCACCATTACGCTCCACCTACCCTGAGATAGAGAGAGAGGCTTAGGCAAGTGCATCTTGCTTCACGGAGGAACTCTATTTTTATCGTTCCATTGTCTTCCTTACGAGATTCTAAGGCACTTTAGTACTTAGCACTTTTAATTTTCATGGCTCATTTTGTGTAGATCTAAGCTTGTTGTATTTTTGAATTTCTTGGGTTTTGATCTATTAAACCTTGTTATTTTCAAGTTTTGAGTGTTCCAGGTTGTAGAGAATTTTGTTCTACCCCATTTTGACCGATAGAAGTCCGAGTTCTGACCTTAGATGATGGATTTATGGGGCCTGAAAGAGATGGCTTTCGTGGTTCTTCTTCTCGAAAAAGTGGAGAAGAAGAAGAGTGCTTGACCGCATGACTTTTCATGCGACTAGATCCCCTGCGGCTCCTCTTTGGCCGCATAGGCATCCGAGCCGCATGACTTTACCCGACTCAGCCGTATGGCTTTGTTTCCCTTGTCGCATGGCCTTAGCCGCATTGCCTTTGTCGTATGGCTTTGCCGCATGGCCTTCACCCGCATAACTCAAGTTGGCTCGAGCCGCATGAACTCGATTCCTCTGCAGCATAAGCCTACTGTCCTTAACTGCATGCGCCATTTTCCTCCAGCCGTATGAGCCTGTCCCCTTCTTGCCGTATGGCTTCTTCTAGCCGAGCCATATGGCTTTGCTCGACTTAGCCGCATGGCTATCTCTAACTATTGCCGCATGAGCCCGTCACCCTTAGTCGTATGAGCCTCTAACCCCTGGCCCCTTTCATGCGCCCTTTCTTCCCCGGCCGCTTGAGCCTGCTCTCCCTCCCGAGCCGTATGCCCCTGTCCTCTGAGCTGCATGACTCCTCCTACAGCCCTTGCACCCATTTTTCTATTTAGTTGTTACATTATGCTTATACCAATGTTAATTCTGATTATGTATCATGACATGACAGTGGTCCGTTGTGGTGCACTCACGACAAGGAGAATTGGCAAGTAATATGACATGACAGTGGCCCGTTGTGGCGCACTCACAACAAGAAGGATTGGCAAGTAACATGACATGATAGTGGCCCATCGGGGCGTACTCTTGATAAGTAAACCTGACATGATATATCTCGATATGTTGTTACGACGGCTAGTATGACGTGACAAGAAGGAATGGCCTGGACACCGTGGGCGATTGTGTTTATACAAATGAACCAGTATTATCTTGCATCATGTCTAGGGCAGGGACCCCTGAGTACCACGGTCAGGGGTACCTACTAAAAATGGCTAAGACTAATAACTAGAATAATCTGGTAGTCATAAGAGATTTCCCCAGTTACAGGCGATCCCGTTATCCCGGCCACCATTGTTGGACTTGTAGCCTGCCGACGAGTAGGGCACATGTCTAGATTCACTGATATATAGAAAAAAATGAGGCATTGCTTAATAAATCCAAGTCACCTGGATAACCTGGATTAGCTGCAGGACTTGTGGCTGGAGGAACATCTCACTGCATATTGCTAGTAACTAGGCTTGTGATAACCCTAATTAGTTAATATAGAAAGCCGTAATCATTGATTGGCTATGAACGATTGGATGGAGTCCGATTCGGTCTCATATGGTGTAGGTTCAGTGCACGAACGTTTCAAGTATGATCGCATGATTGTCACCTTCAACAATAATGATCAGGGGCTAAGTTCTGTTCAGACGAAGGGTTACAACTCCGGTCCTTGTTTGGTTTAAGGATTGTAATCTGGCTCCCGGAGCGGTTCTGTGTCCTCTCTTCGTTTATTATCTTATTGCACCCTACGTCATGCTCATCATGTTTTACTTTACCAACAAGAATTAGAGATGGAGTTCTATTCAGGTGAAGGGTTACAATCCCGGTCCTTGTTTGGTTTAAGGGTTGTGACCTAGCTACCTGAATGGTTCCCTCGTACTCAAATTCGATTATTGTTGTTTCTTTTATTATCAGGCTCTTTCATAATTACTTTTAATATTTATTTCTGATATGCTGGTTTTAGTTCTTAAGAAAGCCCCTTTGTGGCACTTGTTCTTTCTGGGATCTGACCTAGCTGGTTTTGTATGACCAAATTTTGGAGCAGCTCCAAAGGATCTACCGACCTTCCAGTCCGATGGTGACCACCAGGCGTAATCCGGGCAATGAGTGGGTTTTATCTTTGGCTCTCCCACTCTATTGTAAAAGTATTCTTTTGAGGCGTTTAGCCAACGAGCACGTGTTAGCTCGATTGCACTTTACTTATTGTCTGCCTAAGGGCTGTAATATGGTTGATAAATCTTAGGGCTGATCATGTATGACTGAAACTCTTGCTAGTCTTCACAATTTGTATGACTAGCTTCATGATCATCCAAATATGTAATGTATGGGACGCCTTACTACTGTATATTTGGTGCTCTGACATCTTTTAACTTTTATTACTTGCTTGAAATTGAGACAATAGGCTTGTTCATGACCATAAGAGACTGATGGCTTGTAGTTAAATCCTCATGTATCTAGCCAGCCGTGACCGTATAGCGAGGTGGGTTGCACTTCAATATACGTAGCTGGCTATGTCCGCCCCCGCTCTCCAGTATTCTGGTTCTGGGGTGTTACATAGTTTAAGTGGTGGCCCATGCAGGTCTTGTGAATCAAGATATGTGAGAATTTACCGAGTAGATGTCTCAATCATCACTCGCTCTTGATCTCTACTCGTATCCTCTGAATCCCTGGATTCTTGACCTGATCACATGCTTGTGTCTTTTATCTGTCCTGGTCCTTCCTTATTGTAATGTCTGTGATTCGTATTATGTATCTTGGTATACGTGTACATATTTTGACTCGTATTACATGTCTTTCTTCTTGGTTTATTTGGCATTTTCATTGCTTGGTTCACCTTGGGATTGGTTCGGCTAGGCTTGGGTTTGCTTATTTGGTTCATCATGAACCAAGTGGAGAACCCCTACCTACCACCACCATCTTCATTTATTAACCCCAACCACCTTTCTCTCTCTTCATTCAATTTATCATTACTACTCTTCCTCTTCTTCTTCCTCACCGAACCCCACCGTAGGCAAGTGTAACTTACTTCATGGAGGAATTCACATTTTATTGTTCCATTTTCTTCTCTACAAGATTATAGGCCTCTTTAGTACTTAGTGTTTTCAAATTCCATGGCTCATTCTATATAGATCTAAGTTTCTAGTATTTTCGATTTTCTTGGTTTTGATCTACTAAAATAACTTGTTTTCAAAAACTAAGAGTTTCATGTTGAAGGCCTCATGATTTTGTACAAGTTTGATTTTAGGATGGCCGGAATTCACCAAGTCCTGGCCGAGATGGAGTTCCTGAGCTTTTACGCATGTTTGAATTTGGACATATGGAGAAGATATAGTTTTACGCACACGTATTACGTGCCAGCGTATTGTTCAGCCTTTTACGCTCACATCTTAACGTGTTCGCGTAGTGCCCCTTTACGCTCACGCGTCGCGTGCCAAGCGTACTCATTTTACGCTGAGCTAATCGATTTTACGCTCGGGACTCTCCCGTTCGCGTAAAATCGAGCTAGCGTAAAATCCCTAGCTCGAGCCGGCTCTCACGAGCGTAAAAGTTTGTCGAGTGTTCCTCGCGTAAAGTTTTTCTCGCGTAAAGCTTTGATCGAGAGTTGGCGTGCGTAATCTTACGAGCGTAAAGCCCGGCTAGTGTAAAACCCCATCCGTATGTACCCTTGCTCGCGTAGAGCTATCTTACCTTGCTCTTGTTAGCGTAAGCCACTTTATGCTTGAAGGCCCCTTGGTCTAGCGTAGTAGTACGCGCGTAGAGACTTGAGTTCATATGGCGTACATCTTTACCCTTTATATATATATATTTTTACGCCCATTTTATATCCTTACGCCTTTTGTCATGAACTTGACAATCACGAAATTATTTAATATGTTTGGAAAAGATAATTGAACATGGCATGGTATGACAAGTATACCTGACATGATTATCTCGAATTGCTGTTACGACGGCTAACATGACATAACACAACCTGACAAGAATGATTGACCTGGACACCGTGGACGATTGTGTTTGTACAAATAAACAAGTACTGTCTTGCATCATGTCTAGGACAGGGACTCCTGAATACCACGGTCAGGGGCACCTACTGAAATTGACTAAGGCTAATTAACTAGAATAATTAGTAGACATGAAGAGATTCCCAGCTACAGGCAATTTCGTTATCTGGGCGCATTAAGTGGACTTATAGCCTACCGACGAGTAGGGCACATTTCTAGCACACCGTCATGTGGTGCACCCTTCATAAATGGACATTCGACCCGGATAACCGGATGGTCTGCAGGGCTTGTGGCTGTTGGGATAATCTCATTGCATCGTGCTAGTAACTAGGCCTGTGATAATCCTAGTTAATTAAAGTATCAAGCCGTACTCTTGATTGGCCGTGATTGATTGGATGGAGTTTATTTCAGCTTAGTCTTATCCTGATCCTGTACAAGATTGTGACATAACGCGATTGATTGTGCCTGTCTCAACAATAAACGATCAGGGGTCCAGTTCTGTTCAGGCGAAGGGTTTCAACCCCGGTCCTTGTTTGGTTTAAGGGTTGTAACCTGGCTCCCGGAGTAGTTCTGTGTCCTCTCTTCGTTTATTGTTTTATTGCGTCCCATGCCATGCTCGTCATGTTTTACTTTACTTTAACAGTATGATTAATTATTCATACTGACCTTAGCAATAAAGATCAGTGGTCCAGTTCTGTTCAGGCGAAGGATTACAACCTCGGTCCTTGTTTGGTTTAAGGGTTGTAACCTGGCTCCCGGAGCAGTTCTGTGTCCTCTCTTAGTTTATTGTCTTGTTACCTTACCAATAGTATTTGAGACGTATTTCTATTCAGGAGAAGGGTTACAACCCCGGTCCTTGTTTGGTTTAAGGGTTGTGACCTGGCTACTTGAATGGTTTCTTCGTACTCAGTTTACTGTTGTTATCTCTATTGTTATCAGTTCTTTATTTATTATTTATCTTTAATATTTTATTATGATATGCTAGTTTTAGTTCCTAAGTGAAGCCTCCTTTGTGGCATTTGCTCTTTCTGGGGTCTGACCCAGCTGGTTTTGTATGGCCAGATATCGGAGCAGCTCCAGAGGATCTACCTACCTTCCAGCTAGATGATGACCACCAGGCGTAACCCTGGCAACGAGTGGGTTTCTTTTTGTTCTCCAACCTTATTGTAAAATTATTTTTTTGAGGCGTTTAGCCGACGAGCACTTGTTAGCTCGGTTGTACCTTTAATTACTGTCTGCCTACGGGCTGTAACATGATTAACAGATCCTAGGGTTGATCATGTATGACTAAACTCTTGCTAGTCCTAACATTTTGTAACGACTAGCTTCATGATCAGCTGAATATATAATGTTTGGAATGTCTTACTATTGTATATTTGGCGATCTTACATCTTGTAACACTTACTTACTTGCTTGTGATTGAGACACTAGGCTTGTTCATGACCATAAGAGACTGTTGGCTTGTAGTTAAATCCTCATGTATCTAGACAGCCGTGACCGTATAGCGAGGTGGGTTGCACTTCAATATACGTAGCTGGCTATGTCTGCCCCCGCTCTCCAGTATTCTGGTTCTGGGGCGTGACATGGTTTAAGTGGTGGCCCATGCAGGTCTTGTAAATCAAGATATGTGAGGGTTTACCAAATAGATGTCTCAATCAGTACTCTTCCTTGATCTCTGCCCGTATCCTCTTGATCCCTGAAAATCTTGACATATTCACATGCTTGTATCATTGATCCGTCCTGGTCCTTCCTTATTGTTCCCTATGTCGTCTTCTTCAGCGGCATTATTCCTGGACCTGCCGATCAGCAAGGCGGAGCACTTCCTGCGGACCAGCAGTAACCTGGAGATCAAGTCCAACATTCAGGAGTAGCCTCCAGAGTCATGCCTTCTGAAGGAGAGCCACCAGTTCAGCCCGTCCAGCCTGCAGATCCTGATGATGGCACTTTGGTGGGTCTCATCCGGTCATTATTAGCTTTCCAAGATCGTCGCGGAGATACCTTGCACCAGGCGGTGGCAGATGCTTTGACCAGAGGAGGTCATCAGGGTAACAGCACGGCTAACAGCTTTAAGCGCTTGAACCCTCCCTTCTTCGACGGCAGTGAAGATGCGATCGCTGCAGATGCATGGCTTCAGGACACAGAGGTGATTCTAGAAGCAGCCAGGACTCCAGAGAACGAGAAGGTGGCCGTAGTGCGCCTGCAGTTACTAGATCTTGCCCGCAGCTGGTGGGCAGCACAGGCCGATGGATTAGTGGCCCCTATTGCCTGGGCAGTCTTCAGGAAGAGATTCCATACCAAGTACTTCGATGATGTAGCTCGGTACGATCTACAGACGAGGTTCACCAATCTGAAGCAGATGGGCAGGACGGTCGATGGATATACGGTCGAGTTCTCCAGCCTTAGTCGGTTTGCTCCTACTTGGTGGCGACTGAGTTCGACAGAGCCCAGCGGTTCCAGCAGAGGCTTCACTTGGAGATTCTCTTGGCCGTAGAGCAGTTTGAGCATCAGACTTTTGATGCAGTATTGAGAGCAGCCCGGAGGCATGAGTATACCTCCCAGAGGATCGTGGACAGGACCGGGGGTCGGAAGCGATCTCACGGCCAGATGAATCAGTCATCAGCACCAGCCCCAGCGGCTAGAGCTTTGACCATTGGAGCTCCGAGGCGGGTGGCCTCAGTGACGTCGGTTCAGCATTCCACCCCGACGCACCCTCAGCAGCAAAAGCAGAAGCAGTCTTCCGCAGTGGGATGTTCACACTGCAGAAAGCCAGGGCATGTGATATCAGAGTATCACAGAGCACAGGGTTTGTGCTTGGTTTGTGGTGCCCCGGACCACAGGGTTGGGAACTGTCCGAACAAGGGGAGTTCATCGGCCTTCTCTAGTCCTTTAGTTAGAGGACCAGCACCAATCCTTCTTCCACCATGGGCTGCTCTTATTGTGGGAAGCCTGGACATGTTGTTTCAGAATGTCGTAAGGCGCAAGGATTGTGTTTCCTTTGTGGAGCTCCGAACCATAAAGTAGGGTCCTGTCCGTTCAGGACTGACTCATCACCAGCCATGACCAGTTCATCGGTTAGAGGTCCAACACCAGTACCAGTCCAGCCACAGTAGTTCCTATTCCCGAGGCCATTGCCAACGCAGACCCAAGCTTTTCAACAATAAAGGCCTCAGCAGTATGCCCAGGCTCAAGTTCAGAATAGGCAGAGAGGGTTCCAGCAGAGGGGGCCGGCACCCAGAGGACAAGGACAAGTGCTGGCTTTAACTATGGGAGAAGAAGGAGTAGCGCCGGGTGAGGTAGTGACAGGTACTATTCTCGTCAATCCTTTTTCGGCATCAGCGTTATTTGACTCTGGTGCATCGCATTCATTTATGTCTGTACGATTTGCGACACGGATAGGACTGGAGCCCGAGTCATTATCAGTAAGACTCAATATACTTACTGGTAACGGACTTGTGGGAGTAGATAGAGTATTTTTCTTGTGTCAAATCGTAGTTAGCGGTAGAGAGTTTTCTGCTAGGTTGAGAGAATTTCTGTTGGCCGATTATGATGTGGTCTTAGGTATGGATTGGTTGAGGAATCAGTATGCTAGAATAGACTGCCATGTTGGCAGGATTATTTTTTGTATTCCATGAGAGTCGAAGTTTTCGTTCTCTAGAGGCGAGGTAGAACCTTCTCCTCCAGTATTGCGGATGGCAGTAGCAGCAGCAGTTCAGTTTCCCCGAGTTATAGAAGAGTTTTCTGATGTTTTTCCCGAGGAGCTTCCAGGAATGCCACCAGAAAGAGAGATCGAGTTCACCATAGACTTGATCCCCGGAACAGCACCAGTGTCAGAGAGAGTCTACCGGATGGCACCGCCAGAGTTGGAGATCTTGTATAAGATGATTAAAGAACTCAGGACCAAGGGATTCATCCGTGCTAGTGGATCGCCTTGGGGAGTCCCGATACTTCTTGTGAAAAAGAAGGATGGTACGTCCAGATTATATGTTGACTATCGTACCTTGAACTCAGTGACAATCAAGAACAGATACCCTCTCCCGAGGATAGATGACTTGTTTGATCAACTCAGAGCGGCGATAGTATTCTCGAAGATTGACTTGCGGTCAAGATACCATCAGATCAGAGTCAGAGAGTAGGACATCCCGAAGATAGCTTTCAGATCTAGATATGGGCATTGGGAGTTCCTTGTTATTCCATTTGGAGCAACCAATGCGCCAGCTGTATTCATGGACCTCATGAACCGTATCTTCATGCCTTATTTGGATCAGTTCGTGATTGTGTTCCTAGACGACATCTTGGTCTACAGCAAGAATGAAGCGGAGCATGAGCAGCATCTCAGAGTGGTTCTCCAAATTTTCAAAGAGTACCAGTTGTACACGAAGTTCAGTAAATACGAGTTCTGACTCGATCGTATTTCATACTTGGGTCATATCATCACCAGAGGAGGAGTAGAAGTGGATCCCCAGAAGATCGTGGCTATTGAGATGTGGCCAGTACCTAGCACAGTTGCAGAAGTTCGTAGTTTTCTTGGCTTGGCCGGCTACTACCGGTAATTTGTTTCGGACTTTGCTCGAATTTCAGCGCCATTGACCCAGTTGACCCGCAAGGATGTGCAGTTCGCTTGGACAGCAGAATGTTAGGATTCTTTTGAGAAGTTGAAGCAAGGTTTGATGATAGCACCCATTCTTACGCTCCCAGATGGGACCGAGGGATTCTCAGTATATTGTGATGCTTCAAGTAGAGGTTTGGAATGTGTTTTGATACAACATGGGAAGGTGATAGCTTATGCGTCATGTCAACTTCGTGATCATGAGAGGAATTATCCAACCCATGACTTGGAACTAGCAGCAGTAGTGTTTGTACTTAAGCTTTGGAGACACTACTTGTATGGAGATAGAGTGGAGATTTTCACCGACCACAAGAGCCTGAAGTATGTGTTTACTCAGAAGAATCTTAACATGCGTCAGAGGAGATGGCTAGAGCTACTTGTGGATTATGACATCAACCTGCAGTATCATCCTGGGAAGGCCAACGTCGTTGCAGATGCATTGAGCAGAAGAGCCGGAGTTTATTTTCTAACAGCACAACCAGAGTTGATAGCAGACCTTCAGAAATTGGGTATAGAAGTTGTCCTTCCTACCAATGTGGCGTTGATAGCCAGTATACAAGTTCAGTCAACTATAGTCGAGAGGATCCGGATGGCATAGTCGACAGATTCCAAGCTTCAGCGACTCAGAGCAGAATGTGTAGCAGGATGAAGACCAGAGTTATGTATCCATGAGGATGGTACACTTCGACAGGATAAGCGTCTTTGTGTACCCAATGGAGATCTCAGACAGGAGATCATAGCAGAAGCTCACAGTTCTCAGTATTCGATTCATCCCGGTGGCACAAAGATGTACCGTGATATCCGTCAGCACTTTTGGTGGAATGGCATGAAGAGAAAGATAGTTCGGTTTGTCTCTCGGTGTTTGGTTTGCCAACAAGTTAAAACTGAGCATCAGAGACCGGCTGGACTTCTTCAGCCCTTGTCGATTCCAGAATGGAAGTGGGAGCATATAACCATGGATTTTGTGACTGGATTACCTAGGTCCCCGACCGATAGAGATGCTATTTGGGTTATTATAGACAGGCTCACGAAGGTGGCTCACTTTCTTCCGTTTAGAGTTGGTCAGTCGACGGCTCAGCTAACAGAGATGTACCTCAGGAAGATCGTCATATTTTATGGTGTACCAGTCAGTATCACCTCGGACAGAGATTCAAGATTTACGTCGCACTTTTGGCACAGTCTGCAAGAGAGTTTGGGAACTCACCTCCAGTTCAGCTCAGCTTATCATCCGCAGACAGATGGTCAGTCAGAGCGTACCATACGAACCTTGGAAGATATATTGCGGTCATGTACACTCGACTTCGGTGGTTCGTGGGAAGATCACATGCACCTGGTGGAGTTCTCGTACAACAACAGTTTTCAAGCCAGTATCCAGATGGCACCGTTCGAGGCACTGTATGGTAGGAAGTGCAGATCCCCGCTAGCATGGAATGATGTTGGAGAAAGGCAGATGCTCGGTCCGGAAATAATTACTCAGACAGTTGAGGTGGTCAGAAAAGTCAGGGATCATCTTCTAGTTGCGCAAGATCGCCAGCGTCATTGGGCCGATTCTTATCGGCGTCTCCTTGAATTTTCTGTCGACGACCATGTATTCCTTAGGATCTCGCCTACCCGTGGCGTCATTCGTTTCGGCGTACGGGGAAAGCTTAGTCCTAGGTATATAGGGCCGTTCGACATTCTGGAGCGAGTGGGAGATGTATCCTATCGTCTCGTTCTCCCGCCGTCGTTACGTGAGGTGCATGATGTCTTCCATGTATCCCAATTATGATGGTATATCCCGGATCTGAGTCAGGTCCTAGATCATTCAGAATTGATTATTGGTAGCAACCTTTCGTATGAGGAGAGACCCATATCTATATTGGACCGAAGATAGAAGATACTCAAGAACAAGACTATCAGGTTAGTCCGTGTTACTTGGGGTCATCACTCTTTGGGTGAGTCAACATGGGAGCGTGAGGATGATATCCGATAGCGATATCTCGACCTGTTTGACTCGTAAGGTATAATGTCTTCCTTATGCCTTATGCTCTCAATTCCTTCCTTGAATGAACGGCTGCATGGTAGAATGTTTAGTATAGCTTGTCTGTGATTAGTATAGCTTGTCCTTGCCTCTCTAGCCTCTTAATTAAATTTCGAAGACGAAATTCTTTTAAGGTGGACAGGGTTGTAACGCCCGTAGTTTGTATTACGTATTTGGTATACGTGTACGTATTTTAGCTCATTATGCATGTCTTCTTGCATGGTTTATTTTGGCATTTCATTTGCTTGGTTCGGTTCGGTTTGCTTGGTTCGTCTTGGTTTGGTTTTTGCATGTGGACCAACCCCACCTACCACCCACTCTCTTTCTTTATAAGCCATCTAACACTCTCTCTCTTCTATTAATCCTCATAACTCTTCTTATTCCTCACCATTACTCTCCACCTACCCTGAGAGAGAGAGAGAGAGGCTTAGGCAAGTGCATCTTGCTTCACGGAGGAACTCTATTTTTATCGTTCCATTGTCGTTCTCACGAGATTCTAAGACACTTTAGTACTTAGCACTTTTAATTTCTATGGCTCATTTTGTGTAGATATAAGCTTGTTATATTTTCGGATTTCTTGTATTTTGATCTATTAAACCTTGTTATTTTCAAGTTTTGAGTGTTCCAGGTTGTAGAGAATTTCGTTCTACCCTATTTTGACCGATGGAAGTCCGAGTTCTGACCTTAGATAATAGATTTATGGGGCTTGGAAGAGATAGCTTTCATGGTTCTTCTTCTCGGAAAAGTGGAGAAGAAGAACAGTGCTTGACCGCATGACTTTTCATACGGCTAGATCCCCTGCAGCTCCTCTTTGGCCGCATAGGCATCCGAGCCGCATGACTTTGCCCGAATCAGCCGCATGGCTTTGTTTTCCTTGCCGCATGGCCTTAGCCGCATAGCTTTGCCGCATGGCCTTCACCCGCATAACTCAAGTTGGCTCGAGCCGCATGAACTCGATTCCTCTGCCGCATAAGCCTGCTATCCTTAACCGCATGCGTCCTTTTCCTCTAGCCGTATGAGCCTGTCCCCTTCTTGCCGCATGGCTTCTTCTAGCCGAGCCGCATGGCTTTGCTCGACTTAGCCGCATGGCTATCTCTAACTATTGCCGCATGAGCCCATGTCGTATGAGCCCGTCACCCTTAGTCGCATGAGCCTCTAACCCCTGGCCCCTTTCATGCGCCCTTTCCCCCCCGGCCGTATGAGCCTGCTCCCCCTCCCGAGCTGCATGGCCCTGTCCCCTGAGCCGCATGACTCCTCCCACAGCCCTTGTATCCCTTTTTCTATTTAGTTGTTACATTATGCTTATACCAATGTTAATTCTGATTATGTATCATGACATGACAGTGGCCCGTTGTGGTGCACTCACGATAAGGAGGATTGGCAAGTAACATGATATGACAGTGGCCCGTTGTGGCGCACTCACGACAAGGAGGATTGGCAAGTAACATGACATGATAGTGGCCCATCATGGCACACTCTTGATAAGTAAACCTGACATGATATATCTCGATATACTGTTACGACGGCTAGTATGACGTGACAAGAAGGAATGGCCTGGACACCGTGGGCAATTGTGTTTATACAAATGAACCAGTATTGTCTTGCATCATGTCTAGGACAGGGACCCCTGAGTACCACGGTCAGGAGTACCTACTGAAAATGGCTAAGGCTAATAACTAGAATAATCCGGTAGTTATAAGAGATTTCCCCAGTTACAGGCGATCCAGTTATCCCGGCCACCATTGTTGGACTTGTAGCCTGCCGACGAGTAGGGTACATGTATGGAAAAGAATGAGGCATTGCTTAATGAATCCAAGTCGCCTGGATAAACTGGATTAGCTGACGGGCTTGTGGCTGGAGGAACATCTCACTGCATATTGCTAGTAACTAGGCTTGTGATAACCCTAGTTAGTTAATATAGAAAGCCGTAGTCATTGATTGGCCGTGAACGATTGGATGGAGTCCGATTCGATCTCATATGGTATAGGTTCATTGCACGAACATTTCAAGTATGATTGCATGATTGTCACCTTCAACAATAATGATCAGGGGCTAAGTTCTGTTCAGGCGAAGGGTTACAACCCCGGTCCTTGTTTGGTTTAAGGGTTGTAACCTGGCTCCCGGAGCGGTTCAGTGTCCTCTCTTCGTTTATTATCTTATTGTACCCTACGTCATGCTCGTCATGTTTTACTTTACCAACAAGAATTAGAGACGGAGTTCTATTCAGGTGAAGGGTTACAACCCCGGTCCTTGTTTGGTTTAAGGGTTGTGACCTGGCTACCTGAATGGTTCCCTCGTACTCAAATTTGATTGTTGTTGTTTCTTTTATTATCAGGCTCTTTCACAAGTACTTTTAATATTTATTTCTGATATGCTGGTTTTAGTTCTTAAGGAAGCCCCTTTGTGGCACTTGCTCTTTCTGGGATCTGACCTAGCTGGTTTTGTATGACCAGATTTCGGAGCAGCTCCAGATGATCTACCGACCTTCCAGCCCGATGGTGACCACCAGGCGTAATCCGGACAATGAGTGGGTTTTATCTTTGGCTCTCCCACTCTATTGTAAAAGTATTCTTTTAAGGCGTTTAGCCGACGAGCACGTGTTAGCTCGATTGCACTTTATTTATTGTCTGCCTAAGGGCTATAACATGGCTGATAAATCTTTGGGTTGATCATGTATGACTGAAACTCTTGCTAGTCTTCATATTTTGTATGACTAGCTTCATGATCATCCAAATATGTAATGTATGGGAAGCCTTATTACTGTATATTTGGTGCTCTGACATCTTGTAACTGTTATTACTTGCTTGAAATTGAGACAATAGGCTTGTTTATGACCATAAGAGACTGATGGCTTGTAGTTAAACCCTCATGTATCTAGACAGCCATGATCGTATAGCGAGGTGGGCTGCACTTCAATATACGTAGCTGGCTATGTCTGCCCCCGCTATCCAGTACTCTGGTTCTGGGACGTTACAAGATCGTCCAGACAATTGTGGCCAACGAAAATTTTGCGACTGTGCCTACTGTCACCGCACCTACTGTTACCATACCGACGGTCCAACCCATTGAAGTCGACACGGAGGAGCCCGAGCGTCAACCGCCGGCACCAAAAAAGTACAACTTTGAAGTGTCAGAATTCAAGAAAGCGTGTCGCACTTCCTTCAGCGGCACCGAAGGCCCTTCTATGGCAATTGACTAGTTGGAAGAGCTGGAAGATCACTTCAAGCTCCTTGGCATTGAAGAATCAAAGCAAGTCGCCTGCGCACAACTTCAACTACGGTTGAATGCGCACGACTGGTGGGCCGTGCACAAGCGAGCGATCAGATGCGACAACAACACAGCACCGATCTCTTGGGCCACGTTCCGCAAAGCCTTTGAAGTCAAGTACCTTCCCTCCGCCGTTTGCCAAGAGAAAGAGAATGAATTCATGCAGTTGAGGTAAGGAAACAGGACCGTAGAACAGTATGCCGCAGAATTCAACAAGTTGTCCAAATTTGATGGTGCTTTCTTCCTACAGAGGAGTGCCGTGTGTGACGGTTCGAAGTGGGTCTGCGGCGCTCTATCGATGCGCATGTCGGGGTCCCGAAGTACAAGACCACGGGCGATGCTCTAAATCACGCTCTCCGCCTTAAGAGCCAGTACCCTCCTGTGGCTGCAGACTTTGTGCATCATTCCAATCACAAATGTCCTAGCCATACGGGAGGCAATAATCACACTGCAAAGCGTCCGAACAATGGGGGCAACCAAGGACAAAGCACTAGGTCTCGTTGCACAAAATGTAATTTTATCGGACACGATGCCAGCGAGTGCCGTACCTCGAACGTAGATTGTAACTTTTGCGAGAAAAAGGGACACTACGCTAAAGATTATTATTCGCGACTGCAAAGACGGGACGCTCTGCCACAACCAAATCATCAAAATTGAGGCCCAGCTCCTCGAGCTCCTCAACCCGCATAACAGAATGGCCAGGATCATCGCCCCAATGCTCAGGACCGTGTCTACGCCATGACTCGAGATGAAGCGCTTGCATCAGATACAGTAGTGTCAGGTATACTAAATTTCAATAATGTGCCTGCTCGTGTGTTATTTGATTCAGGCGCTTCGTATAGTTTTATATCGACGAACTTTGCCGTCAAGCACAAATTTCCTATAATATCATTAGATCTCGACCTTAGCATAAGCACACCTTCGGGCACACCACTACTCACAAATTTAGCCTACGGCGACGGGATTATCTGTATTGGGGGTCAAAAGATCGATTTTGATGCGATAGTTCTAGACATGAAGGACTTCGACATCATACTGGGTATGGATTGGCTCAGTCCTTGCAACGCTACCATCGATTGCATAGGAAAGAAGGTCACCTTCCGCATACCTAGAGTGCCTGAATTCTGCTATACATGTAGTGAAGCATCGCCAGCCTGCATGGTGATCTCGACAATTTTTGCTTGGAAGCTGCTTCATTTCGGGTGCGAAGGCTACTTAGCGTCCGTTCGTGACACGAGACAGGATGGTGCAAACATGGATCAGACCGACATTGTGGCAGAATTCCCAAACGTGTTCCCGGATGAGCTACCCGGTATGTCGCCCGATCGAGAAATAGAGTTCACTATCGATACATTTTCTGACACCCGGCCGATCTCGAAAGCTCCATACAGAATGGCCCCTGCAGAATTGAAAGAACTAAAGGCACAACTATAGAAATTACTTGACAAAGGGTTCATCCATCCGAGTGTCTCGCCGTGGGGTGCGCCCGTGCTATTTGTGAAGAAGAAGGATGGATCGATGCGGCTCTGCATCGACTATCGGGAATTGAATAAGGCCACCGTCCGGAACAAATACCCCTGCCCCGCATCGATGACTTGTTTGACCAGCTCTAAGGTACAACGGTGTTTTCGAAGATTGATCTGCGATCGGGTTATCACAAACTCAAAGTCGAGCCGAATGACGTGCTGAAGTCTGCCTTCCGTACTCGCTACGGCCACTACGAGTTCTTGGTAATGCCGTTCGGTCTGACAAACGTCCCTGCCGTCTTTATGGATCTAATGAATCGGGTGTTCCGTCCGTTCGTTGACAAATTCATAGTAGTCTTCATCAACGACATTCTCGTCTACTCGAAAGATCGAGCGCAACATGCAGAGTACATGCGGATGGTACTCCAAACCCTTCTAGAGAATCAGTTGTATGTGAAGATGAGCAAGTACGAGTTCTGGCTGAACAGTATCTCATTCCTTAGGCACATCATCTCCGCCGCGGGTATCGCAGTCGATCCGAAGAAAGTCTAGACAGTTGCTGATTGGAAACGGTCCACATCAGTTAGCAAAATTCGAAGCTTTCTAGGCTTGGCGGTATACTACCGATGCTTCGTAAAGGACTTCGCGAAGATTGCATCGTCGTTGACTCGCCTCACCCAGAAAGGAGTCGCATTCAAGTGGTCAGACGACTGTGAAGCTTCCTTCCAAGAGCTCAAACAACGGCTCATTTCGGCCCCGATACTTGCACTTCCTGAAGGGACGGAGGGATTTCAAATCTTCAGTGATGCTTCTGGCCAGGGCTTGGGGTGTGTGCTCATGCAGCGGGATAAGGTGATATCTTTTGCTTCCCGGCAATTGAAGCCGCACGAGAAGAACTACCCCACGTACGACCTAGAACTAGCGGCAATTGTGTTCGCATTGAAGCTGTGGCGTCACTATCTCTATGGCTTGGTGTGCAGAATTTATACGGACCACAAAAGCCTCAAGTATCTCTTCACCCAGAAAGTACAGAATTTGCGACAGAGGCGATGGCTCGAATTGATCAAAGACTATGACTTATCAATCGACTAAACGCCGGGCAAAGGAAATGTTGTAGCGGATGCGCTGAGCCGAAAGTACTTAGCTTCATTATGCATCAACGATCGACTGCTGCACGACTTGGAAGGAATGGGCATTGAACTCCGAGTTCGTTTCAGAGAAGTGAAACTGTCACAACTGCGGCTGGAACCGAGCCTAATGGAGAGGATCAAGTCTGCTCAGAAGGACGACCCATACCTAGAGAATATGCGGAAGCTGATATCGACAGGAAAAGCATCCGACTATGCAGAGGACGAGTCGGGAGTATTGCGAGTGAAGGGTCGGCTATGCGTTCCGGATGACGCAGAACTTAGAAAGGAGATAATGTCGGAGGTGCATTATGCAAAATATTATTTGTATCCTGGTAGCACCAAGATGTATAAGGACCTCCGCGTTGTCTTTTGGTTGCACGACGTGAAGAGGAACGTAGCGCTCTTTGTGTCAAAGTGTATGGCCTGTCAACAAGTCAAAGCCGAGCACCAGCGACCGGGCGAGGAGATGTAGAACCTTGCCATTCCAGAGTGGAAATAGGAGCATGTCACTATGGACTTCGTTGTTGGCTTGCCGAGGATGCCGCGGGGAAACGACACCGTCTGGGTCATCATCGATCGATTAACCAAGTCAGCGCACTTCATAGCCATTAAAGTTACTTGGAGCGTCGACCGCCTTGCTCAGATATACCTTGATGAAATAGTTCGACTGCATGGGGTCCCAGTATCTATCGTCTCGGATCGGGATGGACGGTTCGTAGCACGCTTCTGGAGTAGTCTTCATTCAGCGTTGGGGACCAAGTTAAAGTTTAGCTCAGCTTATCATCCTCAGATTGGCGGCCAAACAGAGAGGGTGAACCAGATTCTCGAGGACATATTACGACTCTGTGCGATCGACTTGAAGTCAAGCTGGACGTTCATCTACCGCTGGCCGAGTTTGCATACAACAACAGCTATTAGTCCAGCATCCAAATGACGTCGTATGAAGCTTTGTACGGTCGGAAATGCAGATCGCCTATTTGCTGGGATGAAGTCGGGGAATGACAGATACTCGGTCCGGAGCTGGTGGAGCAGACCGTACAGAAGGTCAAGTTAATACGGAAGAGATTGAAGATAGCACAAAGCCGACAGAAGAGCTATGCCGACACGCACCGTCGTCCCCTCTAATTCTCGGAAGACGACCATGTATTCTTGAAAATGATGCCCATGCGTGGAGTTTCCAGGTTTGGTACGAAAGGAAAGTTGAGCCCAAGATTTGTTGGTCCGTTCAAAATATTGAAGCGAGTCGCCCAAATAGCCTACCAAATTGCCTTGCCGCCTGCGTTGTCAGAGGTACACGACGTCTTCCACATCTCATAATTGCAAAAGTACGTGCACGATCCGAGCCATGTAGTAGATTTGGGTCAGCTAGATCTGAAGGCAGACTTGTTATATGTTGAAGAGCCTGTACAAATCTTAGAGCGTAAAGATAAACTTATTCGCAACCGTGCCATTTTCCTCGTCCGCGTCCTTTGGAGAAACCATTCGGTCGAGGAGTCGACATGGGAGCTTAAGTCAGAAATGAAAGAAAAATTCTCTTCATTGTTCTCGTAGAGGTAGGTTCTATTCTTAAGTTTCGAGGATGAAACTTTTTCTTAGTTGGTTATGGTGTAGTGCCCCGTCCCTACATCGTGCCCCGTTCTTCATCCACGGGGTGTGCGAGAAAGGAACACTGTCGCTATCGACTCGGTCGGGACCGATAGTGTAGTGACCCGCTCCGCCCTAGCAGAATGTCGATTCCAAATGGCAAGTGCAACGACTCAAACGAGCCGTCGACCCGATGAAGTATCGATGCGAATCGATGCAAGACTTGTATTGGCCCGACGAGATGGATCCAGACTTAGACTTTCAAAGGCGTGCTCGGAGTATCGCTCGGCCGATGTGAACATCGCTAAGGTGGGTGGCTCCGATGAACCCGTCTTTGCTTAGCCTAGACACATAACAATACGGACACTATCACTGAAATCGTTAGGCGATAACACCGCGCATGCTAATAAATGACCCAACGTACCTAGCTAAGGGATTAATCCCATCTTGTATGCTTGTATAGAATATGGAAAATACGAGAACTCTCGCACCGCGCTCCACGCTCGTGCTAAGGCACAAGCTCGCGTTCGATAATGAAACAATGAATGGTTTACAACAATAAAACGGGAAGACTATCAACATAGTCGTTCCGAGTAGAGTTTAGCAACATTGAAAGGCTATGGGACCACTAGGTCGCCAGGGCGACTCCCGCACAGAGAGTTGCAAAATGTATGAATGAATAAGTGAATGAATGAATCAAACGAATGAATGAACGAATATGTGAAAGAACCAATGAACGAACGAACAAGTGAAAGAAAGAAAGAAAGAAAAGAAAGAATGAATGAAAGATAAGAAAGAAAAGAATAGTTAGCGACAGGTATGACGGGCACGTGCAACGGGGCTCGCTACCCGCACTGCACGGACGCCAACCTGGTCGATAACGCAAGAAGGCTAAGGGTTAGCCTATGGCTCAGAGACAGCCGTTAAGTTAAAAAGACAAGTTAATACGAAATGGTCGTGGACAAACGGTACGAGCGAGGGGTGGCGTATGCTGTGCCGTAAAGAGAAAGGGATTCCGCGGCATGGTCAAAGTGTGAAGGACTTGCCGGTCCGGACGGAATCAAAAGGGGCTTACGGACGACCTGGGTGGGGGCTTGGCCACAATGGGAAACGTAAGTGCGGGGTATTCTTCAAGAGACTATCAGGGTGTACCAGCCGCACGCCATGATAGGTGAGAAAATACCAAGGGGAATATGTCCAGGATGGCTTGTGGTGCCAGCGACCGGTGCATATAGAGTTAAGTGGGCTTTGCTGGTGGCAATCCACGTGCAAGTCCTTGCATTGAAATCAAAGTAGTCTAAGTTAACTAAATAAAGTGCCTTCTGAACAGGCTTGAATATAACACACCAGATAATCAAAAGTACTTTGGCAAAGCAAGTTAGAAAATACGCCAACGGCGCGCTAGAAACCGAGGCAGGGACACGCCCTTGATATTGAAAGTTTACATGAGGCACGTTATGTTATTACATATAAATTATTGACTAACTTGGTTTACATTGAACAGGGAAGGCCGGACGGTAAGTATGGGTAAGTCATGCATGTATTTCCATGCGACACTTGAAATTGGCAACACGAGATAGGTTATGAAATATGCATGAAACTGATCCTAAGGCAAGATTAGAAAGACAATGGATGATAGAGATGCACAAAAGTAAATGGAACGTGTTTGGTAATGATAGCGTTGTGGGCGAGCTAGCCTCCCCACCAGTGCATAACAATGTACTGATAACCCCACAGTCTGCTTGCAGGAAGCAGGAAAAGTCGGCGGGTGCGGAGCTTCCATCGAACGTGCTAAGGCGCGGAACTATCTCTGGAGCCTTGGAGCGTTGCAAGGAGCTGAAGCACCCTATACAGGACATAATGTATCGGAACATCGCCATGAATCATTCCATCTTGTAAGCCACTTGGCACGCCTTTTATGTTTCAGAGAGAGAGAGCTTGAGCGATTTGTAATATCGGCCTAGCGCCGCTTGTAACTTCTTAAATATCAATAAAGAGTTTGATTTCGTATTCAACTTGTGTTCATTTACTTTCCGCTGCAAATGGGGACACTCTGCGCGACTCTGTGGCCTAGGAATCAAATCGGCCGTTTCTGGACTTGGCCTTGCACGGGCGAAATCTAGGCCCGTGCGGCATCACGCCTTAGCGAGGACGATCGCTCCTACGGGAGCGGGGCGTGACAGATAGGTCGGGATCGATCGAATTGATCGAACGAGAACGGTTGAATTAAGATCCATTCCACGTTATGGAATGGCTTCTTCGGAACCAAGTTCCATATTCAGCGGGTTGCGTCTCAAGGATTGACTCTGTGGCTGAGTCGGGAGAGACCTCCCGTTGCTCTGCTTTTCACGCCATTTGCGTTAGTTTTGGCTTGGTTTTCTGAATGCATTTTCGTGAATGTTTTCGATGGTTTTCATGGCTTGCATTTCGAACTCGCATTTCCTATTGAACTTCTTGAATAATACAGTGTTCTAATCTGTTGCTTGTGCGATTTCAGGTAATCGCATAGGCGACGTCTAGTGCAACCAACAAGTTCTCTCGCCTGAAGTAAACTCAAAGTGAGTGGCTGACCTTTCTCTTCTCGACCCCTTCTTAGAAAAATCAATGATGTTGTTGCGAATGAAAGAATAGATGCAAGGGCACGGACACAATAAAATAAGCAAGTTTCAAAGAAAATGTAGGCTATATCTTAATAACTAAAATTGTCTTTGCACGGTCATTGGATAACTCGTGCACGAGGAACGGCTTCCTCGAGCGATACCCCGAGATACGGGATCATTTCGACCTAGGAGGAAGCAAAAGATAGCTGAGCTCGACGAAAGCAAAAATATGGTTAGTCGGGAGAACTTGCAGCGGGGCTCGCTACCCATGCTGAAAGGGTCGCCGTCTAATCCAGCTATAGTTCAAAATGGCTTGTGGTGCCAGTGACCTTCACGTACCCAAAATTTTATACGAAAATGATAACAACTGACATAGAAGAACATAGTAAGTCTCAAAAGGCATGGCACGGTCCGCCGTGGGTAAGTTCTAACATATTTTACATTATGCTTGTCATATGCTTGTTTGAAATTCATTAGGATGGTTAGAAACATTACACGAAGTCATATAAACTCTTCAACCAAATGAGAGCTTGGAACTTAAATAGCCATGCACCAGTACAAAGTGTAATGTACTGATCCTTGCTCTCCACGCAGGTACCCCGAACCACGAAGGGTGTGCCACTTAAAGCTCAGGGCGGCGCGAACACTTTTGAAGCCTCGTCCATGTTTTGAAGGCTTGTTTCTGAATCCTTTTGAAGACTCCGCCCTTAGTACAAAAGAAGACAAATGGCGACTCGACTCCCTTCGATAGCAGGTGGAAAGTGTAATAGTTTTTGCTTGTAAAAAGGGATGTAATGTATAGAACGACTATCTCATCAGCGTTCGTTTTGTAAGTCGAGTCATGTTGTAGCCCGTACGGCAATGATTGTAATAGAGTCAATGTAAATAAATTTTTATTATCAATAAAAAAGTTTACTTTTATTTCAAATGTGTCATTCAATTTTCTCTACGTACTCTAACTTGATGTTGTGATTCGGATAACCTTATGACTATGCCTTGTGCGATCGCAATTTAGGTTCGCACGATATCATGCCCGGAGGATGACTATCGATTCTACGGAATCGGGGCGTGACAGGCCTAGGGGGAGCTATGGCCGGCCATGGGGGGCTGTGGTCGGCCAAGGAGGATGAGGAGAGGGGAAGTGGTGGTGGCTGTGTTGAAGATGAAGAAGGAGGTGGAGAGGAAGATGTTGATGAAGGTGGCTGTGGTGGTGGTGATGCTCTCGGCCAAAAGGGAAGAGTGCTGCTGGTGGTGGCTGTGTGGCTTTGGAGGAGGTGGTGAGGGGAAGGAGATAGTGGTGGTGAAGTGAGGATGAAGAAGAAGGAGGGAGGGGAGTTCGGTTTTTGAGGAAGAGAGAGTTGAGACCGAGAGGAGAGAGAAGAGAGAACCGAAAGAGAGGGGAGGGAAGAGTATGGTTGTCAGTTTTGGGGGTGAGGGAAGTTTGTGTGTGAGAGGGTGGGGTTTCCAAGGAGAGAGGGTAGTTATGGTGAGGTGTGTGTGTGTTTGAAAATAGAAAGAGAGAGAGAGTATGGTGATGTGACATGTAGTGTTTGGTGTTTTATAGGGATAGTTGGTGTTGTGTGTTTGGGTATGGATGGAGAGGGTGTCATGGTGCTTGGGTTGAGTCCAATTGGGTTGAGTTGGGTCACAATTGGGTCTAATTGAGTCTTAGTGATTAAATTGACTTAAATTAGCCAATTATAATCATGGATAAATAAATAGTACATGAGAACTCAATTGGATGGGACACAAGTGGCATGTGTGTAGTAGGCTCAAAATGGTCCGTGTCCATATCTTGGGTCGACAAGTTTGGGTCAAAATGATGTCTCCAATTCTAGTTGGAAGTAAATGTGACTCAGTAGGGTAAATCGAGATTGGGTCAAATGTCAGAAAAGTTGTACGATAAAAATGAAGCACAAGATGGTGTGTCTGAGTGGGACACGAAGGTCATAGGTGTAGAGTGTCTCGAGTAGATTATGTATGACAAATTAGTTTGGAGAAAATGACTAGCCTTGTGCTCCTAATTTGAAAGTCACGGTAACGTGTCGACAATAATAAAAAATAAAAGTGGAAAATTATTAATAACTTAGAAAATCATATTTAATCATAAAAAAAATCCTAATCACTCTAATTAAATCTAATAAAAATTCAGAGAGCTTACATATATTATTTAGGATTTCTGTTATGTTTTTAACACTACACTTGTGTGGGATCTTGCATCTATTCCTGTTATTTTTCTTCTATCATATCTTTCATATTTCGTGCTATCTTCCTTAGATGTCTTGTGATTGAGTTGTGATATTATATACCTCCGTGCGGAGGTGACATGTACCTTTATATTGTGTTTAGATGTTGTATGTTATAGACGACCTATACAGCGTTCTACCACCGATTTTGCGACGTAGGCTGGACGTACCCACGTGCTCGTACCCCTACTTAGGGTGCGGGTCGTGACAAATATTCAGGGTCGAAACTCTCCAATTGGACATGTTGGGGCTTAAACTTTAAGTTGATATAAAATCTAGGATCTAAATACTAATTAGCCCTTAATTTTAATTTTAATTTTTACATTGTCAGTTGCCATGTCAGGCGACACGTAAGTTGTCACATAGTGAGGGATATTTTGAAGAGATGAATAGAAATTTTCATTCAAGAAATCAGAAAAAAAAAGTTTATTCCTTTTAGCAAGTTTCATATTGAAGGAACAATTATAGGTGATTTTTACAAAAGAGATTTTTTTACAAAATTACAAACAAAGGATGGGACACAAGTGTAACTAGCGTCTGCACTGGCGCCACAATCTAATTTTTTTATGTGGCGCCAGTTTGACTAGCGCCCAATTCTATATAATTTCTTATTCTAAAACTTGGAGAGCCCGAGAGATGGCATTAGCTGAAATAAATGGTAGCTATTATCTAGTCTTGAAGAGTATGATTTCAGAATTATCGAGTCAAAACATCCACTGACAGTTTTTTCAGGTGTTGTTTACATGCTATTAGTACTTATGCTATTTTTTCATCTAGATATCAATGTATTTTATTTATTGCTTGTGCTCATGACCCTAACTATCAATTATATTAAGTTGCTTATGTTGTTACGGAAGGTGTGATTATTGGACATAGTTTTAAACAATTTAAGAATATCTTCTGAAAATTGTTTTAATAAATAGAGTAGAATTTTATTTATATCAGATAAACAAAAGGGTTGATAAATGTTATGCGTGTCAATTTTTCAGAATCACCATATTTTTTGTATTCAACATTTTAAACATAGTGTGAAACTCGTTACCAAGATTAAAAAATTTTCAACAATTGGTAGACTCTCTTGCAACATCAGACAATAAAATGGATTTTGATTATTGGTTTAAAATAGTTAAAGCCGAAAACATATACATGTTTAACTGGCTTGTTAGAGTAAATGATCAAAACCATAATTTTGAACTTTGGATAACTGTTTATTTTTCTCGCCTAAGATTAGATATTAACACTTCTAATCTTGTAAAATGTTTCAATAATTGGGTTAAAACATTTACATGATAAACCCATTAGAGCTAATATTATATCGCTTCAAGACAAGAATAAACAAATTGCTCAAAACTTAGAAATATAGTTTTGTTCGAGAATGTTAAAAACTATAGCTTGCATAAATAGAGAAAAACACCACCTACAAATGTTGCATACTGATAGTTTTCTGTTTGAAATGTTAGATCATGCAAAGAAGAACGTATGTATACGCTTCAACGAAAGTTATTGTTCATGTTTAGCGCGATACGTATCATACGCTTATACTATGTGTACATGCATGTTGTGCGTGTAAGTCTTGCAATGTCAATATGAATAGTTTTTGTTCTTCTATATTTTCTACTAACAAGTTGAATAGTGTGTACGAGCCTGTCGGGGCACAGTGAAAGTAAATCCAAGAAATCAGAGAACACCTCAGAGAAAATTCACAACCGCAAAACATAGTTTGACAAAGATACCTACTTCTACGGATGAGGATATTTCCACTATGAAGAAGAAAATAAATTATAATAGCCCTCTCAACATTTCTCTCCTTGCTCTCAAGAACTCTTTACCACAAAAATAAAGAAAAGACAAAATTCTCTCAAACTTTTGTGTTGAACTTATTCAACAACTTTAGCTCTCTTATGTTGAACTTATTCAATAACTTTCATTGAGAACAATGAGATATCTCAAGGGGAACCTTTAAACCCCTTTATATATCATGTCATGTGTTAATATATGAAAATTTAATCTTATGTAGGCTTACCATATATTAGACATCCATATATGAAAATCCCATATATGGAAAGTCCAATGGAAAACTAATATATGGAAATCCAATTATACATGGTCAAAGTCCAAAAAATGGTCGTGTGCCTATTTTTGGACAATTTTCTTTATATCTCCACATCGACAAGGTTTTGCCACGAAATCGAGCCGATACACTTCTTCATCGCACAACTTCACCAAATCAACCACTAGTCAATCTTGCACTCAAGCATTAGGAAGGACTAGAAGCAAGTCTAAGCAATGTTGAAACTTAGCTTCAGGAGCAACCTTAGTCTAAAATAAAAAGTAGTGACTTTTAAACTTTTTTTTTGCTAAAACTATGTTCTTACTTAGGTTTTCTTCTTTTGGCTAATTAGAGTTTAAACCTTAGATTTTTACCAGCTTAGAGTTTAAGTTATGACTTGTCCAATTAGAAAGTTTAGATTATAAATTTAATACTTATTTCATATTTTTATTATACCCTCCTCTGTGCATGAGAATAAAATCTTATGTATAGATCAGAGATGATATAACTGAAAAACAAAACAATTAATAAAAAAATTAAGGTCTAAATTTTTTAATTGAACATGCGAGGACTTAAAACTCTAAACTATTATGAAATCGAGGGTGTTAGCCCTCTCTTTTTTCTTGTGCTTTTGGTGAGAACCAAAAGTTTGCGAGGGTCTGTGTGAGCCAATTCAAGCAGCATGTGGCCACCCCAAAACCCCACAACCACCACCAGCAGCAGGCTCTTCTCTACCAAAACCGGCAAAGGTTAGAGAGAGAGAGGTTGAAGAAGACGACGAGCTGAGTGTTGATTTAGATCCATTTTGGTTGCAGGAAAACCCAAGAGGACTGGACCCAAACCGTACGTTCCGCTGCCATCATGGCCGTCTTCAAAACCAGCACCAGCGCCAGCGCCAGCGCCAGCAGCGGTTCCTCCTCTTCCGCGCGATCTGTTCCCGAACTATTCTGCAACCGGGTCCACACCTCTCCCCCCTCCGTCCATGCCGAGGAAGCGCTTCCTCCGTCGTCTCCTTCCCCTCCTCGCTGCCGCCGCCACCGGAGGTGCACCCTCTTCTCTTTCTCAGTTGCTATTGGAAGAAATTTGCGATTTCATCGGATCGTTCGTTACAATGATCGAACGTTCATTCACGAATTATAATTGCGTGAGAGGAACGTGCCACCTAACCTCGACCACCGAGAGGTGCAATGGATTCAACAACGAGAGGAAGAATTTGAGGTAGGAGGAAAAAAAAAAGGAGGGAGGAGTTGGCAAAATCCAACCTAACTCAATTTTTGTTCACTCCAGTTCGTGGCGGAGTTTAGGTATAACAGGAGGACTGCCCCCAACTCCAAAACGTTCCAAAAACACAACCGGGGGCGTTTGGTACGCGAAATACTATAAAGCCAGGAATTCTATATTTCCGGGAATCAAATTTCCTGGAAAATTATATTCCTGTTGAATATACAAATATTCCCGGGATTTTTTTTTTTGTTTGAAAAATGATAAAAAACTGAAAAAAATGAAAATAGGTTTAAAAACTGAAAAAAAAAACCAAAAAAAACAAACCATACATACCCATGTTATTTTAGCTAAATTTGTCGACTCGTACCAAACGCTCCCTAAGGGTTAACCAAGGTAAATCTAAAGCTGAGTTGGAGATCGAGGTGAGTTCTCTTTGAACATTAAGAACTGTGTTTACTAATTGGAAGTCAAATGGTAATGTTAGAATAAATATGTGATCCTTAATTATGGATGTAAGTTATTTATGACTTCCAAGCCATACATACCCATGCTATTTTAGCTATTTAGTTCCCACATATACCTATAATGTGCATTCCTTGCATACATACAAATCTACTTTTGATCGTGCTACGTTTTTTCTTTCATTCTACACAATGCTAACAGTTCCATCACAATCCACGATTACGTCAGTTGTCAGAGTAACATTATGGAAAATATGTTGTAGACTTGTAGTCTTGTCACTAGATATCTTGTTAGTTCTCTTTGTTTCTTCTAAAATTCGGAATAGTGGTAAGAATGTGCTTTGTTTGAGTGATTGGTTTGACTGTTTAGCAAGAGCATGCTACGTCTAAGTGGGAAAACCTGGAAGTTAAAGAAATTTGTTTTGTGAGATGTTACCCAATAGTCTAAAATGAACCCATAGAAATTTGTCGTACAACATAGCCCATGAGAAAGAAATCATATTGTAGTTGGTTCAGTTTCATAGTTATGAAGAAAACCACAATTACTTGTCTTTCAAAGCCATGTTAGAAGAAATTGTGCAAATACACACTACCCCCCATATAAATGGGAGACAGAGGATATCAAGGGCGACAGATTCTGATGCAGATAAAAGTGACTGCATAACAATATATCTCTGAAAAAGGAAATCAGATTAAAGTGAGTAGATAAAACTTACAGGTAATTTCATTAGGGGGGGGGGAGGGTGAAGTTTACTGTATTTATAGGAACGAGAATATTTTTTACGAATTTATAGAAAGAGGGGTGAGGCGACATCAGAGATGGCGCCAGAGGGCCCCCCCTGGCGACATTTCTGATGGCGCCAGAGGCCCCCCTTTTTTTCCTTCCCTCTTTCAAATGCTAATTATCCTTCCCCCCTTTATTTGTCCATATCCTCTTTCTCTTCCCCCAATACTTACTTTCTCTCTCCCCTATGTACTTTTCTCCATGTCATTATTTGTTTTCCTAGATTCCTCACGGATTATTGGAGTGCAAGTAGATATATATAAGAGGGTAAGAGTGGGAGAACATGTGAATGTATCATGTTCCAAAAGTTACTGGGGGAAGAGTACATAGGGGGGAGAGAAAGTTCATATTTATTTGTCCCATGTCATTATTTCTCTTCCCCCAATACTTACTTTTCCCCCATGTCATTATTTGTTTTCCAAAAGTTCATATTTATTTTTGTCATTCGTTCTTGTTTCTCTATGTGAATGTATCATGTTTTTTCACTCTTATCCTCTTATATACATCTACTTGCACTCCAACAACCCGTGAGGAATCTAGGAAAACAAATAATGATATGGAAAAAAAAGTACATAGGGGGGAGAGAAAGTAAGTATTGGGGGAAGAGAAAGAGGATATGGACAAATAAAGGGGGGGAGAAGGATAATTAGCATTTGAAAGAGGGAAGGGGAAAAAGGGGGGATGGCCCGACGACATCATAGATGGCGCCAAGGGGGGGGGGGGGCCCTCTGGCGCCATCTCTGATGTCGCCTCACCCCTCTTTCTGTTAATTCGTAAAAAATGTCCTCTTTCCTATAAATACAGTAAACTTCACCCTCCCATGAAATTACCTGTAAAACTTAACGTGGAGCAAGATGCGGCAAAGAAATGTATAAACTATTTGAAGGGTGTATTTTCTTTTGAATTTAAAGATACTAAACTGAATAGATTTTACTTGGATCTACCTGAATAAAGAATTGACTGCAAGAAGTAAATTGCTGAAAATCGATGATTAAACTAATGTAATCAAGGGATAGTTGAGATATGTTGTGTTGCTACTAATTAGGATTCACGGGGGAGGGCAAATTGTATAGTTTTACCTCCTTGTTTGACTCTTTATAGTTTATAGTCTAGGAGGACATGGAGGGTGCTCCTTTTTTGAGCTTAAACTGCATATAACCCACCAACTTGCCACCTAAGTTTTATGGTATGATCTTCTCATGCTCATAGATCATTGGCTAGGAATTTGACGCCAAAATAGAGGGTTGACATCAGGTCACTGTTCTAAAAGGCGGTCTAGGCGGCCGCTTAGGCGCCTGGTGTCCGCCCGATGCCCTCTTAGGCGCCCGCCTAGAACCCGATGCATGACTATGATGTTTTGGAATTTTATGGACTTTTTTTTTGCAATTTTCAGTAGTTCTTTTGGATTTTATTTATTTATTTATTATTGAACCGCCTAGATCTAGGCGGCCGCCTAGGCGGGCTAGGCGCTAGGCGGCAGGTGCCCGCCCGACTAGCGCCTAGCGCTTTTCACAACCTTGCATCAGGTAGACAACCAATCATAAAATCTTTGTCAAATCCTTTATGGAGCTTTCTTATGCTCCATAGCCAACTCCCTTTTTACGGGCGAAGGCTTGGATGATGATGGGTGTTAGAGTAGTATGCAATTTCTATTTTTTAATGTTTTATGGGTTTGTGCTGTGAGTTGTGATCTATGAAATATGAAGAGTAGTATGTAGTAAGAAAGGACGAAGAATGCGAGAAAGTAAGGAGTCATGACTTTATAGATTCTGTAGATGAAGGCTAAAAAATCCATGTTAACAGGAAGAAAATATAAAGAAAGTATGTTTCGGCATCTCCAAATGAGTTCTGCGAGGGAGCTCTGTACGACCTTTAATCCATACATGCCAATTTTGATTGTTTATTTATATAGTTGTTTAGTTCCAACACATGTCTGTTATTTATATGTGTAAATTTCATATATTTACTTATTTATGTGAAGGAGCTCTCTATGGCTCTTAAGTATCACTGTTTGCTTCTTTAATATAGGATAATATTACTTATGCAACACTAGTCACATATCAGACATCATTTCAGAGGGGTCATCAATTGTTGCTTCCTTAGGATTTCCACGGTTATCGGTTGGGGATTCTAATGTTGTGCATGCACCTGAAGAAAAAGGAGTAAGCACATTTCACCTTACTCCGGGCAACATTGAGTTCTATGATTTTATCCAAACCAATGATTCCCTGTGGCCTACCTACGTGGTTTTCCTTTCGGCTGGTTCAGTAATCATGTTACAACCCTAGGTAGAGTGGTTTGCAATTAGTCTTGGTGGATCATGTATCAACCACCCTTCTCCAAATACCCATGGATTGCATTGAATTACAACCCACTTTTTTTCAAAGTGCTTGAGGCAGAGGAAACTAGGGAAATAGGTGTTTTCGTTTCCATAACAACATCAGAAATGAGAATTCAATGGGTTAGAGTTGAAGAGTATGTTAAGGGAATCACCAACTTATATGACCAACCTTCCACTATTGAGATCAAACAAGATATCAAGAATTTGACTAAGGTAATGTGTGTGATATCAATCACCGCATCTTACAAACTCACCCTAAGCTTTCATAACTTCGATCCCTAGATTAGAGTGAAGGCCTCACAAATGAAAAGTGGTTGCTTCTGACTACTTGTTGTCTACCATAACCTTAGCTCAGATAGGCAGTTGATGTGGAGAGACATTATAACGAAAAAGCTGGCTTAGGATGGGAGATCATAAGAGAGCTTTCTTCCACCAGTAGGTACAAATGAAACAGGATAAGCAGTAACTTGTTAATGGGGACCCGAAGGGAACTCATAAGGGGCAATGATACGTCTCTAGACTTTCTGGTCAGCCAGCTCAAAGAAAATTAACTTTTACCACCTTCAGATGATGAGGTTTGGCAAGCCCATCAATCATCATATTTGCTACAATCTAAAATGCTGACCACTCTTAATCATTATATCCACGAACAACTAATAGGCCCATTTAATGTAGAGGTGAGATGTTTTCAAACTCTCATGGGATAGCCCCTAGGTGTGATGGTCTCAGTGATGATTTCTTGCAACAGTTATGGTTTGAACTTTGAAGTCAGAAGTTTATTTGAGGCAATTAATTAATCTATGACATTTACTGCCTCCCTATGGCATGTAATTGCATAAGGATTATTATAATTTCAGAAGTAGCTAACTATGTTGGGGACTGATCAATAAGCCCATTGGGTTTGCAACACGATTTTGAAGGTCTTGGCCAAAATCCTAGTGCGTTGGCAACTGATCGTAGCCAATATAATTGACCCAGAGCAGTTTGGATTTTTACCCTATCTGGACATTGAACACTCGGTGCTGATTATTCAGGAAGCTTGACATTCTATAAGAGATGAAGAGGATCAACACAACCAAAACTTTTCATAGCTAAGATCTCTGTAGAGAAGGTTTACTGTAGGTCGCAGAGGGACTTCATTCGGGCTTCCAGACTGCCAACGAGTTACTCAATCGTTTATCCTCGAGCTCCTTCACAACTAATAAAAGAGAACCATTTCAGCTGACACATGGTGTGTAGCCAGGGCCGGTCCTGAGCTCATGGGGCCCAGAACGAACTATCAAAATAAGCCCCCCATACATAATGTAAAAAATATTAAAAATAAACTTTAAAAAAATAGCTACAACCAAGGATTGAACTTAGGACCTTTAGTAAAGAGTCTAAAGTACTAACCACTACACCGCAATAACTTTGTGTCTAAAAAAGTCCATGGTATATACTAGTTCTATTTTGAGATACAAAATTATTAACATATTTATCTTTAAACTATTTTTTTGGGCCCCTCATGAGCCAGGGGTCCTGGGCGGTCACCCTGGCCGCCCTGGGCCAGGGCCGGCCCTGTGTGCAGCAAAAGGTTATCCATGCTCTCTATATTTTCATCTCTTTTGGCAACTCTATATTTGTGGTGATTAAAGAATGTGTGATAGCTGGGAAGCCTTTTGGTATAAAACTATTTACCACTGGAACTTGACTTGCGCACCTGATGTTTACAGATGACCTGTTTTTTATTTAGAAGAGCTAAGCAATTGGAAATAAGTTCAATGGAAGAGCTTTTACATACTTATGGATATGCAATTGGAAATAAGTTCAATAGAAGAGCTTTTACATACTTATAGGAAGGCATGCAACGAGAGGTGAATTTGTAAGTACAAAGTGTATCCGTATGCAAAGGAATTCAAAATTTTTGAGTTTAATTTTTTTGTTTGTTCCAATACGCACTCTAGGATACCGATACGTAAGCACTTCACGCATCTACGTAGTATTTGTTTACTTGTCCCAAGCTATATTATACTTGGAGATCGATCGCTAGAAGTATTACATCACATCAAACTTATTGTCAAATATATTCGACAAACTTATCGATTGTGACTCACAACTATTGCGATCTATGCAGCTTAAGTTACATTGCTAGAACTAATTTTTGAAGTGTTGAACGCTTCGACAATCTATTCTAAAGTGCTCGAAACTATTTTGATCTAAGCAATGCGACAATATAGAAACATGTAATAGATTGCAACCACAGACTAAAAATATGTAAAGAAAGGTTTGATATACCAAACGAAGACAAAAACAAACATGTGTGCGTCCTCTAGCGGTAATCCACACGGGCAAGTGCATGACCAAGCCTCTTTCAAAGCACCTCCAAACATGTCAACCAAAATCTTCTCGAATCCCTTTTCAATACCAACACACGAGCACGAGACTCCTTGGCGTAAACCGAACATCACACGAGAGATGCAAGGGGGTTGTTCCTGGTCGGGACCGAACAAACATTAAAGGAGGGGATGGGGTGGGGTTCTCCCAGTCGGGACAAAACAGACAAAAGTCTCGCTCAAATGGTTGCTCCTGGGACTAGAACAGAACAAAACAATAGGCCACACGAGGGAGGTTGTCGCTAGGTCGGAACCGAATAACACAACTGTGTTGGCCCAATAATTGTATCATGTTTTTGAATATGGTTAATCTGTTAAGTTTAGCATTTCATTATCACTCATCTTCATACTATCACTATAGCATTTCTACTTATACTTATACCTTTGGTGATATGTGCTTATTGTTTTACATATTAGTGATATGAGTTTTCATTATATATATCTTAAATTTAATTGAGCTACCAAAATCAAAATTATGTTTTGATTATGGTTATTCAATTAAGTTTAACTTTATGATATCACTAGTATTTATGCTATCACTCTAGCTCTTATACTTAAACTTAACATTATCCTACTGTGCTTTATCTTATCATATTTGCTACATGTATATTGCTTTGTTCGTCTAACATGTACATGCAGAAAAGCAATAAGCAAGATCAATGTGGACATATGCAATGAAGAAATCATGGTGGGCCAAAGACGACGGATCCCAGAAGATTTCTCTGAACCGCCCGACGACATCTCCGGAACCGGAGCCACGCACTTGGGGGTTTCTGCTGCCCGGTCAGCGGACGAGGGTCGAGGGGGCAGCGCACCCCGTGGGGGTTCGGGGGCGAAGTCCCCGAAAGGTATTCAATTTTCACAAACTGGATATCTTTGGACAGTTGTCGTCAAGGAAGAAGCCGACATCTATCAAGGAAAGAAGCCATGCCATGCCATCATCATTTCAAGACTCTGAAGAAGCTTGCACCTGCTACAGTACATCTGGAGTCTGTAATGAGTCTTAGAAATAATTGTAAACACAAAAAATGGATGGCAAAAATTGAAAGCTAGGGTAGAAATTAGTCCATGATCGTTTTCGGATGAAAATCGGTATACCGACGGTATACCGGTCTATACCGACAGTATATCGATTTTTGTTCACAGAAAGTTTCTGTCTACAAAATCGACATACCGACGGAATACCGATCTATACCGACGGTATACCGATTCAGTAACGTTAAAAATCCAACGGTCGGATTTCGAACATTTAATAATCACAACGGCTATATTTCTAGCCGTTGCAATTCCAGACCGGTATTCCGACGGTATACCAGTTCGTACCGACGGTATACCGATCGCTGACTGAAAAGTTACCTTTGAGTGTTTTTCAATGTTTTGGTTATAAATAGCATTGAACCCCTTCATTCAAGGTTGATGCTTTGAGCCTAAATTTTTTTAAACCACCAAAGCCTATCCACAAACAACTCTACAAAGCTTTCATTTGCCATCCACAAATTGTGTTAGAGTTATTGAGTTGAAAAGTAAGATCTTCATCTTGTTGTATAAGGAGAACAAAACCTATTGTGAAATGTTGAAGTTAGAGAGTCTTCGGATCCAAACTCTCGGTTGAAGTCGGAGAGGCCTTCGGACTAAAGCTCTCGTGTAAGAAGTTGGTGAGCCTTCGTATGAAAACTCACGTTGTACTATTTGTGATAATAGTGGATTAAATCCGGAGAGAGTTTCGGGACTGGAGTGTCCCTTGGGAGGATACCAGGATACATCGGGTGTTGGTATTATTTTGCTTCTTCTCTTGCACTTATATTTTTAAATTGTCCATTAGCTTGTGCTAAGTGCTTGATTAGTTAGCTTGACCCTATTCACCCCCCTCTAGGTTTACTACAATTGGTATCAGAGTAAGGACTCTATTGTTAGGCTTAACATCCTTAGAGTATATCCTTGTTAATTTTTCTATGGCATCGTATTCCTCCTCCTCCGACAAAGAGGATTTTACTTCTAGTAGCATGGACAATCATGTTTCTTCTAAATGCAAGAAATGCTCTAAGTGGAAAGCTATGGATAACCAATCCTTAGAGATTCTTGATTATCTTCATTCTACAAATGAAGAACTTTCAGAAAAGGTTATTCATTTAGAAGAATCTAATGAGTTTTTGAGAAATAAAAACAATGATTTATTATCTAGACTTGATTCTCAAAACTCATCTTGTGTTTTTTTAAAGAGTTTGAATGATGCTTTAATTTTGAAAATCAAATCTCTTTCCTCATCAATAGAAGATCTTAAGAGGCAAACACATGAGCTAAATCATTTGCATGATTCTTCTATTGACTCTTTAAAGAAACAAAATGATGATTTTATTTTTAGAATTGCTTTATTTGAAAAAGAGAATTATGCATTAAATGCTAAATTTGATTCTCTTACTTGTTTGCATGATGATTTGTTATTAGAACATGATATTCTTAAGACCAACTTCATGCATGCTAACTCTAGAGATATTCATCATTCTAGTATGTCACATGTTCATAATTATGCTCATTCCGATACATGTGCACATACTGGTATTAGGTGCTTCTATTGCTCTCGCATTGGACACATGAGTCTAACTTGTCATATTCGTAGGAATTTTTATACCAATGCTAGAGTAAATAGTATATGGGTCCCTAAAGCTAACAAATTTGGATCCTAGTTTATTTGGATACCAAAGTCTTCGTCTAGTGTTGCAGGTGGAGCTTCTTGTATCGGGACATAGCACCGAGGAGCGTGTTGGTGGTTGCAAATCTCAAAGGTCATCTTCCAAGCAATTGTACCAACACAAGTGTGGTCACTAGAGCCACTTTGGTAACATGCTAAACGATTCTCTTTAAATTGTTTATATTTGTAGAATCTAGCATGTTTCTCTTGATGCCTTGCTACTAGCTCACATTGATATGCTTTAGTTGCCTTTTATATAAATCAATGTGAGATATAATACTAACATGCTTAGTTAATTTTTTTATTAATTCTTTTATCTAGCATGACTAGTTACTTAGCTTAAATGATTAGTTCATACTATGTAGTTTATCACTCATTTTCTATTAGTGTGACACATTTATATATGCATACTCATTATTCTTAATCTTTATTTATAAAGTATGTATATCACTCTAGTCCATAGGAGCTTGGTTTTGATTTGAGTTTATATGATTTTAACTCTCCGTCTTTAAAGTTTTTGAGATAGTTACTTTTTGTCGATTTATATTTAATATGTCATATTTACATTAATCGGTATTTATGAATATATGTGTTCAGCACAAGCTTCTTATCACTTGACAAGTATACACTTATACTTCCACTTTAACCTTGTGCTTATATAATTATTTATTATTGATTCTCATGTTTTATTTTGATTAAACCTCTTATGAATCAATTATGTCTTTGCCTAATAAAGCTTATTTATACGTGTTTTGAATTTGTGATAGCTTTTCAAACATTCATTAAGGATACATGACTATATTCATTAAATTTTTATTTACATGTAGATCATGTATTTCTTATGTTGATATATATTTGTGTATAAATATCTTTATGTGGGGAGTTAAGCTAAAGTTTTATATTGACTTGAAGAGTATTTAATTATACTTGTTACCTTCAAACTTGTGCTTATCTCATACTTTAGCTATTGATTCCTTTGACCAAATTTGTGCTTCTTGAATCAATAAGCTTCTTCCTTAAAGTCTTCTTTTGATGATATCTACTTGACTTTTTGGTTGGCATTATGGATACATGTTCTTAATTGATTTTTGATCTTTTCATGTATGCCTATTCGTGATATATATAGTTTCATATATATAAATGATTCCTAACTTTTGATATTTATTTGTTTTATATCTTTAAGTTAGAATGTTGAGAAAAAATGTTTATTAATGTCTTGCTCATGAATAATTATAGATGTTCTATTAAGGATCACATAATTTTGTGCTTTACCTTGCATGTTAAATTTACCTCCTTAATTAGTGCACATTTTCTAATCTGTATCTTTATAATTTACTATGGTGCACTATGAAAGCTCTTTGAAAAATGTACTTCTTGATATCTTTAGCATTTAGCTTTCTTGATCTTAATGATCTTTCCTTGCTCATTCCTTGGGTTTATGCTTCTTTAGAATTATTGTTGTCTAATGATGTTTTCGTAGCACATAAGGATTCTTGTAATTGATATATCATATTTCTTATGTCTTAGCTACTATGGTTTGAGCTTTTGTGTTGAAATTTTTCCATTTCTAGAGAATACACTTATTTTATAATGGCTACAATATTTTGCATTCTATAGATCGATCTATCATTTTATTAGCTTGGGTTAATCTCAATACTTGGCAAAGAGATTTATTTTATTATGTTTTCATGAATATCTCTTTTGGCCTATACTTGATTAGAGTAATTCATTTTTAGTGACTTAAGAGTTAATGAGCACATTTATCTTGTTAATGGCCTACCTCATTAATCTTAATTAGTTATGTAGCTTGCTTATTTATGATATATTGTTAAGTTATACAATTTGGTTCACTTTCACTCATCTAGCTATTGTTTTTCTTTTCAATCTATATATGATATGCTAGTTTACATAAACAAGATTTGTGATTCTTCTAAATGTAATTTGTATCCTATTTTAGATACATATGTTTGTTCTCTAAAACTAGTTTTACAAATTCTTGATTAGATCTTGTTTCTCTTGGAGGTTTGTGATTCATTTCTTTAAGTCTCCTTCCATATTAGTCATTAGCAAGTATCTCATAAAATTTTCACTTTTGAGTCATGATTTCATCGTATTATCATTTACAACTCTTCTTGATTATATTTGCAATCATTTAAATGAGAATGACTCTTTTCCATATTTTCCATTGATTTATGAGATTTTATTATAAATATGGATTTGAAATTTTTTTTTTTGAGATTTGTTGGATCATATTTAATTTATTTTTATTGATAAAAGATCGTAATGGTTGAGTAGTCCTATATTTTCTTATTATGTGATTATCAAGCTAATTTATTACTATATTTTGACTACTCATGAATTGTCACATATGGGCCTTTGCTATTTGAACTATGAATTATTAATTTACCATTAGCAAGGTTTGGATTTTACCCGTTGATGGGTATATGGTGAAACATACCTAGTCCATGCAAAGTAATAAATTGGTTGATTCTTCCTTAATAAGATAATCATGGATATGATATTTGAGTTTTATTTTTATTTTATTTTTGAGCTATATTCTGATTCTCATCATGATTGTTTTAATTGACTTTATTTCTTTTCATGATGATCTTTTTTTTTTCCAAAAGGTAACATACATTGATCTATCTTATTTAAATATGAGATTCTTCTATATAGGCTAATGTATGTCATCTTTTGATTAAATGTGCTTAATTAGAATATTATTTTGATCTTTCATCTTTAGTGGCTATTAATTGGATATCTCTTCTTGACTAAGGATGATATTATTCGTTTTATGATGATTTTATAGCCTTATATGCATTGAGCAAGGGGGAGAAATCCATAGTTGATTTACCCCTAGATCTTGTAGTTATCTATTTTATGCTATAAGCGCTTTGGAACTAGATACGCATGTTTTGAGGGGGAGCAAATTAATTGGTCCAATTCATTTATACCCTTTAATATATCGTATACCTAGTTCATCATGGACCCATATTTTCTTCATTTTCATATCATAGTGATTGAGGTCATGATACTTTTATTTTGTGAATGGTTTATGAGAGTATATGCAATTGTCTTTCTCTCTCTTTTATATGGGTTAAATAAGTCATCTTGTTAATATTTAACTTTCGTATCTTATCTTGATGACTATTGTGCTTTCATTGATTTGGCTTTCCTTGTATGCTTAATTGATTTGGTTTTCCTTTTTGAGGACTTACCCAAAATTTATGATTTTATCTATATTGGTAATACTTTGAGGGGGAGCATTCAAGTCGACTGAATTTTTCTTTCTCAAATATTTTTCTCCTTTACCTTCATATTTTATCTAAAGGATATTCATATAGCATGATAAGGTAATTGAGTTCAAATGCATGAATTTGGATAAGCAAATAGATTTGCAAATAATAAGATCATTTTATATCAATTGCTCTATTTTACATTGATTATTCTTTTATTTTGTTCCACTATTTATCTGTGGACAATTGTGACTATCATGGTTTCATTGATCAATGTTTCAAGTTTATGTATTTCGATTGGTATCAAGTTTATATATTTCAATATCTCAATTGGTATCTTTCTTCTTTGATATCTATTATTTATAATTATCTAATCCTCATGGCCTTTGACTGAAATTCTTTATTTCACAATTCTCTTCCAAAACTAGAGTAATATTTCATATCATATTATGTTTTGGATTTCTTTCTTGGATTTCATGTTGGTAAACTATCTATTGATTATTTTCAAATTCTTTTAGTTTTACCAACTATATTGTGTTTTGACAAGCTATTTTCTATTTGGTACTCTATATTTGATATGTAGTTTCTATACTTGTCTTTACACACTTCTTACAGTGTTCTTCATTTAGTATTTCTTGATCATGATTGTCTATGCCTTCATGCTCTGATTTATGTACTTAAGATTGATTTCCTTTTCTCTTAGTACGGGAGAGCTTATTTTTTGATTATGTCAAAGAGAGTAAGTTTAAGTGGGGTAGAAGTAATCTAAGTGGTATGCTTTTCGTGATATTGCTTATGTCTTTTGTATATTAGTGATACATGTATCTATTATGTCTATACTAAACTTAACCGATTTACCATAATCAAAAAGGGGGAGATTGTTGGCCCAATAATTGTATCATGTTTTTGAATATGGTTAATCTGTTAAGTTTAGCATTTCATTATCACTAATCTTCATACTATTACTATAGCATTTCTACTTATACTTATACCTGTGGAGATATGTGCTTATTGTTTTACATATTAGTGATATGAGTTTTCATTATATATATCTTAAATTTAATTGAGCTACCAAAATCAAAACTATGTTTTGATTATGGTTATTCGATTAAGTTTAACTTTATGATATCACTAATATTTATGCTATTACTATAGCTCTTATACTTAAACTTAGCATTGTCCTACTATGCTTTATCTTATCATATTTGCTACATGTATATTGCTTTGTTCGTCTAACATGTACATGCAGAAAAGCAATAAGCAAGATCAATGTGGTCATATGCAATGAAGAAATCATGGTGGGCCAAAGACGACGGATCCCAGAAGATTTCTCTGAACCACCCGACGACATCTCCGGAGCCACGCACTCGGGAGTTCCGCTGCCCAGTCAGCGGACGGGGGTCGAGGAGGCAGCGCACCCCGTGGGGGTTCGGGGACGAAGTCCCCTAAAGGTATTTAGTTTTCACAAACTGGATATCTTTGGACAGTTGTCGTCAAGGAAGAAGCCAACATCTATCAAGGAAAGAAGCCATGCCATGCCATCATCATTTTAAGACTCTGAAGAAGCTTGCACCTGCTACAGTACATCTGGAGTCTGTAATGAGTCTTAGGAATAATTGTAAACACAAGAAATGGATGACAAAATCGAAAACTATGGTAGAAATTAGCCCAGGATTATTTTCGGATGAAAATCGGCATACCGACGGTATACCGGTTTATACCGATGGCATACCAATTTTTGTTAACAGAAAGTTTCTGTTTTCAAAATCGGCATACCGACGGTATACCGATTCAGTAACGTTGAAAATCCAACGGTTGGATTTCGAACATTTAATGATCCCAACGGCTATATTTCTAGCCGTTGCAATTTCAGACCGGTATTGTAATGTCCCGCTCCGCACGGTGCATTATGCTGAGTCGTTGACTCGAAGAGTTGCGTTGACCCGATTACGTATCGATGTGAATCGATACAAGAGTTACGTTGTCCCGAGAAATACATCAATGCAAATCGATGCAAAGAGTTACGTCGATCCGAGGAAAGCATCAAACAATCTCAATGCAAGTGTTAAGTTGGCCCGATGGAAAACATTGAGTTGGTTCGAAGATTCTAAGAAATCGAATGGACGCAAGACAATTGACCGAATCGAATAAGTATTGATTTTAGTTGGTTTCCTGTGCAGGCTATACGTTTACGCTGAAATATTAGAGGTCGACATTTTGCCTTATTCAGAAAGGGGTCCGCGAAACCAATCGTCGTCTTGCGACGGACTGAGGCGTTGGCACGGTAAGCCAAATCGGACGTATAATTCAATAAAGCACGAAGTGCTCGAATGGCTAAGTCAGAAGAGTTGGCCGTGCAACGAAGTTATGAAATCGAGCCACATCGGCTCGACGAAACGACAAGGCATATCGACTCAAGGTGAGGGGACATTGACTCTCTTTCCTACTCATTCATGCCTAAGTAAAATATATATCATTGTATGCTGAGTTAACCTATCAACCCCACGGACGTGGCTCGATAGTGAGATAAACATAGTGCGTGTCGAACACTAGATAGAACAATTGAAATGAATCATACAGCAAATGTACGAGTCGCTATGGAACATTGAATATCGCAAAGGCGAGCGCCTCGGTGCGCAAGCCATAAGAACATAGGATAACTGTATCGACGAGTGCCCCAGTGCATAAGTCATTTCGTGCCCCCGCGCACGAGTTAGCATGCTAGAGCATTGAAAGACTATATCGGTGCGAGTGCCTCAGTGCACGAGCGATAGAACATTTAATACCTTATCGAGGCGTGCCTCAGTTGCACGAGTCGGAAGGATGGAACATAAGTATAACATGTTGAATACTAAGGCGTAGAATATGGAAATACGGCTTCGAGGCGTGCATTGAATGCACGATACAAAGAAAGACGGCGAATGTGCGCAGCTGCATAATACTTACAAAAGATGGCGTCGTTGCGACGAGGAGAACGGTTGTGGCATAACCGTCGATGCGGCATGGTGCCTTCGAAATGTTCGTGGCCTCGGGGTGTTCTTGAGAACATTGGGGCGTTGTGCTAATTGAAATAGATATAGACAAACTTGCTTGGTTGTATGAAAGATAAGATGCGTTGCATGGTCAAATGGACTTAAAGACATTGCCCGTGCACGGGTGTTATCTTCCCTCGAACGTTGTTCACCAGGGCGCTGGGACCGTTCGGCCTAGGAGGGACTGCAGGTAAAATCGGTATTGTTGGTGTACTTCATTTAGACGGGTAGCGACCTTCTAGTGAATGTGATAAACCACTTACTCGAGTATTTCGGGGGTCCTCTGATTGTTTGGGTTAGCAACCGCAACAGAGTGATCATCGTCTTACATATTCGATTTGATAAATATAAGTCCATTCTAGTCCGGAAAGCTAGTGACCTTCATATAGTTAAGGGCGATGGGTCGAAAGTGCAAGGTACACTCATATCGTGCACACATAGATCCGCATAGAGAGCACTTATAACATGACATGGAAAGCTGATAGGCGTATTCACCTTGCGTCGGTGCAAGGGCGAGTGCGTCGATGTTGGTAAGAAGTCACGATAACAACACGAAATTGCTATTGGTTGCCTGTTTATTTATACGAATCGAATAACATGCTTGCCATAATAACATGCTTACAGTCTTCGAATTATGCTATAAACTGATCCTAAGGAGAACATAGAAAGAGAACTAAATTGTATGTTTGCATGAATCAATACAATACTAAATGTCGGTTTGTTAAGTGAGTTTTTGATCAGTACAGCGAGGACGAAAGTACTAATCCCCCACTAGTTTGCTAGCAGGTTCAGAGATTGGTCTGCTCGCGGCGGAGATTCGCTTGAACGCGTTGAGGCTTGGAATGCCAAAGCGTATTGAGGCGTGCGACCGCATTGACTCTCGGACATGTAGCAGGATTGATGCGACCGAGATATAGAAGGCATGATGTATGGAACGGTGAAATTCTTTGTGGGCAAGAGAGAACCTGAGTGTTGTAGCCAATCTGGCATATATTGTTGGCTATCGAAAGCCTTTGTAATCTCAGTTCGAATATTAATAAAGAGAATTGTTTCGTATACTCTGTTTTTCTTTCGTTGTTAATATCAACTCAAAAGATAACCATTTGAGAACTTGTCATCTTTTCTTGCACGAGCGCAACTCCAGGCTCGTGCGGCATCACGCCCCCTGCGAGGACGATGATTCGGGTGATTCCGGATCGGGACGTGACAGGTATTCCGACGGTATACCGGTTCGTACCGACGGTATACCGATCGCTGACTGAAAAGTTGCCTTTGAGCTCTTTTCAATGCTTTGGTTATAAATAGCCTTGAACCCCTTCATTCAAGGTTGATGTTTTGAGCCTAAAAATTTCTAAACCACCAAAGCCTATCCACAAACAACTCTACAAAGCTTTCATTTGCCATCCACAAATTGTGTTAGAGTTATTGAGTTGAAAAGTAAGATCTTCATCTTGTTGTATAAGGAGATCAAAACTTATTGTGAAAGGTTGAAGTTGGAGAGTCTTCGGATCTAAACTCTCGGTTGAAGTTGGAGGGTCTTCGGATCCAAACTCTTGGTTGAAGTCGGAGAGGCCTTTGGACTAAAGCTCTCGTGTAAGAAGTTGGTGAGCATTCGTAAGAAAACTCACGTTGTACTATTTGTGATAATAGTTGATTAAATCCGGAAAGAGTTTCGGGACTGGAGTGCCCCTTGGGAGGATACCAGGATACATCGGGTGTTGGTATTGTTTTGCTTCTTCTCTTGCACTTATATTTTTAAATTGTCTATTAGCTTGTGCTAAGTACTTGATTAGTTAGCTTGACCCTATTCACCCCCCCCTTTAGGTTTACTACAAACTGGAGGTTGCCGCGTGGGTGTACCGAACAACACAGCGGGCGCACGAAAAATAGGGGGTGTCGCCTGGCAGACCGAACAACATAGCGGCACGAAGGAGTTGCCGCCTGGCAGGGTAAGCTAGGGAGGGAGAGAGGAACTTTTAGGAATGTGTTATATTTTTGAGTACCCTTGCCCCTCTATATGTATTAGAGGGTTAGGGTTTGCTTGGGGATGAAGTTGGATCTCTTTTTAGAATTATGAATCCTTATCAAATCCTATATGATTAATTCAAATCTTTATATATCCAATTCTAATCCAATTGGAATCACTCTATAATATTGAAAGTAATTCATTCCTTATAAATATTTCTAGATTGCAATCATAACCTAATTAAAATCAACCTAGAATATTAAGTAGATTTCACCTAGTCATAATCCTAATTGGTTAGCATGCTAGTACATCCAACTAGTTTGGACTCGGTTCATATAGGTTCGAAACCTAATCCGACTAGGAGTAACCAAACCCATAACCAACCTTGGTGTCTTTAGCTTAGTCAAACCTACCCTAATGTGCGTGACCCAATAGGCTTACGATCTTGATGGCAACAAGTTCGGGTCGCACTGAACTAGTGCAGTCACCGTCACAGAACCCTTCCAAAATGTCAATTGATTTTTCTGCTGTCTTTCCGATATCCCAGTATATCTTAAGCTTTATACTAGCTCAAAAACTCATAGATCAATATTGACATCTAGCAGTGCATTATGATCCCATATGAGCTGAGGAATATATGATCCTTTAAATGAACCCTCTACATTAGCTACCATACAATTCAGTCTCTCTTTCATCTACGTCCCAACTTGATGATGGACATAGATGGTAAATGTCAAAGTCCAACTAATCGAGTCTAATGTATCCAAGTGAGTGTTCACTATTCATTGATGTACAACTATAATAAACAATTCTAATGTCATCTCATCTTGCGCAAGGATTTGTCAGAACATGATATCATCAAATCACATAGGTCACACACTCCTACTTTACAAGTATAATTGGAGTGACAAATTCCATACTGACTACACATTATCATCTCTGAGTTCTTTGGCTGCACCCTATCAATACATGTCTATGGCCCATGGTTAGAACTATATTAGTGTAAGATCAAATTACAACTGCAAACTCACAAGATACTATGGTAGTCTCAGGTCTAGGTACCACTTATACCACTATAGTAACATCTCCCCTTGACATGTAACATGTCGCATACTACTCCATTGGGAATTCATGTTACGGTTTATGTCTAGCATACTCCGTCTTCGAACGAGTACCCATTCTTCTAGCACTATGACATCTACATATCAGTAACTTATGAGAATAGAGAACCTTAGCCTAGAAGGAGCTAGTCTTTCCGTATCCTACCAATGTTCCTTTTGGTAGACCTGCGACTAGGAACTGTATTTAGAACATAATATTAGAGTTAGAATCTCATAACTGGTGATCCAATCACATTTCTAAAGTCGTTACCTATATCATGGAACTTCATCACAATATAAGTGTTATTAATGACAAGCTCAAAGTGATGAATACTATAAATCCTTTATTAGTAAATAATTGTCAATAACTAACATGTTTATCACAAGTAGTGATACATAATGTAACAATCCGAAACCACTTTCAGATTGGCTGCCGGGACATATCACTATCAGAATTGTGGCTAGTCAATCATCTATCTGGACAATCATAGACCACTGTAGCCCAGTTGAGGATGATTTGAAAGAAACTTCCCTTCCACATTTCACCCTAGAAGATTTTCTACCTCAGATTTTTTTGTTTGATTTGGAGACTGTCAAAGTACTAGTGTTATGGACACTAAACTGGCCAATTGGAAGCAAAATAGCCTGTCTTTTACTGGAAGGTTAGCCCTAGTCAAGGCTGTGTTGGCAGCCATAGCACAATATGTATGCAGACCAACCATGGTTACAAAGAAGTTGATGCTAGCTATGAAAGTTAAGTTTCAAAACTTCTTAGGGCGAGGGAAACTACATTTGATTAAATGGGAGGATTTCGTCTTGCCACCAGTCTGGGGACGGGGATTGGTTTTCAGTGACTGGAGCTTTTCTAATTGTCCTTGACTAGAAAACAGTCTGCTAAACAGCAACAGAATCTTCAGGTTTGAGTAGTTACAGACAATACAAGACAGGGAGCTGTTAAATAGGGGACAACAGTTTTGAAGTTGGCAACTATCAACTTTTTTGGAACAAATAAAAGATTTCTAAAGCCACCAAACAAGATTCTGGCTGATTCGTGGTTATGTCAGAAACCACTACACCTTCACCTGCTAGCTTGCATTGAGAGTATGTTATTGAGGTCCACAGAGGTGAAGAACTTAGTTCATGTTTGAGTGACTGGATGGATACTGGAGAAGCTTCGTGTTGTACCAAAGCCAGTTTTGGTGACCAGTTGGTGGCTACAACCTAGATACCAAGGTTCGCAACATCGATACTGATACATATTGACCCTATATTATTGGCATGGCCAGTCCCGATCTCTGATATTGACCTCTCCGATGTTGACCACTACTGGTACCGGTCACTACTTGCCGATCCTAATATTTGGGGATCTCTTTCTTGGTCAATTCGGAAGTGATTCGACTATGTCAATTACTGACAGGTTATATTGTGTCAATAATCTTCATTATCGATACACTTTAACCAATACACATCGATCTATATTTATAAATTCACAACTTGCATCCATTTTATTATTCCATTAAAAAAGTATCTATTGTGAGTGAGTGATGCTATAATTTTGAATATTATTCCATTAAAAAATAACGGAAAACAACAAATAACACATAAATTTATGCCTAATGTATAAAATATTTTTCTATTTTTTAACATAACTGTTTTTATTTGACTTTCCGAAACTAAGAAATTCGAAGCTCCAATCTGGAACCGCAGAAATTGTTGACACCGCAGATACTGATAATTATAAGAAGGGTCCAGAACTGATTCTGATACTCATAAGAAGGATCTAAAACTGATCCTGGTACCGATACTAGGAACCTTGCTAGATAATTTGCATTTTGAAGAAAGACTGCATCCGCCATGTTCATTTGACAACATCACATCAGGATGCTGCTTGTACAAGGAAATTACAGGGAAGCCACGGATCAAATACAGCAATTTGCATGAAGAACCTTGTTGTTCCACTACAGAACATACATTTTTTATTATTTTAAATTGTTCCCTTTTCGCTCTTTCCTCCATGTGTAACCTAAGGCCACGTTTGGTTCGCGGAATTGGAGCCTTGGGAAAGGAAAGTGATTCATTTCTTTTGTTTGGATGCCTAAGGAAATGAGGAAAGGAATTTGATTCCCAAGAGGAGTTCCTCCCACCAACCCAAGGCTTCATTTCCCCCTTCTAAGGATTCACTTTCCCTCCCAATTTTTTTGGTTTTTCCAAACACCGGAAAGGAAATTGAAAATTGCAATATCCCAAAGGAAAGGAAATATCAAAGAATCAATTTCCTTTCCTTTCCTTTCTGCGAACAAAACGAGGCCTAAAGGCAAGAAGGATTATTCCCATTGGAAGAGGTAATGCAATCTTTCATGAGTTCCTTGTGAAACGACCCAACACCTTTGCTTCAATTGTCCATAAATCAGACACCTACAGGATAAGCTATAAAGGTGGAAAAGCAGTGGCACGATTCTAGTATGACATATGAATGGTTGATTGTTGGCTAAGAGGTTTCAGTAGTTAGAAGAAGGGACGCAATTTTCGGCCTCTTGTTTGCCGAAGTGTATAATAATGTCATCCAATAAAATTGGATCTTATATCAATTGTCCATAAGTCAGGCACCTACAGGAGAAGCTACAAAGGTGGAAGAACAGTGGCGTTATTGATTCTAGTATGACATATGACAAAGTTGATTGTTGGCTAAGAGGTTCTTAGAAGTAGGGAAGCAATTTTGGTATCTTGTTTGCTGAGTTTATACCAACATGATCCAGTAAAATTTGTCACAACTACCATCAGTATGCATCAATCATTAAGGAAAGATTATTGCCCACCATCTCCAACCACCCAAATGGGAAGTCATAGTTTTAGCTTCAAACTTTGAAGGACGTCGCAGGATGAGGAGAAGCACTGCATACTCCAAATGTCTTTGCCTTGATTGAATACTGTATGCTGGTGTGTGGAGATGGGCATGCTTACAAGCTCGAGGAAGAACTGTTCCATTCAGGGGCATGGACATGTGCATATCCCACTTGAGGACTGATGGATCTGCTGGCTGTAAAGAAAGAAATACAGTGGATCTTATATCAATGGAAAACTACTGCATAACAGGGTTACCTTTCCTAACATTACTATTTTGTAATATCCTACTGATTATGATCACATCATCATCATCATCATCATCATCAACCACCCATCAGAATAGTGTTGGCTATGAAGCATAAGAAAGCTCCATAAAAGATATGACGAAGTATGTATGACCTATTGTTGACCTAACGTCAACCCATCACACTCAATTACTTTTGATTATGATCATTGCTAGTAGCTAAAAAAGAAAGAGAAATAATAACAAAGATTAAGGGAAGACTAAGGGTCCGTTTTGATGTGTTTTCTGAAATTTGGTTCTGAAAACAGTTTTTGAAAGTAAGTTCTAACGTTGTTTTCTGATTATAGATATTCTGACTTTGCGTTTGGTACTTTCATCTCAAAATTAGTTTTCTGGAAAAAAAATTAAGTTTCTGTTTAGTAAATAATTTTAGAAAATAATTTGTTTAACAAAATCTTGTATCCTGTTCATGTGTCCTCTACCTATCTGACACGGATCTAGTTCCAGCCGGAGATCCCGTACCCACCGAATCCCGTCAAGGATCCCTACATCGTCGACGAGAATGCGGGCGAGGACCCCGAGGTCCGTGTCACCGTCCGCAACGACGACCTCGAGCTTGTCCCCGACGATGACATCGACGGGCCGGTCGACGGAGGGTTTTCGTGTGGGCCATGGCCAAGGTCAGCCCGGATGAGGACCTCGAGGTCCGTGTCACATACCGCTCGACACCTTCGTTCCGTACTACCGACGAGGTTGGGGACGACGAGAGGAGGAAGCGGACGAGGAGTCGGAGGACTTGAGCTCGCGGAGGTCTTGCGCTTCCCCCGCCTCCTCGTCGTCCCTATGCGCAAGCTCACAGAGGTCTCCACGCGGCACCGCCTCGGCCGAGGTGGAGCAGCTGGCGGCGAGTGGCAAAAAATCTAGTGTAGATAGGACCGTGGTGGCAGGAAGAGCTTGCGATGGATGCCATGGGAGGGTAGGAATCGGTGGGGGGAGGGAGGGGGGTGGGGTGCCAAAAGTGGATTTTATTTGGGAAAGCAGCTCTCCCAAAACAGATATCATCCGCTCTTCCAAAACAGGATTATAACATCGGTTTTGAAAAAGAAAATTTTGAGAGTTGTTTCTGAGTGTATGAGAGCCAAACGCTATTTCCAAGGGGTTTAGTTTAAACTCAAAACTTTGCCCAAGAAAAGACAACCAAATAGGCCCTAAAGCTTTGGATAAATAGCAGAGCGAGAAAACAAGCTGTTAGGTTTTCAGGGATATTCGTTAATGTTCTATGTTGCTTCAAGGTAAGTTGATTATTGGAATTTTTGCATCTATCTTGCTACAAATGCCGTTAATGTTTTAGTGCCATTAAGGAGAAAGCTATGTTGCACAAAACGGTAAAATGGTGTCTCTACCCGTATATTTATCTGTACCCATATCCCTGTCCGTTTATTATGCAACATAGTTGACTAGTTATTGCATCTATGTGAAAAATGTCACTATCCCGTATCCGTATCATGTCCTCAGCCGTATCACTGTATGTATTCGTGCAACATAGGGAGAGTAAAGCTTTGTATAAAATTATGAAAAGCACAGAGACGAGTGCATGTGTATAATGTTTCTGTTAGATTTTCAGGAAAATTCCTTAATGATTTATGGAGCTTCAAGGATAAGTTGATTCGTGGAATTTTGCTTCTATTCTGTTACAGATGTTGTTAACCTTTTACTGTCTTTTACAAGATACTTCAAATTCCAAATTCCTCGACTTGCGTGGCTCTGAAATGTGAGGCTCTCCTGGACCTTTCCAAGACTACCGAAAATACAAGTCTACAAATCATGATTATACAATAATTCTGCTATAAAGATAATTTTTCTAGATGGAAATCGTAAAGATGCGTCAAAAGATCTGCAAATCACTTTCAACTTACACTTAATATAATTGTTACATAGATTGTTCTTATCATACAAATATGTTCACATCTCTATACACTAGTGCTTTGTTTGGAATTATGTGGGAACATACACATGACAATGATAGACAAAACCTTCCATAGCCTTTCCACAATTTATTCTTTTAGGTATATGCTCTAGCTGCTCCACGTTAGATGATCTTTTAGAATTCTTACACCAGCATATATGTATTTAGAATAACCACTTGAGGAGGTTAGTCAAAATGACATGGAGAAACACAGAAAACAATTGACTTGCAAACCCTTGGTACATGACATGTTTAACGAATTATGGCTGAAAACATCGACTTGCAAACACTGGATTTTGGGGGGGAAATGTATAGGGGCTTTTTGTTAAAATTTTAGCAATTTTTTTGTTGATTTAAGGATTTGAACCATGTATATAATGAGTAAATAGCAAACCTTTAATCATTAGGCTACTTCACCTTTTTTTTAAAAATTATATTACGACTATTTGATATTTTACATTACCATATCTAGAGGAGCCCCCTCTGACTAAAACTCATGGATCCACCCCTGTTAACTGACTTTTATTTGTACAATCTAATACATTATACAAAAGTTAGCTGGCAATATTTCATGGAATATATTCTGGTGCAAGATTTGGGTTCTTTTACACGCTTGGGAGTGGTTCAAAAAATTAGTAAACACTGGTAATATTTTTTTGTTTTTGTTTTTTTGGGTGTGTGGGTGGAAAGTCAACAACATATAGCCCCAGGTTCATGTTTGGTTCTCTTGCTAGTTGTATTAATATTTGAGTGACCGAAAAAACCTGATAAGAGGATGATGCAGCTTTGGAACCATAGTCAACAAAGAGCAAAGATGATGAATCTGGATGAGAATGAGGACATCAAACGTGGATGAGATTTACAGTAGGCTAGAGCAAAGACGAATTTGAAACACAGTGATATCTTGCATTTTTAAACACAAATTTGATTAACACAGTTTACAAATCTAGTTCTAGAACCCTAATCCATTATCTCGTGTTTCTACACCAGTTCTGAAACCCCGATATCACTTGCAAAACCAGCCCTTCGGCTTTGAGATGTGCCAATTGTGGATTTTTGACCATTTTTATGCTTAATTTAGGGATAGAACCTTGTTATTCAGAAACTTCAGCATTTGAAGAACCCAAAAGGCAAATCTTTCTAAGAATGTGCTTGGGAATATTTTTACATTTACCGTGTGCATAAGAACTTAGTGCATTATACTGGACATGGCTCAAATTGGTCTAAACGATTGAGCTAATTGGACTACAGACACAAGTTTTTAGAGAGGATGTGTTACTCCATAAGCAAATTATACTACGAGATTAGTTAAAAGATGGTATTGTCGTGTTCTAATCTTAGTCAGTCAATTTTGTATTGTGCAGCTTATGTACTTCTGAGAACTCAAAAGAAAGAGGCATCTGTTACGAATGGGGAAGTCAAAATGGAGAGTAATGCTCCTTCATCAAGTATAGAAGATACAGTTGCTGAGAGAACTATCCACTAAATCTGTTTCAACACCATAGTGCATCCGCTTTCTCATCATGGATGGCACAAGTATGAGTTATTCATGCCCAGACAGACGAGAGCCAAATTTGAGGGCCCGTTCGTGAAGTGTTGAATCTATGTCGACGCTCCGTGCAAGAAGCTCCTTTAATTGGTAGATGTATCGTCGGGGAATCACTGTGCTTCTTTTCTCTCTCTCCAGAACTCGTTCCAATTACTTTGTAATAAAGAAGTAATTGATTTGAAAAGATCCTTATGTTAGGTTTGCTTCTTTGAATGGCTTATGTAGTAAACAAGATGGTAATGTTCCTTTAGGATGTGTTTGGTAGGAGGAAAAAGTGGGAGGAAGGAAAATAGAGGAGGGAAAAGTGAAGGGAAGGATTCATTTTCTCTTGTTTGGTATGGAAGGAAAATAGGAAGGAAGGAAAAGTGGAGGGATTATTTTTTCCTCATAACCTAAGAAATCCAATTCCCCCAAAAGTGAGGAAAAGTGGAAGGAAAAGTAGAGACTTGTATTAATTAACAATTATACTCCCATATGAATGTATTATTTAAAAATTATTTATGAAGTCAAATGTTAAATAAGTGTTTTTAGTTGAGGGTAGAATTGGTAAACCCTATATTTTTTTTACTTTCTTTTCTTTCACTTTTTCTTTCATACCAAACAAAGGAAAATGCATCTTTTATCTTTTCCATTCTTGCTACCAAACACAAAGGAAATGATCTTTCCTTTCTATATAGAAGAAAAATGTATCCTTATCTTTTCTTTTCTTCCACTTTTTCATCATTCCTACTAAACACAGCCTTACTCCTCTTTCCTCTTGTTGCAAACAACACCGCGTTTGAAATCTCAAATCTCCTCAGCCGATTTACTGACAATTTGATCTAGTGTCGCTGTCATTTCAAGACTCTAGGATACTTGTTTTTCCATTTTTTTTAAGGTAAATCTGCCTGGTGGATGATGAAAGTAATTAGATTCATTCTTTATCTGTCCGACCGTGAGTGAGGAGCAAAGACTTGGATCCAAGGCCGTTTCTGAGGATGCACAAGTTATGCTATTGTACAATGTCCCAAAAACTGGAAAGTTCTATATTATTACTAATATAAAATCTCTATTTTTATATTTATTTCTCTCCCTTTTTTGAAACTAAAGTAAGTAATACGATCAAAAACGCGTCAAAAACATGCATTAATCAAAAATGCATCAAAAACATGCATTAAATTGCATATCGCTCACAGGTTGGATGAGATATAGCCCATTTTCCACAATCCACTTACCTACTAAGGAGGGTAAAACATTATATACAAAGGAGAAACATTTTCTCCTTTCCAATGTGGGACTAAAAGAAAGTAGCACTTTCTTGAATCACATGTGTGTTGCTACACAAGTAACAATACCAACAATATGTTCCTTAGAATTTAAGGAAAAAAAAGGTTATTTTTTCTGAGTGATTAAAAGAAGAAATTTTTTTAGCATTTGTACAGGATCTGGTTCAGGATTTTGAAATAGTTTTTTTTTTTTTTTTTTTTAAGATAGCCGAGAACAAAGATTTTGAACAATTTTTTTTATGATTCAAAACTCAAGAAGGATCACGAACAACAACCAACTTGTCCGAATCGGTATTATATTACACTAGTATATATGTACGTGCGTTGCACGTATTTTAATTGTCTTCTATTAATTTTATATGTAGTTGAAAAGAGCAAAAATAATCTAAAGATATTTATTAAATAATAAAGTAATATATTGAAATACCAAAAGACATATCTTGTAAGTACCTACCTATCCTTAGTATAATAGATTATTTTTTGTATTGGAACAAATATGTGAGGGTATTTTTGGAATAAATTTTTCACTACTAAAATAAGGCAAATTAGCGACGTAACGGTACGTCGCTAATAATGGAAAATACGTCGCTAATCTTAATTAGCGACGACTTTAGCGACGGAAAATGAAGGTCGCTTTTAAGCAAGTCGCAGATGGCACATGCGTCGCTCTACGTCGCTATTTGCGACGTCAAAGTCGTGTCGCTGAGGCGTCGCAAATTTAGCGACGTAGAGCGACGAAAGTTTACGTCGCAAACATAGCGATGTCGGATGACTACGTAGCGACGTCCTGTTCTATTTACATGATGACGTGGCATACCTGCCACGTCAGCAATTTGGCGACGTACAGCGACGTAACGCCGCTAATCAGCGACGTATAGCGACGTTCTATTACGTTGCTAATACGTCGCTATCCGTCGCTATACGTCGCAGAATAATAAAAAAATATTTAAAAAAATAAAATGTGTATTTTTGTTATGCTGTGTGTCTGTGTTTACAGTGTGTGTGAAGTACAGTGTTCGAACCATCGACAGTTTCGCTTACTGTTCTATGTTTTATCTTGGATAAAAATAGCAACAGTTCAGGGTGCACTTCTCAGAGCTTCCTCTTCACGTCCTTTACCTTCTCGGGATCCTGTACGACGTCCCGAGAGAGTGAATGATGTGAAAATGAAGCTCTCAGAAGTACATCCTGAACAGTTGCTCTTTCTGTCCAAGATAAAACGTACAACAGTAATCGAAACTATCGATGGTTCCGAACACTGCATTTCACATACACTGTAAACACAGACACACATCATCACAAAAATGCACATTATATTTTTTTAAAATTTGGGCACCACCTCCTTTGTATATCAGATCATCGCTTATAACCCAGCGTAGGTATATTTGTCATCCCCGTCGCAGATATCACAAAGTAAATATCACAATAAAAATACCAACAAAGTAAATATCCAACAAACTACACTTCACAGACACACATCATCACAAACATCCAATAGAGTAAAATAAAAATGGAAGATGATAAAAAGTCTCCCACCAAGTGTATAAACAAATGTGTACCAATAAACAATTTGCCCATAGGGCCAATACATACAACTCATAAAAAAATTAATAAAATCACTGCGGACCCCTGCCGCGCATCTGGGATACCATGTACTCATACTGCTCCTGTGTGAGCTGCACCGTAGGGGCAGTAGGAGGCAGTGCAACGTCTGGAGTCGGCGCCGTCGATGGACCAGGAGGACGTATCTGCTCCAGCTCTCGCAGTCGGTCACCATGCGCAGCAAGGGTACTCACCATCCTCTGATTACTCTCCTCAAGAGAAGTATGCAGCTGGGTGAGTGAGGCAGCTGTAATGCCCCACTCCGCACGGTGCATTATGCTGAGTCGTTGACTCGAAGAGTTGCGTTGACCCGATTACGTATCGATGCGAATCGATACAAAGTGTTAAGTTGTCCCGAGGAATGCATCGAACTAAGTCGATGCGAAGAGTGCCTTGTCCCAATGAATGCATCGAGTGAATCGATGCGAAGCGCCGCGTTGTCCCGAAGGATGAGTGCGTTGAATCGGCTCGAAGATTCTAAAAAATTGAATCGACCAAGGCGCAAGTCCGAATCGATGCAAGTATTGATTTTAGTTGGTTTCGTGTGCAGGTTATACTTTGACGGGAAAATATTAGAGGTCGATCTTTTGCAATATTTAGTAAGGGGTCCGCGAAATCAAATCGTCGCCTTGCGACGGGTTAAGACTTGGGCACGCTAAGACAAATCAGACGTATGATTCAATAAATCACGAAGTGCTCGAATGGCTAAGTCAGGAGAGTGGCCGTGCAACGAAGTTAGGGAATCGAGCCGCATCGGCTCGGCGAAACGACGAAGGCGTATCGACTCAAGATGGGAGGATTGACTTCTTTTTACTCCTTCATTCGATAAGTCAATTATATCACTGTATGCTAAAAGTTAACCTATCGACGCCACGGGCATGGTCCGATCGGAGATAAATCATAGTGTGAGTCGAACACTAAGTTAAAACAATTGAAATAAAACGTGCATCAATATGCACGAGTCGCTATGGGACATTAGATATCGCTAAGGCGAGCGCCTCGGTGCGTAAGCCGCAAGAACATGGGATAACTGTAATCGGCAAGTGCCTTAGTGCACGAACCATACCGTGCCTTTGCTGCACGAGTTAGACGGCTAGAACATTGGAAGACAATAGGCGAGCGCCCTAGCGCACAAGCCCCGAACATTGAATACTAAGTTATAGAACAGGGAATACGGTCGAAACGTGCCTACGTGCACGGGATAATAAAAGATGGCTTCGTTGCGAGAGAATACAGTTGTGGCATGAATGTGGCGGAACTGTCGGATATGACATGGTGCCTCGAAAGGTGTTCGAGACCTTCGGGTCGTTCGGTTGACGAGCATTGAGTTGAGGCACGATGCCATTGAATCATTGAAACGAAGTATGAAACGTGAGAACATAGAAAGTTAACGGAAGAAATACGAGATGATAAAGTCTGAGTCTTGGACTCAAGGCTATGCTTGGTTGTTTGAATGATAGTGCGTTGCATGGTCGAATGGAATGGACTTGAGATAATTGCGATGATATCTTCCGTGCACGGAACGTTCCCTCCGAACGGGCGCATCGGGGCACCGGGACCGTTCGGCCTAGGAGGGATGATAATCTTTGATAGGCGCACATTTGCGAAGTCCGATTAGCACTCGGTCGTAAATGTGAGAAGCCGCAAATGATGGTAGGCACGCGGTAAGTTTCGGTTGTTGGGATAGAAACCCAACCTGTGAAACGCCGGGCTACCCAAACAAGAGAGAGAAAAGAAGGAGAGAAAAGAAAGTAAGGAAAGATAAAAGAGAAACTCCTTTAGTCCATTCCGGCGCGGATACGCCCACGACCTTCATATAGTTAAGGAACGATGGGTTGAAAGTGTAGGCGCGTATGCGTCCGCATAGAGATCCTGCTTAGAGATGCACATATAACATGACAGGGAAGGATTACGGCGTATTCACCTTGCGTCGGTGCAAGGGCGAGTGCGTCGACTTGGTAAGTCGCACCACGAATCAAACACGAGATTGCTTGTTTGCTTGCCTATTCAATTCGATAACATGCTGCTATGATAACATGCTTTACGCTTTCGAAGATGCCATGAAATTGACCCTAAGGAGAACATAGCAAGATCATAAGCTAAGTTGCATGATTCAACATAAATATTAAAATGTCGGTTTGGAAAGATGATCTTTGCTTCAGTACATGCGAGGACGAACGTACTGATCCCCCACTAGCTTCATGCAGGGTGCAGGGAATGGATTGCTCGCGGCGAAGCGTTGCTTGAACGTGTTAAGGCTTGGAATGCCGAAGCGCATTGAAGCGTGCTATCGCATTGACGCTCGGACTACGCAGCTGGATTGATGCGGCCGAGATATAGAAGGCATGATGTATGGAACGGTAAAATCCTTTGTGGGCAAGAGAGAACCTGAGTGTTGTAGCCAATCTGGCATATATTGTTAGGCTATCGAAAGCCATTGTAATCTCAGTTTCGAATATCAATAAAGAGAATTGTTTCGTATACTCTGTGTTTTCTTTCGTTGTTAAATATCGAATCAAAAGATAACCATTTGAGAACTTGTCATCTTGCCTTGCACGAGCGCAACTCCAGGCTCGTGCGGCATCACGCCCCCTGCGAGGACGATGATTCGGGTGATTCCGGGTCGGGGCATGACAAATTGGTATCAGAGCTCTAGGCTCAATTTTCTCGGGACGCTCGCTTCATTACAATTCTAAAAGTTGTCCACCACCACTTGATATCACTCTTGACTCTACTCGATGCCGCACGAGATGTTCCATACAATAAGTCTAATACAAATCATGAAATTTTGTCGCATGTGTTTTGGAAATTTCATGATGTTTGCTAAGAAAGTCGCGAAGGGTATATTGCATTGAATGCAAACGAGCCGTAAAATGTTAGTTGCTGCAAGCACAACAAATTGTGAAATACGATTTGAGATGTTGTCGCAATGTAACATGTTGAATGAGAAATAAAATGATGCACGAAGTGCAACGAGTAATGGTGAATATGCGTTAAAATAAAAGTGAGAAGTGATAAGCCAATACCGAATGTGTTAAAACGGATTGTGCATTGACTTGGAAAGTCGAGAGTAATTCGTTGCACGAGGTACGGTAAATGTCGAAAATGATCGTTGCACGATGTGCAACGCGTATTGAAAGTAAAAATTATTGCACGTGGTGCAACGCATATCAAATTAATCGTTGCACGAAGTGCAAAGGAAATTAGAAATGAATCGTTGTACAAAGTGAAATAAAAGTGTCGGAAATAAATCGTAGCACGATGTGCAACGCATATCGAAAGTAAAATTTGTTGCACGGGGTGCAACGCGTATTTAAATAAATTGTTGCACGAGATGCAACGTAAGAAAAGAATTGAAATCGTAAATCGATAGAACGAATCGTTCGGTTGCACACCAAACTTATGTTGGCAAACGAGAACATTGACCGAGTGGTGTCAGATTTTGATAGAATCAAAGTTACGGTTGTGATCAAGCACGATCACTGCGGAAATCGTGAGTCGGAAGAGATCGTTGGTTTACACTAAGTATAGCGCGAGGGAAATGGCTTAAATTTCGAGTGGTATATGCCATACCACGTAGGCGATGAATGACTCGATTTCGAGTGGTATATGGTATATCGCTTGTGCGATGAATTGCATCAACGTGTTGTGAGAATTACGGAAGAATTGTCCGCAACGGACGGGGGAGTACCGAGACTCGATTGAAAATTTGTATGGCGATATGTTGATGCAAGTGTTCTTCGAAAATCGGTTGGGACGATAAGGCGAGACTCGTATCGATGAACGATACGTCGGACGGAAGTTATAAGTTGGTCGGACGACCGAGACTAGCGAAATGATTATGCCTTGACGCAATAATCGGATCGACGGGAAAGGAATACTCGAGCTTACAAATGAGTCGCACGACTTGCGATCTCGGTAGAAATGTGGACGAGACGAATCGAATCGCACGACTTGCGATTTCGATAGGAATGTTAGACGATGCGAATTGTAATCGAATCGCACGAATTGCGACTTCGGTGAAGAGTTGGTTGACGTGAGTAATCATGCCTAAGAAATAGTTGGTTACGTTACGGCGAAACTCATTTGAGTACGACTGAAAAACTCGCGAAACTTAGAGGGCGTGATCGTATAACTCGAGGGTTCGATGTTGGATAATCGGTAACTCAGTTACGCGATCAAAGTATAGCGGGATACGGTAAATCAGAAAACAAGTTGATGCGTATGGAAAAGTTCGTTGCGAACTTGGAGGTGTGCGATGCGAGTTAAGTTGATGTTGAAATGGATTCGAAGTCGACCCTCTTGCTATCGAAATTGATATGAACTATCAAGATCGATATGCAAGGAAACGTAAGCACGATGTGAGAATACAAAATGGAGTGCGCCTTGCGCTATCGAAATTTTGTAAGTAACAATACGAGAAAGAACGGACTGGTTGATCGTGAACCTTACGATTGATCGAGACGAGACTATATGTCATCGATGATTGCTCGATGCGTATAGTATCTCGTGTGTCGACCCGCGAATAAGTTAGACTCGAAATCGATACAAGTAGATATTTCGTAAATTGCGAAATCATCGACGGTAGTGCATGACTTGACTCGGAAGATAGTTGCGCATCAGTTACGCCGATAGAAGTGATTTTGTCCAAAATTGGGTCGCATAGAATCGTCGAAATGTGATTTGGCTCCGAAATAAGATATAGCATGGTTCGTATTAAACTGTCCTTCGGTGATGATCCACAATTATCGAGCGTAGCTTCGGGACAGCTGACCCTAGAAGACTTGACCGCCAAATCGAATTGAATGCTGCAGACCGTAAGACGACCCATGCGATATCGCATATGAGATTGTACTGATAACGAATATAACACGGTGCATGTTGACGATAAGTCTAGGCGATCGAGAATTTTTGGAACAACTTTCGATTGAGAATGATAAGTTAGATTTTGAGTATTCGTCGGATGAATACTTGAATGGTTATGTTGGTCGACGGTCGAACTATAGTTCACCAACAGACTTGGTGATTCGGATAGGCAATTGTGAGAGTCGTGCTATGCACGAGGGAGAACGATAAGGAAATGACTTATGAGTTGTACCGTTAGATTCGGATTCACCTCGCAATTGAGCTTGCGTGAATCGAACCTATATTCGATGTTGCGAGACGGGTAAGTTGGAAATTTGGCTAGTAAATTCCTACTCGTTAGGAATCGAATGTAAGGTGCATCGTAAGGACCTTCGTGTCAAGGCGATCGTTGCCTTGAGCACCGTCGCCTTGATGTAAACTTTTGAGTCGGATAGATTGTGGCCTTTGTGCAATGTCAATTTAAACTTGCGTCGGAAGGATTTGAGCACGGTGCCTAGGTAAGTAACCTAGTGGGCGTAGTCCTGAATGTTGATGCATTTGCAAGTCAACAAAGGAAGTCGTATCGAGATAAGTTGCATAGCAAGACTTCGGAAATAGTTGGGTGACGATTTCAAACGCAAGGCATTGCGGAGACTCGTGGTGATTGGATGCGCGACGGCTTGACGCGACGCGTAGAATTGATAGTCCCGATGAAACATACAAAGTGAGAAATACGATTTTTGAATCGCATCGTGTACCTTGACTTTTGTTGGCAAATCGCGTATGTATCAATATGCATGTGCGCTAGAATTGCGAGAACAAGTAATAGAGCCAAGTCCGATCGAGAATACGAGATGTCAAGTTACCGAGAATAAGAGTTACATGTTAGCGTTGTTCCGATATCTTACAACTGAGCTTGGCTGGAATGCATATATTGGTGGGACGCCTAAAATATGTGTATGATTCCAAACTAAGTTGTACGATCCAAACGATAGTGAGACAAGATCGTGGAACGATCTAATGAAACCCTTGGAAATTTAGTATTAGTTTTGGTTCGGGACGAACCTTGTTTTGAGTGGTATATTCTGTAATGCCCCGCTCCGCACGGTGCATTATGCTGAGTCATTGACTCGAAGAGTTGCGTTGACCCGATTACGTATCGATGCGAATCGATACAAAGTGTTAAGTTGTCCCGAGGAATGCATCGAACTAAGTCGATACGAAGAGTGCCTTGTCCCAATGAATGCATCGAGTGAATCGATGCGAAGCGCCGCGTTGCCCCGAAGGATGAGTGCGTTGAATCGGCTCGAAGATTCTAAGAAATCGAATCGACCAAGGCGCAAGTCCGAATCGATGCAAGTATTGATTTTAGTTGGTTTCGTGTGCAGGTTATACTTTGACGAAAAAATATTAAAGGTCGATCTTTTGACATATTTAGTAAGGGTCCGCAAAATCAAATCGTCGCCTTGCGACGGACCGAGACTTGGGCACGCTAAGGCAAATCGGACGTATAATTCAATGAAGCACGAAGTGCTCGAATGGCTAAGTCAGGAGAGTGGCCGTGCAACAAAGTTATGAAATCGAGCCGCATCGGCTCGGCGAATCGACTCAAGGTGGGAGGATTGACTTTTTTTTACTCCTTCATTCGATAAGTCAAATATATTATTGTATGCTAAGTTAACCTATCGACGCCACGGGCGTGGTCCGATCAGAGATAAATCATAGTGTGAGTCGAACACTAAGTTAGAACAATTGAAATGAAACGTGCATCAATATGCACGAGTCGCTATGGGACATTGGATATCGCTAAGGCGAGCGCCTCGGTGCGCAAGCCGCAAGAACATGGAATAACTATAATCGGCAAGTGCCTTAGTGCACAAACTATACCGTGCCTTTGCTGCACGAGTTAGACGGCTAGAACATTGGAAGACAATAGGCGAGCGCCCTAGCGCGCAAGCCCCGAACATTGAATGCTAAGTTATAGAACAGGGAAATATGGTTGAAACGTGCCTACGTGCACGGGATAATAAAAGATGGCTTCGTTGCAAGAGAATACAGTTGTGGCATGAATGTGGCAGAACTGTCGGATATGACATGGTGCCTCGAAAGGTGTTCGAGACCTTCGGGTCGTTCGCTTGACGAGCATTGAGTTGAGGCACGATGCCATTGAATCATTGAAACGAAGTATGAAACGTGAGAACATAGAAAGTTAACGGAAGAAATACGAGATGATAAAGTCTGAGTCTTAGACTCAAGGCTATGCTTGGTTGTTTGAATGATAGTGCGTTGCATGGTCGAATGGAATGGACTTGAGATAATTGTGATGATATCTTCCGTGCACGGAACGTTCCCTCCGAACGGGCGCACCGGGGCACCGGGACCGTTCAGCCTAGGAGGGATGATAATTTTTGATAGACGCACATTTGCGAAGTCCGATTAGCACTCGGTCATAAATGTGAGAAGCCGTAAATGATGGTAGGCACGCGGTAAGTTTCGGTTGTTGGGATAGCAACCCAACCCGTGAAACGCCGGGCTACCCAAACAAGAGAGAGAAAAGAAGGAGAGAAAAAAAAGTAAGAAAAGATAAAAGAGAAACTCCTTTAGTCCATTCCGGCGCGGATACGCCCACGACCTTCATATAGTTAAGGAACGATGGGTTGAAAGTGTAGACGTGTATGCGTCCGCATAGAGATCCTGCTTAGAGATGCACATATAACATGACAGGGAAGGATTACGGCGTATTCACCTTGCGTCGGTGCAAGGACGAGTGCGTCGACTTGGTAAGTCGCACCACGAATCAAACACGAGATTGCTTGTTTGCTTGCCTATTCAATTCGATAACATGCTGCTATGATAACATGCTTTACGCTTTCGAAGATGCCATAAAATTGACCCTAAGGAGAACATAGCAAGATCATAAGCTAAGTTGCATGATTCAACATAAATATTAAAATGTCAGTTTGGAAAGATGATCTTTGCTTCAGTACATACGAGGACGAACGTACTAATCCCCCACCAGCTTCATGCAGGGTACAGGGAATGGATTGCTCGTGATAAAGCGTTGCTTGAACGTGTTAAGACTTGGAATGCCGAAACGTGCTATCGTATTGACGCTCGGACTATGCAGCTGGATTGATGCGGCCGAGATATAGAAGGCATGATGTATGAAATGGTGAAATCCTTTGTGGGCAAGAGAGAACCTGAGTGTTGTAGCCAATCTGGCATATATTGTTAGGCTATCGAAAGCCATTGTAATCTCAGTTTCGAATATCAATAAAGAGAATTGTTTCGTATACTCTGTGTTTCCTTTCGTTGTTAAATATCGAATCAAAAGATAACCATTTGAGAACTTGTCATCTTGCCTTGCACGAGCGCAACTCCAGGCTCGTACGGCATCACGCCCCCTGCGAGGACGATGATTCGGGTGATTCCGGGTCGGGGCGTGACAGCAGCCATGGTCCTCTACGATCCCTCCAGCTCGACCTGTATACGCTCTGTGCGCTGCGTAGACTCGATGAGCGTGTACAAGCTGACAGCTGTAGCCTGCTGTAGACTCATCAGCTCCTGTATACTGCGATCGACCGCATCAAATCGTCCTGTGATCATCGGATCGTCGCTTTGCCCCAGCTGCCTCAAAAATCTGCTGCTGCAACTCGCGACACAGCTCGTAGAGCTGTCTGCACACATCTTGGGCTCGTGATGACGCCTGCTGTAATACCTGTGGTTCGTATTACGTATTTTTGGAATATGTGTACGTATTTTATCTTGTATTACATGATTTCTTGCTTAGCTTTCTTCATGGCTTGGTTTATTCTTGGGTTGGTTCGGCTTGGCTTGGTTTTGCTTTGGTTCATCATGAACCAAAGGTGAACCCCTACCTACCTACCACCATTATTAGTATTTATTAACCCATTCTCCTTTCTCTCCTCATTATTCTTCTTCTTCTCCACCATAACTTCTTCACCTACCAGAGAGAGAAAGGTCTAGGCAAGTGCAACTTTCTTTATGGAGGAACTCTAATTTTTATTGTTCCATTATTTGCTTTACAACATTCTAACATACTTTAGTACTTGGCATTTTTACTTTCCATGGCCAGATTCTTGTAGATCTAAGTTTATCTTATTTTTGGATTTCTTGGGTTTTGATCTATTTAATCTTGTTATTTCTCAGTTTTGATGGTTCCATATTGTAGAGAATTTCGTTCTGCTCCATTTTGACCTATAGAAGTTCGGATTTGGACTCTGGATGAAGGTTTCATGGAGCTTGGAAGCATGGGTTCATGGTGTTCTTCTTCTCGAAAATTTTGGAGAAGAAGAACAGTTCTCTGGCCGCATGGCAGTACTTGACCGCATGAACATTCATGCGGCAAGTCGCTCAGACGCATGAGATCCTTGTATTCCAGCCGCATGAACTTGAATCGAGCGCATAAACCTGAACTTCTCAGCACCGCATACGACTGGAATTCCCTGGCCGCATAAGTTCTCAGTCCCTTCCAGCCGCATGGGGTCCAACTCGCCCTCAGCCGCATAAGCCTACTTCCTTCTTGGCCGCATACAACCTTTTCCATTGGCCGCATGGAACTTCGATCCGCGCCAGCTGTCACGACCTGATACCCAAATTGTTAGGCCGGACCGAGCCATGTCCAGCCTACGCTTGGTTAAAGCGCAGTGAGCTGTTCTAGAATAAACAATAAAGGATCTAAGCAGCTAACAGTTCTAAAATCACATTTAAGGTTCATCACAACACAGCATCTATAAGCGAAGGTAAACAAACACATATTTAATAATACACTTCCAAAGTATCTAACTGGAGACAAAGTCCAGTATCCAAATATAAGTACAGACAAAGTCTAAGTCTCAAAACACAAAAAAGATAACTAAGCAAGGTTCCCCGCTGGGGCCTCTTCTGGAGCTAAGGCCAGGTCCGCAAAATCAGTGCCATAATATGTAACACATAGCGTTTCCTTCTCAAAAAGTGAACCTACAACGTTATCCTGTCAGGACGGGAGCAAGTACAACCTCTACAACTAAAGTACTGAACATATAATAAAAGAGATGTACAACAAGAAACATGGTGTGATAAGTCTATAAAACAGGAAATACTGGAAAACATGGCCTCATGGTACAACTGGGATCACAGTATCATAGTAACATAGGGAACATGGCATATCATGGTTTAATTGGTTCTTTTTAGAAATGACAACATATAGTTTAAAAGTTTAAAACTGTAGTATGTACGTGAATCGGTCAATAGGTAATCAGGATGTACAGCGGCACATATCAAGTTTTTCTGGCATACACATACGTGCACGAACGGCATCGGTGTATATCCATACACAAACGCGAGATCAGAACCTACGGCAAGGTTACATATAGAATATCGCCGAGCGCGGTAAATACATACGGAGAAGGGGTCATGTTCACGTACAATACTAACAGTTTTCCCTTAACCCGTTATTTAAACATGTGAGAGATATGAGAACAGTAAAAACATGTGGAAGATACTGGGAGCAGTATAATCATGGCAGGTACTGAAAGTAATACAACATGTGAAGACATAACTTGCTACCTCAAGGATCAGTATTTTAATAGGGTTAATACATGTTCTAGCATTAAAAGACAGTAAATGAGTGTGTAGATGTACTTGCCTGGGGTCCTGCTATCAATATGAATCAAGGCTCGGAGTGAAGCCACGGTCCTAAAGATGAGATAATAAAATAGCTAATCAGGGTGAAAAGACATACTATAATGTCTAGGTCAACTAGGGCAAACTAAGACAAACTGGGTCAGAGGTTGACTTATAGTTGACTTTGGGACCGCATGCGCCCTTGCCTTCCTGGCCGCATGGGTTCTAGTGATCCTGAGCCGCAGGGCTCCTCCCTGTGCCTTACCCCGCTATTTATTTATTATTACTATTTGATTTTTACTGATATCTCATGTCTTGTAATCTCAGCATAACTTGGGTCTCCTGATTGAATGCTTGCACTATGATGCCCTGCACATGTACCATGAACACGACAGTGATCCGTAGTGGTGCACTCTTGACAAGTAACATGACCTGATGGTGGCCCGTCGTGGCGTACTCATGACAAGTAAACTTGACATGATAACATGATATATCTTGATAAGCTATTGCGACGACTACCTGACATGACATGACCTGTATAAGTAACCTGGACACCGTGGACGATTGTGCTTGTACAAATAATCCAGTCCTGTTTGCATCATGTCTAGGATGGGACTCCTGAGTACCACGGTCAGGAGTACATACTGAAATGGACTAAGGCTAATAACTAGATTAATATATTAGTCATAAAGAGATCTTCCAGCTACAGGCAATCCCGTTAACTGGGCGCGCTTGGGATCTGTAGCCTGCCGTCGAGTAGGGCACATTTCCAGCACACTGTCATGTGTTGCACCCTTCAAGCTACTTAAGGGTACATGCGTTTCCTGGACGATGTACCCACCTGAATTTAACCCCTAATTTTCGACCTGGGTAACCTGGATGGTCTGCAGGGCTTGTGGCTGTGGAATAATCTCATTGCATCTTGCTAGTAACTAGGCCTGTGAAAACCCTAGTTAGTTAAAGTATCAAGCCGTACTTATTGCTTGGCCGTGATTGTTGAATGGGGGAATAATCAGTCTAGTCTTGTCTTGATCCGGTACAAGATTATTGCATGTCCTAATTTTCTTATATTATCTTGCTGATAAATGGGTGAAACCAAGTTCGGTTCAGATGAAGGGTTACAATCCCGATCCTTGTTTAGTTTAAGGATTGTAACCTAGTTATCTGAATGGTTCCATGGTTATCTTACCGTATATCCTCGTGATGTTATATCTCTCCAGTTTTACTATATTATTATTATCTTCTGTGCTAATTGCTGGTTTTAGTTCCTAAGTGAAGCTTCCTTTGTGGCACTTGCTCTTTCTGGGGTCTGACCCAGCTAGTTTTGTATGGCCAAATTTCGGAGCAGCTCCAGAGGATCTACCGACCTTCCAGCCCGATGGTGGCCACTAGACGTAGCCAGGGCAACGAGTGGGTTTATTTTTGATCTCCCACTTTATTGTAAAAATATTCTTTTGAGGCGTTTAGCCGACGAGCACCTGTTTAGCTCGATTGTACTTACTTACTGTCTGCCTACGGGCTGTAACATGATTGACAGATCCTAGGGTTGATCATGTATGACTAAACTCTTGCTAGTCCTCACATTTTGTAACGACTAGCTTCATGATCAGCTGAATATGTAATGTTTGGGACGCCTTACTATTGTATATTTAATGATCATACATCTTGTGACTTTTACCTACTTGTTTGTGATTGAGACACTAGGCTTGTTCATGACCATAGGTGACTGTTGGCTTGTAGTAAACCCTCATGTATCTAGACAGCCGTGACCGTATAGCGAGATGGATTCCATTTCATATACGTAGCTGGCTATGTCCGCCCCCGCTCTCCAGTATTCTGGTTCTGCGGCGTGACACCTGCGAAGCTGGAGACTGCGCACTGACAGAGGGGGCCCGGGATGACTCTGAAGCCAAATAGGCACCGTAGGATCCCGTACCGTAGTACGTACCCTTCTGAAGACCGCCAACGACGGTCATCCAGAGCTCGTCCGGCGATGGAGCTGTAGGCGGCTGGGATACTAACTTATCTAGGATAAATAGGATGCTAACTAACCTATCCAAGACACTAACTAACCTATCTAGGGTACTAACTTCTATCCTAAGATATTAACTCACCTATCTAACTATAGGATACTAACATCCTAAACAAGATATTAAATTAGTGCCTAGGATACTATCCTAAATATCTAACTTAGGATACTAACTTATGTGTAGACACTAACATACTCATCCTAAAATAAAACCACACACCAACAACATAATAAGAGACACTAGCTTCTAGTCACTATTGCAGCTGCTGCCCTCACTGCTCTTGCTACTGCTGTTAGCAGCTGCTGCTAGCATTGCAGCTACTGCTGCTACTACCCTGCAGCACAAGCATGCTGCTGCTGCTGCCTTTGCAGCCACTTGTTCCCCCCCTCTTGCTACTCTATCATACCCTCTCTAACACACACACAACACTCACTACCACATCTAAATCCCTCTTTCCTTTCTCACACACACACACACACACACACACACACACACACACACACACACACTCACACTCTAACACTTATCTCAATATCCCTCTTCACTCACACTCACACTACCATACTACCACACTAACACATCTAACCTCCCCTTCCTCAAACACACACTAAAAAAACACAATCATACACTCACACACTCTCACATCTCATCACAAGCACAAACACACTATTAAAACAATATCTAATCCCTTTCTTCAAACAAATACACATAACCACAAACAACCAACCACCAATTCAAGCCACAAACACACAAACCAAAGGCCAAATGGATAGCCAATAACTTGCCATGCTTCCCCCTCTCTCACTCTCACACAAGACACAACCGCACACACTATATATTTATAAACTTTTATCTAAAATAGTCCACATACATAAATATATACCAATTTATATATATTTACATATATACATGACTTGTGGGTCAAAAATACATAGATATATATAGGAATCCATATGAAAACCAATTGGGATACATTAACCATGACTAACCTACCCTCATTTATGCACAAAACTGAAATTAGGATTCTAAATGACCTATTGGGCATTTCCACAAATACTTGGTGTGTCACCCTCCGTGTGTGTGTGTGTGTCTCTGTGTGTGTGTGTGTGTGTGTGTGTGTGTGTGTGTGTGGGAGAGAAGGAGGAGGAGGAATTAGGTTAGGGTTTACCGCCGGAGAGGAGGAGTAGCTCGGATTGGGGGAGGAGGAGCTCGACAGGGGGGAGGGAGTCGCCGGGGGGGGGGAGGGGGGGGGGGGGGGGGGGGGGGGGGAGAGGGAGTCACCGGGGGCGGAGGGGGAAAAAAAGAGTTTCGAGTTTTCGATTTTTCGAGTGAGGGAAAAAAAAGGAGGCCTGTGCCCTAAGTAAAAAAGTTAGCAACGTCAACAGTGGACGTCGCTAACCGTCGCAAGAATTTTAATATAAGCGACATATTTTCTTAATATGTCGCTGAACGTCGCTATTCCGCGACATACTTTATCTAGTGTCGCAGAACGTCGCTATTCAGCGACGTTTTGCGACATCGTTAGAAAGGAGTCGCTATATTATATAGTTAGCGACGGAATTTTCTTCCGTCGCTAAACGACGTCGCTAATAGAGCATATTTTAGTAGTGTTTTTACGGTGAAGCCTAACTTAACTTTTGGTATTATATAGTAGAATAGATACACAGAGGCAAGTTGCTTCTGTCAACAATGGTCAAAGTGCAGAATGAAAAAGGGAGCACTTCTATTTCTTGACAAGAAGAAGTGAATCTAGATAGAAAATGTATGAGCTATATATGCAATAGTGCATAGCAATCGCCACCCCTACAATCCTCTAGGAAGCAATTATCGTTTGCTAGTTTATGTATTGGGAAAAGTTCTACTATCATCAGTAGACACTCCCCTCTCTTTTAGGTACTAGTCAATGAACTTTTGTGTTCTGTAGCGTCTCTATCATGTCTGGGTTTTATTATGCTGGTGCTTGTTTAAAAGGAAAAACAAAACAACCCACATAAATGTGTTTCATAATAAAAAAATGAAGCCAACTTTTCAAATTTGTTGTTGTTCTAACGATTGATTTTTTGAAAAAAAGGAAAGATGTTCTCAAAAGCGGATACAACTTATCTGTGTTTTTTTTCTTTCAAAACTGCTATTCTCTCTCCTTTTTGTCATTCTAAAATAAAGTAGATTATACATCATTTTTTTAATTTAGTTATGTTCAATAATTTCAGCACCTAATGCAGTATGTATGTACCAAACACAACTGTTCGGCTGCTTATTGCGACATATTATGGCAAGCAGCTAAGCTTACGAAAGCTATCATAAGCCTTTTTCATATTGATGGAAGAAAAAAAGTTCAACTAGAATTACTTTTGGTATAAATTTTTGCCCTAAACCCTAGCTTAGAGAAAATTTCAGCTTCACTGTAATTTTTTTTTTCTTTCCAAATATATTTTGAGGCAACTAGGTAATTACGGAAGCTGCTCTTAATTTGGTCTTCCTAAATACTTGCCGACAAGTATATATAAAATAATATATAAAATAATATGATAATATATAGTAATAAATTTAGAATAATTAAGGGAGTTGTATTTTAGTCTTCCTAAAGAATTTTAATAATGATTAGAATAATTCTAGTAGTTATTTTTTAGTCTTCCAAATAATAATCTACGTAAGTGCAACATACGAGCATATATACTAGTTTTAATTAAGACCTCATTTAGTTATACACAGAAAATGGAGTGATTGATGAACTATGTATATATAGATGTCCCAGTCAAGTATTGCCAAACTACAGCCTCTTACATATCCTCATTTAAATCAAACTAAATCAATATCCAGATTAAAATTTTCAGGCTATGACTTCGTAATATAAGGTCTCGTTTGGTTCACGGATTTAAGGAACCAAGAAAGGAATCATTTCCTTTGTTTGGTAGCCACAAACTTGGGAATCAATTTTCTGACAAGGGAAAAAATTGGTGGGAATATGGTTGCACTCAAGACCCATGGGATTGATTTTTCCTCCTCATTTTCCAACATTTATTACAAAAGTAACCATGTGTCATTGCTTATTTTACCATTAATGTTATTTTTTATAATATTATTTTTATTTTAAAATGTAAGGATATTATTGGAACATTGTTATATTTTGCTTTCCTTTCCTAGGTAGTTTCCTTGTTTTACCAAACAAAGAAAATGAAATGTGACAGGAATCTTACTTTCCCATTCCCATGGAAAATACAAGGGAATTCATTTCCTTTCCGTGAACCAAACGAGGCCTAACAGTATTTCTACCTTATACTAACTAAAAGTTATATATATATATATATATATATATATATATATATATATATATATATTTTGCACATAAGTTTCAAGATGAGTAATTATCTCTTACACATTACACAAAAGTAGCTGTATAAGATATTCTATGTTTTTATTTTTTATTTTTGAAGGGTAAATATTTATTCATAAAAACAACTCAATTTTGTCTTACAATAGATTCAGCATCCAAAACTAATTGCTGGTGAATGCAAGATGGAGGAGTATCCATATGAAAACCACAAGCATTATGCAAAGCTTCAGCTGCAAGTAAATGAGCAATCTTGTTTCTATCCCGACGCGTGAAAGCATGGTCGATGTTGATGCCTTCTTTCAGCTTGTCCGCTTGTATAGTGACTACTAGATCATGCGATCTCCATGGAGTGAAGCTAGCTTCACCAGTGAGAATTCTATGAGCAATCAGTGAATCGCCTTCTATAATATAATTCCCCTGTCCTATGTTAACATTACATATAATTCTATTTTAATATTACATATAAGTAGAAGAAAAGTATAGGCAGAATAGCTAGCAGTAACTTATATTAGACTGGCATTTATGTATAAAATCATAATTAAGTTATACTATACTCACAATAACATAAAACATCAGCATTCATATATTGCACTAACTATGAAATGTACATTATATATAAGTAAGGTAACATTTACATGTACAATTGATATTATTCATCTAATCGAGAATGATGAATTACATTCTAAATCTACATATTAGGTTTAATAATTCGTCCTCCGAATCGTTTCATGTGTTCGGTTGGCGTGAACTGTAAATGCAATCTGAGATGTAGGTAAGACTGCCTCCCAAATATCAAACAAGTATGCCAACTTTTACTGAATGATTACTTTCTAAATTCAGGCGGAGAGGTGATTAGAAAGAACAAATGTATCATTTTAATTTGGGCAGAAAGTAGAAACTGAGATTCACTAGTGATATCCAATTTCCTTGTTCATGTTTTACCAAAACGTTTCTAAATTCCACGAATGCGACCAATTCGACTTCTGACACAGAGTAAGAAAAGAGAGCTCTTATATTAATCCTTATATTAGGGAAATATGTCCTTCACACACATTACTGGGTTGATACCTCCTGTTTCACATAAGGAGCTCTCTCTCTCTCTCTCTCACACACACACATACACCATGACTTCCTTATCCCTAAGCCATTTCCTCACTATCCCTCTTGTTGAGGAAGATCAACACCAAACTCCAGTTCCTCCCTTGACTCTACCACTTGGGACTTCTAATTCACCTCCTATTTTCTTTGATCCCCTGCAAAGTTATGCAGAAGGCGGCTCAGACTGCCACCTGCGACGAGAACGAAAGCTAGAGGTACGGAAATAGAAATCGATTGATCATGCAGTTACATATATGTTTGTTCAAATACAGTAGATAAACAAATAGTACCAATATCTTGTGGCATTATATGTATACGAATACGATGATGATCACCGTGTATATTGATTGTGGCAGCCCAATGATCACTCACAGATACATGGATCGAGTGATTGTCCACAAGCACTTCCAAACCACACCGACAGTAACAGCTACATTAATGAGGGATCGGCGAGTCATCAATTCACAAGAGAGGGGAAGCAGCAACAGCAAGGATCAAGGAGGAAGACGATGAATATTCCTGATCGAACTCATGTGATCAAGAAGCCAAGAAGAAGAAATAGACGGTCATTTCTAGATCAAGAGGAGCAAGAGAGTAGCAACGGTGACAGTACTGCTGGCACTGTTCGAGTCTGCTCCGACTGCAACACCACCACGACACCCTTGTGGAGGACCGGGCCTTCTGGCCCCAAGGCATGAGAGAGCATACTACGTATTTACAGCTGCTTCTACTTACAATACTCTTACTAATATGAATGAATGATCCTCTTCTTCTGCAGTCTCTTTGTAATGCTTGCGGAATAAGACAGAGAAAGGCGAGAAGGGCCGCAGCAGCAGCAGTGCTGAGCGGTGGGCTGATCCCTGCCATAAGTATCACGAGAAGCGTTTGTACGAAGAAGAAGATATTGTCAGGTGCAGATCTCGGCAAAAAGCATTGCTTCAATGACATAGTCGTGCGCTTGAGTAGGAGCTCAGCTTTCCGTCAGGTATTTCCCCAGGATGAAACGGACGCCGCCATCTTGCTAATGGCTCTGTCTTGTGGACTCATATTGAGCTGATCGATACCATTGTTTCCTGATCGGTACTCTTTCCTATTTCCGCCTGTTAATTCTGTGACTGATCACTTAATGTACTTTCGATCGTAACTTGGTCTAGCTGAGTTACAAGATTCAAAGTGAGAGATCAATGAAAGCTCAAGAAATAGTTACTAAGAACAAAATTCCCCCAATGCTTTAGCTGAGTGATACATACGTAGGTTTGCAGTATGAGATATATAATAGAACATCTTGTGCATACCGTTTCTTCTACATCAACTGGACTACTTTACCAATCAAGAATCTGAGTACAACCGGTATTCTAAGTGGCAGTCGAGGCAGCCGTCTAAGCGCTTGGTAGTTCTTCTCCGCAACGCTTTTGCTGTAGGCGGTCGAGTAGGCAGCGGAGGTTTGACGGTATAGGCGGAGGTCATGAGACGGCGTAGGCGGACGTCTAAACGGAGTAATACCTAACTAGATATTTTGGCAAAATAACAAGCATTATGGATCTATCGTTCTTAGTAGTAGTTGTGTGTGTGTATTTTTTTTTTTTTTTAGCATTATGGATCTATCGTTCTTAGTAGTAGAGTGTGTGTGGACGCGGATCAAAAGCTCCGCCCCCTCCTCACCATCGGATCGGAGGGCCTGTGCGCACGTCCGCTCGATTCAATGGTCGAGGGCGTCGAGGCTCCCGCGGGGCTCAGCTCCGGATCTTTTATATATATATATATATATATATATATATATATATATATATATATATATATATATTTTATATATATATATATATATATATTTTATATATATATATATATATATTATGCAACCAATGAGTCTCTACCGTACTGGATAGAGGAGGCATGCGCCCAGGAGGTCGGGTGATCGAGCTCCAGTGGGAGAGTTCACTACCAGTAGGAACTATATGTCCTCTTCAAAAAATAAATATTATGAAAAAAAAAACATTGGCAAAAATAGTAAGAATGTCCAAAATAGATCAACCGTATACGCGACGTCTAGGCGGTGCCTAGATGGCAGACTGACCTTCTCCATCGCGCACCTGCCTAGCTCCGTTTATAACCTTGAGTACAATCAGGACCGAATTCTCGCAAGTACAAATGTGAAGAGATATGGTTGCCTCACTCTCTGATAATTAAGAAGCCTGAACCTAAAATATCAAACGGAAATAACAAAGCGACAAAGGTTATGAGTAGTTCCTCTAACTCTGTAAGAAGAATTAAATATAAACTCGTTCCAAATGAATATTATAAAACAAAGCATATTTGCTGAAATGATGGGACCAGTGCTCAATTAGGGTTTGAGAGCCAATACATACCAACACTAATTTGGTTACCTTGTTTCCCGTTTGTAGCAGCTGCTACAATTAGAGCATCTCCAACCCTACTGTGAGTTTGAAAAAAATGGTTGCCACATAGGAATGACAATCATTTTTTTCCAAAAGTACTTCTCCAATGCAAATGTGAAATAAAGTGTGGAGTTAACATGGCAATGACATGGCAAAAACAATGTGAAGTTGGTTGTCTAGATCTAGACAATGCACTTCACAATGTCTTTATGTCCACATCATCATTTGTGAATAAAAATGTTTATAAAAAAGAAGTAGAAGAGTAAAAGTTGTCTTGGAAGTTGTAAAAAATTATTTGTATTGCCTTCTCAATACTTTTGCATTGGAGATGACTTTTTAAACTCATTGTCATTTGTGAATATAATCTTGCCACCTATACAAGACATTGTCTTGTCCCTCATGCCACATAGGATTCACAACACAAAACAAGACAATAGGGTTGGAGATGCTCTTAGCCAACTAAATAGTTTGAATAACGAATCATCCAGGTGTCCAGCTACATCAGGACTTACATATTACAATTGGGAGCTAGGAATAGAGAAGTCATGTGCAGATAGGACGGGAGATCCATCCCACTGTTGGATGCCTGTCACCAGGGCCGGCCCTGAGCAATTGGGGGCCCGAGGCGAAACTTTCAAAATGGGCCCTCATACATAATGTAAAAAAAATATATAAATAAAACAAAAATTTGTTGTAGTCAAGATTTGAACCAATGACCTATTAAGTATAAGTCTAGCATTGTAACCACTACACCACAATATTTTTTGTTAAAAAAAATACACATGATACATATTAGTTCTAGTATAGATAGTTTCATGTTGGTGCCCCCTTTCCTCAGGGGGCCCTGGGCCGTCGCCCGGCCTGCCCTGGGCCAGGGCCGCCCCTGCCTGTCACATATCCAGTGGGAATCCCCATGCTTCCGTCGGCTTCGAGATTTTCACTGGGTACGTGACAGACATCCAATGTGACACCCTCTAGGAGACATGTTCACATTTGTCCACAAATGTCGTTGTCTTCTTGTCATCTATCTTCACATGTCTGAATCTACCATTTCCATACGTTACAAAGATCATCCTCTGTACTGTGACGTGTTAAGATGTCCTCATGTCCAAGACTCAATCGTCGTCGTGACACGTGCAACACGATTTCGTTGCTTCAGTCACTGCAATGATGAGATCTAGCATTGCCGAAAGAATTTTCTGATTGTCCATGTCTTTGGTCTTCTCATCTTTAAACTTCTTGCAGTCCCGCCTATAATAGCTCATCTCTCCACATTAATGAAAGTCGACGTTCTTGTGATCCACCTTTGCAATATTCCGAAACTCCCTCACGTTTTCGATTGTGACCCGAGCCTTTCCTTCCTGTTGGAAGAACCCAGGGTAGTCACATGCAACAAAAGTCACATGCAACAATTTATGTTGCTTATATCCGATCTCCTCAAATATATATATATATTTTTATTTGCTTATATCGGATCTCCTCACACACACACACACACACACACACACACACACACACACACACACACATATATATATATATATATATATATATATATATATATATATATTGAAGCAATGGGTCAAAATATATATATATATATTTTGGGCCGCATGCATCTCTCTTAACCACTAGGCTAGAGGTCATTTGCTATATATATATATATATATATATATATATATATATATATATATATATATAAATGAGGAGATCCGATATAAGCAAATATATATTCTTTTATTATTATTATTTCTTTTTTCATGGTTTAGCTTGAGATTTCTACATCATTGTTGCATGGTTGTTGATCGCATTGCAACGTACTTTACTTTTTCAATGTTCTACATTGAGCATAATAGTTGCATGATAATAACTAGTAACAGAATTGTATCTTAATTTGATTCAAAACAACAAATTAACTGTCCCACGATCAGATTTCCTTGCCATCACGAACAAATTAGTGGACTATAGTGAATTCCCCAAGAACTACAACTACTTGCAATACTCTAATTCCCTTTTCAATGTTAGGTATTGTAGCATAAAGTTGCGATATTTGTATCTTAATATGACGAGGCTATATATATATGACGAGGCTTTCTATACCAAATGCACCTGGCGCATAATCAACTTGGGCTTGTGTTGGGCCATAATTCCCGAACCATGTCACTAGGGAGTCAAGCTATATCCAATGTATTTAAAGTTGCACTCCTTGGTCATGGTTTGGTTTCCAACAAACATACAAATTATTTACAGTTGATGGATAAACTTTGACCCAAATGTATAGTCCACAATGCATATAAACCTCCAAGTATGACATAAGTATATATGGTACAAACTACAAGCACAATGTAAGCATGACCTAGGGATCAGGATTTCCGCTATTAAGTATTTCTGAATGTTTTCGATATAGTAGTCGTTGGATATATCTTTCTAGACCGTACATAGTATCTCCTTAATTTATATATATCCAGTTTCTCACGATATTTTGAACTAATTTGTACGGTCCAAAAAAAAAAAAAAAAAATACAAACGGATGCTATTTTGAAAATATTCGGAGATGTTTAATAGCGGGATCCAATCACTCTTCTATATCTGATAATAGATAGACATACAAATTAGTTACAGTTGATAGATAAACTTTGACATCTATACTACTCCAATCAAGTACCCAATTAATATATAGTCCACAATGCATATAAACCTAAGTATGACATAAGTATATATATAGTCCACAATGCATATAAGCTGGCCAAGAGGAAGAGTCGAACACAACCACCTACTTAACTAGTCTCGAGTATTTGCAGATTCTTGTTTGCCACCACATAACCTTTTGTGATTGTACATTGTGGCTAACCATCCCTACTTGGGAGTATTAAGTTCAAATTAAAACTAGTCAAGGTGGCAGCAGGCATGCATTTGATAATCAGAAGACCTGCTTGTTCCATCTCTCGGAAACAAGACCCTCATATTCTTCAAAAGGTTGAGTTGATGTAAACAAGTACATACTTTAAAATTAACAAAGCAATATTGTCCTGACAATAATTAATGGGTACTTGTGTATACACATCACCAGAATAAAGGGAATGGGTTCTATCTATAACTAATTGTCGCATAACTAAAGTGATGTACACACATATAGTAATTTGATACATTGATTATGGGTTCTTAGTATGTACTGTGTATCACTTGTTTATTTGCCGAAAGCAAAGGACATACTAAGGTGCCAGTCAGGAATTTCAGTGTTACCTGCTAATGTTCTGGCTCTATGCACGTTTTCATCTATAATGAAGGGTATATTGAACCAATGTTTTGAACCAACATGAGCTAAAGCGGAAGATGTGGGCAGCTTCCTTGACATGCCACATTAAGGGAGTAGTTGAGTTGAAAGAACTACCACCAACTACGTACATGGATAACTGAACTCAATTGGCTCTTGTGGTCAATGAGGAGAGGTATAACCTCCTTGGCTAGGCGGCAGACGGTCTCGGAATCGAACCGCGGAGAAGACGGGTGTGTGTGTGTGAAAATTGCGGAAAGTGGGCCCAAATTGCATGCAACACAGTGTGCACAAAGTTCCGTACATTATGCCGGACATCGCAAAAAAGAAGAAGAAGAAAAAGAAAAAACTATGTACATGGATAACTTATTCCCAATCAACAAGGGAAAGAGTTGTTTCTAGGGGTGAGTATTCGTTTTATTCGGTTTCAACCGAACCGAATAACCGAAAACCGAATTATACCGAAACCGAATAAGCAAAACCGAAACCGAACCGAATTGGTCAATAACCGAACCGAATTAAATCGGTTCGTTATGTTTTTGGGTTTATTTGTGTTTTTTTGTTAATATATATAATAACTATATATATATATATATATATATATATATATATATATATATATATATATATATATATATATATATATATATATATATGTGAAGCGGATCAAAAGCCCCCCTTAGAAAATCTCCTAAAAAACACCCTCACTCTAATCCATAATTTAATGTTAATATTAACATTAAATACTAAAATTAACATTAAACTTAACATTAAAATTAATATTAACATTAACATTAATATTAACATTAACATTAATATAAAAAAATAAAAAAAAATAATATTAACATTAATATTAATATTAACATTAATATTAACATTAATATTACGAATTAGAGTGATGGAGGTTTTTAGGGGGTTTTCTAAGGGGGCTAAATATATATATATATATATGTATATATATATATGGGGAGCGGATCAAAAGCCCCCCTTAGAAAATTTTCTAAAAACCCCCTCACTCTCAGCCGTCCATTTAATGTTAATATTAATGTTAATGTTAATATTAATGTTAATATTAATATTAATGTTAATATTAATATTATTTTTTATTTTTATTTTTATATTAATGTTAATGTTAATATTAATGTTTTGTTAATGTTAATGTTAATGTTAATATTAATTTAATGTTAAGTATAATGTTAATTTTAGTATTTAAAGTTAATATTAACATTAATATTAACATTAAATGGACGGCTGAGAGTGAGGGGGTTTTTAGGAGATTTTCTACGGGGGCCTTTTGATCCGCTTCCATATATATATATATATATATATATATATATATATATATATATATATATATATATATATAAACTAAATTTTTTTATTCGGTTTTCGGTTTTGGACCGAAACCGAAACCGAATAAGAAAATTTAGTATTTTCAAAACCGAAACCGAACCGATTTTTTTTAAAACCGAACCGAATCTCTTATTCGATTCGGTTCGGTTCGGTTCGGTCTTGTTTCCTAGATGATCTTTGATCACCCATGTAACGACATGATATAATTAGGTGTAGGCTTTGTCCATGATATTTTTATTCCAATATGTCTATATAAAGGTGTTATTGCCAAGGTTACAAAAATGGACTCAAAACTGTGAGATATTGAAAATCAAAGTTTGAACCTGGCTCTAACGATGCTATCAAAATAGATGATTACGAACCGATTTGATTCTTTCAAGCTAGAAAGCTATAAAAATTAAATCAGTTCATCTCTTTTCAATCACAGTTTATACAATGTTATAGAAGTGTTACAAAATCTAGTAGAAGAAGATGTAGAACAAAAAAATTGCTGGGGTGAGCAAGACCACCATTACTCAAGGTAAGAATTGTCCTCTTTCAGATGATCTGCTTCCAGAAACCAATAAGTTATAAATGTAGTAGAACTTCTGTAATGCTCATACCACCTCTGTGATGAACTCGAGCCGATGAACTCCTTAGACATACTTTGTGGACATATGGGCAGTGGCTGCGATTCCTGAAGTTAGCAGAAAATCTCTCTCTCTCTCTCTCTCTTTATATATATATATATATATATATATATATATATATATATATATATATATATATATATATATATATATACTTGTGTATCTATATAGAGCAACGAAGAGATTATATATAGGAAGATAGGAAAACCCTAACCCTATTACAGCCACTGTCCATAATCTGAAAGATTATACAGTTTAAAACAGAAACTCAAAAGATAAGGAGTGGTTCAAGCTGATCATCCACTAAATCCGCCCACTCAGCGTAATCTACACGCAATCAGCACACTTGCTCAACAACCGTGCACATAACCGCGCCCAAGTCCGCCATCAAAGGGGTGCCCTCCGTCGGAGCTCGGATCTGAGTCGCTAAAAGTCCCTACGTGACTTAGCTCCTAAAGAATTTTCCCATAGAGTGTGGCAAAAAATGTAAATATTTTCTTTGAGGATTTAAACTTAGTCCTCTAGAAAAATATTCTATGATGGCAACCACATGGACCACCACACTCCATGTGCATATGTCAATACTAAGCATAACTATATATTGAGATACACACTGGGAGTTTTTTTTTTTCCAATGTGGGACTAAACTTTCTAGTGGCCAAGTAAAATCTCCAACACAAGAAAATTTGCAGTTTAAAAATATTAGGAGAGTTAAGATGCCTCAGTGAACATCTTAATATTGTATGACAAGAATGTCAAAAAGGTTTTAATTAAACTAGAATCAAGTACGTGTCTATAATCTACATTTTTTTTCTCACTTTTTTCTATGAGAAACACATTCTGAAAGAGTAAAAAATATTTTCAAGTAAATTTATTTTTTAGATTGTGAATATTTATAGTAATTAGAATTGTGTAATTATTAGTCGGGCGATGTGTAATTTACATTTTTTTTATCCTTACTTAATTAAGCTTTTTTTAATTCTCACCATTAATTGTACGAAATAATCCACTTCTCCGAGAGGTCGAATCCACCCAACCATACCTGTCTCAAGACAATTGGAAGCCCTAGGCAAATCATTTAAATGGGTCCCTTATTTTAATAAAAAATTAGTTAAATTTTAATTTTTCTTGCCTTTTGAGATGCAAACGTACTAATTAAGTTTTTGTAGTCAATATTTTGTAAAATATCACTTTCGATAGATATAGTCGCTAATCCACTTAATCTTATGACATAGTAGATCTTAAGTAGAATTTTATTAATTTTAGTTTTGAAAAACTTCTTTTCGTAGAAGCTATTGCTATGTCAATATGCGTATCTTGTGATGGTTATGTCAATATGCGTATCTTGTGATTGTAATTTCTTACTAACTACATTTAATAGATAACTATAATATAAGGAAGAAAATCCTGAAAGCGGCATCTTCCAAGGAAGCGCAGGATCCTTCCAACCGATCAAAGCAAGCCGATTTGAGAACAGGCAACCAAACAAATTACCATGCCTTATAAAGACTCATAATTTTCTAAACCACTAATGGTCAAGATTCGAGCTTCAACTTTTGATTTTGGATCCATGTTACTATAATTACATGTCTTATTTGTGGTGCTTGATCCCGTATAGCTTTAATACTATTAACATGACTTTTCCAACGTGTTTGTGATAATGATTTAACAGTTAAATCTTTTACGTAATTCGATAAATTGATCATCTCTTTAGTGATGAAGAAAATAGACATATATTAATTGTATCGATCCAAAAACTGAGACAACTTTTGAGCACAAATTTGCCATGTCTGAAATTATTAAATTAAGACTATGACATCCACATGGTGTATAAAATCTTCTAGGCTTTATATTTGACAATCATTTTTGAACACCTTATTTTTTACCTTTCGTATTTGATTTATTGCCATATCCTTGTCCTCGAATATCATCAATATTTAATTTAAGTGTTTCTAAAGTATTTAAAAAGTTCATCAAAAAGTCATTTTCCTGTTGTAACTCTACATTTATAAATTCAAAAAATACTCTATTTTTTTATTGGAGCTGATGAAATATTAACACATCATATTATGAGAGTCATTTGATCTTGATGATTTATATCTGGAGTACAATAAAGTATAATTGAATAAGGATTATATATATATATATATATATATATATATATATATATATATATATATATATATATATATATATATATATATATATATATATATATTTTTTTTTATATATATATATATATATATATATATATATATATATATATATATATATATATATATATATAACAAATAACCTCTAGCCCAGTGGTTAAGGGAGATGCATGCGGTCCGTCCAAGTGGTCGGAGTTCGAGCCCCAGTGGAGGTGAGTTCGCCACAATTACCAATTGCTTTATATATATATATATATATATATATATATATATATATATATATATATATATATTTTTTTTTTTTTTTTTTTTTTTTTTTGAAGCAATGGGTAATTGTGGCGAACTCGCCTCCACTGGGGCTCGAACTCCTGACCACTTGGGCCACATGCATCTCTCTTAACCACTAGGCTAGAGGTCATTTGCATATATATATATATATATATATATATATATATATATATATATATATATATATATTCTCTTTTACAGCTAGTATTCTCTTTCTCCTTTTTATAGTTGTTTTTAGGATGAGTTCTTCCAAGGGCCGTATCAATAATATATGAGAGCCTACACTATTCTTCCAGTTGCAATCGTACGGTGAAGGTGGTGACGCCGACATATATGGCAGTATTCGTCCGAAACTAGAAGTTACTTAGTGGAAAGTTACGATCATTTAATTCCCTCCATCGATTATATGAAAAACTTAATGTGGGTGATATAACCTTAGATGTTCCTCTTAGCCGCTAGATTTTAGGATGAGTTCTCCCGAGGTTCATATCAAAGACATAGGTGTTGTTGGAATTTCGGGCTCAATGGACCCAGATTTGGTCGGGGCCCAATGGGAAGTTGATCATGTTTTAGGCCAGGTTCCCAAATTGGGATCCAAGAGATTCTATTTACATAGACCTAAGATTTTCTTAGAAGTTTTTTTGTTGTTTGTGGTTGGGTATTGAGCAACAACAAATGAATTAAGAGAAAGAAAAGGAGAGCGAGAAGAGGAGAGATTTAGATTATCGGATCTCTTTAGACCTTAAATCTATAGACTTCTTGGGTCCTCCATTTTGTCCCAGTTTCCGATATAGTGACCTTTAAATTGCTTACCTACTTACAACCAAGTAGTACCAGCTTGACTTATGAATGTGTTTACACATTAGTGATCCTCCTCCTTTCACTCTCTCCAACCTTAAAAGCGCTGAGGCTATTTTTCCCTGCCTGCTTGATGACTCTTGTTGAGGTTCACTCTACAAATACTTGATTATGTTTTCAGTATAACGGAAGAGACAAATATTTGACTACAAGTTTAGCATTAGGCTCCTTCAATCTTCTCAGCTCTTTGTCACGGACTTAGTGTTTTAGGCTACACTTCGATCCATACGGCACACAAGCTTCCTATTCGAAATCTCGTGCCAGCCCTTCCCCAAACGTTTTAGCTAGATCGCTAAGCGTAAATGAAAATAATGTGGAGCAAAAGAGAGAAATTGGAAGATTAAAAATTCACTTTACTAGATAGAGATTACAACTTTGGGTGGTTGAGTACAAATGAGCCTCTTACATATTTATAAGGCCTCAAAGGACTTACAAGAAACTCCTGAAAACGAAATATTCTATAAATTATTCTAGAAAACTATAGAACCTAGATATTTACAAGGAGACTTCTGGAACATATAAAATCATGATCTTCATGAAAGATCCTGAGTCTTCCAGATGAGTCCACCATCTTCTAGAAGGACTTTGAGTCTTCAAGAGGATTCCCCATCTTTTAGGAGTTCCAGAAACTTCCAGCATAATCCTAGTCCGGGAGATTATGCAAGTCCGTCTCGAGTGATGCAAACTTTTGGACGTGACATCTTGCTCAAGAAATGCCCCACTACTAATTCTTTTGCAGCCTCATGATCAAGAATTGCAAGGATCCAAGCTTGCAACTATAACCTCAATCTTTGACAAAGACAAAAGAATATCTGGATACTTGGAGAGGATTATCTCTCTTTTCATCTTCCTTTAATGTCCCAATATACTCTTATGTTTTGTAAGAAATTAGGGGATAAGGAAGAAATTGAAAACACTAGTAGGAACCTTGAAAATAAACCAAAAATGTGGGCACTGGAGACTCACTTCTAGGTCTAAACATCCAAGCACTAGAGAGTCCATAGCCCTCAATATTTGCAGGCCTTATTCTCATTGGGCTCTGTATCAATTCACTAATGCCCTATAATAGTCTGTCTCCTTCTGATCTTCGTAGCTGCAACATAGAAGAATTCGCATCTAATTTACATGTGCTAGTTATACGAGAATATTGAAAATTCCTACTCTCCATTAAAGTTCCCATCTGCCCATATGTTTCTACAGTATGTTGCAAAGATGCTCGTGTAGAGGGCTGTATCTGTGTCAATATCTGTATTCGCACGTACCCTAAATCTTGTTACCCAGAGATCGCCAAAATTGTTGGAATTTCTCATAGATCAAGCACTCGCAGAATAACACAACCAACTA